>OX387271.1:6118790-7342548 GCA_947562075.1 Orthosia gracilis
ATATTAAACAAATGTAATCAATAAAAATAAAAGTCAAGACTAAACTTGAAGCCGGCTATAGTCATTAAATCTTGGAGATGTTTTTTGGAGAGTTAATCTTGTAAACTATCTGTATGCGAGACGCACAGGACCGGTCTATGTGGCGACACTCGGGGGAAGACATCTTTCGGCTGAAATGATTATGATCATAATGATGGAATCTATCTTGGATATGTCCGCACAAAATAGGTCGGCGGTCCGGATCCGGTACGCCATTTGGTGACCCCTGCTCTATAATGTGATCTTTTAATTTCGTAGACTAAACTGACATTTGAGGGGTTGTCACTTTATCGTTACACAAAAATAGGGTCGTATCCTGACTATCCCGAGTGATCGAAAGTTGAACGAAAATGGAACTATTTCACTGCACAAGAATTACATTTGTTAAGAAACTACCGGCCCTTATTTAGTTTCTACTAATTAATGTCAGACTTCATTTTATTGATCGCATTTATTATATTGTTGATTTCATATTTAACACAATGAAAGTGTATGTACTATGTGTATGAATACTTTTATATTTAAATATATAACGATTATTATACATAAAACATTTATTTATACCAATTAGTAAAATTAAATTGAGGAATCATGTCTTATCGATTCGATGAATCACTTATGATTGAGCCTTACCTACAACAATAAGCTCCGCTCTTGCAACATTTAAAAAAAAGTAGTTGGCAGCTGTCAGTTTAGTCTACGAAATTAAAAATCATAGTATAGACGAGTGACATTCAACGAAATCTTGGGGAGGCCTATGACCAGCAATGGACGTCTTCCCGCTGATATAACGATGTTGATGATATCCTCAATCCCTGAAAAGTTAGACAAAGATGATCAAAATAGTCCATATTAATCTCTATCTTCAATTTTCAGCCGAGGGCGTAACCAGCTATACAGCTACGGTTCTCCATGCTGCCAAGTCCCTCAGCAAAGGGCTACGAGGCCTCGGAGAGAGTGTGGCGCAAAGTCTGGCTGGGGGGCGAAGCACCTCCCAGTCTCCATCACCGCCGAACACTGATATACAGCAGCCAGGAGTTGTTACCATATTGGATATTGAGGTATGTTATTTAAAGAGAACCTTTAATAAAAACTTATACACTTTCTCAGTGTCGTTATAGCTATTTCAGTTTTATGTGGAAGAAGCCAATGTTGACCCTTTTAGCTGTTACCGAATTAGTCCCTTTGTAATTTATCTGATGGACATAAACACATCCAATATTAGTTAGAACAAAAGTAAAGCAACTTTGTAACAGTGGGCTAAGGTTCTTTACACTTTGACATATTTATCATTACTATCGTTCCAGCCACCCCATGTAAAATACTGTGTATTCTGCTGTATCCAATTAAACAGGAAGCCGACCCGCAATCTGATAAATATAAGAATAAAATCTGAAAAAAAAAACTCTCTAGACCTATTTACAGGGTAGCGAGGAAGAAGACGGTCAAGACAGTGAAGAGCCGTGCGACCCAATCGTGGCTCACTTCGTAGCGCACTCCGACGCCATCATCGCGCTGAAGTTCGACGCAAGCGGCATGCTGCTGGTGACGGCCGACCGGCGCGGCCACGACTTCCATGTGTTCAGGATCAACCCCCATCCCTGCGGCGCGAGCTTGGCGTCTGTGCACCATCTGTATATACTGCACAGGGGCGACACTACGGCTAAAGTGCAGGTAGGGTGAACCTTAGTTACATTAACCCCTTGAGTGCCTGAAACGTGGATCCACGCCAGACAAAATGGCTTTTTAGTTGTTTCGGTACCTAATTGCCGCTTTCAACCGCTTTTAACCGGGCCGATCGGAAGCTTAGTTACGCACCTAGAGGTCCGTTTATTACCTACCGAGATCTGTCATTCGTAGGTCTTTAACAGTCTTTACGTTCGCTACTAGTCAGAAGTGCCGAAAACCTTACATTGAATGTTACTAAAGGATGTTATGGTGGTGTTATCCCTTGAAGCTGATCCTTACTTCGGAAAAGGCTAGGCAAATGATTACCAAATCGATGCTCATTTCATAGCAGCGGCGAATGAACCGTACAACTCTATTCCAGATATACAGCACACTACATAAAGATATTTAATAGATACTCCAAACCAATCATATATCACAAACTTACTTAAACTACTTTCTTTGAACCCCCAACAACACAGCGCCAGAACTCGGTTGCGGAATGAGAATGATGTATTCTAATAATGATGCGTGTGTATTCTGAGTATTCATTCTATTTTTTTTTCTTCAATTCCAGGACATAGCGATATCGTGCGACTCCCGCTGGACTGCAATCTCTACTCTCCGAGGAACTACCCACGTGTTCCCGATCTCTCCGTACGGCGGCCCCATAGGCGTTCGAACTCACACTCAGCCGCGCGTCGTCAACCGGCTGTCCCGCTTCCACCGCTCCGCCGGCCTGCCCATACACGCTGCTGGTCACAAGCGAGCCTCTGCCTCGGTAACGATACAAAATGACATTTATGTAATAGGGAATATGCATGAAAAAATATTTTTCCACTACCTTGTCTATTATGTAATACATTGTCTAAGGAATTCGTTTCGAAATATGAACGTTTAGAACAAGATTATAAAATAAAAATTAAAAAAACAAAATTACGTAATAACAGTTACGAAATGACTTTTGTATGGAGTTTTGATATCATTTTTTAACTATAACGTAATTATTTTTCTTAACTGAATAGGCTACTGTTGGTAGACGCATTCTGCCGCTACGCCCGTGCTTTTTCTACCGCCCCATCCGGGAATGATACTGAACCTGTTACCTCTCGAAAAAGCGCGCGTTGATTGTGTGTATATAGTCTTTGGTTTTTAGTCTGAACGTTCCTAATAAATTGTTGTTGGAACTTATCTGAATTTAATTAAGTAAGCTCATCAGGTAGTGGAAAAAGAATCGTTCGTGTCTCGCATAAAAAGGCTTTATTTTACATTCGCATGTAGCTTTCGACGCCTTCGGTTCACGTCGAAATAGGCTACAACGCTCGTGTTAAAATCTCGACTTTTAATGCTTGACACGAAATGTATTATTGTTATGTAACTTATTTACCAAAAAAAACAATACAAAAATAGAATACAGTGAATATAAAATCGAATTTGATCGAAAAAAAACGAGCTATAAAAAAGTTATGTTCCTCTTATATTTTTTTTTTGATACTTAATTCCTGGAAAATATTTGGCTGGTCATCGAAAATTAACCTGGCTACTACATGGGTGTGACGAATTTTGGTGTCACAGTCAATGTCGGATTATTCTTCTCTAATTATCAACTTTGAAACTTTATAACTTTGTCGCAGAAAATATTTTATTTAGTAAATAAAAAAACACGTATATTCCCTATTCGCGTAGAATCCAAAATTACAATACGCACCAATGTCGTCGAGTTAACAGGGAGCCGACAAGAAACGCTCTAGCCTGAACGCGTACTTGATATGAGGTCTTCCGTTTTTGCGCTCACCAATTGGCGCCACTGACGAGTAAGGTGGAAAAAATTAAATAAAAAAAAACACATGGAGTTTCTTGTGCGTTCTTCTCCATAACAAGCTACTTTTCCGAATGCACGGTAGAATCAATTTTTATTACTTGTAAATTTTAATTTTAATGCTTTGACGATCAAAAGTGCCTTGGCCTAGTTGAATAAATATATTTGACTTTGACTTTGGTCCTTAAATATAGCTGTTAAACGTTGTTATTACGCGCACGGAAGCAAAGTTTGAATTAAAATCATTTCTAATGCCGTAGAAGTGCGATTAAATATAAAATCGAATATGCTGCAGTTTCGCGCAGACCCTTTTTTTTTTGAAAGAAAGGAGGATTTAATAATTTATTTATTATATACTTTATTATACACCATAAAAACATACAGGACAAACATTAAAAAAAAAAACAAGTGTACAATGGGCGGTCTTATCGCACTAGGCAATCTCTTACAGACAACCTTTGGATGGACTGAGCAAGAGGAGATGAATTTAGGGCTATCAGTGTACAATATATCATAAATAATATTACTTACACATAATAAAATAAAATACATAAATACAATACTACACCCTGAAATTTAATTGGTTGTTTTCCCGCGGCAGAACGACTTGCCTTAAGGAGTACTTTCGAAGTATAGAGTTAAAGTAAATAAATAACGATGTTTCTGTTTTAAAATAATTAAAAAAATATTCATCAACTCGAAAAAGTGAGTAACAATAGTAACTCTAGACGTAACTTGTAGGTACTAGGTACTACTCGTGTCACCTACAAAGAAAACCGATGCACAAAATAATGTCAAACCAAAATAAACTCTCGCACGTAGTGATAAGGCATAAAATGTTTGCACGGAACAATATAAAAAATCACCGCGATACCGACAAAGAAAAGACCGATTTAGAAATGTTCAAAGTAAAATTAGCTCTCGCATGTAGTGATACGGCATAAACTAGCCTGCGCGCAACAATTTCAAACGAAGCCGCCGGCGCCTATTTTACCCGTGCGGCACGCGCGGCTGTGACCCTGACCTACTTAGTTTTCCCGCGAATGTCGTACGCGCAGCACGCGCCATCACTGTAAACTGCAATGGATCGACAATACAATTACACCAATGTGGAGTACGTCGCTATGGTGCAGCTGTATGCTAGGGCTGATTATGACTCCCATGCTGCCCGGCGACTTTACGCAGAGCGGCAACACTTGGAGTCGCTCCGTCTTCGCGGGTTCTGAACCCCCAAATCCCATCTCCACGGACGATCGTAGCGGCGACACAGCGGCTACTAGATCATGGACAGTTCCATACACCGGCACATGCACAGGGCAGAGGTCGACCAGCCGTTATTTTGCCAGCGCTCGACGAGGAGATCATCGAGTACTTCGAACGGGATCCGCGTCGCAGTACGCGCCAGGCCGAGACTAGGTTTGGCGTAAGCCAGTACCACGTCTGGAAACTACTCAACTCTGAAGGACAGCATCCTTATCATTTTCGCGGTGTTCACGCTCTCCACGAAAATGACCCCCAGAACAGAATTGCGTTTTGTCAGTGGTTGATCGCCAACCAAGATAAGAACATTTTGTGGACGGATGAATCAACTTTTACGCGAGTTGGTATTTTCAACCAGCGTAACGAACATTTTTGGGCAATAAATAACCCACACGTTATTCGCGAGTGTGCGCATCAAGTGCGTTTTAGTGTCAAGTGCGTTTTAGTGTCAAATGCGTTTTAGTGTCAAATTTGAATAACATGTTGGATAACAGCTGATTGAAAAGCACGTGGGTCAATGGCCTCGCGGCCTTTAATAGTAACACTAGACGTAACATGTATTGTTGTAGGTAATACTGGCGTCGCACGCGCCGGCGCCGCAGCCCTCAAAGGAAAGCGATGCATAAATGGTCAAACCCAAATAAGCTCTCGCACGTGGTGATACGGCATAAAAGTTTGCACGCAAAACAAACGAGCGAGCCACAAGCCGACAAAGCAAAGACCGATTTATTAAATGTTTAAAGTAAAATAAGCTCTCGCGTGTAATTATACGGCATAATCTAGCCCGCGCGTCGCTTTCGACGGTGACCTAGCACCCGGGTCAACGGCCTGCTGTCGTTCGGCCGTAGATATCGGGAGGTATACTATTGGTTCGTGATCGCTTTCGAGTTTAGTTTTTCACAATGTTAAATATGCCAGTTTTTGTTTCTAATATTTTATATAACTACGAAACGATTGTATTACATAGACAAAACCATTTCGCTGCGGGAAAACAACCAATTAAATTTCACGGTGTATATAATATACTAATAAATATCAAATATATGACAGAGAAAGAAGAAGAATACAAATTATAGTGAGAGGTAATGCTCCTTTACCATTTTCTTAAATGGATAATAAGGAGGATATAACTTTCCGAAACATAAAACTCTATTAAAGCAGTGGTTGGTAAAACCTCTACCTATCTTAATCTGCCATATTTGGTAAATATTCACATCAGTAAAAAAATAGTAGATAAACTCGCGCTAGAAGTCAAAAATCTGTGAAATTCGACATTTTGAAGACCTCACTTTACACTAGCGAAACTAGCGGCAAATTCATACGCGCTAGCCCTCATTTACGCGATGAATTGATGCCAGGTGTAAAGTTTCTCTGCTTTTACAAAATGCGGTTTAGCGGCCTAGCCGCACAGTTCCGCTACATACGACACAACGACGATTTAGCATTTGAAAACATCGTAAAAACGATCACATCCGAACTGATAACAATTATTATTATTGTTAACTTATTGCTGACATTCACAACGCTATTTGAGGCGGGCATGTATAGTGTGAATGTGAATATTTTTGAATGTTGTGATTACGAGAGATTTCTATTGGTTGTGATCGGTTTTACGAATTTGGTCGATTCTACATAATAAATGCTACGTAAAATAAGTTGTGTTGTACTGTACCGGGGCGACATAATTTGAGGGCAAGAATTCTGATTATTGCAGTCATGTTTGTATAGTTTTAAACTTTAAAAGTTCTTAATAGACGTCGTGCGAGCAAAAACGTATTTTTAAATTGAAATTACAATAAAAATAATTTAAAAAGAAAACGTACAAACAGTCTTGCTTTTCTAAAAAAAAAAAATAGAAATTATCTGCCAATTTTTTTCTAGACACGTTTTTCATGGCGCATCTCTTAATGTCGGCGGCCGTCGCGTTGTTTTGCTTATTCGCCCGTGTATTTGAACATCATCATCTCCCCCCCAGGGTAACAACATGTCTCAAGGCGCGTGGTACCCCAACCCGCGCCTGCCGCCCTACCCACTACCGACCACGCTGTCACCGCTCTCTCAGTTGCGACCCACTGCCAACATACCCACACATACCATCACTAGGAACAGTTCTGGTGAGTAAAAATCTTAGTACCTACTTCGAATATAGTGTTGTCTGACAATTATTTGTAATATTAAATCAGGTTCAACGGCCGAGTGCAGAAGTTAAGTTTTTTTTTGGTTTTCTTATTTTGTTAGTCATGAACTTATCGGTTGAATGCCAGTAATAACCAAAACAATGGGACAGCCATTGTGTCTCGCGTGGATACACGTTTCGGGCACTCATGAATTCTTCAAATTTCATTTTTGCTAATGCCCTGCGATCCTTGTGGAGGCCTATGTTCACCTGTGGACGTCTTTCGGCTAAAATGATGAACTACCCGAGTGCCTTCCTGTGTGTCCGTTTTCGCTCTTTGTATGGAGTCTTATTTCTGTCCATTTATACAACTGGGCTACTACGCAAACACCCAGGTTTTCAAAACCTTTATTCCACAGGTCGTCAACGCTTATCATCTCTATCAGAAGACAGCAACGCGGCCCCGTTGCTAGCCCGCGCGCGCTTCGGTCCCCCAGTAGGAGGCAAGACAGGCGCGGGCCCTGTGGCTTCGCTGTACCTCATGGCGGCCAACGGCTCGCTCCTACACCTGTTACTGAACGCCAAGCCGCTGTCTAGTAAGTAATGTTCATGCTGTGTCATACTACACGGTCAAAATAGCTGTGCAATATCGTTATTTAAATTTTCATTACATATTATTTTTTATTTATATAAGAGCCAGTAGTTTATTGTTAGTTAATTTTTCATTATACAAACATAAATGCAACATCACACGAATACACCTTACACGACTACACATACTCCCGCAAGACACTCACTCCCTTCTCATACACCACACCACACTACTTCACACCCCATCCCACTCGCAAACCATCCCCCCTTGTACACACCTACTCACTTACGAGGTGCATTCAATAAGTACCTAGCCTCATCGCCAGAGGGCGCTGTAGTTTCAAAAGAGTTTTACCACAGTGTAGCACATTCTTTTTTAATTCTTTTTTCAAATTTTCATTCCAATCCCTTCATTTGTTTTAATTTGACAACTTATGGAAGCGAACGTGTCGATCGGTTTTACAAAAATGGAAAAAGAGCAATATCGTTCGGTGATTCGATTCCTATTTTTGGAAGGGAAAACGCGCATCGAAATCAAAGAGCGCTTGGATGCTGTGTACGGTGACTCTTCTCCATCGATGGCCACCGTCAAGAATTGGTTCAACGAGTTTGCACGTGGCCGTACGTCGGTTTTTGATGAACCACGTCCAGGTGCACCGAAAACAGCTGCTACGGAGGAAAACATTAAAAAAATCCATGATTTCGTATTGGCAGATCGCCGATTGAAGGTTCGGGAGCTAGCTGAGACTGTGGGCATTTCAGAAGGAACAGTGCATCATATTCTTCACGAGGAACTCGGCATGAGAAAGCTGTCGGCGCGATGGGTGCCGCGTTTACTCACACCAGAAAACAAGCGCAACCGTGAGACCACATCGGAGACGTGTTTGGCGCTGTTTAAGCGGAATCCAGCGGAGTTTTTGCGTCGTTTTGTAACCGTCGATGAAACCTGGATCCACTGGTACACACCAGAGACCAAGGAGCAATCAAAACAATGGATCCAGACCGGGGAACGTGCTCCAAAGAAGGCGAAAACTGTAAAATCGGCCGGAAAAGTTATGGCCACCGTTTTCTGGGATTCACAAGGTGTGATCTACATCGATTACCTCGAGAAGGGTAAAACAATTACAGGGCTTTACTATGCCGATTTATTGGGCCGATTCGACGCCGAATTAAAGAAAAATCGACCCCATCTGGCGAAGAAAAAAATGCTATTTCACCACGACAACACACCGGTTCACACGTCTGCCGCTGCCATGGCCAAATTGGTCGAATTACGCTACGAATTGCTGCCCCATCCACCGTATTCTCCAGATTTGGCCCCTTGTGACTTCTTTCTGTTTCCTAATCTGAAAAAATCACTCGCCGGGAACAGATATGGATCGAATGAGGAGGTCATCGCCGCCACGGAGGCCTATTTTGCAGAGTTTGACAAAAAATATTTTTCCGACGGGTTAAAAAAGTTGGAGCATCTCTGGGCTACGTGTATCGAACTAAAAGGAGACTATGTTGAAAAATAAATTGCCACTTTTCCAAAATTTTCGTTTACTTTTTGTAGGCTAAGTATTTATTGAATGACCCTCGTATTCATAATCATAGTTAAATCAGGACATTATGGGTTATTAACACACATAAATAAAGGTTTATTTTGTACACGAAGTTACAGTAGAACACTGACTCCTAGTTCACAGAGTGCCCCCAGTTTAGGAGGCAGGGTTTTACACTATTTGTGCGCCCTTTTCCAAAAATCCAATGTATCTATGTGAAATGTACTGGTATTGTATACAAAGGTATATTGTGTCAATAAACTTATTTTATTTTTATAATCTTATCTAAGTGTCCGCAACTTCACGGCGCGTATTATGCGTATGGGTGAGAAAACTACTAATATTATAAATGTTTGTTACTCAATCATGCCAGAACGGCTGAACGGATCTGGATGAAATTTGGCTTCTCATCCGTTTCCTTTGCAGAAACTGCCGAACCTTCGGTTTTTTATAAATCTATACTAATATTATGTAAATGTGGTTTTCTAACTATGTACAACAATTTACCAGTAATGAAATAGGAGTACATATTGAGTACAAATTATTAGGCTTGCTCCCGTTTCATCACTTCTATGCCAGCTGGAATTTTAGCGTGGTCGTGCTGGGAAAGAATCTTGCCAGCACGAGCTTTATATCTGCGATAATTGAGAGATATAAAATTTCTAATTAATGGTATAAAATAGAACAAATTATAAGGATTTTAGTACCATCTAAAGTTATAATGAATGCGTCCATGGTCGTGCTACGAAGTACAACACAATATTATAAAGCTGAAGAGTTTGTTTGAACGCGCTAATGTCAGGAACTACTGGTTGAACTTTAACTTGAACATTCAACAATTATTTTTTGTTGGATACTCCATTTATCGAGGAAGGTTATAGGCTATATATCATCACGCTACGAGCAATAGGAGAAGAAATGAAAAATGTTGCAAAAACGGGCAAAAATATTCCTTTTTGAGAGATTCCGTTGCGTGCAGTGCGTAAGCGGTTAAAGTTACGAAACAATCATGTATGTAGTGTAGGTAGAGTAGGTAGGGTAAATGGGTAGGTAGGTAGCCAGATGACGGGAGCGAAGCCGCGTGGGACAGCTAGTTTAGTTATAATTTAGTAATAAATTTAATTTTTTTTTTTTTTTTTGTTCAGGTCTAGCAAAGGAGAAGATAAGCGACGACTCCGCCATCGAGTTGGAAGTGGAGCCAGTAGCTCAGTGGCCCCTGCAGCGTCCTGCCGCGGCCACCGACTTGCTGGTGCCCCTGCCACCCTCCAACCCGCTGCTGCAGCCTCAGACTTGCAGGGTAACTATTTAGTACTAACTAGAGCTTCAATAAATACCTATATATATATCCAGCCATTTTGAAGATACAATGTTTACTAACTAAGTAAAACAGCATTTTTTTAGGGCTACCCTCTACTCAACCTAATAAAACGAATTCGATAAATAATGTTGTATCTATTGTTTGATGCTCACAACGGATATTTGTGTCTCTGAATTGGCTGCAGTAGTTATTTTTGTGTTAATGTTGAAGGTGAGTATAGCATTGTATAACTATCTCTTTCACTCGCTAACGTTTGTCCCATCGTCCTATCTCGCTTACTCTATGCAGTATACTTGATGACAAAGTGTTTCTTGCGCAATGGTTGGCAGAGCCAGCTTCAGAGTCACAAAGATCCGCTGCGCCATAGCCTAGAACATACTAGAAGATTAGATAAGACCGAATATAAAGTTTTTACCCCTGCTGTGAGCTTTCAGTGCTTTGTTAGTAAATATTTTACCTTCATCTTGGCTAGAGTATAGAACCTTGCCTTGATATCTTGTCTCTCGTGCTTGCTTGAAGCCGTGAGTTCGAATCTGGCATGTGACTTTTTAAATTCATAAGTAGTGAAGGGAAACATCATTTTAATTACTCTAGATTTAGATTTGATCAATAAATTAATTTTAAATATTCATTAAATATGTTTGGAAGAACGTATATTTTGCTCGTGCCTTTTTGCGTTACGAGGTGACAGCACATGCGCAGTAGATATGTCCGAGGTAATATTAGTTAATCTGTGGATATGCTGAGCGCGCTTGAATAAGCCCGCCATTTTATTAATTTCTTGTTCGGTTCATACATATTTTTTATTTCCACAATGCATAGTAAAATGTTGTATGATACATGTACTTAAGATGATTCCCGACTCGTGTAAATTTATGCGTGTATATAAATGCCACTCATCAGGCATCACTTACCTACCGCACTTTTAGCATAAATAACTATTTCTCAAACATGCTTGGCAATTTGAACATTATTTTGACAACTATCTTCGAGAAAAATCGAAATTGCTTACTGGCCAAATACATGCGAGCAGCGGCCGGCAAAAGTTGTAAGAGAATCCATAATTCTGTCTTGTTTAGCGGCCAAATAAATTACATAGTAAAATCATATCTGTCGTGTAATTTAAAAATTGAACGATCTTTTACTCCGAAATATGGCAACCAAGGAGTTACCTCCTCCTTATCAAATGTTTTATTTAAATTTCGAACTGGCTTGCAAATAGAAAGCTGTTTATTGATAAAAAAACAAGTGAACACTTTAACGCGGGAAAAAATATTGTGGTTCGTTGTTCGTCATTAATTTTGAAAAGTAATTGTATTTGACAAAATGAGTTTTAGGTACTACTTAATTTTAATTTCCGCGCATTATTTGAGAAAAGTACTATACAAGCCTTGGCCATAACTAGGCATTGATGGACTTACGTATGTGTGCTTCGGCTCACATTTACACGTTCGTCCATCAAAGCCTCTTGCTGGCCGCTGCAGTAATGTACTATTAGTGGTGAGTCAAAGCATGCTTAGTACGGTAAACACGACCTGGCAGGGGGAGTTTTGAATAGTTTGGTTTGTTGCAGAGTTTCTCCGACATGTGTTTGAGCGAGGAAGAGCGCTGGCTGTCCCAGGTGGAGATAGTGACCCACGCGGGCCCACATCGACGACTGTGGATGGGCCCGCAGTTCGTCTTCAAGACTTACAACACGGGGTAAGGATTCACTCAAAATACAATAAATACACACACGTAGGCACACACTCACTGAACTGTGAATGCACTGTTTGAATATCTGCTGTGATTGGCTGTTGAAAATTCATTCAACCAATCACAGCAAATATCGCGTGCTTGCCAATTTGTCAAATTATTTCTGCGATAATTTAGGTGGAAAAACTCGGCCTCAATCCCTGAAAACGGTTTTTTTTAATCATTATTTTTTAGGGACTGTTATCCTTTTAAGGCATGTCAGCCCCAGCGTATCCTAACCTAATTTTACATTTCAACTTATAATATATCTTATCATAACTTAACATTAACAAAAAGTTTTACTACCGATACATTGCCATGTCATACACATTTCTAGCAATATCACTTCCTGCAACAGCTAGGATTTCAAAAAACGTACCCGTGTCGAGTTTATATATGTTTATATATTATGGATATCAATATGGGATTATATTAAACTTTCAATAAGTCCTGTCAAGTTATATTTTTACCTATTTTACTCCCGTAATTATTTTTATTGTTAATGCACCTGCCATGTTATCTCTCCACCACCCGTGGTTGACTGGTAGAGAATGTCTCATGCATTAAGTTCACCTATGTACCTGTAAGTTGCATGAAGTTTTAATGAATAAATAAAGGCAAATTTAAATCCTTACTAAGTGTATCTTTTGGGCACAGATCAAGCTCTTCGCTATCCGAGGCGGAGACAGTTGAGGTGGACACTAGCGTAGCGCGCGGCGTGGCCCGCTCTAAGCCGGTCAACATGCCGGGAGTGAGGCCTGTCGTGCCAGTTCTCATCGACTCTGGGTCAGCTAGTAAGTAGTTCTTTTAAATTATTTATTTGTTTCAGCCTGTTCTCTCGACTTTCCAAAAAAGAGGAAGTTCTATGTTCGACTGTATGTGTTTTTTTGTGTATATGTTCACCATTTACTCTGTCAATAATGGACCGATTTTGTTTGATAGCGTATACTCTCGAGGTGGTCACCAAATCAGGATCTGTTGAGGGGATCCTATAGAAATTGAGAGAACTCCTCAAAATTTATAGACACAAATATATTGATTTTGGTATTTTCATCCACATGGCAAGTATTTGCATTCAGAATCTATCATTTGGTGAAGTAAAACTCATGAAGAAGGCCACAGATAGCCACTGGAAGTTCTCAATGATAAGTGTGGTTTGGGTGTAAGATATTCGAATAGTTAAATTACTGTGATGAAGCAAAAATAAATAAATGGTTCTAATGAAAATTTATTTATTCATTTATTTTATTTATTTAAAATGGTACCATCAAATGGATCTAGTGATGAAGCTGGAAGGTAGGCACCGGAACTCCGTAATAAAACAATGTGTCAAATTTAGGGTTGTTGAAACTGTTGTGCTTCTTCTACTGCTTCTGGCAACAAATGATTTTCATGGTAATATGTTTTTTTTTTTTTAAAAACACATTGAAAAATAATAAAATAAACGAACAAAAAATCCATACCGACTTCCAAAGCAAAATACTAGAAAGCGAAAAATAGCTATCTTTTCGGAAGTTCCACAGCACCGCAGCTCTCGTAGCAAAACTCAGGTTGTTCTAAAAAAAATACGGAATACGTTGTAAAATATACGGAATCACGAAGACTGCAGGCACACAAAGGATCATGCGCTTTGCCCGGACGGTGAGGCCGGAGTCGGCTTCTATCAACTGATATCTATCTATAGATAAAAAAGAGTCTCAAATATCAGAGAAAATGATACTCCGAAGAAACATGAGGGAGAAACTACAATACATACCAGTTTACATAATAACCAGCTTACATACCATTTGATAACCAGCTTTTTTTTTTAAAAACGTAAGGCCGAAATCAGCCCAGAGAAACTGGTGTCATGTCTAGAACCTGTGCGACCATCCTGCTCGCCATTCCTAATAAAATCAAAGTTTTTAACAGCTGCTATAAAAATTTCATATTCTCGCTTTATCCTGCAAATTAAACACAACAACAACATGACAAGCTTGTGGTTTACAAGTAGGTGCAGTGACATTTCAATAAAGTGTGATTAGATAGGGTTCATGTTGATAGGATGAATGAAAAGTATATTAAGATCCACGTATGGTATATCCCTCTGGAGCCTAGAGGGACATACGCGGATCCTATTGGTGATGGTCTCAGAAAGGCCAGGGCGTACGGATATATGACCGCCGCAAAGGCGTGGATTTGTGTGTAATGTATATAAAATATTATTTTTGTACCCAGGTTCCCTAGAACATTCTCCGTCGGACAGTTTCCGTCGCAAGTCTTTGCTGGCAGAAAGCGGGCGTGCGGCGTCCATGTGTGATGTGCAACTGAGAGAAGATCTCGCCGAAGCCATGAAGGAAGATTCATGCCACGGTATGTTATGTGTTAGAGCGGTTACGCACTGCATCCGATCCGAATCCGAGAAATTTCGGTTCGAAGTAGGTGTAGTACTTCTTGTTACGCACTGTATTCGAATTCGTCTGAAATCAATACATTTCCAATTTAGATGGAACTTGGATCTCGGATTCGGATAATGATCGGATGCAGTGCGTAAACACCCTAATAGGTAGAACCAAATCTTATAGCAGCTGGGAACTCGCGAGTCGCTGCGCAGAAGCAAATTCATATGACAGCGGGGGTGAGGGGTTAGGTTATGCGCAGCTAAAAGGGAACTTCATAGACGTCATTAACTTTGAATCGATCTATATGTGTAGTTAGAGGTGGAGAGTAAAGAGCTTGAGAGCTATGATATCGACAGCTTCATAAAAAATAGTGCCAGGCATAAAAAATACTAAACAGGTTGAAAAATATTTATAGGAGTCTAATTATCTAGTTGATTTTGGTTACTTTCCATTAAAATGTATGGGAAATGTTTTTTGATATTTTAGGGATATAACTTCAATCAGCCCAGTGGAGTTTTTAAATTTATTTTGGAAACAGCATCAATTAATTGTAAATGAAGTTGAGCCATGATTTTTTAATTTGATGCGTAAAGAGAATTATGAGTATAAAGAATAATATTAAAAAAAATGTTTACTCGAAATTGGCACATGTTTTTGTCTCGCGAGTGTACCATTTTGGATTCGTTTGCAATCGGGTGAATATCCAAGAGCGAATATCAAGCGGAGGAGTCGCCGAACGGACGCCGCGTCAGACGCCGCCGGCGCCGGCCCTATACCGAAGCCAAAGGCACCCCGAGATATATCCTCTGTGGCCTCGCCTGCCCACTCTCCTCTGACGCGCATCCGATTACTACATACATATGTACAGATGGCCCGCTCCATACAACAAGCGAAAACACAACCACACACACATACCCGCGGACGTTTTCATAACGCGACTATTTCAAACAAATGCCAGTTGCGAATACGAGTATGCTTGCACTGGCTATTCGCAGACGCGCGTCTATGTGTGCGTGCGTTTTCGCTCATCGTAGTGGAGCCGTTCTCCCGTACCTATGTATATAGTGCTCCGGCCTCCTCCGCACATGTAGTAACGGCTGCCTTCGGTTTCGTATAGGGGTGGTGTGTGGCGACAGCAGCGTGGAGAGCCGCTCTCCCGAGCCGCGCCGCGCCGGCGTGGCACGCGCCGTGGACCCTCTGGGCACCGTGGTGCAGCCGCCGCCGGCCTCCCCGCCGGCCGCGTGGCCCGAACCCTACGCCGCCTCCAACTGCGACGAAGCTACGTTCAGGCCCGTGCTGCGAGCGCCCGCGCCGCCCGAAACGCGGCCCGAAGATGCGGCCGTGCCGCTGCCGCGCACCACCACCATCCCCGTGCAGAGCCTGCACAGCCTGCACCCGCACGAGCCGCGCGCCGAGCGGCCCGAGCCGGCGCTGTACGCGCTGTCCACCGCGGTCGTGATCCCCGCCGCGCTCACCCGCGGCCAGGGGCCCGCACCTAGTTTTAACTTAGATAAGTATAGCGTAGAGGAGGCGATGCGAGAGGTGACGGATGACAGAGAGGTGACGGATGACAGAGAGGTGACGGATGACAGAGAGGTGACGGATGACAGAGCGAGTGCTCGGAGCTCGGCGCGTGCCGAGCGCGGCTGTGAGGCGCCTCCCCACTCACTGCCAAAACGGACGCCGTCGGTTGATATTCAGCCGGCAGCCCGACATAGAGTTAGGCGATCTCCCACCCCCCAGTCGGATAGCGAAACACTCGCTGGCGACGATACTTCTAGGAATAAGAAATCTAGTAGAATTAGGGAGAGCCCTCATCGTCGCGACGACGACGCGAGGGCTTCCAAGTCGAGTGAGTTTCGAGAGCGTAGGGAGTCCACTCCTAAAATAGAAAGAGATATGAAGATGGAGCCTGTTCAGAGAGAATTTGATCCAAAGGAGCATGTTCCAAAAGAGCCCGTTTGTGTAGAGACTGGTTCAGGAGAGTCTATTCCAACAGAGTCTGTTTTGAAAGAACCTGTTTCAAAAAAGACAGCTTCAAGAGAATATCTCCCAAAAGAGGTTGCTACAAAAGAACCTGTTTCAAAGAAGTCTGCTTTGAGAGAATCTCTTGCGAAAGAAGTTGCTACAAAACAACCTATTTCAAAGAAGACCGCTTCAAGAGACTCTTTCCAAAAAGAGGTTCCTATAAAAGAATCTGTTTCAAAGAAGACTGCTTCAAGAGTATCTCCCCCGAAAGAGGTTCCTACAAAAGAATCCGTTTCGAAGGAGACGGCCTCAAAAGAAACTCCCCTGAAAGAGGTTCCTACAAAAGAATCCGTTTCGAAGGCGACGGCTTCAAGAGAATCTCCCCTGAAAGAGGTTTCCACAAAAGAATCCGTTTCGAAGGCGTCGGCTTCAAGAGAATCTCTCCTGAAAGAGGTTCCTACAAAAGAATCCGTTTCGAAGGCGACGGCTTCAAAAGAATCTTCCCCGAAAGAGGTTATCACGAAAGAGCCTGTTTCAAAGAAATTAGCTTCAAGGGAATCTATTCCAAAGGAATCTGTTCCTAAGGAATCCGTTGTTAAAGAACCAGTCACGAAGGAGCCTATTATGATGAAACGTGCTACAAAGGATCCAATTCTGAAAACGCTTTTGTTTGGTACTGTGGACACTGAAGAAGAAGAACCCTCAGTGACCTTAACTTTAAATGACGTTCCTCCAATAGAATCTGTTTCGAAGAAGGCAGCTTCAAGAGAATGTCTCCCTAAAGAGTTTATCACGAAAGAGCCCGTTTCAAAGAAATTAGCTTCAAGGGAATCTGTTCCAAAGGAATCCGTTGTTAGAGAATCAGTCGCGTATGAGCCTATTATGATGGAACGTGGTACAAAGGATCCAATTCTTAAACAGCTTTTGTTCGGTACTGTAGACACTGAAGAAGAAGTACCCTCAGTGGCCGTAACTTTAAATTTATCGACTAAGAAAAAAACATCAGAGGTAAAGCCTGTGAAAGAAAAAGATGTGGAACAGATCAAAACTGAAGAGCAAGCTTGGGATATGCTCTTGAATGAGCCAGAAAAACCTGTATTGTACAATATTCCACCATTCGAGGAGAAAACTGTTGAAGAACCCAAACTTAAGTCCAAGAGAAGTCGTAAAGCTAAGAAATCTCAGGATGAAGCTCAAATCAAAGATGAAGACACATTTGTTGAAATACATGCCATCGATGATAAATCGCAGCCTTCTAGTGGCGACCTAGTTTCAATCTCAACCCCATACGAAGAAATTGAACCTATATCTTACTCAACTAAAGCTAAAAAATCGCGTGCATCTAAAAATGTTTCCGGAGATATGAAAGATCTCTTTGATCCCACAGGTGATTGGCATTTTGATGAACTAGAAAATTCTTCTGTATCTAAAGCTAAAAAGTTTGATGACGAGGTTGCGAAAGAATTAGTAACAAGTGTGCCTAAAACAGATAATCTGAAAGTCTTTGAAGGAACTGGCGAAAGCGTGACCCCATTGAAAGAATCATCTAGAACCAAAAAATCTAAATCACTATCGCCTTATGCCGATCGCAAATCAACAGAAAAACGTTATGAAACAGAAGTTACTGATGTCTATGTAATAGAAACGATGAAAGATGATTTCCCCGAAATCCAGATAACTAAAGGAACCAAGATACGTAAGAAGTCGCCCCAGCCTGAGAAAAAGATTCAAGAGATCGAAGTCGTTGAGAAACCAACTAAATCTTGGAGTTCGATTGCTGCTTCTAAGAATGGCAAGAAAGAGGAAAAGGCTGAAAAGAAAGCTGAAATAGAAAATACAGAAAACATAGAGGTGATTGAAACTAGAGATTTCGATGAAGAAGCGGGGTCTTCTACACAGGTTTCATTGCAAGAAAAACTAATCGAGCTATGCAAGAGGCCCGATATAATTGTAGCTGAATGCGATGCGCCTGCAGATTTGAACTTCGTTGAAGAACATCATTCAGTCCTTGACTTACCACCGCTAGAACCTTTGGATTTCGGTTTGGACGGTTTTAAACTAGACGAGATGCGAGACAGCTTGCTAGAAATGAACGATGGAGGTATCACAAGTCCTATATGCAAGATAAACATAGATAATATACTGTCGACTATAAAAGAAACTACAAACAAAGCAATAGAATCAAGCGCCTTTAACCTGATCGATTTAGAAAAAGTTCCACCGAAGAGAGAGAAAGGATTTAGCGTAGTTGAAAATGATAAGATTACGACTCAAGAAGTGAAGATTGAGGAAGATAAGTCTGAGGGTAAAGACATAGAGGTGATTGATAAGTCCTCGGATGATGAAAATACTTCGCCGTTAGATTCCATGAATAGTGACAAAGAGGAAAAAAAATCAACTGGTGCTTCTAATGTAACCACGCCTTCGACAAAGCAATCGTCTAAGTCTAAAAAGTCGCGTAAGAAGAAAAAGTAATAAAATGTGTTCAGTGATATTAATGTTCAATGTTTCGATTTTTGCAATATTTATCGTAGTTTAAATTAAGGACATATTCAGCTGACGTTACGCCATTTCACTTAAAATCTTTTGTATCTTGATATCAGATTATGTTTTAGTGTAATGAATATTTTAATGTAGTAAACGACTTAAAACCCTTTGTGGTGTCTATTACTAATTACAGTTAAAATGTTTGCAAAGATTATTTACTTAAAATAATTATGTATGTAACAATTATTACTGTAGTTCTAATTTCTAACTTTCTTTGCGTGGTTTATATAATAATTATTTGTGTAGCATACTAACATTTAGGTTTAACGAAATAATGAATTATCGGTTATTAATATTAACCAGTAAAAAAGGATATAATTTTATTAAAAAAAATGTTCTGGGGTAGTTCCGTAGAAAATATAAAGTGCGAATTTATCGCAAGCTGAATATGTCTAGTTTACGCGGATACAATCAAACATTTTCTGCTGTTGTAGTAATCTTAGTTAAGTGATGCAATTAATGTGATTAAGCACAGGTAAAAGACAAAAAAAAAACTTAAAATGTTTGTAAAAAAAAAGTGATTTTAAAATATTTGCTACTAAAGCCTAACAATAATTTAATTAGGCAATGACCTTTTATCGTTCAGTAGCGGTATTTATGTCATATCAAAAAAATAAACGTAAAAATGTAAAAACCTAGCAAAATACACAAAAAATATACTGTATGAGATTTTTTATGAAGACCCAAAATTCCTACAAATTCGAAAAGTATTAATAATTAATATATACTCGTAGTTTTAGTTTTTGGGAAAACTTTTGATATTATCGAATCCTGACTCGGTGCAGAGGTCTTCATAAAAAACCTTATAATTTTTTTTTTTGAAAAACTGTACCGTTTTAGTACTTATCTCTTGTTTATTTAGTTATATTAGGTGTAGATGAATAAAATTGCAAACCTTGTGGAAACAAAAAGCTAAAAAAAAACTAAACACTGTTTTCTACGCGCCACGCAAAATCTTTTATAAGGCCAGTATACACAGAACTTTTGCTTACCTGTCATGATAAGAATTAAAGCTGAACCATAATATGGACTCAGTATGTTATATATTTTGTGCAATCAGTTACATTAGAGGTCAATGGTTTTGCGTAACATAGAGTCATTAATATTGACCTTGATATAATTGAGGCTCATTTTAATTATTAAAGTGTAATTATATTGCGATGGTACCTCAGTATTAATTATTGTGTTGCTTTGCCTCAAACAGCTGTTTCTGAATTCGACAACTATGTACTTCGATTCGATTTGATGACCAAAGAGACTACTAAAATTGTATGAAAGGGACCTGATTTGTTTATTATAATATTTTGGCAACAAAAAGCTCGATTAATAAAAATTGACGATTTGTCTTGCTATGTTAATTAAGTATATTTTACCAAAAAACCTCTTATAGGTTGGATTTGTCGTACTAAAAATTAGATCTATATCTATTACTGTACGGCAAATAAATGTGCTTAGTTAATTTAGCGCGGTTTGGCAATTCTATTACGTCTAATTCAGATCCAGCTCCACGCTTATGACTTAGTCACTCCGGTATATAATACCTTCTCACATGTATGGCTGTCTTCGTGTACAAATATATCTTAACTATCGACAAGTATTATTTATTAACCAATGTTTTATTCTAATTTTATTTAGCTTTAATATGTTGAATCATGACAAATATTTATTTTTTATATAATTTATGCGTGATCATTTTATTTTTTGGTGTAATTAATTCTTTTAGTTATAAGTATAACCATACGTAGTTGGTGCATAATATTATAAATTATTTGACGATGGATTTTTAGTTTTAAGGGCTTTATTCTTAGTTTTCATGGAAATATTGTTTTGGTCGTGTTTGCCCTCTACCAGAAAGACTTATTCATTTTTAGTAAATGAATGAAATTAAATTATGAAATTATGGATGTGAATGAATTGGTTAATACGATCTCCCAAAATTATAATGTAGGTGTTTTCAGAAAGATCTAAATTAGAAACTTTTTCAAGTTGTAAGACTATTTATTTTCTTTTAAAGTTAAATGCTCTACATCAGAGGCATCTGCGAAAGTAGAACATATTTCTGTTAAGTTCATTGACTTGACTCAAATCTGACCATAGACAGGGTGCGAATAAAGTAATAGCATAATTTTTTTTCTAATAGTTAGTACTTATTTTGTTTTTTTTTTAACTTATATTTGGATTCAAAATTGAAATGTAATAATAATAATTTTGGTTGACGTTATCTAATTACGTAGGTCTTTTATTATATTTTGTTATTATTTTAGAAAAATTACTAACGGCAGCTGATGAACTCTAGATCGCTGCAAATCAAATAATATTGTCGATTAAAACATTTATATAAGAAAAATGTTTCCTTATTTTTGGATATTATATTTTTTATTGCGGGATTTTTAGCTTCATAGTCAAAATTATGTTCTCATCGTCTTCAGCTTGCCTATTTGTTTACACGCGGAAATAGTGTTTTTTTCTTAGTTTTAATATATTTTGGATGATTTCTCCTGATTATCTTGACCAAATCACGTATCTAATTAACTTTTAAACGATAAATAAATGTAAATAATAGTTCAATCTAATAACTCTATGGACTTTGTATTTCAAAAGAGTTGCATTGTCTACTTTTTTCTTCAATAATCATTAGAAGCAGTTAAAAATGTTGTATTTCAAGCAAAATAATAACTACTGTAAATAAAATTCGTATAAAGTGCAGGAAATGTTGAATGAAAGCTATTAAGTAAGAAGCCGTTAAGATTTTTTAAATTGAAAGTTTAATAATATGTACAGTCGTGTCCATAAGAGCAGTTTAAGTTCAACGAAATTATCAAGTCGCATTATACAAACACTTATTGCTAGACATCCTTTGAATGTTATTCAGTCCGCACAGACTGCACTTATTGCCGCGACCGTATATTGCAAAACCGACTCGGTTTTAAGTTGAATTTCGCAAAAACTTGACACATGATTCCGACTGGTTTTTTTTAGTATTCTCTAAGATCTCAAATAAAAAATACTATTTTTATTATTGTACAGAATATTAAAAAAAATGTAGAATTATAAAATGTACCTACTTTCAGACTTGAAATGTGGTCGTCTGAATGTGTTGGGTCATGTGACCGCTTTTACCAGGCTGTCATGAAACGTAAGCTAAAAATGTTTTCGGCTTAAATGTTCGCGCGTGTAATGTACCTTTACTTTGGCTGTATGGTTTTGTTGATAATGTTATGGAGTGTTTTAAAAAACAGGATAGTATCATACAATAAAGATGAGAATTCAAAAACAGCATTTCCGAAGTTTTATTATACACACGAATTACTGATCTTTCAGTAGTCCACAATGAAAACACATGTTAGAGAAAGTAGATACTAGACACGAAACAAATGGTGGAGCTCAGTAAATTTATCTGCCAAATGAATATCAACATTGTGTCACTTAAAATAAGGTACTTACTCAGTACCTCAATACGCCTTGTAGCTCTCGGACTAATGGGAGTTTATTTTCAACTTTACTTCAATGTAGCAAGGTTGATATTTGTTTTTCGCTGATAACCGCATTGCTGCTGGTTATTTTTAATGATTCAATCATTCAAAACTTTTACCTCTTGGTCATATTTATTCGAGATCAGCGGCAAAAAACCTAGCGCTATTTTTATACGTACTCGATTGCGTTAACGTAAGCTTTTGCTTATGCCAATTTGAATACAAAGGGGTTGCCATTATTTTCATCAGACGGCCCTTATCCATATCCCTTATCTTTTCAATACAAATTATTGACGTTTACGTTAACGCGGTCAAGTACGTGCAAAAACTCGCACTAAGCCCTCTTTTTATCTTTAATTTCCAGTTGTCACAACAGGCAGTCGTTACGAAGCTGAGCAGGAGGAGCTTAGCTCGAGCAGTTTCAGTTCAGCTTCGCGCGCTTCGCTCGACCCGCCCTCGTCGCCGACGCCTAGTTGTGGTGGCGACAACCAGCTCCATTTCCCCGGAGACTCCAGTAGCTCGGTATAGAAGGACCGAGTGTAAAGGGACATTGTTTAGTGATGGAAGACAGTATCCCAGTACATAAACGTAGTCACTTACTTGGCCCAAATACTTTGATTAAATGTACCTACGATATGGAAAAAGATGGACATAAACAAGGTTTAATATAATGAATGATAATCCGAAAGGTCATTGAGCTCATGACTATACTTGTAGTCAAATGAAACGCCGCAGATGTGATGGGTATCAAATCAATATCTTAGTTTGTAACCCATCACGTCTGTGGAGATTTGCTACCCATTTTAATATAACCATGTAAAAGGTGTAGAGGAAAGGTGTTTGGGAATTCCTGTGATTTCCATTTAGAAAGTTGTTCATTTACATGTCCAGAAGCAGTTTTTAAAACTATGACCACGCCTTGCTTTTACATCCTGTATAGTTATTTCAATTACACCTGGTGTGATATGTAAACCAAAGCTTTTGTAGCCAGTGAACCCGCGACCGCTAAGCTGTAAGCCAAGAGCTGAGTTTACCAGTCATTGCAGACGAGAAGTCGTGTTATTTAAAATTAGACCATCACTAAATAATCTCCCCACATCACAGAAAGGAAAGGACTGAATTATAGCAGGACTCTTGGCTTCATCTTCAAATCTGTCCATTAGATATGAAAACTTGGTTAAGGATCCTGCGTGAAGAATTATTGAATTGAGCCCCCACAAAATAAGTGTTTTGAGTTACAGTACAGTGAGTATGTGCTTCTAGAAGCAACCTGAAACATTGCAATGTGAACCTTACATCATAGTGAAAAAGGTCACAAATTGTGTAGCGTTCAAAGCTATGGCCTTTTTATACTTGGGACAAAACGCTAAGTCACTTTTTAACATCATTATGGCTTAAATTTCTTATATTGGAAGATCAATATAATTTTTATAATGTGAGTACGAACTGTGTATGCTCCTATAAACTTTATACCTTTGCAATAAGGTTGATATTCGTACCTACATATGTTTAGAAAGGTAAGATGTTGACAATATATAGATTTGTTTGCGAGATTATGAATAGAAACGAATAAAGAAGTATTTAGATTTCGCTTATGCGTTCTAGAAATTGGCTTGGAGAAGAAAATATAATTTAATAATCACAAATTTAGAATTATATAGCAATTTATAATAATGATCTTCATACTTAAATCGATATGTTATTTATATTATTAATGTTTGGTGTAATTTAGGATTAAGTTTCAACTTTTCAAACTTAAATGTTAGTTTTAAGCGTAGTTGTCTTAATGTATCAGTTTTTTAAGTATTTAGTGAATTGCAAAATCATTTTCTACCGCTTGTTGTATTTAGTGATTCGAACATAGTCTTAATAACTACATCGTCTGTTCATGGAAGTATAACATTCACATCTTAATAACAACTAACCTGTATTTATATTTAGTTTTATAACCCATGCCGTTGAAGATTGGTTTAAATTGAAGCTTACTCGAGCTGAACTTCTATACCAGGGTTATTCGACCCCCAAAAGGCTACAATGTAGCCCATTAACGTTATCTTGACTCTTATATTGGGTCTCTGTTTGTATATGATTTCATATAGAAACAAAATAATTTTAAGAAATGGTCAAAATGAGGTTTAAAATCTTCTTACGGCAAATTGCAACAAAAAACAACAAATGCTTTATTTCACCCGAAAAAATGTCTACGTTGGGCTGGCCCACGGTGAAAGACAGTCAGTCAGTAAAAATATCTATCGAAAAAAACAATTTCTTCGAACAGATTTTATAATACCTTAGACCTTCTTCAACTATACATTAGAATTAATCATCCATTTAACTTCAATATTGGGGATCGTGCGATTCAAACATTGCATTTGTTTACCGTGACTGTGATATATAGAAATTATTGAGCATGCGTAAAGTAACCGTTGGAAACATTATCTGTTGAGTCAGAAGACTCCTTACACCCGCATATTTTGTTATTCATTCTGTTTATTTATACATTCCACTGGGACTAAGTATGAGCCACAGATATAAATCTAAATAGATGACGCGATTGTATGTACTTCGCGTGTCAAAAAACGGAATCAATGATCGTACTTTGAGCTTTTCATTTAGCTTTATCGGCTCCGGCGATCCACCGAAATCTAGGAAAATGCTTAATTATGCCATATTGAGCTGTAAAGACTTTAGAAAAATTTGGCCGAGGCATTGGAAATGTGTGAAAAAGTGGTAGGCTTGTTTTTCATACAGATGGAGAGACTTGCGTGATCTAGTTAGATTTATGTCTGTGATATGAGCCCTAATAGACATCCAGTTGGCAGAACTAAGCTGTTTTTTACCCGGCTCCGTGAACACAGTAAAGACACCCTGTCTTTACTGTACATTCAAAACAATGAAAGCTCGTATCTGGCAAGAAATTAGAGCTCATACTAAGACCTTAGATTCATGAAATAGTTTGACATGTTTATTACTGCTTGGGCAGTTCATTCTTTGACGTCACTCTTTGCAGTACAGCCTGTACAGCGCAACCTCACTGAGATATAATTATGTTCGTAACAGATTTGCCCACCATTTTAATAAGTGATCAAGCGTAACGTTTCGTTTTTCTACGACTTTAAGCTAACCCAATCATGCAGATGGGTCCTAAGTCACTTTGTCATTGATGTGTTAGGTTCTAGTGTCAACGATTTAAAATTCAACTAAATTACATTAATTAAAAGCTTTTATTTAACTTGTAATGTACGTATGTGTGTTTGGGTCAAATCCGACAACTGAATTTTAAAGCAGTTATCCTCCACCGATTAAGATGTAATTTTGCATACACGTTTATTTGGACGACAATGCATGGTTAGCTAAGTGACATCATTCTAAATCCAACATGGCGGACCAGTTACTTTTTGCGCACTGCCATGGTATAGGTATCAAATGAAAGGCTTTGCTGAGAAGAATATGAAAAAAGATTTTTTAATTAATAATATTATTTTTAGTCTACATATCACTTAACATGTAGTATGAACACAATACTCTACAGACTGACATCAAAGAATGAACCTACCCACTGAAGCTTATTATCACAAAATCTACGTAAAGTATCATATTAGAGAAGGACCAAATCGCTTCCGTCAAACGTCTTCCTTATTTATTGATTCCTAGCAACAAAAACTTTCCATTGGCTTTATGGACGTATAAATGTATTTATTTAATTTATGCCGTTTTCATGCTGTATTCGAAACATTCTGTTTTGTTAACTGACGTCACAATATTTTCAACTCAACACAGACTAACTAATCTTATCCATTAACATTGGAAAAATAACCTTAAGCACTTTCGCTTAAGGTTAAAATTGGTAAGTTTATCAACATTTAGATGGTCTGAGCTATCTATAGTACTAACAACTAAAATTAAGATCTTACCTTTGTTAATCTAGTGATTAAATATTAGTGTTAAGTTTTAATAACCCAAGAAATATGTAGCGGAAAAAAAAGAAAGGTTAGTTGTTTTTAGCGAATATAGCAGAAAAACGGTTTTTGTGTGATGTTGGTGATTTAATTTAACAGGTTCTGAAAGAAATGCTATACAAACAAATTTACTTCTACTTGATATTCTGATTTATCAGAACCATGAGCGAGTGTATTATTATTTATTTTAAATAATGATAAATTAACATCAAAATTGTAATTGGAAGAAGATTAACATTTAGTAGGTACTTATGTATTTATATTGCTGGTTATTCTAGTTGTGTAGTCCTTTGGGATATTGAATACAGCTGATATATCTATGGATAGATTATGGTCTTGTTGACTGGCCATTGGAGGCATTGGCCAAGACGATTTGTTGGAAGGCCTGCATTAGCAGCTTTTCATACGCTGGGTGTACCTGGTACCCAATGGCTATATAATGCATAAGCCGGGTAAATTGTGTCAGTAACGAGCGTTCTTCACAGCTGCCATTAGGTTTGAAACAAAATAAACGTGTGGATGCATTCATCAAAGTTTCATTACTGGGTATAACAGGGGGTATGGCGGTAGCAGTTTTCCCATGGGTAGGCAGAACGCCACCTGCTACGATCCTATTGCTGGTGATAGTCCATAGATTGTTTAGCTGTGTGACAATTATTTTGTTAGGTTAGCTTAATGGGTAGGTTGAAATAAAAAGATTTTTATACGAAATTATCTAAAATTAGCGAATGCGTGTGCGATTATGAAACTCCCAAAAATTTGACTGACATTAAACTTTGAAATTTTGGATTCCACCGAATAAGATTTTGTACTAATTGAAACTTTAAAAGAAAGATGAGTTATTTTTGGGATTTCAAATATTTATTTCGATCGAAATTAGGTTGTTCATGGTGGTTTAGTAGAATTGCGTTTTACTTAATATTTCTTTTAATATTACACACATCACATTACTATCTCAATCGTGTCCTAATGCAAAGTAGGGTTTATAGAAAGATAGTTTTTGATTAATAGTTGGCTAGAAACTTGCAACAAAGCTTACCTGCACGCATATTAAATATAGTAGCATTTTTACTGGAATTTGAAGTTAATTTTAATATAGCGAATAATACATAAAGTGAGTTTGATGTTGCTTCGATTTATGTTGAATAAAAACTTGACAGGATAAGCTCAAGTTACCATTTCTGTGTGATAGATTATTTAAAGTTTTGACTTCCGGAAACGCGGTTCCACGCGAGACACAATAGGTTTTTAATTGTTTTGGTGAATACGGAATTCAACCGCTAAACGCACTAGAGGCTGTAGAACCCAAAATTTCATTATACATTGCGTTGCTAATAAAAAAAGCAGCTTTCGTTGAATACAATATCCTTTTTGAACATTGCAGATTTTAACAACACTATTACTAATTTTATTTTTTGCAACGCAGTGTATTTGATAATCTTATGAAATTTATTTTATAAATAATATAAATATCTTACGCACCTGTTTATCTATTACTTTTTTTTTTAATAAATTAACAAGTGAAAGGTACTTATAGTTCGATACAAAATGTTATTTTATAAATAAAAAAATATATATTAGCTGCATTTTTAGATTTAATTAAGTTTTATTTACTCTTTATTTGTCTTTTTTTACACCTCTGAATTTAAAGTTACTAAAATGTATCTTCAATTTATTTACTATTGTATAAATGTTTTATGAAATTATTTTGTTCCCAACGGAGGGTATTTTGCTTTCAGGCCATAATGAGGTAGTCAGTACTGTAGATTATTGTAGGTTTTGGTATACACTATAATAATAGCAGGTCAAAATTTATATTTTAAATTTCATACTCAAAAATAAATTTAAATTCGTGAAGATTGTCGTAATAGATGTTACTGACAGGAAGTATTCTGTTTATAAGTTTGAAAAACAGCAATTAAACTATAAAGCATTACAAAACAATCTTTCACGCGAATGAAAGAGATGGCAAAAAGAAACAGGGGCATTGTAACATTCTCGTTATTCTTTTATTATTCATTATGTTAATTCCATTTATTCTCAATTAGGGAAAGTGGTACCTCTTTATTTAAAAATATATACAATGTAATATAATTTCTTGGTTTATCAATAATTGTGAACCTTATTCCTGTCAGTGATTCAATTCTATACAATTGTCAGTGACTAACTAGCCTAAAATCAGACTGGATTTTGCCAAAATTATGAAAAATTGCGTGAATTGACGAAAGTGACAAATTAATATTTTTGGGAGAGAATTATTGTGATGGTTGGATGTGATAAGGCTATAAGTTAGCTAGCCGTAGACATATTTACAAATGTAAGCTAAATTCCTATATTTTATTAAGACAATTAGCATGTAAAAGTTTACGTTAGTAAGACATGAATATTGAATACCAATAAATTGATTCTCAAATATTTGTTGGCGTTTTATTTGTTTCTAACTGGACAAATGGTATCTTATGTTCAGGACGTGGTCTATCCGTGTGCTGAATTTTACCCGAATCCGTTCATGTTTGCTACCTGTATATATATATATATATATGTTCGTCTGTATGTTTGTTACCTTTTTGCCTGAAAAGGTAACAAACATACAGACAGAGTTACATACATAAACTCACGCCTTTTTCTCATGGGGGTAGGCAGAAACTACAGAACGCCACCTGCTACGATCAAGTTAATTAGTTACGACAGTTACTTTTGCATTAATAATATTAGTATGATGGATAGGTTTAGTGCTAATCCACTATTGAAGGATAAGGCATTTGCACCAGAGGATTGACTTACTGTCCTATGTCCCCTGTATGGGACAGAGGGCGTCCACAGAAGTCCTCGATGCTTCACCTCACTCCACGTCATACCGATGCTCGTCGCTTCTGTCAACACGGTGCGATGCCAGGTTTGACGGGGACGGCCAGGCTTTCTTTTACCTTGGGGATTCCAATCCAGCACTTGCTTGGGTATACGATCAGTATGCCTTTGCAGCGTGTGGCCAATACAACTCCACTTGCGACGCTTGATCTGGCGGTCGATCGGGCTCTTGTGGCATTTGTCGAACAGCTCTACGTTGATTATGCTCTCGGGCCAGTAGATGCCGAGTATACGACGAAAACAGCGGTTGACGACGACTTGGATCTGGCGTGAGATGTTTTTAGTGACCTTCCACGTTTCGCAAACGTAAACCAGAACGGATTTGACCCGAAGATTTTGATTTTAATCCTTTGGGTTAGTTTCCGCGATTGCCAAACAAGTATCAGCTGCGCGAAGGTAGCTCGTGCTTTTGCGCCAGACGCCATTTCCGAAAATTATTTTTGCTATTTTTACTGATTTGCCTGTAAGTGTTTTTTCAGACATGAAAATTCGGGGAAGTTTCCTGCTAGCCCAGAAAAGTAAATAAAATAATTTGTAACTGTATAATGCATTTATATATTTTATATTTAAAACAAACAAAACAAAATACAATAAGTACATTTAAGGCACCAGTCTCAAGTAGAAATATAATAATATGTTAAATAAATTTAACTAATACTAAAAATATGCCTATAAAAGCATATTTGCTCATTGATCAAATATAATGTGGAATGTAAGTACATAAAATACTGTTTTTTTACTTATATCTAAGTCAACGCTTACTTCTATTAAAAATATTATCGCTAGAAATTGCTTGAAAACACTTTAGTAAAGTTATTACAGTTTTACTATATAATATTCTTTCCTTAACAATGACTACTTTTAAATATTATCTGGGGCATGGACGGAATAAACCCGATAATATGTAATAAATACATATCATGTAATAAGTCCAATAAGTACTGTATAAAATCAAATATTTAAGTAACTACATAATAACATTGTGGATAACACACATACTATTTATATTATTTTAACTTGCATAAATATTTAATACAGGTTCTTTAACTTTGAGATTCTTGTTTGCGTACAAGATTCATATTTTTACATGTTAAAGAATTAAGTCTTAAATTCCAATAAGGAAGTTTACGGACAGAATGTAAACATGTTTAAAGATTCACTAAATTAAATTAAAATAATTCTTATTGCATTTGAGCTGCTCCAGTTTCATAAATAATACTGTTTACTAAGAAGTACATAGTCAATAGAGCTCTTTTCACATAAACCATTTGTGTCACCTGTGCAAAAGACCCAATTTTATAGCAATTCCAAGCAAATAAGACTTATGATACCTTAATCTGCTTAGGGCCGATTTCACCAATGAAACTAATCGCGATTAGTTCAACTAAACTCAGTTTATGCAAATACAGCGTTCTGATTTGTAGTTTCTCAGCGATTTCAATTGAATTAATCGCGAATAGTTTCATTGGTGAAATCGGCCCTTAGAGGCAGTCAATCAGAATCTTACAAGATATTAAGGGCTAATTGTACCGATTAAACTGAACGCAATCAGCACATTTAAACCGAGTTCAAGTTCTGTCAGTGTCAATATTCCATAGCAAATATTTTTTATATATCCATTTACAAACAGCTATCATTACAGTTACCCAATTCTATAGTGTAGAAAAGGTTACAATTACAAATAATCAATCAGTTCAATAAATATTATTTACTATATCGAATGAAAGCTCTTGAACTTAGTTTAAATGTATTGGTTACTTTGAAGTTTCATTGGCAAAATTCGCCTTAAGATGTACAATAAAAATAAAATTCTGTTCACAAAAATATCTAAGAACATTGGTCATTCGTTTCACACTGATTCACATGAAAATCTTTTATATTGGGAAACTATCAAACATAAATTTCAATTTATCTAATTAAAGTAGTTGCGGCTTATTTTCAATAATTCAGTTAAATTAAGTTTTATCAAATACCCTGATTCCTGCAGATTTTTGCAGTGGGATCTCATACTAACAGAAGTCTACCAGAAACAACAAACAAAAACCTACTCCTCCTGTCATACGCACCGGATACTTACTCTCACGATTAGAACATCATCTTTCACAAACCCATTCCTGATAACCTCGCTGACAACCGCATACTCTGTATAACCAAACCCTCTGACACAGATCTCTGCGGACGGTTTCCTGAAAGCTATTAACGAAGAGTTGGACATCATAGTGTCTTTCTGGGTTAACTCTGGGTTGTATTGATTGATCATGGAGAAGGATATGCGTCCGTTGAACGGCCAGTCGAGGCAGTCGTCATTTTCTGTTTTCATTAGATGTACGTGTAGGGCGAAGCAGTGGGGGTTCTGTGGTGAGATGTTGAGGCGGACGCAGAATCTGTAAGTTGAAAAGATGATAAATTTAGTTTTCGGATTGCCTTATGTATAACTCCCGTTCTCCCCGAAGGGTTATGCAAATATTCAAGCATTTATCGCTTTGTGGTATGCGATTTTGAATGCGCTATTAAAACGCAAGGTTTACGAACCTTAGGGCTAACAAAGGCAGTTGAAAATAATTTGAGCTGTAGCTCGTTAAATTAACTGCGTACCTCCATTAAGTAGCAATCGTGTCCAGTTATTTCCTTTATTTATTGTATTAGGTATATATTTTCAGTCTGTTATGTCCCACTGCAGGTCAAAAGCTTCCCTTTCTATCTTTACAATTTTTCGAAAACAAATAAGAAAGTATTTCTTGCGCTATCATGCATGAATATATTAATCTTATATAATATATATTAAAACCCATAGAAATATAAAATACAGGAGAAGTGGCAAGGGGGCGTGTCTGTGTCCGCGCGACGTGGTCTGACTGAGCATGTCCCAGGCAAATGGCCGGTCTCCGCTAAACAGTGCGCTTTCGACCGTCATCGTGACAAATTACAAGAATGCCGTGTTGTTCAGTGGTTTCTTGTAAAAAGCGAAGCCTAAACCAAAACTTTGTAAATCATAGAATCGCTTACAATAAGTGAGTACAAGTATTTCACTTATTTGTCTTTAAAATCATGAAAAACAACAAATCGTAAAATATTTCTTGCTTCTACTATGTTATTTTTGTATTGAAATATCACAGCGACTGTACTATTTTTGCATTAAATACATTGCTTCCTAACCATTACCTAAGTTTGTCGCTAAGTGACTTGACAAGCAATGTAAAAATCACAAAACGATACATCATTGAGCGGATGCATCGCGTAGTACGGCCGCTGATCCTTGCGACGAGTTAGTGATGTGCTTGTGCAGATCCACTAACGTAGGCTATCGATAAAAATGTCGATGACGAATGAAATATTGTTATTATATTTCATTTTCAATTTGTCAACCGTTTTCACCCGGTTAGAAAATCGATGCGAAATAATCTGTATTACTTATTTTGATTATTTTACAGCGTAGTAGAGATGCGTAACCAAATTTTTGACAAAAAATGCAACCCCAATATTATCAAAGTGTCAAGTGCTGCACAAATACCTCCACTTTACAGGTCAGTGATTAAACACCATAGCACTAGCAGGGTTCAACAATACCTCCTGTTTCAATTCAATTCAATTTATTTATTTAAAGTAAAACAGACTCATAACATAATAACAATAATAGCAGCACAAAACAATTAAAATTTGCTACATTAAAAATAAATTAAACATTACGCTATGATAGCCTAAACCAAAGTAGCCGGATTTTTGATTGTTTGAATTTTTTGATTTACTTAATAATTTATATTTTTAGCTGCATATTTGTTTTTACTATAAAATTTTCTGGAGAAACCGTTTTTTTATTTATTTTCAAGTAAACAAAAAAAAATTGTACAATAATAAATGGGTGAATCGATAAGTTTCCGATTTAGTCAATCACTAGCGTGTATGTAAAATAAATTGCTTTTGCATAGCACAACGATAGCGACCGATGTTTTTGTGTGCGTAATTAGTACGGTGATTGGTATATACACGCTGTGCTTGAAGGGATAAGGATTATAATTTATTGTGTAGTACGTTCTGATTAAAGAAATGCGGGTGTGTGCGCGACTTCGTATCTATTGCCTTTACTGAACTGCATGTGTAGTAGTTGCCGTGTGGTAGGGGCAAACTGGAGACACAGGTTTCCGATATATTTTCGTCTACCGGGCATATCTCCTTGTTTATTATATCTATGTTAAAACCAGTGTCATAAACTCATAACACGCACATTTACACCCTCACATTACGCTTATACAACCATTCATGCCCATGTCCTTCTCATTTCTCCCATGTTATTTTTGTTTTACTCATCATTTTTTACTACTTATTGTTTGTACCTACATACTTTTCAGTGAATAAGATACTTGTTTTGTATATTTTTCGCTGAATTTTATATTTCATTTCTCTTTGATTTTGATTTTAATTCTCTTTAAATTTAATTTTCATTGAATTTTAATTTAATTTAATTGTATTCTTTTCTTTTTTTATCGAAACTTAAGTATTACATAAAATAATTAGTAATTAACCATGAAATATACAAATTATTTCATGGTTAATTATTCTTTTATGCAAAATGGGTGATCTGTACCACAGGGCCTTACCTATCTCAGACACCCTTCTCCATACAAGGTTACGTATATAATTGTCACTGTATTTTGATGTAGAGATAAATAAACAATTTTTATTGTATAAAATGCAATCTCACCTGTATCCATTAGGGTACGTATAAAATGCGATGTCACCTGTTTCCATTAGGGGACATATAAAATGCAATATCACCTGTATCCTTTAGGGGACGTATAAGATGCAAAGTCACGTGTATCCATTAGGGGACGTATAAAATGGAATCTCACCTGTATCCATCAGGGGACGTATAAAATGCAAACTTACATGTCTCCTTTAGGGGACGTATGAAATGCAATCTCACCTGTATCCATTAGGGTACGTATAAAATGCAATGTCACCTGTATCCATTAGGGGACTTATAAAATGCAATCTCACCTGTAACCATTTGGGTTCGTATAAAATGCAATCTCATCTGTATCCATTAGGGGACTTATAAAGTGCAATCTCATCTGTATCCATTAGGATACGTATAAAATGCAAACTCACCTGTATCCATCAGGGGACGTATAAAATGTAATGTCACCTACATCCATTAGGGGACTTATAAAGTGCAATCTCACCTGTATCCATTAGGGGACGTATAGAATCCAGGACTATACAGCATCTTATAGTGATCTCTCAGCATCGCATCTAACCTCGCCTTAAAGTTATCAATCTTCCACACATAGTTGCCCATACAGTATCGCAGCAACATATCATTGTTCTGCTTCATCTTGGCCACGGCAAAGGCTGACAGTTGTTTGGACATGTTGGCTATTACTATGTCTTGTTCGCGGTTCCTTTGTTCTAGTACGACTACTCTTTCGTATAGGGCTCTGAAAAGAAATTGATTTGGTTAATTATGATTAGGCGCGATTTTGGAGTGGACAAAACGTTTTTGTGTTTTCCTTCTGGAACCCGGAGTTGGGCTTGTGAGTAGTGTGCGTGACTTAAAACATAAAAATGGCATGGCAAAATGTGAGTTTACTATGGCTGCACCTGTAACCTTTAGGGGAATTCAGGCATGATATGGTTACATAATATGAAGAGCACGATTTTAGAGTCCCCTATAAAAATTGAATTTAGATTTGATCTCTTATGTTACTACCATATTGTTTTTCTAATTCAAAATTTTAGCATTCTAGTATTTCAGTTAGGATGTTAAGTATGAAGTACAGTCACATGTGAAATTACAACAATTTTATTTCTATGCCCCCGACTATTTTTTCTGGTGAACTCCAGCACGAGGTCCTGACGCTCAGAAAGAAAATTTGGTTCAAAGAAATTACACAAGATGGCGCGATATGCATCGATCTGTGAGCAGTGATGGCCCAGTGGTATCGGCCGCGACTTACAAGTTGTAGGTCGTGGGTTCCAACCCAGGCAGGCGCTTTATTTTGTGTAATTTATTTCATCACCACTGCTCTCAAAACGGTGAATGAAAACATCGTAAGGAAACCGGCATGTCTTAGAACCAAAAATTCGAAGACATGTGACATCCACCAACATGCACTGGGCCCGTGCCCATTCCTTCACACAGAGACGGGGCCTGCACGCACAATTGACCAAAATGGGTCCATCTGATTCTATCCTATGCATGGATTTGTTATTAAATTTTGTGTTCCCACACCGCTGTTAAAAATGTTTACAAACATTAGTAAACATTTTTTAAACTAACATTTAATCGCTATGTTAAGGTGCTCCCACACTGCTGGAAAATGTTTTCATATTAGGTAATATATATAATATTTATATACAGTAGTAATTTACCTTATAAGAGCACTAGTATTATTAAGCGGTGCCGCCGCAGCTTGGTTGCCGTCCTTATCGGGCGCCTCCCACAACGTCATCGCCTCTTGTTCCTTTGCGTCGATGCTCGCGTTCGACATGTCGTTGTTGATCTTCATCTCGGAGTAGGCGTTCATGAGGAGCTGGAATTATTATTGTGGACATTATCATCATCAGCCTTTAATGTTCCCACTGCTAGGACACAGGCCTCCTCTCTGTGAAAGGGAAATGGACCGTAATCCACCACGCGGGTCCAGTGCTTGTTGGTGGATGTCGCATGTCTTGAATTTTTTGGTTCTAGGACATGTCGGTTTCCTCACGATGTTTTCCTTAGTTTTAAGGATAACCCACTCTGCAGAGCATGCATGGTGGAAGATGAGACAACAGCACACCTGCTCCTAAGCTGCCCTGTAATCGCCAGTTACAGGACCAAGTACTTCGGTGACCCAGGTACCCTGCAGGATATAGTCGGCAACACCAAGGCGCTGCAGGTCTTCCTCGAGGAGCTGGGGTGCATCGAATGATGAAACTGATCACCCGTATGCAAAATACGCGGAGAAAGCCTGTCGATACTAAACTAACAAACTTCACCGTTTTGAGAGTAGTGGTGATGAAATAATTTAAACAAAGTAAAGCACCTGCCTGGGTTCGAATCCTCGACCTACAACTTGTAAGTCGCGGCCGTTACCATTAGGCCATCATTGCACTCAGTGACCAAGCCATTAACATTACGTAACATCACGCGTGTATACCCTGACAGGTAGGGCAGAGGTGAGCACACTGAGCACGAACATTTTGTCAGTTATGTTAGATGCTTTGAAATATGGTAATATATTAGGGAGAAAACCTATTGACCAGGCTCTCTCAATCTCACACACCAGCTATATTTAAAAAAAAAAGATAAGCAGATTTTAATGAGTTTTCAAAGCTTGTTTTTTTAATGCAGTATAACTTGGTCATGGTCATTTTCTCATGGCAATTACCTAAGCTTAATTTCACTTGATCACGTTAACAGTAACAAAAAGATTTTGTAAGCTTTTATTATTATAACTAAAAAATTCTGTTTTTTTTTTGTTGTTTCTAATGGTATTTTTTTCCAATGTAATTTAAGGCACCTTAAATTAAGTAAGGAAAGTAACATACACTCATATGTTTCTGCACATCAGTCTGTGCATGATGATTCATTTCTTCTTGGCTATCAAATGTCTCCTTACAGCCCACAGCTTGGAAAGAACATGGAACTTTGATCTCAGGCTGTGAGGACGTCTCTGGTTGGTTGTACTCACAGCATGCTATGTGGGCATCTAAGTCTAATGGTGTTACTTTTACTGTGCAACCTGAAACATTATTTTAATATTTAATCATGAACTAATGGCTGATACATGACGAACTTACACAAAATACAAATTATATTTTGCCAGAAAATGGCTGATTATAATTTTTTATGCTTTTGTATTAAACATTATTTGAAACATTAAAAGACAACCAACCATAAAGCAAATTTTTCGAAATAATTTTATTATTAAACTTTTACTTCAAGACTGCCTATTGAAAATAGCCTTTATATACGCAGCAGAAAAAATATTAATACTATGCAGATCACAGACATACATCTAACTAGATGACGCGACTGTATGTACTTTGCGTGCCAAAAAACGGAGTAAACTTACGACAAATGATCGTAATCTGAGCTTTTCATTTAGCATTATCGGCACCGGAAATCCACCGAAATCTAGAAAAATACCTTTTTATACCATATTGAGCCGTAAAGAATGTATAGAAAAAGTTGGCCGAGGCATTGGAAATGTTTCCATTCATTGGTAAGTTAATTTGTTTTTAAATTGTTTGTGAAAAAGTGGCACACTTGATTTTCATACAGATGGAGGGACTTGCATTATCTAGTTAGATGTATACAGTCTGTGATGCAGATATTTAAACTTACCTTTAGTAGAGAATGGACAGTTCATCCTTTGTTCCTGTATTTCCCGTTTGGTGTAGTTGTCAGGAAATATATCCACTTTCATGCTCAGGTTTATATTGTCTATGGGGCAATGACCACTGTTCCTGAAGTATATTAACGAGTCATTTAATTACTGCAGCTGTTTTGAAAATAATATTGGGGACCTTTTTCCTACCAAGAAAAGTTATTAAAAGAAGGTACTAAAAAGCAATTGTGACAGTACAGACTTACAAAGTACACTGTGCGCCGGGAGCAACTAGGTATGCTATTATTTATAATATCTCTTTCATCATGACTTTGGAATGTGCAATAAGCACAAGTTTTGCATTACTTATTTTTTTAATTATTTATATTTATTTAACACATATCACAAACATCTGTGTTACCCTGGCTCTTGTACTGCTAGACAACACACTTACTTATACTTTATCACAAGAGCCAAACTGCAAATATTGTCATGGACCATCAAATACTAGGTGTAAACAGTGATACAGTGCTCGCCAAACTTCTGGGCCACCCTGAAGTTGGCTCGCGATGCGCAAGACACGAAACGGTGCTGTTTTTGTATGAGATTTACTACTGCCCAGCCATTGTAGCCAAATTCAGGGCGGCCAAGAAGTTTGGCGAGAACTGTACTCAAAGACATGCTTGATTTTTATAAAAAAAAAAAGTTGTCTCTAGAAGTGGCCATTAACAGGCCTCAGTTCTCTGAGATAAGAAAAAGTTAAAATATATTGGTTAAAGGATTTTTATTAAAAAAATGTTACAAAATTTTGGACTCCTTGCTCCAAAGTTTAAATGTACATTACAGAAAAGGAAACATTGGCAAAGAGCCAGCTCCTTCACACAGTCACTTGTTAACTGATGACAAATACACAATGCAGTTGGGTTTGAATACTTAGCGTTCATTGTTACATTAAATATATAACATTCTCTTCGTAGTTATAACATTTATGCTTGAACAAATGTGCAGGCAGAGCTTGTTTAAGAGGAAAGCTCCAATGGCATGCCATTTTCACAGTAATTCTACAAGTGAGACTAGTCCCTAACAATAAGTGAAAATAGGCTAAAGAAGGAGAACTATAGTTTGATTAAAATTTAATGGCGGGTCAGAACATGACGCACGCTTAATAATATACTGACCTAACTAAAAAAAACTGTTTTTTGGGAAATCGCATTTAACGTTTTGGCAATCATGACTTGTCTTACATAATGGCTTATAACTTAGTGAAAAAGCATAATAATAATTAAATATTTTATTGCAGGAATAGTAGTTGAACTGATTATTGATAGAGAAATGATATTTAGAAGAAATTTTGTTTTTTTGGACCTGGACCGTAATCGGTCAGTTTCTTATTAAGCGTGCGATGAGATGAGATGTTTCACACACAGTAGCAAATAAATGTGACAGTAGGGTTTGGGGTAAGGGGTGAAGTACTATGCACTCCACTGCTGCAATTTTTTTTTTTTTTGGTCTCACCGTTAGCGCAGTGGTTGAGAGATTGACAGCTGCGCTGCGTGTCGCGGGTTCGATTCCCGCATGGAACAAATATTTGTATGACCTACAATTAGTTGTTCCGGTTCTGGGTGTTGTGTATGTGAGTTTATATGTTTGTAAACGCACCTACGATACAGGATAAAATTCCTAGTGTGGGGCACCGTTTTAGAAAAAAAAAAGAAAAAAAAAAAATTAAATTAGAATCAAACGAGGTATACCAAGTTATGTTACTTAAATTTTACTCTTTTATTTTTGAAAGACTCGCATTTGACCTCTATCCACATGACGGTAAGCAATAATGTGGTTGATGATTGGGCACACTTGCCTAGAAGTAACCTATTCACTCTTGACTTAAAGATTCCCTTTCAGGAAATACAGACTCTGATATAGAAAATATTATTTTTTACATTTTGGTAGAATATTTGTTAAGTATTTATACAAAACTTACTGCAACCATGAAGTTATACAAGCTTTGCAGAATTTGTGTCCACATGTAGTGATGACTGGATCTCTCAGCCAGTTCAGACACACGGGACACTCATAGCGAGACTCTGGCTGGTTACTGAGCACTGTTTCATTCAGTGCTTGTATGCCCATTGGCTGTTGAAAAGAACAAAATATAAATGTTAAGAAATTTGACTTATACAAGTGGTGGTTACAAGACCATCTGTAGTGTTAAATAAAGAATACATAATGGAGTATGTATTATAATTTAGGTTATAGATAATAAGACATAAGTAACTTGATTTCAAGGATACAAACAATTGGAGAACAATTAATAGTGTTAATTATTCTCATAATAATACCAGTGACATGGTTATTTACAGTATGGATCTTGCTATAGACACACCCAAAAAACAAAATTCAAATCAATATTGGATTCAACGGTTCGAACTTGACCTTGATCCTATAAAAAGACCTCAATAACAATTTGCTGACCATGAAAAACTTTCAGTTGTTTGCAAATTAAAATTTAAATATACATTGACACGATGTACTTACCGCTATTCCTTCAGAGGCATCTTTACTTCTGTCACGATCCATTATCACATTTAAACTTAATAATAAAGATTGGAACAGCTTTTTTTTAAATTAAATTTACTTCCAACAATCAACAAAAATTGCAAATGAGTATTTTTGAGAATGACATAACCAAACTAGGTATCTTGACATGACATGACACATTGCGTTTTGACATATATTATTATTTTTTTTTTTTTTTTTTTCCTTCGCCCTTCTCAGGCAGGCTAAGGTCTTGGACCATACCGCCTCGTCTTCAGTGTTATTATTTTTCTTGATTTTTAAGTAAGGCCAAAGCCTCGTCCTCAGTAGTTTATTCCTTGTTTAATATTTATTTTAGGCCAGAGCCACGTCTTCAGTATTTATTATATAGTTAAAATCATATATTATGTTGTCATATCCGAGTATTAATTAGGGTCATATCCGTGTATTGGTCATAATCATGTTGTGAAGTAAAGTCATATCCTTCTAGTCGCCCCGAACGGTCAAATTGCCCATCCAGTGCTGTCAATAAATTTATACAATGCTATGTATGTACTGTAATTTTCCAGCAAACCTTGAGTGTCGCGCGGGATGCTTGCAGGCGTTTTATATATTTCCAATAATTTATCAACTAAATGAATTCTTTGTAAGTCATAAGCAGGGCATTCAAAAATTATATGATCTAGAGTCTGATCACTTCCTATGTCACAATTGATACAAACAGGCGATGTTATCATTTTCATTCTGGCTAAATGTGCATTGAATCTTCCATGTCCAAGTCTAAGACGATTTAAAATTGTATAAAATTTTCTGCTCTTAGGAATAACAGATCTGGTGAACCAGGGCATAGAACCAATGGTTCGATTTATTTTCGCATACCATTTTCCTTTAGTTCTTAGTGTTTCTTGCCAGTTCTCATGCCAAGTAAAGGTGTATTGTTCATGTAATTTGGTAAGCAGGTCGGAACTTGGTATGGCAACATTTCTCGTCTCTGGGATGTCAACGTCAACAATAACTCTTGCAAGATAATCTGCGTTTTCGTTTCCTGCTACTCCTATGTGGGAGGGTGTCCATAATAAACATATCGTAAATCCTCTAGAACAAAGATCAGCGTATAAAGCCCGAATCTCATATAAAATATTTCCGGTATTGGCGTCCAGTTTCGGATTGTGTAAGGCCATGAGAACACTCATGCAGTCAGTCGCTATAAGCCAGTCTGTGTGCCCAAGATTCTTTTCATGTATATACTGCAACATATATTATTATACTCTTTGGTTTTGACAGAATTTTGACACTAAGCTACAGATAATAAAATATTTTTCTTTCTTTTTTTATGCTTCGCTCAGGTACAATCTATATGTAAAAATCAATTTGCTGTTCGGTAGTCTCGCTAAAACTCAAAAAAGGGTTGACCGATTTGAATAATTCTTTTTTTGTTTTGTTCGCCAGAATACAGGGAAGGTATAAAAACAAAAAAAAAAATATAGTTAGGTAGGGTAGGGTAGAGTGGGTAAAACCTTAGGGCAGGGTAGGTTAGGTAGGCAGTCATTTGACGGGAGCGAAGGCACGGGCGAATATACATATAGTTTATTTCATTTATTATTGTAGAAAATGCTACATTCTAGAAGGACACCTTGAACAAAGTTATAGGCAAACACGGACCTCAGTAAGGAACTCAAGCGCCAGCATAATATGTTATTCAAGGTAACAAATCCCAAAACATATTAAGCGTTTACGTCGAGTGAACTCATTAAAGCGCACCACTGGAATTGGATTGGTCTTGCGCATCTCACATTCAACAAATTCTCACGCCCTCACATCACCAATCTGGGGTTCATCCCATCGCATCTCACATTCAACAAATTCTCACGCCCTCACATCACCAATCTGGGGTTCATCCCATGGTATATATGCTGACAATTCATAATACCTATTAAGCAATGTCAACACAAAACAATTAATTCCAAAAACATAAAACTGTGGCAATAGGAAGTGATTAAAAAACCCATAAAAACGTGCAATGAACTTCTAAACATGGGACATTCCGATCCGTCACCTAGAAAATACTGGTTGTTTAACGATTTAATTGTATGCTAATGGGTTTGAACTTTTTGAAGAAGCGGGACCGCTGCTATTGTTCAAATGTCTATCTTCCAATGGTGTTGCGGTGTCAATCACCGTTATATTCATTAGGTTCTTCTAATGATAATTGAAAACTAAGTAAATACTTACCCCGAGTTTCTCAGCTCAAAATTATCGCAGAATTAATATGACAAATTGTCAAGCACGCGTTATCTGTTGTGATTGGCTGTTGAAAATTCATTCAACCGATTACAGCAGATAACGCATGCTTGACGATTTGTCAAATTAATTCTGCGATAATTTTGAGCTGAGAAACTCGGGGTTAGTTATCATTAGAAGAAAGTTGCAGTTGGACGCCTAAACTTATTAATCGAGTCGCCAGCAAAGGACAGTAATATCAAAAATTGACAATAACACAAACAAAGCATACAGTTCAGAGGTAAAAATAAACAGTTGTGGTGTTCCTCAGGGAAGCGTATGAGGACCTCTATTATTTATAATATACATAAATGACCTTTGCAAAAGCCTAAAGCATAATTGTACACTGTTTGCTGATGACACTACTCTCACAATAAAATCTTCAAATAGGGATGACCTAGAAACTGACACTAACAATTAAATGGCTAGAATCTTACAATTTACGTGTAAACATTAAAAAAACAAACTTAGTAAAATTTCAAACATATAATTATTCTTTGGTAAAGCCCACCTCAAATACAATACAATAATTCCATTTTGGAACCCGTACCTTCAACCTTATTCTTGGGAATAGTTATTGATGAGAAATTAAATTGGAAAGAACATGTAAAAAAAGTCGTCTCGACAAATTTGTGTTAGCTCTTCGAAATCTGAGCCGAATAGCCAGTAAAGAAACAGCCCTAAGTGCTTATCATGGCTATGTTGCATCAGTGCTGCGTTACGGACTAGTGTTTTTTGTGCATTCATTGCACAAAAAAAAATGTGTCAGAGCTGTGTATGGAGCAGCATGTTTAGATCATTGTAAGCCATTATTTAAAGCACTAAAAATACTTCCACTTCCTTGCCTATATATTTTTGAAATTTGTATGTTTGTAAAAAGGTATTCGCATATGTTCCCATTGTATGAACATATTTCTAAAAGAGTGAAAAGCAGAAGCCCAAATAAATTACTTGCACCTAGCCAGAGACTACAATTGTATAGCAGGAATTCCAATTGCATGGCAATAAAAATATTTAACAATTTACCCCCACGCATAATTTACGTGTTGCCCACTAATAAATTTAGGAAAACAATATTTGCCTGGCTATTAGACAATTGTTTCTATTCAGTAAATGAATTTTTAAATTATACATTTTGACAATATTTTTTAATATTACACTTGCTTGTAATGTTTTATTTTTATAAGCATTTGATATTATATAATTAGTAAATTTTGACATTTCATTCATAAATTTATTGTTGTGTAAAAATTACCTACCTATTTTCATCAAAAGTAAATTATAAAATTGTACGTCTCAAACGTCGCGCGCACACCTACAATTCAATAGAAATAGCAATAGCTAACATACGTAAGCTATTGCTGTTTCTATTGTGTCTGCTTATTGACGCGCCATGGGGGTATATATTAACTTCTTCTTAGCGTTTCGATGACAAACTACTTAATACAATAATATATTGTTGCCGCCCAGAACTTCGACACTTAGATTTTGTAGGTTAATTTTAATATTTCTACACCGGTCACGGTAGTGTATGTGAAACTGTTTAATATTAAGATCTTAATGTACCATATACTCAAAAATAAATCTTATCTTAAAACCCACAGGTGTTAGGTGTCCCATTCTCCTACTACTCGATCAAAATGAATAACTGTGCACCTGGCGCTACACGTCTCTCTGACGTTCGACTCTCGCTATTGGCGAAAGTGAGGAGCGCGGGGTACCTCGGGGGTAAGCGAGAGTAGGGATGCATTATAATATTTATTAGTCTATTGTGAGATCATTTATGTATTTTATTAGTTAGGTAGTTTATTTAATCCGACTTCAATTTTTGTTCATAATTTTTATTTTGTTCACCTACCACTGTTGTGTCCTTTTTTACCCAAAGGTTGGCTGGTAGAGAATGCCTTGCTGCATTAAGTCCGCCTATGTATCACCAATGTACATGAAGTTTAAATAAATAAATAAATTCCAGCGAGATCAAAACTAACTCTTTAATATAGCTGCCATTTGTCTATAACTGTATAAGTGTGAGTTTGCGTTTGGTTTAGTTCACGTTCGTTGTTAGTTTGCTCATCTAAATAACATGTTAACTTTTGCAAACTGTACTATTGATATCAATACGTAAACTGTACATCGGTTTCATAACCGCTTCCGCAAAAACCGAGAACGCCTATCTCTAGTCAACGTCAATATTGACTATAGTAGTGGTATGATTAGTTAGAGATCTAAAACCGCCTAAAGACGGAACCACACTAATGTGGCGTGGCTTGTCGTGGCGCCTTCCAACGCAGTTGATTGGCTACAAAACTCGTTGCGTTATGACGTAGGCTGGAACAGAGTCGTTTGATTGGTGGATCCCGCGCCACGCCACGCCACGCCATGACACGTAAGTGTGGTTCCGACCTAATGCGTGACTTTTAGTCTCGTGCAGAATTATTATTGTAACTCGGGCGCACTTCCGATTAGAGATGTGCAACTCGAGTTACTAACTCGAGTTGCGCCTAACTCGAGGTGACTCGAGTGGTATTCTTCCGAACTCGAGTTGCTATCATTAAAATCTAAAATAAAATATATCATAGAACAACAAAATACACAGAAGTCAAACATTTGAACTATTATTTGTTTATTTTTTTGAGTAAGGTTATTTTGAGTGTGTGTAAGGGACAGATGTATATGACTTGTATACATCTGTCACTTACGCTATCTCAAAATAACCTTACTCTAAGAACATATGGTCACCTCCCGGGAGTTCGGAACTATTAGGATACCAAATTAAAGAATGCTACAAAAGTAACCATCTTGCGTTGTAAGGTTGTATTTTTAAAATTAGTCGGATTATAAACGTTTGACGTGTATGTTTACAAAAAGTTTGCCACCAGCGAATAGAGTATAACTGTACTCATGTTATTTTTTTTTCTAAGCTTGTTTTGTCGTTTGTCCCACTCCTGGGCTAAGGCCTCCCCCATTGCTTCCATAACCCTCAGTGTTGTGCCTCATCCCGCCAATTCTCAAGGAATGAAGTTATCCAATTTATATGTCAAATTCATATGCATATAAGTGGTTTAGAAAAATAAATAATTTATTCCAACTTAGCATGGTTCTGCTAACTCGATTTATGTGAATTTCAACTCGAGTCGTGTTTATCCCGAGATGGCACATCACTACTTCTGGTTCTGACTGATGAGTGAGCCATGTAGCTATATCGTTGATAGTTTGATACGACGTAGAGGGTTGGGCTCCCTGGCCTGCGTCCCCGAAATGTAGTGATATTTTTTTCTAGGGTCATTCTGTCGCGGAAAATCTTAACACCGCGATTCAGAAAATGACGCCAAATGCATAACGCCATCTATCGAATATGGAGTTCAACAATCCACTACGTATGTTGTGATATTTTATTTCTTGAACACTTTAAATTCGTCTAACTTTTAATAGAGTGAACCGATTGCGATGAAACAAAAACTAAGTAATACTTCAAGTTACGCACAATTTTATGTATAAAAGTTATTTATTTAACCATTAATGTACACACACATAATAAAGAGACAAGAAGAAGGAACATAAAATAGGTACAAAGGTATGCTTATTTCAAAGAAATCTCTTCCAGCATACCTGCGAGAGGAGAGCTAATAAAAAAGATATGTAGACACCGTGTCTCTACACACGGTGTCTACATATCATAAAAGAAAACATATCAAACAATTTCCTATAAAATAGAATAAAATTAACTAATTTAATATATACTCTCATATATATGCATATCAATAAATTAAATAATATAATAATAAATACTAAATAATATAACAAATTAATAACAGGTAAATTCAGGATTATTTGCAACTATGACGGAATGGAAAGGTAGTGTTCTTTCACTCTTTTTTTAAAAACAACAAGAGTATTGCAGTCCCTAATTTCAGACGGCAAAGAGTTCCACAACCGAACCGCGTGCACCATAGATATTTTTTTTTTTTTTTTTTCCTTCGCCCTTCTCAGGCAGGCTAAGGTCTTGGACCATACCGCCTCGTCTTCAGTGTTATTATTTTTCTTGATTTTTAAGTAAGGCCAAAGCCTCGTCCTCAGTAGTTTATTCCTTGTTTAATATTTATTTTAGGCCAGAGCCACGTCTTCAGTATTTATTATATAGTTAAAATCATATATTATGTTGTCATATCCGAGTATTAATTAGGGTCATATCCGTGTATTGGTCATAATCATGTTGTGAAGTAAAGTCATATCCTTCTAGTCGCCCCGAACGGTCAAATTGCCCATCCAGTGCTGTCAATAAATTTATACAGTGCTATGTATGTACTGTAATTTTCCAGCAAACCTTGAGTGTCGCGCGGGATGCTTGCAGGCGTTTTATATATTTCCAATAATTTATCAACTAAATGAATTCTTTGTAAGTCATAAGCAGGGCATTCAAAAATTATATGATCTAGAGTCTGATCACTTCCTATGTCACAATTGATACAAACAGGCGATGTTATCATTTTCATTCTGGCTAAATGTGCATTGAATCTTCCATGACCAAGTCTAAGACGATTTAAAATTGTATAAAATTTTCTGCTCTTAGGAATAACAGATCTGGTGAACCAGGGCATAGAACCAATGGTTCGATTTATTTTCGCATACCATTTTCCTTTAGTTCTTAGTGTTTCTTGCCAGTTCTCATGCCAAGTAAAGGTGTATTGTTCATGTAATTTGGTAAGCAGGTCGGAACTTGGTATGGCAACATTTCTCGTCTCTGGGATGTCAACGTCAACAATAGAGATGGGTCGTACTAGGCAAATCTTGGACTAGGTGCACCTAGTCCAAGTCCGTACAAATACTCGATCCAAATACCTGTTCCACCTAGTCCATGAAATACGCATACTTTATAGATGCTTAGTCTTTGCGTAACAACGATACGTGTAGTACGTATTACGTACGCAGTAATGAATTGTAATCTTCCCTTCATACTTTACACAGGCTTAGGACTGTCAACGTATAGATTTATCTACATTGAAGTTTGTTGGCGTATTTAAAAGATTTCAATTCATTTTTCAGAGTACTTCATATTTTTTTTTTTTTTTTTAATCATAATTTACAATAATTGCTTTTTGTTTTGTTTTTTTTTTTAAATCACGTAACTATATACAATCATTGCTTTTGTTTTTTTTTTTAAATCACATAACTATTTACAATCATTGTTATACACTACATACAATAATTGCTTTATTGTTGTTTTTTTTTAAATCACGTAACTATATACAATCATTGCTTTTGTTTTTGTTTAAATCGCATAACTATTTACAATCATTGTTTTATTTAATTACGTAACTATTTACAATCATTGTTTGTTATTTTTTAAATCACGTAACTGTTTACAATCATTGTTTTTTAAGATACACGTAGAAAATCAGAAAATCGAGATCACATTCGCACGAGTCCGTACTTGATACTCGACTGCATCATATAGTCTTCATTCGCATCGAGTATTGTCAAAGTATCTATTCTACCTATTCTTAAAGTCTGCCTAGTGCCTAGTCCCGACTAGTCTCGATCTCGAGTATTGACAGAAAAGGATGGAAAGACTGCGGAATAGTGTAGTTAAAAAAGGACAGAATATATTCTTCTACAACACGGTGCGCGTCGCGTAACTTTTATGCCATTGAGATATGGTTCAAATTCAAACGACTGGCACACGTATGATCTATGTAAATACGAGTGCGCATCGCGTTACTTTTATGCCTTTTGAATTAAGGTTCAAATTTAAGTGACTGACTCACGAATGATTTTGGCAAACATGGATGAGCTAGGACTATGCTGCTATCTCGCTTCACCGCGTCGTCGGGACGCGGTGAAGCGAGATAGCAGCATAGTCCAGTACAGTCGGTACTTCGATTCGCGCGGGCCGCGGGTGCCGTGCACTGCGTAGGCACAGTGAGACTAGGTGGATCAAGTATTTTAAAAGTTAGAATAGGTGCAGCCTAGTCTCGTTAAATACCTAATCCCTGGATCTATTCTAGTATATACGCTTCATCTCTAGTCAACAATAACTCTTGCAAGATAATCTGCGTTTTCGTTTCCTGCTACTCCTATGTGGGAGGGTGTCCATAATAAACATATCGTAAATCCTCTAGAACAAAGATCAGCGTATAAAGCCCGAATCTCATATAAAATATTTCCGGTATTGGCGTCCAGTTTCGGATTGTGTAAGGCCATGAGAACACTCATGCAGTCAGTCGCTATAAGCCAGTCTGTGTGCCCAAGATTCTTTTCATGTATATACTGCAAAGCTGATAAAATGGCTAGAGATTCTGCTGTAAATATAGACATGGCTCCAGGTAACCGAACTCCATGTCCAACAGTAATATGAGGTATATATATAGCTAACGAAACATTTCTATTGTTTTTGGATCCATCAGTAAATATATGCCTGTATCCAGTGAACTCTGAAATTAACTGATAGACCTCTTCTTTACTCCGTAGGTCACGGTTAATATAAATGTCCATGGGCCAAAATTTGCTGATATAATTACCAGAGTAGCATGGCCATCTGTCTTTACATTTCTCAATTTGATATTGATCATCAATACTGATTATATTAGAAAAGTCATGAAATATATAGGGGACATTTACGGAATTTGAGGGACTGTATACTCTATGATAAAATAATATTTTCTTTAATAGAGGATGATTTTCGAAAGATAAAAGTTTGAGAATGTACTTGGATTTTAAAAACTGAAATCTTATATTCATAGGAGGTGTGTTACACTCAATTTGAAGTGAATTAATTGGAGTTGTTTTCATTGCACCAGTTACACATCTAAGATTGTGGTTTTGAAGGATCTCTAATTTGTGAACCAATCTCTGATCAGACCCAAAGCATAAAAATCCATAGTCAAAATGACTACGAACTAAAGATTTATATAGCATAAGTAAAATTTTAGGATCAGCTGCAAGTGACAGTGACTTTATAAAATTAAATGCTTTATTAGCTTTACCTAACAGATAGTCAACATACTTAGACCATGAGAGGCTGCTTGTAAAAATTATACCCAAAAACTTTACTTCATTTACTATTGGAAGAACACTATTATTGTAATAAATACATAAGTCTGTTTCAGACTCTCCAAACACTATAACTTTAGATTTTTCTGGACTGATATCCAAGTTTAAATAATGAAAATAGTTCTTTAGCCGAGTTAAAGCTGTGTTTAAAGTACTTTCAACAGAACTTATATCTGAACCTGAAGCATAGATTACCAAATCATCTGCAAACTGCAAATTTGCCACTTCAAGACCAAGAACAATGTTAAGTCTATGTAAATAAAGAAGGTAAATCAATGGACTGAGGATGCCACCTTGACATACCCCTTTGTATGAAAAACGTGGCCCTATTAAACGTTTATTTACTTTGACATATACTTCTCTACCATGTAAAAAGTTAAAGATCCATATTATAATTTTTTCAGGAATACCAAGGGCACGAAGTTCACCACACAAAATGTGCAGATTGATGTTGTTGAATGCACCCACTATATCAAAGAAGACACCAACAAAATGATTGTCCATTTTATTAGAATTGTATATATCTAATTGCAAATGAGAAATGCTATCTCGAGTGGAGTAACCACGTCGAAAGCCAAATTGATTGGATGGTAATAGACTATTACTTTCTATATAAAATTCTAACCTTTGTTTAATTAATTGTTCAAAAGTTTTTCCCATGCATGAAGTTAATGCTACTGGCCTATATGATTCTGCTTTATGTCTTTCTTTGTTAGGTTTAAGTACTGGTATGAGACAATCTATTTTCCATTCATTAGGGATGATTATTTCCTGCCAAAGTAGATTAAAAACACTTAGTATGTCAGAAAGTGCCTTAATTGATACATTTTTCAACATTTTATAGGGTATTCCGTCAAGGCCAAAAGCTGAATCACGTCTAGATGATATTGCAGATTTGAATTCCTGAAGAGAAAATGGATTAAGCAGATACTCATATTGTCCTGAAGCTTTTACTTCATAAGAAATTGATTGAAATGGCCTCTCAACTGTATCTGGAGTATATTTTTTAAGAAAATCGAATACCCAAGCTGAAATATTATTACTTGGAGGTTTATGTGTTTTATTAAATCTCTTTGAAATTTGCCAAACTCTTGATAATGGAGTAGTTCTATTAAATGACTCACATAGAGAAATCCAGCTCAAATGTCTTTCTCTTTTTAACACTAACTTTTTCAGTGCTTGTAATTTTTTAAACTCAATATATTTTTCTAATGTGGGATTGTACTTGAATTCTTTATAGGCATTCCTAGAGTCTTTTACTGCTTTAGTGCAATTCAAATTCCACCATGGTAATGGGATGCGTTTTTTACGATTATTATTTACTAATGTTGTATCAAATGATGTAGCAGGTCTTAAATTTGAGGGTGATGATTTAATAATAGCTAAATTTAACAACTTTATCAAGTCATTGTATGACTGTAGTGGGTTATCTTGATTAATTTTAAAATCCACTATCAAACTATCAACACTCTTCCTATATAATACCCAATCAACCAAGTTAAAATTAACATGTTTTGGTAAATTTGAAGTTTCTGCATCATGTGAGATATTATAATTGTTATTTATATGTACCCTTGTAATTACAGGCAAATGGTAACTACCTAACGGATCGTCATGAACAGACCAGTTACAAGACAATGATATTGAAGCTGATACTACAGTTAAATCAAGTGCATTTCTTTGCCACCTATCAGAGCCTACAGTAGTCATTTCTCCATCATTTAATAAAACCAAATTATAATCATTAATGATTTCAAGCACCTCTCGGCCGCGAATGTTCACACTGTTACATCCCCAAGCCGAATGATGTGCATTGAAATCTCCACCAATCAAGAGAGGACCAGGAATATTGCGAACTAAGTTATCAAATTTATACTTAGTAAATGGAGCGTTTCCGGGACTATAAAAACTGACTAATGAAATTTCTTTACTATTGCCATATTTTAAACGAATCGCTATATTTTGTATGGAATCATCATATAAAGTATCTATTTTACTAAACTGTAAACTGTTATGTATTAAAATAGCTACACCATTATGTGTATTACCTGAGTCTAATCTTACTATATTATATCCTTTAATACTAAATCTCATGTGAGGCTTGAGCCAAGTCTCACACAATAAAGCTATATGTATGTTATACTCATATAAAAAATATGAAAAAGCATGTTTGTTACTATTGATGCTCTGAGCATTCCACTGTACTATATTTAGCTGATCCATAAAATTAAGGTTTACTTATATTATTCTGAATTTTTGATAATAGAACATCTTTTATGCTTTGAGTGCAAATACTCTTTTCGTTATTTTTATTTTGAGAAATTAATGTTACTATTGTCTGTATTAAAATATTTAAAATTGGTTCTGTTTCAACTAATGATTGTAATTGTTTAGCAGGACTGGCCTTTGAAAGAGATGGAAATGACTTTTCATTGAATAAATCTGCATATGATTTTTTATTAATCTTGCTTTTGTTTTCTTCCACTTTTTGTTGTTTGACTGGGCACTGTGATGAAATAGCTACATGTTTACCTTGACAGTGGCAACATGTTGCCTCCGTTGATGGTATTTGGCATTCTTTATAATTATGGTCTTTTGAACATATGGAACATCTTTGGGAGTTCTTACAGAATTTAGCTATATGGCCATACCTTAGACACTTCAAGCATTGTTTTACCGGCGGAATGTACGGACGCACTTCGAACCGCCAGCTGTTCAGGTCTACACTATCGGGTATCGCTGCACACGAGAATGTGATGGACACCGTCTTCGTCGGCTGAAAGGACACCCCCCCTCCTTCTGAAATAGTGCGACGCATAAATCTTCTAATAGAAATAATATTCTTTGTACTAGTTATTGCGTTGTAGATGTGTTCATTGCTAAGGTCAATGGGAACATGCATGATAACACCTGTATTTTCCGTAGCGGCTGCAGGAATACTGGCTTTCAATTTATAAGTATCCAGAAATTTTCTATTCATTAGCGCTGCATTGGCCAAACCAGGACGTTCAAAAATGACACCAATTTTGTAACGATTCATCCGTAATAATTGTTTTACACCCTTGTTGTATTTTTTAATGCTGGTTGAAAGAGACATCATATCTCTATCACCAATCGGGACTAAATCAATGCTTTCTAAAAATACGACATATTCAAAATTGCCTCCGTTTTCAGGATATGACCTAATGTAGTCGGGAACCCTGAATTCCCGATACTTATCCTTTTCTACAGGGACAGCTTCCTCTGAAGAGCTTGAGGCTCCACCGTCATCTTCAGAAGACACCAACGGTGGAGCAGTAGACGAACTATCTTCTTTTTTTCTTTTTTTAGGATTCCCTTTCTTCCCCAACATGAGAAAAGCAAGCAAATAGACTTATGAATGAATAAAATAATTATTTAAAAATTTGTTTTAAAAAAAGGCGCCCTTTCGCTATGAATTTCCCGCGTTTTTTTTCGCACCATAGATATAATAAACAAGGAGATATGCCCGGTACTCTTTTTTTTTTTTTTTTTCTAAGTGGCGTCTCACAGTTCGGTCAAAGTGACCGGATACTGCTTAACCGGACTACCCTGTGGAGACTAAGCTATATTATAGCCTCCAGCCAGGCTTGCAATAATTCTAAGACTAAGCGACTGCGCTGAGGGCTACCCCAGTTGGGGTCGGACCTCGGCTCAGGGCGTCGCTGGGGGGACAACACAACTAAGGCTGGATCTTAATAAAGTGATTCTAGCATCCGTTCGGAAAAAGCCTACGTGGAGAAGAACGGACAAGAAACGCCGATATTTACTAACGTTAATCTAACTATTTATTGCACAGCACGCGGGCTGGCTTGTAGATCTTGACGGGGACTTCGCGACGGGCCTCGGCGGCGAGGACGGAAGCCCGGTACTCCCGGTAGACGAAAATATATCGGAAACCTGTGTCTCCAGTTTGCCCCTACCACACGGCAACTACTACACATGCAGTTCAGTAAAGGCAATAGATACGCAGTCGCGCACACACCCGCATTTCTTAAATCAGAACGTACTACACAATAAATTATAAACCTTATCCCTTCGAGCACAGGTGTATACAGGGTGTTTGGAAGGGAGCTGTACATACGCCTAGGGTAGAAACTAGGGATAGTCTGCTACCTACCCCCGCCCATTATATTGACCTTGGCCTCAAGGTTTTTTTTTAATTTATTATTATTTTTTATTTGACTTTTTTATGATTTTTTGACTAAAACTACCTGTAGCTCAAAATCTATCCATGGGACCGGTCGGCTAATGGTCTTGTTTTAATCGTTAGAGTCTTAGGGTCCTGCAAAAAATTATTTTACACCAGAAAATTGTGGAGAAGAAAAGTTATGGGGCCTGAAGTACCGTAGTAAGGTAAAGAAATAATTTTAAGGGCAACTTTCTATGGGGTTTAAAAAAAAACTAACAGGGTTGGAGTTCTTCTGATTTTTTTAAAACATCCTCAGTCCATGCCCTTTCTAACGATATGCTAAAAGTGTATTTATCACTTTTAGTTTTAAAGTTATTAATTAATTTCCGCAACTAGGGCACTTCAAGCAAAAATTTCAACTAATGAAAATTAAATGTGTTCGATCGTAAAAGGATGGCAAATGAAACAAAAAATTTGGTAATGACTAATGTCATTAAATTACAAATTTTAATTAATTACTAATTTTAATTAATTACAAATTTTGTTCAAATTGATGACCATTGACCTGTAAACATGCTCGGCACCTCTTCCTCATCTCCACGGTCACCGTTCTAAGCAGCAGTTCCTCGCGCATTGTATCGAATGCGGCGTGGATCCTGTTAATTAGAACCTCCCTTGTTGGTACTTCTTCTGCGTACACCAACTCTTTCGCCCTTCCCCAGACGTAGAAGTCGAGTGGGGTAAGGTCAGGCGACCTTGGGGGCCAGGGAATTGGCCCACCCCGACCAATCCAAGAATTAGGAAAGCAGTTGTCCAGAAGCTCCCTCACTGCTAGGCTCCAATGAGCAGGACAGCCGTCGTGCTGGAAGACTATGGGCCGATCTTCGTCAAACACTTCTTCCGCTAAATCAGGCAAATCGTTTTCGAGGAAATCTAAGTAGTTTTGCCCGTTTAGGTTGTCTGGCAAAAAGTGCGGCCCTATCAACCGATTACCGATGACGCCTGCCCATACGTTCACGGAGAACCTTCGTTGAAAACCTCTGTGCCTCTTGACTCTCGGGTTTTGATCTCTGGGTGCCCAGTGATGGAGATTGTGGTAATTTACAATTCCTTCCTTGTCAAACTTGGACTCGTCAGTCCAGAGAATACTCCGTAAAAAATTAATATCTTCCACGTCCGTATGGAGCAAGTGGCGGCAAAACTCCACCCTTCTTGCATAGTCGTTATCCTCTAAGCCTAAAACAATAAAAATATTTGAAATTACATTTGTCTTACAAATGTCGACTCGTGGTGGTAAAAGTGCCCTAGTTGCGGAAATTAATTAATAACTTTAAAACTAAAAGTGATAAATACACTTTTAGCATATCGTTAGAAAGGGCATGGACTGAGGATGTTTTAAAAAAATCAGAAGAACTCCAACCCTGTTAGTTTTTTTTTAAACCCCATAGAAGGTTGCCCTTAAAATTATTTCTTTACCTTACTACGGTACTTCAGGCCCCATAACTTTTCTTCTCCACAATTTTCTGGTGTAAAATAATTTTTTGCAGGACCCTAAGACTCTAACGATTAAAACAAGACCATTAGCCGACCGGTCCCATGGATAGATTTTGAGCTACAGGTAGTTTTAGTCAAAAAATCATAAAAAAGTCAAATAAAAAATAATAATAAATTAAAAAAAAACCTTGAGGCCAAGGTCAATATAATGGGCGGGGGTAGGTAGCAGACTATCCCTAGTTTCTACCCTAGGCGTATGTACAGCTCCCTTCCAAACACCCTGTATACCAATCACCGTACAAATTACGCACACAAAAACATCGGTCGCTATCGTTGTGCTATGCAAAAGCAATTTATTTTACATACACGCTAGTGATTGACTAAATCGGAAACTTATCGATTCACCCATTTATTATAGTACAATTTTTTTTTGTTTACTTGAAAATAAATAAAAAAACGGTTTGTACAGAAAATTTTATAGTTAAAACAAATATGCAGCTAAAAATATAAATTATTAAGTAAATCAAAAAATTCAAACAATCAAAAATCCGGTTACTTTGGTTTAGGCTTTCAAAGCGTAATGTTTAATTTATTTTTAATGTAGCAAATTTTAATTTTTTTGTGCTGCTATTATTGTTATTATGTTATGAGTCTGTTTTACTTGAAATAAATAAATTGAATTGAAACAGCAGGTATTGTTGAACCCTGCTAGTGCTATGGTGTTTAATTACTGACCTGTAAAGTGGAGGTATTTGTGCAGCACTTGACACTGTGATATTATTGGGGTTGCATTTTTTTTCAAAAAGTTGGTTACGCATTTCTCTACTACGCTGTAAAATAATCAAAATAAGTAATACACATTATTTCGCATCGATTTTCCAACCGGTTGACCAATTGAAAATAAAATATAATAACAATATTTCATTCGTCATCGACATTGTTATCGATAGCCTACGTAAGTGGATCTGCACAAGCACATCACTAACTCGTCGCAAGGAGCAGCGGCCGTACTACGCGATGCATCCGCTCAATGATGTATCGTTTTGTGATTTTTACATTGCTTGTCCAGTCACTTAGCGACAAACTTAGGTAATGGTTAGGAAGCAATGTATTTAATGCAAAAATAGTACAGTCGCTGTGATATTTCAATACAAAAATAAAATAGTAGAAGCAAGAAATATTTTACGATTTGTTGTTTTTCATGATTTTGAAGACAAATATAGTGAAATACTTGTACTCACTTATTGTAAGTGATTCTATGATTTACAAAGTTTTGGTTTAGGCTTCGCTTTTTACAAGAAACCACTGAACAACACGGCATTCTTGTAATTTGTCACGATGACGGTCGAAAGCGCACTGTTTAGCGGAGACCGGCCATTTGCCTGTGACATGCTCAGTCAGACCACGTCGCGCGGACACCGACACGCCCCCTTGCCACTTCTCCTGTATTTTATATTTCTATGGCGTGCACAGTAAAGGAGTAGGAGTAAAAGTCAGTATTGTGGGAAGGGGTTTCTAGGAGAAGCTTAAGATGCGACCTGCACAGGGCTTCGGAAGGATGGGAGTAGGAGAAGCGTTCGCGGAGGTAAGAGGGCGTTTTAGGGTTGTGAAGGATGTTAAATAACAGACACAAAATCCGAGAGTTCCTGCGAAATCGAATAGGGAGCCACTTGAGCATCTTGCGAAAGCCTGAAACATGATCATACTTTTTAAGATTGAAAATAAAACGAATACATAAATTTTGCAAACGCTCAAGTTTATTTAAAAGCTCCTCGGTGGCATCCAAATAACAGGCATCAGCATAGTCGATGATGGGCTGAATAAGAGTTTGGGCAAGAGAAATTTTGGTGTTCAAGGGCAAAAAGCTCTGGAGGCACCTCAGCGAGTGGAAAGTGTAGTGCACTTTGCGACTGACTTCAGCAACATGAGCAGTCCACGATAAATAAGAGTCCATGATCACCCCCAAGTTTTTGACCGTCCTAGCGTGTACAATTTGAACTCCATTCAACCTAAGTGGAGACAGCGCCGCAGCATCAAGCCTGTTTCGCATATGCCTACCGCCGATAACCATGGCCTGAGACTTCTTAGGGTTGATTTTTGGCCCAAAGGACCGCGACCACTCCCCAATCAACTCCAGGTCACTGTTAACGGCAGACGCAGCAGCTTCCGCATCTTGAATAAGAAAATGATGGTAAAGCTATCTTTATTGACAAACAGACAAACAGACAAACAGACAAACAGACAAACAGAAAAACAGACAAACAGACAAACAGACAAACAGACAAACAGACAAACAGACAAACAGACAAACAGACAAACAGACAAACAGACAAACAGACAAACAGACAAACAGACAAACAGACAAACAGACAAACAGACAAACAGACAAACAGACAAACAGACAAACAGACAAACAGACAAACAGACAAACAGACAAACATACAAACAGACAAACAGACAAACAGTCAAACAGACAAACAGACAAACAGACAAACAGACAAACAGACAAACAGACAAACAGACAAACAGACAAACAGACAAACAGACAAACAGACAAACAGACAAACAGACAAACAGACAAACAGACAAACAGACAAACAGACAAACAGACAAACAGACAAACAGACAAACAGACAAACAGACAAACAGACAAACAGACAAACAGACAAACAGACAAACAGACAAACAGACAAACAGACAAACAGACAAACAGACAAACAGACAAACAGACAAACAGACAAACAGACAAACAGACAAACAGACAAACAGACAAACAGACAAACAGACAAACAGACAAACAGACAAACAGACAAACAGACAAACAGACAAACAGACAAACAGACAAACAGACAAACAGACAAACAGACAAACAGACAAACAGACAAACAGACAAACAGACAAACAGACAAACAGACAAACAGACAAACAGACAAACAGACAAACAGACAAACAGACAAACAGACAAACAGACAAACAGACAAACAGACAAACAGACAAACAGACAAACAGACAAACAGACAAACAGACAAACAGACAAACAGACAAACAGACAAACAGACAAACAGACAAACAGTCAAACAGACAAACAGTCAAACAGACAAACAGACAAACAGACAAACAGACAAACAGACAAACAGACAAACAGACAAACAGACAAACAGACAAACAGACAAACAGACAAACAGACAAACAGACAAACAGACAAACAGACAAACAGACAAACAGACAAACAGACAAACAGACAAACAGACAAACAGACAAACAGACAAACAGACAAACAGACAAACAGACAAACAGACAAACAGACAAACAGACAAACAGACAAACAGACAAACAGACAAACAGACAAACAGATTAAATGTAACAAGCGATTACGTAAATAATAAGCGACAAATTGTCAAGCACGCGTTATCTGCTGTGATTGGTTGTTGGAAATTCATTCAACCAATCACAGCAGATAACGTGGCCTTGACAATTTGTAACATTAATTAATTATGCGCTAATTTTGAGCTGGGAACTGAGGGTTTAGGGCCGGATTCTGAAGTCGATGACACATGCTGGTGAAAGATGCTGACAATTTGTCACAAAATTGCCAGCCCTCAGTTGTCAGTGGGTTTCTCAACACTGCATCATCGAAAAATTACGTAAACGCTTGTTAAATTTAATAATCGGCATCAATTTATTTCGGTTGGCTACCCTAGCTGGTATTCATTCATTTCATTCACTACTATAACGTAATCACAATTCAGTAAATTTAAATAGTATTTTATCTTGAGCGGCTGGGTTGGTGTAGCCGGTAAGTTAAGTAAACTTCACCAAGGACGATTTTTGGATGGGTAACCACGTTTTTTTGGTTTACTTGTTTTTTGGATAGGTGACCCCACACAGGTTAAGCAACACTTACCAAGGTCAGTGTTGGGATGGGTGACCACTTTTTTTTTGTTTCTCTTGTTTTTGGATGGATGACCCTGCCAGGGTAAGTAACACTTCCCAAGGTCAGTCTTTGGATGGGTGACTACTTTTTAATTGGATTGCTTGTTTATGGATGGGTATTTTTTTTTGTTTCGCTTGTTTTTGGATAGGTCACCCAGCACAGGTTAAACAACACTTACCATGGTTAGTCTTTGGATGGGTGACCACTTTTTTTTGGTTCGTTTGGTTTTGGATGGATAACCCTGCCACGATTAGCTACACTTATCAAGGTCAGTGTTTGGCTGCGGAGACCACTTTTTTTTGGGGTAAATTTTTGGGATCGCTTGTTTTTGGAGGGTGACCTTGGTAGATGTTGTTTAACAATGGTGACTTAAGGACCATGCAAAGGCTGATCTTGGTTAGTGTTGCTTACCCTGGCGGGATCACCTATCCAAAAGCAAGCGGGCCAAAAAAAAGTGGTCATCCATCCAAACATTGACCTTGGTAAGTGTTGCTTAGCCTGGCAGGGTTACCCATCCAAACAAAAGCAAACCAAAAAGCGTGGTCATCCATCCAAAGGCTGACTTTGGTAAGTGTTTCTTACCCTGGCAGGGCTAGCCATCCAAAAAAAAGAACCAAAAAAAAGTGGTCACCGATCCAAAGACTAACCCTGGTTAGTGTTGCTAACCCTGGCGGGGTCCCCTATTGAAAAATAAGCGGATCAAAAAAGAAGTAGTGACCCATCCAAAGACTGTTTTTGGTAAGTGCTGTTTACCCTGGCAGGGTCACCACCCCGGTCGCTTTAAGTTAAACTCAAACCTGTCCAAAATCTGACCTTGGTAAGTACTAAGTATAAGGTATATAGGCATGTATAATCGGAAGGTTTTCAATTCCGATATTGATCACTTCTTTGTCTGTCTGTCCGTATGTCAAGACTTCTTTCTCAGGACCGACCGGAAGTATCAAACTAAAATTAATTTCATATACTCAGGTCTGCTGTCTCTTGGAGCTTCGCTAAAATCGAACTTCTAAATCAACGCAATCAAAAGCTTTGGCCGTTTATGCCACACATATGAAACTCGTAATGGAATCAAAATTCATACTTCCCGTGGACCAAGAATCATGAAATTTGTCAAGAAGCATTGTCTTAGCACAACATGTAAAGGAAAAAAGCCGATAACTGTAAATTTGAAAAAAAAAAAAAATACAAATCGGTTAAAATCATAACTTTCCTTTTTTGCTTCGCCGTAGTCGGGTAAAAAAACTATTATTAACTTATTTGCAGTTCAGTAGGTAAACAACAGTTTTCTAACGTTTTTGAGGTATAACAATTTTCGGTGCTATGGTGTTGTTTATGAACTAAAGTAATGTTACCTAATAATTTTAGTGAATGTCTAGTAATACCTAATTATCTAACTGTTTGTAAGTAAACCCCGGTGCGCGAGTCCAACTCGCACTTGGCTGGGTTTTTGTAATGAAATGGGGTTAAGAATTACATGAATAAACTTGTTTTTTTAATTTAAATGTCTCACAGGTAAACATAAATGGCGAAATAAAATAAAATAAAAGCGTTTTATATCATTGCAATAACATTAAGAATGACAAGTTGGACCGATAAGCTGGTTAAGGTTGCAAGCTTGTTGCCTCGCCTCGCCTTTATGTCAGTGTTCTACATCTGACTGCGAATATATACAATCTGCACATCATATCTTATGGGAGTGTATTCTTTGGCAGAATGAACGCAATACTATGTTGAATAATGTACAGGCTGTATCAGGAGCTGTTTACTATACGGACCTTGTGGAAACTAGAACAAATTTCCGTGCTTTCAAGCGTTTTTGCCATACCTATTATTGGAATCAAATACAGAGTTGATATGACAGAGGGGCATTAAATTACACTACGTATACGTGTTTAGTATTAATTCGATAAGGTATAAAAATAAAAACCACCATAAACGAGACTTTTTTTTTTCAAACAGACTAAATAGCTTTAATATTAATGCTAATTCTTATCCGTGGTGCTAGGCAACTGGGCTTATCCCAGTTGTAAACGACCCTTTGTGCCTATTGGTCTTGTTTGTTCTGTCTCCTGCTTGATATGGAGGGAAGTGGTAATTTGAATATTTCCTACTCCTCCATTACTCTTTTCTGATTAATTTCGTTGCGGGATACAAAGACAGTTAAATTCATTCTCCGGCACTTCGTCGAGCTTCATTGCCTCGGCGCTTTTCTGGTGGTCGCCACTGTTGATTCTGGCTTTCAGGAGTTGCCATTGTTTGGGAATAGAGCGGTGGGATTGTCCCAAAAAAACAATGGTCAATAATGGTTAAGGTTGCGGTGATCCGCTGTATGTGAGACACACGGGACGGGTCAATGTGGTGACACATGGGGGAGGCCTATATGCAGCAGTGGATATGTATATCTTTCGGCTGATATGATGATGGTGATGAACATTAAGGGTACAAAAAAAAAACTTTTACTTTTGCAATAACATTAAGGATGACAAGATCGACCGATAAGCTGATTAAGGTTGCGGTGATCCACTGTATGCGAGACACACGGGACCGTTCAATGTGTTGACACATGGGGGCGGCCTATATGCAGCAGTGGATGTCTTTCGGCTGATATGATGATGATGCTGAACATTAAGGGTACAAAAGAAAAAAAAACTATTATATATAGTATGTTTTATTTTAACTATCGATAATCATATTATAATAATAATTAATTGTTTTGACATATATCTAGTTTTATATGCTATTTAAATTGCATTAAAATAAAAAAAAACAATTCCTAACTTTAGTCTAAATTGGTATTTTTATACACCCCGAAATTTAATTGGTTGTTTTCCCGTGGCAGAACGACTTGCCTTAAGGAGTACTTTTGAAGTATAGAGTTAAAGTAAATAAATAACGATGTTTCTGTTTTAAAATAATTAAAAAAATATTCATCAACTCGAAAAAGTGAGTAACAATAGTAACTCTGGACGTAACTTGTAGGTACTAGGTACTACTCGTGTCACCACCTACAAAGAAAACCGATGCACAAAATAATGTCAAACCAAAATAAACTCTCGCACGTGGTGATACGGCATAAAAGTTTGCACGCAAAACAAACGAGCGAGCCACAAGCCGACAAAGCAAAGACCGATTAATTAAATGTTTAAAGTAAAATAAAAAACTTTTTTACAAAAATTACAACCGACTTCCAAACAAAAACACTACAAAGTGAAAAATAACTTCAATTTCGGAAGTCGGTGTTCCTGTTTACGTTTCTTCATTTTTTGACACCGACTTCCGAAATTGAAGTTATTTTTCACTTTGTAGTGTTTTTGTTTGGAAGTCGGTTGTAATTTTTGTAAAAAAGTTTTTTATTTTTCACTTTTTAGTTGTGGTACATAATGTACCAGTTCTATAGGCTAGGTACCTACGCGTATAGTGCCCAAAGTGAAGCTAGAATAGATTAACCCAATAACATGAAACTTAAACGAAACCAGTGCAACAACTCTCAGTATACCAGGGTGAACTGTTCACACCTGCGTACCCCTTAAGAACGTACCAGTGTGATGTTATGTTATGAAATGGTGTAAACAATAAACAGACATGCGATTGGATCTATCCAGAGTGATTTGCCGTCATTTATTGAAGAGTTCTGATGTATTTCTCCGAAGTTCTTCATCAGATCTTGATGAAAATTAAATGGGACCACATGACAAGCACCCGCTTTCAAATTAAAAAAGAATCATCAAAATCGGTTCGCCCAATAAAAAGTTCTGAGGTAACAAACATAAAAAAAAAAAAAAATACAGTCGAATTGAAAACCTCCTTCTTTTTGCGAAGTCGGTTAAAAAAAAAAATACAGTCGAATTGAAAACCTCCTTCTTTTTGCGAAGTCGGTTAATAAGCTCTCGCGTGTAATTATACGGCATAATCTAGCCCGCGCGTAACATGATCAAACGGAGCCGCCTTCGAACCTAATCCTTTCGACGGTGACCTAGCACCCGGGTCAACGGCCTGCTGTCGTTCGGCCGAAGATATCGGGAGGTATACTATTGGTTCGTGATCGCTTTCGAGTTTAGTTTTTCACAATGTTAAATATGCCAGTTTTTGTTTCTAATATTTTATATAACTACGAAACGATTGTATTACATAGACAAAACCATTTCGCTGCGGGAAAACAACCATTTAAATTTCACGGTGTATATTAATAATATTATACTCGTGACAATCTAAGAAGTCGGATTTGACAGCTATAACATACTTATACAATAACTAGCTTTTACCCGCGGCTTTGCTCGCAGTGAAGCCACAAATATATCTATTTTTTTTATAAAACGTATCCTATGTTACTTCTAATACCTCTAAGAATATATGTAAAAAAAATGCTTATTATATGCAGTAGGAATAGAATTATTATAATAGAATGTACTCGTTGAAATGAATGAATGGTAGGAAGCTCTGACTGTAGGCTTAGGATGACGGGGTCCGCTAGGGTCCGGAATGCCTGTCTGGGTCGCGGATAAATTTGAATTTGAAGAGTTATCTTGGCTCAAGTAACTGAAGGAACACGGGTGGTTTTCAGTCAGTAAAATTCTGACACGCCCTCCCGCTTCACCCAGAGCGGCAAAGTCATTGAATGATTTCCAAACCATAATTTAAAAAAGAAACAAAAAATGGCTGGGGAGGAACCCTCTGGTAGTGGTCACGTCGCTGACCAGGGTGCCTACAGAGGATCACTGCTCATGCCCGGAACATTCTTCTCTTCCTCTCCTGTTGGTAAAAGATGTATATTTAAAACAATATTGTTAGGTATACTAAACGTTTGCTTTATAAGGATTAGTTGCTAAACCTATAAAGACCATGTGTATGCATACCAGTTTGACGAGACAAAGAACCTTCTGATTCCAGAGAACGAGACAGAAACGGTTTTCCTGTCTCACTGTCGGCTCCCGTCGCCGCCGAGCTCTCCTGCGACGTGCTCGCGCCGTCGACTTCAGACTGTTGCCGCGCACGAGGGGCAGTTACACAGGAAAGCCTATAATTAGCCATAAAACAAGATTTATTTAAAATAGATTTTGTTTTAGAACAATTTTTTTTTAATGAAAAAACTTGTTCGAAAACAAAATCTTTTTGCACTGTCACGAGAAACAAATGTGTGCAATGTTTCAGCTCAATCGAACAACTGGAAGTGATTCAAATTAAACTTGCAAGATTTTATTACAGACATCGGGACAGGTGAAGCTAAATAAAAGCTTGTAAAAATGTATTCTGTAACATATGTTATCTACTCTCATATAGTAAAATTAAACGAAATACTGTTATTATAGCATACTCGGCCACACTGATACAAAAGATGGCATAGACAAAACTATCATCATCATCATCGTCAGCCTTCTAACGTTCCCACTGCTGGGACAGAGGCCTCACAGGACAAAAGTATATCTATCTATCGGTTATGTATGACGTTATCTGTTAGTGCGAAAGTGATAACCAATATTGAAATTGCGTTGAATGTTCTGTTTAAAAGTGTACAAAGTCTCTGTTGACAGACTTTATACATTATTTGTGGCAACCTATGTAAAATGGCTTTTAGTGCTATATTAACGATATTTTAAACTGCGTATTTGAGGTTTTGATGAGATTGGATTAAGTAGAGGATGAAACTGCGTATTATTAGCTATTAAAATATTCGTGTGATACTATTATAAACTCAGCTCATGTTTTAATAATCTATGTTATGTGACAGTATCTTAACTACGATTCATAATACTAGCATACGTAAATAGATAAACACCCGAAGATTCTACAACTCATATACCAAAGCGATATAAGTGCACAAGTCACAATTGAAATCAACTTAGTTTTTATTATGTCAGCACCATCTTGACTTACCTAGAGCCAGTCTTAGACCAGCCCTTCAAAAGGATGTCCAGTTTTATCTCCACACCTGGAAACATCGCAGAGGCGTTCTCAATTATACTCATCTGCGATTCTACACTCAGGTCAATCAGACTAAGTTTTTTGTCTTTTATAACTGTATTTATTTCTGGGAAATATATACGTATTATCTCAAATGACGTTTGGTTCGTAACAACAATAGTTTGATTCCATCGAACCGCTCGTGCAATCATTTCCAAATGTTTCATATCATGGCTGGATTTTTTTTTATCATAAATTAAAATTAGAATTCTTTTTTGGTCTGTATACCTTAACTCTGAAAATAATCCGTTACGATCATTTGTTGGTAGATGAGCAATATATTCGAAATCCAACACAACATGGTCTTGGTTCTTCAAATACTGCAACACTTTAACAACAGTCAGTAAGCTGTTCTCTGTAATAATAATACTCGAATCATTCAACAAGTTCAAGGAACTCACTGCGTCTTCAGTGAATGTGTAATTATACTGAAGCTTTTTGTTCATATATGTTAAGTTTATGGAACTCATCAGAGGGTCTTTAATAATGTTGTTAATTGATTCCTGAAATATGTTGAATTCTCCTGTTAGATACCGTGCGCCTCTTGGTTGCATCCACCATTTCTGTATCTGATCATGAAAGTTTGAAAATATTGCGTCAGTTTTAGCTTGAAAGTAGTTAGGTTGATTACTTTGGTAATACTCTATTTCACTTTTTAAAATTGTCTCCACTTCGTACTCATCAGCTTGGTGAGAGTAAAACATTAATCTGTCCAGGAAATCTCTAACCAAATTCTCTTCATAGTTGCTACAGTCAAATGACAACATTGCAAATTTGTTATCTTTGAAACAGAATTTGTATTCATGTAAATTATGAATACCACTGTTTAATTTTATATACAGCATATTTGCAAGAGGTCCCAGTTGTTCCGAGTTATCTGTAATCTTCATCAGTTTGGTATTATCATCAAGCACAAATATATTTCCGATGGCTCCAGCTATACCCCCATTGAGCTGCAGAAGTCCATCTTCCAAAGATTCGTCTATAGTAACTATTTTACTGGGTTTAAACATGTCTAATACGTTGATTATTTTTGATGCTATATACATAATTCTTCTATCTCTCTTTTTCGGATTGTTGCTAATTGTTAAATCTTTATTACCGAAAGCAGATGGTACTTTAAACGCTGACGATAATAATGTTTGTTTTACAGCCAGTTCTTCTGCTTGGTGCACAGTCAGTTCAGAAAAATAATCCTGTTTCAATTGTGGTATTTTTCTTATTTTTATAATTTCTTTAAAGAGTGCGTCTTTGAATATCGTGAGGTATTCTTCATGGGTGTCAAAGAAGTCGTGACGAAAGGCGGCGAATCGATATCCATCAGGTTGAATTTCGGAAACATCGAACACTTGTTGCGCCAGAATGACGTGAAAGCGTTGCACTATCTCGTCAGTCAGCAGCATTTGACCATTACCGTTATTTATCACTATACAATTTGCTATTCGGTAAGCCAGCGCGGTCATTTGTTCCTTCATAGTCACTTTGCATAGATCTTTTATAATCTCTTCGTATTTGCAAGGTTGTTTGACCGTACCTCCAGTTTCAATTAGATTATATAGTTTGGTAGTAAAGCTGCTTCCAACCGAGTGCTTAATAGTCATCATAGGATCAATAGTCGCGTTTGTGTAAATTACGAATATACACTCTGTGTTATCGAATGTACCATTGAAAAACGAGTCCTTATTACTCGGATCAAATTGTCGTCTGATTTTGCAATAACTATAGAAGTATTCTGCCAAATCGTTTCTTGCGAATGTTATTTTGCCTTTTACTCTGTGCCTAGCCTGTATGAATACCGCGACAGGTTTATCAAACTCCTTCGCTTTAAATTTAAAGCAAATGTCATCGAATTGCCCTATGTTATCTACATTTGCCGCTATTTGAAAATCTTCGATAGTATGGTCATGAAACGCTCTGAAATACAACAGGCTAATCAGCTTGGACTCATAGAGCTGGCCGCTTATGCCTGACGTGCCTGCACGTCTCATGTACATGATTAATTGTCAGTCCCGGGTGCACTTCAGTCGCTCACAGTCACAGCACCGGCAAAGAGGCAGGGAGGCAGGCGGTAGTCAGCTACACGGAGCACGCAGTGACTCCAAACATAGTCCGGCTCCTGAAAACAAAGCGCACAATTTCTGTGACTGAAATGTCCAAAACAGAAGGCTAAAAAGCAGAAGACATACATAGCGTGGTACTCCACACGGCTTGCTAGTGTTATCCGTGGTGGCCAACGACGTGGTGGCCCACACGAAACGCTCAACACATCACATATAAATTACTATAGGCTTTATCCACAATTTTATTTTACATGTCGAGAGTTAGCGGAGTAAATTGATCGAAGCGATAGGTCCGACTAGAAGCCTGAGTGCTGCTAGTGATTCAAGGTCAACTAATACTAAGACACCCTTGCTCCGAGGAGAATACTCTACTTTTCACAACATCTGCGAGATAATAAAATAAAATGAAATCAGTACTAGGTTAGAACGTAGAAGTAAATATATCTGCCACAACCAAATTATTTTGAATTTGTAATTATTTTAACTGTTAGTTAGACTGGTAATTGATTAAATTAATGAATAGAAGTACGTCCAATTGGTATTTAAAGATATGAGGACAATATACCTTATATTTGTGTTCTCACGGTATGATCGAATTCCGTTGATACAGTTTTTTAATATATCAATATCGAGTTCATTAAATACTAAATAAAACACTAACCAGAGGGTCGGAAGGCTGTGGAGTCCGTCCAGCAAAGGATAAAGTTACACAACAAAACGATCAAGTACTATTTTTAGTCGGTTGAGATTAATTCATCAATGTTTAATACTCACAATAAGCACTCAATGTGTTTCTTTAGTTTATTTTGATAAGATTCGTGACGCACCCACGACGACGCAGCCACGCCCGCCACGCTGTTAGTAGAGTCTAGATTAGTATCAACATTCGAATCGAAATAGAAACTCGATTCTTTTTTCGGAACAATGTACACTAGTTTACAGATTTTAACTTTTTTTATATAGCCCGAACGACATTACATGATGAACAAACAAATATGTAATGAATTACCTATTAATAAAAATAAACCTGCACCGGTAACGCTTCTGTGTTGAGTTGACAGGACCATCGTTAAAAAGTATCGAATATGATGAGATGATGAGAATAGTATCGAGTGATAGTATTTCGATTTATTGTAAGTTACACTCTCTGACGACTCTAGTTATATTGTGTCACTCTTCACTCTTATAAATAATTTGAGGATTTTGTTATTTCTGCGCTGAACAAACAGCAGCAGGTTCCTACAGCTCCGAATACAGGGACTGGTGTTAGTGCATTCAAATCTCGAGCATTGAAAGGTATGTAAAAATATCTTTGACAGGTTTTACGTAAATAGCGCTCTAAACCAAGCCACACCCGGTAACGCGGCAGATAAGCATTGTGAACTCCTCATTCCTTTGTCCCATTGTGTGTTGTGTGATTGATAAGGTATGTATAATGTTCGCTAGTCGCTGGTAACTATTTGACCTTGAGCCGATCTGGTGTAGCACGGCGTAGTGATAGTTCATGTAAGTAGAGGAAAGGCAGCAAATTTGGAACACTGGTTTGTTTTTTTAAGATATATTGAAAGAGAAACGGGATAGCCCAATGCAAATGCACTAAACTATTGGAAAATTATCAAACTTTAATAATAAAAAACAATCAGACAAAACATAAACCAGAAAAGTTATCAAAATTTTTATCAAATAAAAATACTCAAAAATCGTTATTTCACACAGGGAATTAGCATAATTTGGAACATAGTATTCCAAATTATATTCATTTTTTATAAATAAATTATTCACAGTTTTTAAGAATATATTAGTTTTTCTTAAAAACTAATTTATGATGTTTATGTTTACTATGATTTTTTCCGATATAATATGTACTATCACTTGCAAAAGTCGATAAGAATTCTCAAAACGTATTAGTTTGACGTTTAGTTTGACTTACGACCTTCTATTTTCAAGTTTTCGCCAAGAAATGATTGAAATTCACAATTTCATCAACTTAGCATAAGTCAAGATGGCCCAGTGGTATAGAGCACACAGATTGAAGCGCAAATCAGTGTGCCGCAAGTTCAAATCCCACGCAATTGTTGACTTTTTGTGAGTTCTTACCCGATTGGAAGCTATGGATTAGTATTACATATATCAAATTATTCTTTAACTTGTTCACACATTTCTTAGAGTTAGAAAGGTAGATCACAAAAAAACTAAATAAAGAATTTGATTTCTGCGAGGTAGACATGAGTTTTGACTTGACCGAAATGAAATGTCGTTTGGTTGTAGTTGTTGGTTAGTGACGTGTAGTTAACAGTATTGTAATATTCGCAAAATGCAGGCTAATATTAGTATTGAAGTGAGGGCGACTATCATTGGGCTGCATAAAAGTGGTCTTAATAAAACACAAATATCTGAAGAAACTGGACTGAATGTGAGTATAATAGCTATTAATGAATTGTAACTTTATAAATTGGATTTATAAATGCATTTTTATTTTAAAATTATATTCAATAATTATGATTATTAACATTTTATTTAATGAAAATGAAGTCAAGTAGGTATAGCTGCCTAATATATATTTTTTTTGTTTTAGAAAAATACTGTAAGTCTTTGGATAAAAAGATATGAGGAAGAAGGTAGCCTTGCTAGTCGAAAGAGAAGTGGGAGACCGAAGCTTATTAGCGAGGCGCAGCGACGACATATGGTGGACGTATACGAAACGAATGGTTTCGCACCAACAAGACATTTTGCGGAATTATATGACACCTCGATGGATACTGTTCGCCGTGCACTTCACGCTAAAGGCGTGCATCACAGAAAACCTGCTAAAAAGCCGTAATATCCGTGATTATTCGTTAACAAACACTGTATTATATTGTGTTTACTTTCGTTCAAAACAGCTATATCTTTTAACTTGTGCCATGGCCTTATCTTAAGAATGCAGTGAACTCGTTACAATTTTGTTGGCAATAATCATGATTCTATTTTGTTTTTTATTCTTCTACCCGCACTGTTCTAACATAATAGTTCAATTTATTTTTCTCATCTAATTGACGATTATCTTGTGAGAACTAAAGTTCTTTTAACAGAAATTGAGGTTTAGTTTCAATCTTCTTTTCGTCAAGAAAATGAACAATTAAGCTATGACCTCAATACATTCATTATGACGTTATATAAAAATAAAATGTTTAAAAAGTCTAAATCTTATATCAATTTTCAATAAATAACTGGATATAAACAATTATATTTTATTTTATTAAAATTTTAATATCCTTTCATTGTTATGTTATTTATATTATGAATGGTCTAAGTGGGTATACTTCCAACAAACAATCTTACACGTAACACAGATAACGGTTACAAGATAACTTTTTTGTCTAGGTAAGAATTCGACGTCACAATTCTAATAAATGTTTAATTTGTAAATATAAAGAATAAACATTTTTATTAAACACGTCTTTTTATTTCCACCTTACAACATCGAAAAGATGTAACAACTAAATAATTGCAAATTACGAATGTGATTCTTCTTGTGGTTAATAGATCATATTCGTAATTTGCAACTATTTAGTGCAAAAAATGCAATAGTATTTTTCATAGAATTATAAAAAACAACTACACTATAAAAAACAACAACTGTATATTAATATAGATTGGGAATTTTCAAAGTAAGATATAACCGCAACGGACCGACCATGATTTGAACTCGGGCTACGTTATTTGCGAATCCAACACTTAGTTCATACGGCTACCAGCACATGACATATTTGCGCGAATTTTATCAATGCAATGGTAAGAACAAGTCGCCTCTGTGACTGTGTGATACGTATTCAATGGCACAGAAATATAATAATGATGTTTTTAAGCTCAGTGCGACGACAGTTCCTTAGTGTGTGTTATCTGTGGAATGTGGATACTCATACACGCGCACACATACGCACGGAAGTATCGTGCTCGCTCGGTTCGTAGCAATGTAATCTTTAGCGTTCTTATGGACTTTTGCGGCCTCACTGTATATCGAAATATTGTATCGATGTTTAACGATAAATCAATCAAAACATCGATATTTTCGATATATCGTATCGTAGGAAGGAAAAGACTTTTAAAATAAAGTAAGCCTAGTGAACATCCACATGAGACAATAGTTTTTAGTTATCAATTAGATTTAATTAATTTATTTATTATTATCTGTCGAGAATAGTCTGTCAAGCGAGTCGTGTCCCATGAAAAAGGCGGCAAATTCAAAAATCTTACAGGTTTCAATTCTGACATAGTACACTGAAGACTTTCATATCAAATCAAATTATTTATTTTTGCAGAAAACACTGTTACAATGGTTTTAATAAATGTACATGTTTCAAGTGATTTGACCTTAAGGCATGCAAAATGAGTACAATCATGGTTTATTAAAATCAAGATTGACATTGAAACATATTTTTTTTTTTTTTTATAATCTATAGGCTCGCATTTGACCACTGTCTCGCCGGTCTACGGTGAAACAGGCTTGCCTAGAAGAAACCTATTCACGCTTGACTTAAAAAACCCAAGGTTGTAGCTATCAGGGAACAATGACTCCGGAAGGAAATTCCACTCCATAGCTGAGCGCACAATGAAAGTATTAGCAAAACGCTTTGTGCGTATGGGAGGGATGTCCAGCATGTACCGATGGCGCATGGCCGTACGTCTTGTCGTCCGATGATGGAATGGGCCAGGCGATAAAAAACCGATAGGCTGGCAACTCGGCTTTGATGTTCGAGGCTCTGGAGCTTTGACGCGACCAGTGCATCGTTGCCAATAAGCCTCATGGCCCGTCTGTCAATCGACTCAAATGCATCAAAGCTGGTATTTGGCAGATCCATCCCAGAGGTGAGAGCAGTTCTCCATGCATGACCGAACTTGCGATTTATACAAGGTCAGCAGCTGTTCAGGCGTGAAGTACCGTCTCACCTTTGCAAGAATCCCCAACTTGCAGCTAACTGAACTTTCGCCTATGAATGGATCGAAGTTGAGGGTCGATGTCAACGTAACACCTAGAAGTTCGAGATGGTCCGTTAACGGTACGGTTACACCACTGAAAGATGGAGCCGGGTGGAATTGGATCTTTTTAGCGGTAAAAAGACACGCCTGGGTCGTAGCAGCATTGAAACTGACCAGATTGGCATCACCCATTCGGAGACCGCCTTCAAGGACAGGTTCAAGCGTTCTACGATGGCCTCTCGGAAAGACCGAATCTGAGATCAAGTAGCCCGTGCGCCGGAAAAATATCTCTCAGCAACAGTGCTATCATCTGCGGACCCAAAGGTTCCGGGTTTTAGCAGATCATTAATGTGCAGCAAGAATAATGTTTCCGAGCGCACTGACCCCTGGGGGACTCCGGCGTTGATATCTAACTGATCGGATGAGCAGCCGTCTATAATCACTCGGATGGAACGATCCCTCAGGAAGTCCGCAATCCAATCACGCAGACCACTAGGCAGACCGAAGGAAAGAAGCTTACCAATGTGGCTTTCGTGCCAGACCCTGTCAAAATCCTTCGAGATGTCGAGGGAGACAGCTAACGCTTCCCCGTGTCTATCGATGGCCTCACTCCAGATGTGAATGGCATACGCTAGAAGATCCCCAGTAGACCGATTTCGGCGAAAGCCGTATTGGCGGACACTGAGAATGTCGTTCGCTTCTAGGTATGCCAGGAGCTTACCGTTGAGCACAAGTTCCATACTCTTACAGAGGATGGACGTTACAGATATGGGTCTGTAGTTGGCCGGGTCAGCTCGACTGCTTGACTTCTTGGGCACGAGCTGTCCGTTGGCTTGCTTCCAGGCCTTCGGTACTTTTCAGTCTCTATCGAAAGGCGATATGGGCGTGTCAAAATCGGAGACAATTAAGGCCCACAAATTTTAAGTACAATTGCTGGTATCCCGTCGGAGCCACTCGCTTCGTTCACATCAAGGCTACGTAGCACCTTACGGACGTCCTTTTGTGGATGCGAATGTCCGACATACTCGTCACAAATCCATCAGGAGAAGGAGGAGGCTGCGCGCCATCAGAATTCAGATGCGAAAATTCCGCAAAAAGGGACGCAAACAAGTTTGCCTTCTCATCAGCGGAGTGAGCCAATGATCCGTCAGGTTTCAGCAGTGGTGGTAGTTCGGGGTGACAGAAGTTTTTTTTTTTTTTTTTTTTTACTTAACTCTAATCCCCGCCAACGTAATTGGCGCCTTATGTGCTCAACCTCAGTCGTTCCGTTCAATCTTTTATGCCTCTCGTACATTAATTCCTCATACTAATTCTTTCTTTCATTCATCATCTTGCATTCTGTGGGTGGGAGTCCCACTTTTATTTAGTCTAGGCTATTGGCATAATTTATTTATTATAAAAATAGGTAAATACAATGATAAATGTGCTATAAATAAAACTGAGCAAAAGAGGTGCTTTTATCACAAATTGAGCAAGAGGTGCTACAATCACAAACTGAGCAAAAACGCTGTTTATCACAGATAAACAAGGTATGCATTTATTAGACATGCATTTTTTTCAGCGATACTGTATTGATGTCATATGGGTGACAGAAGTTTGATTCGACCGATTTAGCCAGGGACCAAAACGCTTTGCTATCCGCTGGGTATGAAGCAAGTTTGTTCCAGATCCTGCTAATGTGGTCAAATCGTGCTCGTCGCATCACCTTTTTGTAGGAATTGACTGCTGTGTTGAAGGCTCTCTTCTTCTGACTCACTTCATTTACCTTGCGCGTTCCAACGTCGTCCGTAGTCCAAGTTCGCTGACGCTATCTGTCTATGTCTGTGCGTTTTGTCTCTCCAAGTAGAAGTAGGAAATATGTAGTTTCAACTTCGTACGAAATTTCATAAATATATCGAATAAAATTTATCGATATTACTTATTATTATTCAAATGATTCGATATATCAAATGAATGATATTTTATCACATATTGATTTAAATCGAGCACTCCTAGCACGTCGGCGCGCGGCGCGGGCGTTGATTTGATATGGTTGCTATAGAATAAGAGGCCACCTTATGAGTACTTACAGGTTTAGTTACCACTGACGTGCATAGACAATTATAGAATGAGTGAATGCTGACGTGTAGGCCACTTTATTAGGTAGGCAACGCTCTCTTTTTTTTATTTAGTGTGTGACGTCTCGCAGTTCAAACAGAGTGGTTGGTTACTGCTTAACCGGGTGATCCTGTGGAGACTAAACTAGAGCCTCTAGCCAGGCAACCACCACTCTACTGGTCGGGCTTTCTTTTGTACGGTGGTGTAGGATTACAGGGCCACGCGCACGGCAACAGCTATATTTATGTTATCATATTAAACTGTGAATATTGTTTTATTTAAGTACAACCCACCCATTCTCTTTCATTTTATGTTATGGAAGAACACTCAAGTCAAAACATACAGTGAGACACGGATTCTCAGAATTATATTGGTTACCCACATACATGTCATGATTTATGTAGATCATACGGACAAAAATAGTGTCTATGAGGAAAATATCCTACTTAATAACTTCATTGTGGAGACAATGACAATGCATTTTGAATATTTACTCATCAAAAGTGCCTAGGGATCAAGTACGTTTTAGAGTATCGCCGCAATAGAGGATTATTCCAAGCTTTTTATTTAACTTGAAATGTATGTATGTGTGTTTGTATGTATGTATGTAAGTGTGTTCGGGTCAAATCATGCAACTGAATTTTAAAGCAGTTATCCTCCACCGATTATGATGAAATTTTGCATACACGTTTAGTTTGGATGACAATGCATGGTTAGCTAAGTGACGTCATTCTAAATGCAATATGGTGGACGGCCCAAGATGGCCGACTAGTTTATTTTTTGTGCACTGCCATGATATGTGTATCAAATGAATGGGTTTTCTGAGAAAATACGAAAAAAACTTGTTTTAAAAACACATTTTTGAATGAATAACTTATTATATTAACTATTTTGGATCGTTATAAATTCTTTTCAGTGAATTTCACTATTTAAATAAAGAATTTAATTTAAATTTTGATTAAAAATAGAAACTCAACTGAGAAGCCCTGGACTAGTGACACTCTGTCATCGAAAGCGTGGCGATAGCATTTGTCAAAAAGGCAAAATTGTATGGGGTTGACAAGCTATATCGAAAAATCCTTTATGATAAATGAGTTTATTTCTGTAAGTTGGTTTGTAAAAACACTTTTACATGTCGATCATATTTTTAAAACTAGATGAGGTCAGCGTTTCCTATCTGACTACTCTGAGAAGTTAGGTCGAAACAAACTCAGAGGACACAGTCTCTTTTAAAGTCCATACAAAATCTTGGTTAGATCATGTGAAGACCATATAGTAGACTGATGTCTGAAATGGTCTTTTGAGGAAAGAACAGCTAGATTGAGTGGACCTATCCAGTTAGTGCACGCATTTGTCAATAATAATAAAATAACTCAGAATTTAAGGAGCTTAACGATTCGACGAACAATACCAAAGAAAGGACATTCGGTTAGGCCGCATTAACTACTCAAACTGCCATGACCATGATTAAAAATTATGATAAATCAAAATAAAAAACAAAAAAAAATAATGATGCACTTACCCTCAGTTTCCCAGCTCAAAATTATCGCAGAATTAATGTGACAAATTGTTAAGCACGCGTTATCTGCTGTGATTGGCTATTGAAAGTGCATTCAACCAATCACAGCAGATAACGGGCGCTTGACAATTTGTCACATTAATTCTGCGATCATTTTGAGCTGGGAAACTGATGGTGATTCTGCGATAATTTTGATCTGGGAAACTGGGGGATAGTCTTCACATTCACAATAATTAAAATAAAATAATATAATACTTTAAAAAGGCATTATTCTTTTAATTGGAAGAAAATCAAAAAAAGAACAAAATTCACGGTGCAAAATATAAAAAATCTAAATTAATTGGAGCAGCTCAATCCCAAGCCTTTTTGTCCTCAATGTAGGTAATCTTTAATGGTATAAAACGCTTTCTGGCACAACTTACGTTTAATGAATGATTTGAATTCATTAAGACTAAGATCTTGTTCGTGGCTTGGAAGCTTATTATAAAAGCGTACACATTGACATCTAAACGAGCCACCTATTTTCTTGTGCCTTGTTGTAGGTACTACAAATTTGTGTTGGTTCCTAGTATTTATGTTATGGATACCACTGTATTTTTTAAACAATTTTATATTTTTACGGGCATATATTCATAAATATAGTGAGAAGGCACAGTCATTGCATTAATCTCCTTAAATTTCTTTCTGAGAGAGTGTCTTGGGCTTAATTCATAAATTGATCAAACATCTCTTTTCTGCAAACCACCTTCGCTGACATCGAATTCCACTTGTCTAGAGCCTGTTCCTATAAAGTGTGTAATAGCATTTTTTTAAACTATTAAAATTTCTGCATTGTTACTGGAAAAAATTGCATCGATATGGAGCGACGACATCATTTGACTCGAGAAGAGATGATGAGAGCCATCGGAAAGTTGCAAGCTGGTTCCAGGCAACGTACTGTGGCTGTCGCTCTTGACACTACTCAGAGCGTCATAAGCCGCCTCTGGACACGCTATCGTATCATAGGCAGCGTGGCCGAGCGACATGGAGGACGATCTCGCATCACCACACGCAGACAGGACCGGTACATTCAAAATACTGCTCGACGGCATCGTACCATGACCGCCGTGATGTTCGCTACGAGGCTCTACAGACTTGCTGATAAGCGACCAAACCATCCGAAATCGTTTACTTGAAGTGGCTCTGCGTTCCCGAAGACCGCTGAGAGTTTCACCTCTAGCACCCCGCAATCGTAGGGCCCGTTTACAATAGGCTCGCGAACACAAAAATTGGTAGGATGCATGAGTAAACGACGCACGACACGCGAACTTGCGCATTTTAGCACACCGCCTCGGATAATTAAGTCCATTCATACAGAAATAGCGGACGCCAGCGAAAAAATTGCCAACTTTCGTTTACAGTTTAGGTACAGTTAAGGACATCCAATAGTACAATGCCTAACTGCGTTTAACTTACTGCCCGAATTTTGATTAAAAACACAGTTTCACGTTTGCATAAAAAAGCTGCATAAATTTGATTAAAAAACTTGTTATCTTTTCAGTAAATTTGTATGCAGTTTTTTTTTTACAGTAATGAAAAGAAAACAAGTAGGCTAACATGATTATATAGAAAGTAAATAAGAACTGAGAAGATGTAAACGAGTCGTAGGTAAGCCATAACTCGTAGCCGCCGCCTTCCATTATGACTGGCAGGCTGCACTAGTTAAAAAATTTAGTCACAACGCACTTGGTCTTTCAAAGTTACTTTTATAGTTAAATTAAAAATAAAAATTCTTTGTTTGCAGGTCATAAAGACACTTCATAAAGTTTCGTGCCGCTGCTAGATCCGTCTGCTCAGTGTTGGTGCTGCCATGTCTGCGACTGAAGTGCCCCCGGAACTGACGAGTAGCTGCACCATTTTTAAGAGACGAGGAGGAACTGCAGGAATAAGTGGACACCTATATGAAACGAAGTTACTTAGCTTGTTATACTTTAGAGCGCTTCATGACGAAAGGATTCTAGAATTTCAATTAGCTTCAAATGTTGACAACGTAGGAACATTCGACGATATTTGTTTCAAAGGGAAAGTGGAAGGATTTCGTAAACCTTTGATGATCTTCATACAAGCTAAACATAGGGATAACAAGAAACAAACACTAAAAATCGATTTATCCAATTACTTTACCAGTTATTTGAAAATCAGAGAACATTTCGATCCGAGTAATGAGGATTTGTTCTTTAAGGGCACATTTGATGAAACAGAAAGTTTATTCGTTTCATACACAACCGCGAGAGATGAGTTTAGTGATGACTCCGAAGTAGATTGTAGTGTATGCTCCATTCTGAATGATTTGATTGGTACAGGCGGTACGGCCAAGCAACCGTACAAACAACAAGAGGATGTAAAGTTTTTATGTAAAGTAGCTATGAAAGAACAAATGACCTCCCTGGCTGAACGAATAGCAGAGTTTATAAATGAAAACGGTAAGGCTGAAATGCTGCTGACTGACGAGATAGTGCTACGCTATCATGTCATTCTGGCGCGAAAGGTATTCGACGTATCCGAAATTCAACCTGATGGATATCGAATCGCCTCGTTTCGTCATGACTTCTTTGACAATTATGAGGAATATCTTGCAACATTCAAAGATACACTCTTTAAAGAAATTCTAAATAAAAGTAAAATAGAATCCACTGATATAAATCATTCACTGTCTGAATTCTTAGCGGACCCAACTGATGCTGCAAAACTGAGCAAGCTTATAGGAACTGTTATGACGTACAATAACGGCTTGTTAGAAATTAATAAACAATACACAGAATATTTCAGGCCACATTTGAAACAGGTGTATGTTTCTCAACTGAATGTGAACAAAGCAGTAGAACTAGCTGCAAAACAAATATTATTATCTCCAGAGTTCAAACTGAGAGTTTCGTCTGCGTTCGGTAATAAAGACTTAACAATAAGCAACAATCCGAAGAAGAGAGATAAAAGAATTATTCATATAACATCAAAAATCATCAACTTATTAGACGGGTGTAAACCCAGTAAAATTGTTACTATAGATGAATCTTTGGAAGATGGATTATTGCAGCTTAATGGAGGTATAGCTGGAGCTATTGGAAATATATTTGTGCTTGATAACAACACCAAACTGATAAAGATTACAGATACACCGGAATTACTAGAACCTCTTGCTAAAAAGCTGTATAAAAGTTTAAATGAAGAAATTGAATTGAGAAATAAAAACAGTTCAAATAGTAAAATCTCAAATTTGTGCGAGTATAAATTTAGTTTTAAAGTCAAAAAGTTTCCTAAACTTTTATTAGAATTTACTGAATATGAAGAAGATTTAGCGAGAGATTTCTTAACGAAAATGACTTTTTACTCTAAACAAGCTGATGAGAAACGTGTAGACAAAATATTAAAGGACGAAATAGAAGAGATCCTTCCACAAAGCGACTACTTTCAATCGAAAACTGATGCGATGTCACAATATGTGCTTAGGTATCACAATGAAATACAGATATGGTGGATGCTGCCGAAAGAGGCTCCATATCTCACCAAAGACAGTAAAATATTTGAGAAAGCGACAAGCTATATTATCGAGGACCCACATATGAGCTCAATAAGCGTACCATATATGAGAAAAATAAAACAATATAAATATACATTCACTAAAGACGCATTGAGCTCCTTGAACTTGCAGGAGAAGCATCACTGTACTATTATCGTTGCTGAGAACTCCATACTGACTGTTGTTAAATTGATGCAATATTTCGAGAATAAAGATCATGTTGTGTTAGATCTTGAACATATTGTAAACCTACCAACGAGCGAACGTAATGAATTTCGAAGAGAATTGACAAATGTAAATGAAAAAAAGGTTTTAATATTCGTGTGCAATACAATACAAGAATCCAGAATAGAAAAACAAACTTTCGTAAACGTAGCAGAAGCAGTTCGGAAAAAAAGAATTATAATTGTTACGAATTCTTTGTTAGTTGAAATATTACAGACATGTTTCAACCCAGGAGCTATAATACACGACGAAAAAAACAGTCTGATTGACATGACCGAAGAGACACAGACGAGGATCTTGACGAGCACCATAGTGAAATTTCAAGGCATGGAAGTATCGCTGGAAGACCTTGTAAATGGCTGGCCCCTGGTAACTTCTGCCACGTAGAGTAAATACTCAATAAAGCTTCATATTCTGGGGTATCGTCACAATGACATGTGCGTTTTCGATCTTTGAGCTTAACATAAAGATATCGAGACCAATTTTAGTACCGTTGTTGTCTTCGTCTTGTCGTTGGAAGGTTCCTATCCTACTAATAATCCTTACTTAAATCTACAAATTTGGTGGTCCTATGACACTGCCTACATTCTTTATGAAATGCTCTTTAAACAAAAGGAATGTGTGATATGTTAATAATTATGCACCTAATACTATCCAATAATACAATTGAAAGTTAAATAACACTGCAGTTATACTTAAAATTAGCTTGACCCTATTATTAACTTGTCCGTTCTATAATTTACAGTGTTGTACACTTAATTGTAGATACTTATTTAAAGGCGATGTAATTAATACGTACAACTGCTTTATTACAGAACGTTACATGTTGAAAGTAATTAAAAATGTTACATTTTCGCGTAATGTTATTTAAGTGCAAAGAATATGTAACAGTAATACGACCAACAAAATTAATTTCAGTGGTTATTCGGTAAAAAATTAAAAATTGTACCTATAACATTTTATTTTATTTACTTAACTTAATTCATTTTGAAAGTACTTATAATCATCACTTCAGCCGAAAGATATCCTCTGCTGGACAGGGAGTGTGGCCTCCGTCAAGCATCGCTTCGCTACATTGACTGGCTATGTGCTTCTCGCATGTCGTCTTTATAAGGAATGGAAAAAGCACTTTGACCACATTCGCTTATTATCAAATGAGATAGTTGTCAAAGTCCCAGACGACCACTGAAAGTCAGCGCGCCGTGCTGTGGGTCCCCGATGACACAGCATTATGCTGAGGCGGAACCTTCTTGCCACAATCACGACATGCATCTGCCTAGTTTGTTTCACGCTAGTCCCTATTTATTCTTTTGTATAAACAACAATTAATGTACAACCTACATTTTTTTTAATTTGTCTTTTATTCTAAGATAATTAATTAAAGTACTAATAATACTACTGTTAAGGGTTTAGTTTAAGCGAAATTTATGTGTAAGTCATTTTGTTGCAAATAAATACATTTACTTTCATTTTTACAAGCCTTTATTTAACTTGTATTGTATGTATGTAAGTGTGTTCGGTTCAAATCTTGCAACTGAATCTTAAATTAGTTCTCCACCGATTAAATTTTGCATGCACGTTTAGTTTGGATGACAATGCATGGTTAGCTAAGTGACGTCATTCTAAGTAATGGGCATCAGCAGGAAAGGCATACTTGCCGAAAAAAATCATTAAAAAAAACTTTTTGTTGCCGCAACCGCTTTGTTGCCGCAACATCTTTCTTCTTACTTAACTTACCAGAATATATCTGGTTATGTTTCTATTACTTTGTCTAATAGGACTAGCCCGGAAATATAACAAAGGACGTGGCTAAATAAAGTATGGACGACTGCTCTAGCAATATATAAACATTCTAACTAGTAATATGTAATGGTCAAAAGCTGAATATTAGTATTCGTATGATAAAAGTTACAGGAACTTTTTATGTCGTCACAATCCTGAAAATAAAATCGTAGGAACTCCTACATTAATAGGAATACCAACTTATAAAAGAATAATATTTTGCTATGAATTTTTAGTAAGGCGTTTAGGGAGCTCGTAGCTGAATAATAACAGCCGCACAGGTCGATCTTCAAAGCTTGCCGACGTCATTCCGTGGATGGGTGACCATCTTTATAGAACGAGTTTCCTTCGTACCTTGGAAAGCTCGTTAAGCCGTTGGTCCCGGCTGTCATTTGATGATCTGTCATTTGTGGCTACAAAACAGTTTATGCATCTCGTGATCAATCAATACGCAATTGAAACTTAAGACCATACTAGTTGGCTACCCGGCGAAAGGAACTTCGTTCAAAGCGGTTGCCCACGACACCCCCAACATGGTTTTTTAATTTGGTTCAAATCGAATCAAGGGTAATTGAGAAGAATCGACTGTAACTTTTTAGTGACAGCACTATTGAAGTGCCGTTTCTTTCCAGATTTTGCCAATAATTTCTAGAAATCAGTTAAATGCAATTAAAGTAATCAACGTTTTGAGATGTATTACGATAGGTACACAAATAAATAATAATGAACACTGTTCATTTCGGCTTACGCAAATGTCTTTAAAAGTAGGTTTATTGATCACAATTTTTCGTAAAACGGAATCTTCGGTTAACAAAACATGAGAAAACTTTTAATTAAATGATTAATTCACGAATGTTCTAGAAGAATAATAAAACTGTAATAATTCATTAATGAATATTTGAATGTTACGAGCTAGTGAGAAATTTCTTTACATGCTAAGGGCAGTTCTTTAGCCATGTCCTTTAATCATTTATTAAGCTAGTTTGATATTTTTTTTGTAATTTTACTGATTCTAATTTAAGCCATGAAAAAAATTCAAAAGATGTAAACATTAGTAAAGCAATGTATAAAATAAGTTACATACGAGTACCTCCATCACCAGGATCCATCATCAATTCTTGTCAATAACGCTTAATTACTTTGTTATATATATCCGTGTAATGCCTGATTTTTTAATGCGCCGAGAACAGCTCGTGCACCTTAGACAATAGCTATGTACTGACTGATGCAACTGATCAATCGCTAACTCTGGCGCATTGAGATGGCCGCCATGACGTGCACCATGTATTATACTATTCTACGAAATAATAATGTTGTTATAATAGCAAACTTCGAAAAACTGATTAGTGGTCATTATTTGGTATCAAATACCCGTATGTGCGTCGTGATCACGCGCGCGCGCTGCTTGTCGTGCGTGAGGCAGCGCGCGACTCAAACGCGCACCGGCCGGTTCGTTATGACGTCAGGCGGTGCAAAAGTCCTGTACGGTCGCATGCCTTGGGGTTAACTTGTGTGGTGCGCGATTGTGATGACAATGTGACGATGCTTGGAAAGGACTGTGATCCCGATTGGTACTTCCTGAAATTCAGCTCTCGTGTTACAATGGACCCTTGTTTAATATTCATGCCTGCTGATGGGTTACTAGCTCACATAATCAGTGTCTAGTGAATGTTTACCATAAACAACCATAATTTCTATGCCAAGTTCATAGTTTAAATATTCAGTCCAAAAATACCAACGATTCCTTTGCTGGAACCGCATCTTCGAACGCTACCTGTGTAATATGTATTGCCTAACTTCAAACCTCATATTCATTTGTATGTAGTTTAGCTTCAAAGTTATCTTTAATGTCCAGGACTAAGGCCTTTTCGGTTCATGGAAGTGGACTCCTAAGATGGCAGGCGCAGATTCGCATAAAATTTTGGTTCAGCAGTTAACATTTAATTTGCAATACATGACACCCCAACTCACATTAAAGGTCCTAAGCATGCTTATCGTTTTATAAACAAAAACTATACTCGTTCAGATATACAACTAAATTCAATATATAAAGCCTTAAGTCCAGCCAATAAAGACCAAATTCAATCGAGAAATATCTCGTATCATTATTACCAAATCAGTCGCATATCAAATTCACGGCGGTTAGTGTTGAGCAACTTGTCATAGCCTTACATAAGGCTAAAGTCGTACAGGTCGCACTATTATAATTCCGAAGATAACGTTTAAAGAGGTGCCAACGATTTGTGTGACAGAATTTTCTGATCGGTCAGTTACATTGACGTCACAACTTTGAGATAGGAAGCCTTAACAATGTGTTTTCCGTTTATTAGTTACGCGATCTGTTCTTGAGGAAAGAAAGAAGTGCTAAAGGTTTTCAGATCTTTGACGAAGTAGAGGATTGAGGCTTTTGAGCTGGCAAGCTGGTAAACTTATGCTGCTACTTTGGTCCTTTCGAAACAATACAGCCTTCTGTTTCTAATTAACAGAAGCAAGCCTTGAATCTTTGCTATCGGCGAATATGGGGCGAAAAAACCATAGGAGGCGACCAAAAGACACATATCGAGAATTGTACCTTTAGGGATAACGTCATCGGTACGGAGAGTTTATGGTTCTCATCGTAAAACATCCTTCAGACTAAGTATTTGGATCTGATATTGTTATTTCCTCTTTGACAGTTCATCGTAGCGGTATAAAGAATTAGAAATATATTGTTAGCAATTCCTATCTGATAATAGTAATTATATGAGTTTTAGAGGAAAGTCGGTATCCCCTGTGACGTAGCCTACGCAGCTACTCATGAGGCAAAATCAAATTAAACGTCTAAAAAGCTACTAGCAAGATGTCAATGGCAAGTAAAGATGTTTACAATGATGATTCTTATAATAGCTTCCTCAATAGCAATTTCCGTCATTACATCTGGACTAAGTGAGGCATGACTGATGTAGACCAGTTTTTCTGAAGATCTACTTAACTGTCTCTCATGCATAAATCTTAGGTTTAAATGTAAATTGAGCTTGTAAATTGTATAAATTAGCGGTTGATGTTAGAAGGAAGAAGCTTAAAATAATATACTTTCTCAGGTAACGTGGTTTGGAACGTTACACGTATTTCGAAGATCAATGTGTTTATTTAATAAATTAATGTGTTTGCTGTTTTTCAAGTCTTTTAATATGACTATGAAAATAAACTATTTCACCTTTTCACAGCTGAGTAAATAGAGATGACCTCTATTATTATTTGACCCTGTCTTTCATGTAACCTTTTTGGTCTTATCATCGCCAAAGGATTCTTTTAGTCTAATAAAACTTACGCCTTTTTCAAAGTCAAAGTCAAATGTTTTTTATTTCGACTTGGCCATTAAGCGGCACTTTCGAACGTTAACAATTAAAATTAACAAGTAATAAAAATTATTAATTCTACCGTGCATTCGGAAAAGTAGATTGTTATGGAGAAGAACGCACAAGAAACTCCATACTTACTCTTTAAAAAAAAAAAGCTTTAACAATAATAAAGTACATATATTAATAAATTCATATACGTGAGGATGATGCACCTAGCACTGCTGTACTACATATAAGTATTACAAGCACTAACAGATAAATTCCATCACTTGAAAAATAGGAACATGGTTCTCACATATTCATAAATATTGCATACATAGGTAAATTATCTAATTCAACAACAACGAAACAGTGTGCGAATCACATTTTTTTTTTAAAACACAAAGAGTAGATAAATATAAAATAAAGTAAAAAAAAAAAAAAAACCCATGGCGTATGCAGAAACTACAAAACTTCACCAACAACGATATTATGTTGGTAAATGTATGTTTTAAGCGTTTTATCTCTTTTCAATCATGTAATTACTATTTCGTTTTAATTTAAAATTCAAATAAAGGCCCTAATTCGCAGGCTTGATGTAACTTTACAACAAAATACATAATTTACAAACATAATTATGTAATGCTAATAAGCTAAACAAAAATAGTGGTCGTCGTATGCGACCGTAAAATCTGTTCGAGCTTGAGAATGCAAAATTGTTTACTTACTTTTTAAACTCGATTGTTTATCGTGCACTGAAAGATGGCATTAAATATTTTTATACCATTCCCCCTCTAAAAAGCTTATTTTATTCACTGAAAACAGTGAATAAAAAGCACTTTTAATCACTGTTTTGGTGTTTGAATTTAGAACACACCAATATATATTTGACCTCCATCTCAATGCAATACAACCTACTTGCGCATAAAATACTCGATACAAACTTCTTGTGCAAAGAATATTCGAATTTCAAACTCCTTCGTCGATTTAATTTTGAGTTTGTTTATATTTAGGATTTTGATAATGATTTTATTTTGGTCTAGGATGTTTAGTGAATACTTATTTGGATTGTAATTCTAATATTAATTGCATTGGTGTTTAATTAATTATAATTATGTAACTTAACGGAGGTGGTCACTGGCCCCTGAAACACAGGTGCTGTTTAGGTAACTCAAACTCAAAGGCTCAGCTTCCTTTACAAAAAATGTGAAGCCCTAAGGTTTCTCATTTTCTGTAAATTTTGAAGGTAATAAACCATTTATTTATTTATTATTATTCCTTGTGCTTTTGGTTTAAATCCTTCTTTTTCTCGAAGTCATGGTATAAAATATAGTATGCAACTCTTGAATAAAACGGATTTATATCGAGGGTCATGAATCACTCGCGTCGTTCAGGATTCTAACACTTGAATCACTCGCTATGCTCGTGATTCAATCATCATGAATCACTCCCTACGGTCGTGATTCAGTTGTTAGAATCCTTCACTTGTTCGTGATTCATCTATGGCCCTCGCTTTAAAACCGTCCTTTATTCACTAGTTGCATAATATACTATTTTATCAACATACATATTATAATGAAAAAGTACATCTTTTGTATTTATTTCGGGCTAGCCATCATCATTTCAGCAAAAAGAAATCCACGGCTGAACACAGGCCTTCCCCAAGCGTCGCCACATTGACCGATCCCGTGCGCCTCACTCGCTAGGTACGTATCCAAAGGATAAGTTGTGAATCAGGTTACTCTTCAACTCTTTACAAGGTAAAATTAGCACATCACCCAAAGTTATGGAAATTCTTCGTCTTCGTTAGTGACGAGACTTCCTCATACGACGCGTCTCAAAGTTATACGGGCTTCGGCTGCAGTGTGGACGGCTCGGTAAACGCTGCCTTCAACCGCCTTCTAAATTGCGTCTAACTATCTTGTCGTTGCTATGCTTTGAGCTAGAGTCATGCTTAAATAGAAAAATGTTTCTATCTAAGCATGACAAGACAACGGCTTATACAGAAATCAAACGATCGTTGATCATCATGGATTCAGACATTATGGCCCACAATTTGTCACACTCTTGAGTGTGACAAATTGTGGGCTTGCTAAATATTTGCTACCTTATATGCCTTCCGCATACAGCGGTGTCAGTGTATAAAATTGATTTTGAAGGCATCTAAAAACTTAAATGGTCCAGGTTCAATTACCACAGCTCAAAGAACAGAAAAGCCGCAACCCCAGAATGTGCTGCACTGGTACCATAAAACAAGAATGCACGCTTCAAAGTTTATGGCCATCTTTGACACTATATATGTGTCATAATGTGTGTGTATCGAGTAGAAACGCACGCGCATTTAGAAACGTTACGGAAACGGAGGTAACATATACTAATAGCATATTAAACAAAGTGTGTAATAGACTTTATGTTGACTTTTATGTATTCTCTCCACAATTTGAACGTTGTAGATAAACGGATGGTGTTTGAAATTTTAATGGCAGGTTTTGTTTCTTAATCGGGTGGCGTGAGAGGATTCACCTTTATTTTCTGACTTGTTAGTAATGGGGTTTAGATTAAATATGCCCATTTGCATGTTTATGAATTTCGAAATTGACACCCCTAATTTCGAAATTGCGAAACTGGATTAAATTTAAATATTATGTTATTTTTCATACAATTATGATATTTTTTATGGAAACCAAAAGAGGATCATTTGAAAATGAGTCTGAATACGAATCTAAATCCAATTATACCGTTGCGTTTGGACCGCCTTGTGACCATGAGTGCTAACATTTCAATAACACAAAGGCTAACCATGGTGTTAAATAAATAAAGAAGAGTGAAAGAAAATCGGCCATTAAAAAAAAACCAAGCTTTATAATAATGGTGGCCAGTAAGGGGAACTTTGACAAGGTCTACAATCGTTTGCTAGGGGAATGCCCATATTTCTTTGCTACCGGGGGAAAACTTCGCCTGAACTCGCGCCTTATCTTTTGGGGAAAAACCAGGCAATGTGGTATTTTTACCTCATTAAAACCAAACTGGTGATCACCATCAGATCAGCACTTCTTAAAATAATCACGAATCCTTGAGGAGACTATAAAGGAGTCTCCCTTGAGCGTCGCTGTGCACGGTAACACGTGATCTCTGTGCCACTGTCTTTCCTGAGGTCACTCGGTGGACGGACAGGGACTCTGTCACATGCCCTAAACCCTGGCGTTCCACCTGCCTTAAATGATACAAGCGGGGTTTCGGCGTGTCTACATCGAGGTGGTTGCCTCCACGATGCTTTCTTCTCCGAGAGGGATTGGACTTCGCGCGATTCCACTCGGTGGCTATTTCCCTCTAATTTTATGTTGCCGCCAGCATATTCCTCACTAATACTGGCAGAGACAGGTCTCGCCCGCTCCTGGCGACTAAGACCCACCGTTCAAAGGCCTAAGAAGGTCCTCCTCGAGCGTGTGCTGTGCAGAATCCGAGTTGCCTCTACAATGATGGCAATTTACCGTGGCTTCTCACCCAATCCTATTCAGGTACTCACTGAAGCAACCGTGTCCGATCAGTACCTGAATATGCCTGTAGGAGATGCACTCCGCCCTTTTTAAACAGCTACGTGCTATTCAAACAACCATTTTCCGCTGCAGATTGTTGATTTTAGTCTGACGCTGGACAACTGATAGTCTATTTCTGCCTCCGAGATTGGGCAGCAGTCTATGCAAAGCACCCAATGGCCTACTAATGCGGGGAAAAGGCGCTCGAAATGCTCTTCAAAGCCCCACCGTACATGGTTAAACCAAGATAGTGGATTTGCGCAGCTCCTGTTGTCACTAACGAGCTGGCTGGCTCTCTGCTCTTCGGCAGTGCAATTCTATGAAGCGCTATCTGTAACTATCTTTAACCCCAGCTCGCGAATCAACGCTGACCAAACGTCTCATGCCACTCCGAGCTCGGCAAGCTGGATGGTATCGTCGAAGGTGTCCCCAGCAGTGGAGTGTTTATAGTAGAAGTCTTCAGGAAAAGAATGTTCACTTTGTTTAAATATAAATTGCATTTAGGCACCTCTCCAGACTATAAATTTTGCATTTTGAGTTGAGTTTAAGTATTATTCTGATTTTCCATTATATTTGGCACCTCAGTTTCGAAATTTCGATAATGAGAAGTCCAATTTCGTAAGCTAATTTCGAAATTGAAAATGTACTAAACTGCATGCCTTAGTTTTGATAAGCAGTTCTATAACAAAATAAAATTCCATAAAAAATATAAAAGGGTCAAGCATCAATGTTTTTCGAGAAGGAACTTTTTCTATCTTTTACTCATTGGGTTCAATAAAGCCTAGTTTAATTAGCCAACTAATTGGAGATGTCCAATTAGCTGGCTAATTCAACCAGATGGCTGCGACATATACATAACCTTGTTACTTATTATTTGATATTATTTGATATGATATAATTTTATTAAAAATAGAGTACCATCAAATAATGCTTTCTGTTTACAAAATGAACTTTAATAAATCTTATATTTTATAGTTATAGTTCTCGCCAAAATTCTAAGCCGCCCTGAAGTTGGCTTTCCGATGGGATCGGTGCTGTTTTTGTGTGAGATTTACTACTGTGCAGCCACTGTAGCCAAGTTCAGGGCGGCCCAGAATTTCAGCGAGAACTATAAAATAACATAACATAACTATAACCGATCGACAAAATTACCTTCGAAAAAAAAAAAGGGAATAAATATAATGACCACCATAAAATGCTTTGATACCCTTAGTTTTGTAACCAAAAATATCTACTTAACACCAGAAAAATAAAGTCTTAAAATACAATAGTACCAGCTATTTTAGTCACGACTCCACTTTAAATTGTATTCGACCACCAAATTTAGTAAATGATCACCAAATCTTGACAACCAAATTAATGTATTATTTTTGTATGTATTAATGTGTTATGTCTCCGTTAGGTTAGGTTAGGTTAGGTTAGTAAAAAAAAAAAAAAAAAGGTTAGGTTAGGTTATAATTTTACTTTAAAATGTTGGTTTAATTTTGGTGATCATTTACTATTTTTGGGTTACTCATGATTTACTTGGGAGTCATTTTACTTAAGTAGGATAGCAAAGTGTTAAAACTTTAGTTATAATTTTACATTAAAATGCGAGTTTCATTTTGGTGATCATTTACTATTTTTGTCTGCTATTTGTTACTATATTTGGTGGTAAGTTAAACATAAGCCAAAAAAAAATCGTGTTTGAGCATCACTGTCTTTCACCCTTTCTCGTATTTGTCCATATTGTTGGTGATTTAAAAAATCAGATTAGATATTTCCCTAGGAAATAGTTCTGCTATCGTATCTAATATTCCAGTCAAATTAAATCGAAACATCCGATTCATATCGACTTTAAATCGACTTCCCATTGTAGTGGAACATGGTAGTAGTTTTTATATGATAGCGGTCGATCAACCTGCTTTAACGGTATTCCAAGTCATGGGCACCATGCACTACAAACTGGCTTACATCATTCTTGATAACCGGAAACTGATACAGCTAAAGTTTTTTGTATTTTGTTAGATACGGTTTTTTCTTGATCAGTATTAGTTCTGCTCTAGTTAGTTCTGTCTTAAGAAAAATGGTTGAGTATTTAACTTGGGTGTAGGTACTGTCTTTATTTTATTTGTCCAAACTTATACGGAAACATTAGTTACTTTCGGTTAATTATCAAAAAAATATGTCTCGAGATGAATCAATATTATGATTATCTGATGAAATTGCACGCGATTAAATTTTAGTACCTACCTAGTTTTAAGCAAAAATCAGCAAGTTAGTTTTTTGATTTTAGGCGATCTTCAGAGTTCACCCAATTATTGCGTTAGAAAATTTGAAGCTCATTAAATTTGTAACCCATAGGAGTAAGTATCTAATTATTATTATTTATAGGCTCGCGTTTGACTACTTCCTCACCTGATGGTAAGCGATAATGTGGTCGACGATGAGGCACGCTTGCCTAGAAGTAACCTATTCACTCTTGTCTTAAAGACTCCCAGGTTGTAGCTATCAGGATATACAGACTCCGGCAGGGAATTCTATTGCTTAGCTGTTCGCACAATATAAGTATTCCCAAAATGTTTATTTATTTATCAAAATTACTCTCTGCACTTACAGTTTGACCTAACACGAGCAGTGAGTCAACAATTAGTGCGTATGGGTGAAAAACCTCTTTCTAATTTTTACCCGGCTACTCCAGAAGGAGGGTAAAATCAACATCAACAACAGAAATATTTTGGTGGATTAATATTCTAATCTAGGTAGGTTCAGGTCGAGACCCGGAGGCGGGCTGGCACTAACCGGGGGTTGTGGAAGTATCTTTATTCACGTTACCCCCGGCGTAGGTGTAAGATGGAACACCGGGTTGGTTTTGGGGGGGCAGTCAGAAGGATTCTGACAGAACCAGGGCGGACATCCAATGACGTATTTCCAAATAGAAAAAAAAATAGGTTAAGGTTAACTGACTACTTTTTGGAAGATATCAGGTGTAGTTTAAACAAAAAGTTAAATATTTATTTAAAACTCCGCTGTAATCCTTATTAATATTTTGGAGCCAAAACTAACAATGTTCGGAATCATAGATAACATTATTTGTTTAAGAACGGCTCATGTCACTTATTACGTATTCGTGAATCGCTTTTGGATGCGAATTTTATTGCTATTTGATGTCCATTTTTCAAGTTAATAATTTTCGTGACAGTTTTGTGATTGGTTTATTTTATAGGTAATTTTTTGACTAATAATATGCATAGCTTCCGTCAGCGGCGTCGCCCGCGAAGCCCGGAAGTTGTCCCACGGGAACTGTACATTTTTCGGAAGTAGTAGACTATGTGCTATTCCAGACTCACATTTATCTCTGTGCCAATTTTCATCCACATCCGTCCAGCCGTTCTAGCTGATTGGGTAACAAACATACACACATTCAAACTTTCACATTTATAATATTAATAAGAAAATGATGGTTAAGTAAGTTTAACAAAAATAAGGTTAAAAAAACCTTTTGTAACCTATTCGAAAATAATAAAGGGAAAAGAATATAAATTTTTGCTTAAAACTATATTATTTCTAAATTCAAACAACCTGACGGTTTGTGTGTGTGTTTTACGGAAATGTTTTACGATGATACATTTTCTTAAAATAAAATTTATACACTTAGACATATTATTAGCACTACAATAATTCAATAATTAGGTAAGGGCCAAATAAATATCAAATAGCACTTAGCAACTTGCTATCAGCACACGTAGTGGCACCAAGGCTGTATCGTATCGAGTCAGAAAGCTCCAAAGCCTTTCAGTTGTAATCGAGCCGGGATAGAGCGCGGACAGTCGCCGCAACGTCAACGCGCGAGTTCGCGTTCTCGGTTTTACTCCCAAATGTTCAGTGTTTTCTTAGGATTTCTAATTTAAACAATATGGTTTGCGTTTTTTTATTGTATTTTATTTAGATATTTGGTATTATTTCAACTCTTTTGTCATGTTTTAAGAAATGTTAAATTAGATACACACGTTAATTTTTAGCAGTTACGTTCATATTTTGTGGTTTAATGTGATTTGCCTTTGATTACATGTACCTATCTAGTTTATTAATTATTCATTTCATAAGTATCTGGTATTTTTTGGAGATTTTCAGTTAATCTGAACACATCAAATTCAGGGTCTATTGTACAACCTTAGCAATTTTTTTTAAGTTAGGTATCATTAATCTACATTGTTGACAAATTTTGTAAAATCAATAAATAAAAAACTCCACCTCATAAATACTGAAAAAGATATCTTACAAAAATATTTTTTATCATCGTACAATTTTTGGTAACATTTTGGTATGTCAGTACAATTCTGCTGAGTTACCTCCAACATTATACACACATTATTACATTATTTTATACACTTCGATTACATTTAAATCTTCCCAAGACTTTAGATTGACTACCTCTATCTCCACACCATGTCTCATTTAAATATTTTCACTAACAGTGCGGAAAATAGATATATATTATTATACTTCTCTCGAGTGCTTTTAATTAATTAATGAAGCAGTAAATGTCTGAGATTTATTGAGTTTCTAAAATCCATCTTATTGTGGGGACAATGAACTAGCTCAAAGTAAGCTATATTATTAACATTTTAATAACGCTTAATGTACCTAATTTATTGGAATCAGGTTGCAGCTAAAAGGCGTGTGTAACTGAAACATTTTTTTTTTAATATTGTAAAATTTACCACTTCGTATTTTTCACGAAGTGGTAAATTTGTGTAAAAAAATGTTTCAACTAACTTTAATTTATTAGTTACATCTATTAACAAGAAATCTCAGACTGCTTCCCTGTCATTAATTTCATAACCAAAAATCTCATTTCAAGATTATAATTCAACTGCAAATATTTCGTTAAAATCTGGTGCATCGAGGCGCCACGGTGTTACACAACAAATAATTCCAAAAGCAATTTGTCTGTCGCCTTAGAAGTAGGCTTTTCCTAAATCATGCTATAATGCACTTCCGTCTTCCTAGATATATCTCTAACGGCATCCATCTTCAAGTTTCTTAGGGCTGCCCAAAGTAAAACCATCGTTTTTGGTCGAGCAAGTCCTTTGAAATAATGACTTGTAGTACTCTACTACTGTACGGTTCAAGCAATCTCTTAAAAAGTATTGTGGAAAAAAATAAGCCTTCATGAGATACCTTACCGTCCAGTGCTTCTCCACAGGTAGGAAAAGTTGTATTGTAAAATCAACATTTTGCCAGTCCTTTAGTGAGGCGAGTCTCTGGCCAAAAACCTAACGCTTTAATTAACACGGCATATATATTTCCGTATTTTGCCGGACGTAAAGAATTCCACCATCCCATGTCTTCCCGTGGGTGTCGTAAGAGGCGACTAAGGGACAAAGAAGAGAATGGGCAGCAGCGTTCTCTGTGCTTCTGTAACAATCATACTGCGATCGCCAACCCGCCTGCCAAGAGTAGCAATCATGGCAAAACCCCCCCTCTGGGGGAGGCCTATGTCCAGCAGTGGACGTCTTTCGGCTGAAATGATGAATGATGATGATGATGTATTTCCCAAATCTACATTTCACTAGTATAATTAAAGTTCCATAGAATTTAGTTTTTAGCCAAACATATATATATTTTCTGATCAACTTGGTGCTAGTTTTCCCACCAGCTTAAAGATTCGTAGAACTTTGATATCATTGCCCAAGTATGATACAGCAAATTGCCCCTGATTGTCAGATGAACAATATTATTGCATCCCTGCTTCTTCTAAAACAGAATTAGTCTATGTTAAATGTCTTTGAAGTTGAATGTTTTTGCTTATCTCGTGTCGGCACGACAGTAGCTCATGTCGTGTTGGCAAGATAAGCTAGTCAGCAGAATTGCTAGCGGAGCTGATTGCTTACAGTGCGCTGGGGAATTCACCTCACTTTTTTATTGTAGTTACGTAAAGATAAAGCTAAATCTTCGATCCTGTCACATTGTACTGGGATCGGTCTATCATCACTGACAGGACTATTATAGCCAATGAGCTTGATATTGTGGTGGTGTACCAAATCGAGAGACGTGCAATGATTGTTGACTTATCGTCCGCATGACGGGAACCCCGTGAAAGCCGAGAAAGATAAACAAATCAAGTATCTTGACTAGGCTCGCGAGGTGGTCGACATGTGGGATGTGGACTCAGCGATCACCGATAATCGTGTCAGACAATGGTCTAATAGCCATGGGCCTCGAGCAATTGCTTAGGAGGCTCTTGTTAGGCGGTTGTGTCAAGGGCTTGGTTCAGAAAGCAGTTCTTCTGGACACGGCTCGTATAGTTAGGAGGTTCCTCTCTCTGGAGCTCTGACCGCCGGGAGCTTGGACCCTGTTCTCGATACCAGTGGGCTTCCTCTTCGATCTGCATGTCCCTCTTCTTCTACATATAAGAAGAAGAATCCTTTTCACAGACATTAAAAACATGACAAATTCAGGACGTTTAAAATGTAATTAGAACCAATAATAAAATTTGAACTTCAAAATAGTCTAAAAATGCCACAAAAACAAGCAAATTAGTTACCATAAGACTTTAAATGAATATTAAAAAGTGGAGCATGTTATACGGTAGCAGAATCTATTTACCCACTTTTGGTAAAAAACTTGACACTTACATAATATCCACATTGTTTTGAATATCTCGCGCGCTCTATGCATAATATAATTTGCAAACGAAACTAGCACTAGGACTTTTAAAGTCGCAGTAAGCTAAGAATTAGCAGAAATTAGAGAAGATTAGCATTAGAAGCATTTTTGTGGTTGAAAAGGACCTTCACAGATCTGTTATGTTAAAAAAGGACAATGTTTACGAAGGTTACTCTCAATCATCTCAAGTACAGAACATCCTCGGAATAATCACAAGTTTGTCAATAATTTCCAAGCCTTTTAAAAGCTGCGTCTATTCTGTTTAGAAATTTGGTCTGAATCAGGATTCAAAACAGTATTTATCGTGGTTTCAACGAAATTATGCTTATTTGCTATGCATGAAGAGAACTTTTACGAGTGACGTTAATGCAGTCAAACACTACACCAAACATGCTGACTGTTGTAAGTTTTACTTCTACTTGAGTTATTCTGCTGAAGGCTATAAAATTGGGAGTTCACCGCGCGACCGAGACGCGAGACCGAGACGTTTATCGAACACAAACTATCCTCGATTTTAGTCGTTAAAATGGATTATATTGTTGAAAATTATTATTTCACATTGTAATGGAAAGCCAAGATATCAAGTTACTATTGGAGGAATAAGAAGGCGATGATATGATATTACATTCCATTTATTTATTTTATTTATATATTTTTACATTTTTAAATATTATTCATTAAAAAAAAAAAAAAAATGTAATACAAAAATAGTAGCCCACCGGTATCGGGTACAGGGTCCAAGCTACCGGTGGTCAGGGCTCCTGAAAGAGAAACCTTCTGACCATGCGCGACGTGTCCAGGAGTACCACTTTCTGGATCAAGCCCTTGATCCAGCTGCCCAACGAGGGCCTCCTCAGATGTTCTACGAGGCTCTTGGCTTTTATGCCATTGGCCGTTACGACTATCGGCACAATGACTGCTGTATTCACATTCCACATGTTGACAACCTCGCGAGCCAGATCAAGATACTTGCTTTTCTTATCTCTCTCAGCCTTCACGAGGTTCTCGTCATAGGGGACCGCTATATCAACAATCATTGCGCGACGCTCTATTCGGTCTATCACCGCTATGTCAGACATATTGGCAACAATAGTCCTGTCAGTGATGATAGACCGATCCCAATACAAAGTGACAATACCATTTTCGAGAACTGAGGCGGGCACATACTTATAGTAAGGTACTTCCGATTCCACAATACTGTATTTAAGAGCGAGTTGTTGATGGATAATCCTGGCTACAAGGTTGTGTCTATGCAAATAGTCTCCGTTAGCTAGACTAGAATAACCGGAGATAATGTGACGAATTGATTCCCCCGGCCAGTGAAATGCCCGACTGATGTCAACCGTGCCGTCCTTCACAATGTATTACCGATAGTTGTTTGTCATCATAACTTCGTCCATAATCGCAAAGACAAAACTTCCGGTTTTACCAAATCCCAGCCAGCCCACGGGCGCTAAAAGATCTACGTCGGACCCGGTAGAATCGTCCGTGAAGCTCCTTGCTCTGCCATACCTCCCTGCGGTCATTAGTATCTAATACTATAGGTTTGCGACAGTTCTCGTTAGCCAAGGAGTGCGGCGTAAGGCCCTCATCCACCGCTACCACATCTCGATGTGTACCCACGTCGGCGGCCTCAAGTATTCCCTAAGACTGCATACCTCGCGGTTGTGCAGTGTCTTAGCATTTAAAAAGCCACGACCGCCGCACTTCCGCGGGGTATACAGTCTCATAACCGATGATCGTGGGTCGACTCTGGGAATGAAGTAAGATTGGTTATTTAGAAATGTGGAAGAACAAGACATGTTGCGACGACCCCAAATAAAAGGAAATAGGGCATGACAATGATGTCTTGGCCTATTTCCTTCTACTACATAGTACGAGACTACATAGTTTCGTTTAGTTCGTGCGATCACGACATTGTTCAATTTAACTCTTTAGCATCTCCGGCTTTGTTTCCTGTGTAACCGCTTCTTCGAGACCCCAACTCAAATTCACTAACGCAAAAGTACACAACAAAAGAGATTATCCAACATTTGTTTAGCAACTGTCCAAGTATGCAGCCATTATTAAATCTGCCGCACAAAAAGGTCTAATTAGAAGATGGAGTCCGCTCACAAAAGTTTTAAAAACCTCTTTTCTGCAGACTCTTTGTTACGTTGAATGAGAACTGGCAACACTAATGACCTTTTCGTTTAAATAGTTAGTGGACATTATCTTAAACGGTTCTAGTTTGGAGATAGTTTAAAGTTACTATTTATGTTACACTGATAATTTTGTTAGCGTTGTAGCTTCTTGTAGCTTTAAGTAGATAAAGCTATTTGTCAAGATTTGCATAGTTTGCATTTCGTAAGGATAAAAATTGTTATATTTTAACCTGACTGCGGGAGGTATGCATGTGTGTATGTATGACCATTTCTATAGCACGTTCTACAGCCCAAACGGCTTGACGGATTATGACATATTAACTGTCGTTGTATTCGTCTTAATTATGGGAGTGACAAAATCTATATAGTTTTTTAAAATACCGCCCCCCCTCTTTAAAAAAAGGGGGTGATACTATTTTTTTTCGCTATCCTAACTATATGGGTATCAAATGAAAGCTACTAAATAATCCATTGCAAAAAAAAATGTGACACTTTTATGTTCCTATTTTGGCACAATCTCAAGATAAGCGTAACTTTGATAGCAAAATTAATAATCTTGTATCACATAACTTATTTGGGGAACTCGTTCATTATTAAAACTAAAAAGTCTAAAATAAAACAAATTATTATGAAAACAAAAAAACCCGACTGATAATAATAATTAACTGAAAAGTGAACAACTACTTGTTTTTCTCTTTTCAGTTAATTTTTTAGCAGTCGGGTTTTTGTTTTTTTGGCTTAGCTTCAGTAAAATAACGAGTTAAAATACAGAACATGTCATCTGCATTGTAAGGTTTTTGACGTGACTGTGTGTTATTCAATTGTTTATCTTTTCTCTTGTCACTATTTTTAATGTTTGCTGCATTCCTAAAGCGGTACATTCCTTTAAAGCTATTTCTAGTAAAGCATAAAAAGTATAAAGCATATGTAACTTGCTGATCCCATTATATTCTTTGTCCTTGTTCCTAGGTGAAGTTATATGATTAATTAGGCATTGTAATTAGTAAGAATGATAAATTATCAGTCCTACATTTTGCAAGCAACACATCGACCCGATTTCCTTAGTCGGCTCATATCTGTCGCAAGAAAATAAACAACTGAAGCATTCGTCTTTTGTCATTCTCTAATGGCAATTGCCTAATTTTTTATAGTTGCAACATTCATTTCACTTGGAGGTTTCATGCTCAGAGGACCAGTTTTTTTTTAAGTGCTAACGTATCCTGCTCACAATAGGTTGTACCACCTATTGCGTACTGTTGCTCAGGCTCTTTAGCACTTGTGTCGGATGTTCTTTATGTAAGGTGTCCATCAATGACGTTACATGTAATCCTTGATGCTTTGTAGCAGTTTCAATTCGTGTCAATGCACTTCCTCAAATCACTTTTTGGTTGTTAGCTTTTGATGAGATTGTTAGTTGTTATAATAATATCAATTATAGAAAAGCAATCTGTTTTCAGTGTTCCATGTTGTTCTAGTTTATATTCATTTTCATTTTATCAAGATATTTTTTTGGCACTATTAGAAAACCACATTTGTTCCAAAAATAGTATAAATAATGCTTGCAGTATATTTTGAGATTGTAATTAAGAGTATTTTTTTGATAAATTTGAAAGGATATGTAAGACCTACATACCAACTTACAAAACAATCTATTGATTATTGGGATTGAAAACAACAAGAAGAGTTCAGAATTTCAGATCAGGTAACTGTGTATACTTATGTAGAGCCAGATCCTTATCTGTAAAGCTTATTTGGCTACACAATAGATCTACCCTTTAAATCTTAAAGTTACTCAATATTATCTGTTATATTCTTAAGTGTGTCAGCACCAAGAGATAACAACTTAGCTTATATCTTCACTATTGTTAAGCTGTCTAAAGGTTACTCAAGGAATCGCTCATGCAGATATTGTGGCATGTTTCAAATTAATACAAGATAAGATTTTTTTCGGCCATCTGTTTCAACATCTCCTTATAACAATATACTATCGATTTTACCTTCATGATTATTTATGTGCAATACATTTAGAACAGCTAGTGATCTTTGAAGGATATACTCGTAAAAACAGTATCATCTTAAGTAAGTCAAGTGGGTATTACTCAGTTCTCCTCGAGAGATTACAAAATTGTCGTATCGCAGTCAGTCATTAGAGCCTGCTTGTTCAAAATTCAACAGATTTTCATACGATAGGCCATGACATGAAATCTGTAACTGAAATACAGCATCCGATGTCTCAAATCTTGTCCCTCTCAATTATTTTAACTTTAACATTTGTGGACTTTTAAGATTACATCAGGAATATTACAGTTCATTACACATCACTGCTCTTAATGTTAAACTAGATACATATTAGCATTCGCTTAAGATAGAGCAATCTAATTAGCATATATATATTGAAGTATACTCGGTTGGTTAGGGATCCGTTTACGTAACATTGGTGTTAGACTGTTTCATAGAAACGGAATTAGAATTGCCAGGATTTTCTTGATCATTAGTGAGGCTATAATATCCGCTTAAAATGATATTTGCCATTAACAGTTTTCTCCATTTTTTTTAAAGAATGTCTCAGTTATAGTATCGATCTACATTGTTTTCTTTCTGTTAACCTCATTCGAGTTAAAATTGAAGAGTAAAGAATTTAAATAACATTAGGTCAAGACCGACAAATAAGTCATCATTTCTACTGTTGGGACTAGAGCAGAAAGGTGTCCTGCTACCTGCTACTTGGGATTTCAGGTGCTAGTAGTTTTCTTCTTGCAACCTGACAACAATTACGCTATCATGTAATTCCTCAAGCAATTCTCGCTTTTTTGTCCAAAAAAAATCGAATGTGTCTTTAGTTCTAACTTTTCCAAAAATATAAATATCGGCGGAACTCACAAGGCAGTATGCGAGTTACCTTTGACGGTTTTTTTTGTTCTCATCGCCATGCTTGTTAGTTTTTGCTAACAGTCTCACGACTAACGGTTGACGTAACAGCATTTTGTATCAACTCCTTTACTAGTGTTGTACTCGACTTCAAATGATCTGATTAGAGCTGTGACTTGAATTAGGAAAATTTGTAGTTAGCATATATGGTGTGAGACTTCATTATACCACCTTGCTAAAGAATTTTATTAAAAGCGCTAAGTGATTGGCCCGTTTTAATATCAGAAATATATCTCGATGTAGTGACAAAAATTGGAAAAAGTGTGCATAGCTAGTTTGGACATGTTGTGAGAGGATGAAAGAAAGGTGACTTATAAAAAGGTTTTTATAAGGCAGATGTGACAGGAAAGCCATGCACACGCCTTATTGATGATGTTCTTTAGAAGGCTAGGTGCGTTGTACGACCGGCGAGCGTGTATGACGAGCAACCTAAATGCGTAAGTTAATTTAGAAAGGCGAAGGGTTTGATCCACATAGACGGCAATCCACATCGAGTCTTTCATCTCGCATGTGATTGGTCGATTGATGGCGTCAAAACCCTTTGTCTTGCCGAATTCACTTAAGCAGCAATGCTGCAGATGTATGAAAGCAAACGAAGCAAAAGCGGGATATCGGGATAGTAGCAAGAAGCGTTCTATAGTTTTTGCCTACCCCCATGCCAAAGAGTTTTGAGGTTATGTATGTAAAAATATCTACGTAAATATAGCCTTTGTGTTACGTCGGATCTTTTATGTAGTCATAATGATCTTGTAACTAAAGAATTTCAGTAGATGTAAGTACGTAGGTACTAAACGATAAATTGCTTAAAAAGGCCTGAACCTACCCAAGACAATTACATCGAATGAAGAAATCAGATACATTGCCGGATGAAGATGATAAGTTTTTACAATAAATTTTACTTACTGTCACTTATTTTATTCGCTAAAGTTTTCATGTACCGTTCGTTCTGAATTACCTTTACGTTTCGCCATCCGTTAGATGAGGATCGTTTGATTGCGATTCTTAGGACCACCCTGTACTTATCTATGTGGGCGGATTTATATCAAAGGAATGTTAAATGATGATATGTTCTCAGATAATTGTGGTAACGGTAATCCACCAATCAAGCGCAGTTCTTTTTTTTTAAATTGGCAATATATTTAGATGGTATAGTCGTAATAAATAAACGCCGTATATTTTATAAGGTACTAGTAGACTTTAAGATTAAATCTAAAGGAATTAGTATTTTGGGTGAAACAATGGCTTTTTGTGATAGTAAGTAATTCAAACTCACACCACAATATCGGTAGGTCTAAACGTAAAGCGTAAGCGGAAAGCTCATTCAAGTTGTTCGCTCTGATTTTTTACAAATTATATTTTTTGCGTTGACTAAGCTAAACGACTGAAGTGTGCAAGATTTCTCTCTAACTTAATAAACCTTCTCTGAGGAGGATTATTCCTCTTTCTGAAATCTGTTTTCAACTCTCACGGGCATTATAGCTTTCCAATAGTGAGATCTCATTTGTAGCAATAAAATAATTCTTCGAAAATGTCATTAGACATCATCCTGGAATGACCTACCACTGGGCCTACCTAATACCTCTTTTCTTTACTATTTCTTAACTTGCTTTCGTGATTCTGTGCGTTCCTCATCCAAGTATTTCCTGAGAATTTAGTATTTCCAACGCGATTTTGTACTTTCTTGATGTCAATACTCGCTTCCTCTCATGACTTACACCAACTTTACAAGACGTAATCTCAGTCAGTAAGTGGGTTAAAAATTATAGGTACGTAGTTGTGTCGACATTTCGGCGCAGGCGCAGACACCGAACGGTAACAAAGACCGTTACTTCGATCCCAGTTGTGGTAACTGGTGAGATTACGAGTAATGGCCGTCCGTTATCAAGTAATGGAAATAACTGAGTTGAAGAAGACGTGTAAACGTTAATTTGCTGCAAATTGAACCTAAGATGATTTGTTATAATGGTGGTGTTGATTTTTAGTATTTTATTGCTTATTGTTGGTTTTTAAAATAATGTTTGAAATCGCCAACCTACCTTGAGCAAGCGTTGTGATTAATGCTTCTACCTTCCCTGTATGAGAAGAGGCCTTTGCCCTACAGTGGGACAGTAAATGTTACCCCTTCTGGGGATCTTTCTCCTATTCTACAACACCACAATCTGTTTGTGTCTGTGTAATGATCGTAAAATGTACTGACACGGAATGATTTTTAAGGATTGACATAGGCAAATAGGTTCCAACATAAACTTAAGGGCTTTTTTTTTCTAATGATGGTAGGCAAAAACTACGGTACGATTTACGATCCTTTTGATGAAGTATAAAAAAGTACAAGACATAATCTAAAAAAGAAAAAGAAAATAAGCAAAGAAAAGAACGAAAAAAGTACAAGATATATTCTTGTTTATTTTATTTTATTAAAAAGGTTGGAACCAATTACAGTAACTAAAGATTCTAGAAACAATTGACATGTATTAAAATATACAAAAGAAAAACATTGTAAAATTCGTAATGACGACAAACAAAAACCTCAAAACACTTTCATAAATCCCTCTCACAGTACTCCTGCCATGCCAAAAGAATCTTCCATAAAAAGTAGAAGGTAATTTAAATATTTATTTTGAAGTATCAACACAAAATACACATATATTATGAGAAAGAGACGACAAACAAACATGTAGAACTAAAATGAATGTATCTCTTTGTAAGATTGATGTTAATACGAAATTAACAGAATTCAAATTCATTAATCAAATATGTAATGTCTTTTGTCGTTTAGCTCTGGTAATAATACGACATTATAATGATTTATAACACAATCATTTATAAATTCATCGAGATCGTGTTCCGTATTGATGGCTCTTCCGAGGATTATAATACTAAGTATATATTTTATACCAATATATATTAAGGAAGTAGAAATTTGACCTACAGCAACTAAATGTCCTAACTCTTAACATTATAAGTGTTATACAAGTGATAGATTCTATATTAAGCTAGTTCAAAGTTCAAGCCTTAGCCTTATTAGATTTAGGATCGGCTTTATTCATAAAATCGATAAGGAAATTAGCGGATCGATAGATATATCTGACAAATCCACTATTAACCAGTAGTGTGCCGTAATTACCAAAAACAATTAAAAAGTCATTGTCTCGCGTCCAGTTTTTAGACACTCAATAGGTTAACTTTATTTATTTTTTGACAGCGCGACGACGGTTGACAGAACGAAATGGAAGGAAAAGATAAAGAAAGGCCAAGAAGATGATAAACTGCAGATTACCTAGATTTATCCCCGAGTGTGACTGGCGTAAATAATTCAATAGTCTGAAGTAGGCGGAAGAAGCAGTTGCCCCTTCCCTAGTCAAAAATGTAGATAATAATGTAGTAACAGCCCAGTAATTACTCATCATCAGTATCTACTCAATTCAATGACTGCAAGTCAAGACTATCGCAGTTTTTTCACAGAAAGCTATCCCATTACAGAAGTTACTACAAAACAATCCATCGATCATACTACAATAAAAACTACTTATAGCAAAACAAAGCTAGCTATTAAGCAGAACTAATAACAGACAGAACCGCAAACAACCACTAGTTATTAATAAATAACGTAACATCTTCCGAATCTGAACGCACGAGTGCACTTCATACTCCGCAGTCTAACCGACTAAGCACGAAAAAATATAATTTATCGGAACAGAAAATCTCGTACAGTTACATTGAAACGAAAGAACTGTGTCACACTGAAAGTTATGAGACAATTATGTAATTTTATAATCACGTTTTTGATATAAAACTATAGTAACGGCTGCTACAGTTTCGCGCGTCGAAAAACTAAAGCAGATCATGTATAGAGCAATCACGGGTAATGTTAACGTGTGTATCTAATCAAATCTTCATTCTTTTTTATAGCCATCATATTTAACGATGTGAAAAAATCACAGTACTGTGTAAAACTGACTAACTTCTTGCTGTAAAACAAAAAAATGTGTTCGTTAAGATGTTTCATTACGATGTTCATTAATTAAGTGAACCGTTCATGTTTTTGTTACTTAAAAGCTCCAGTGATTATTAATAATAACTGATTTTTTGTCTTATGGACTTACATAGACTTACTACAGTTAAGGTAGGGAAAAAACAGTGTACAAAAAGTGTTAGTAATAAATTACAATGAAAACTAGGTTGATTGAAGAAAAGAACTGTAACTGCCAGTGAATAAAAAATGAAAAGATTTAAAAAGCGTTCAAATTGAATTTGGAGTGTTCTAAAATGGCGGCGTGGGTGTGGTTGGCAGCATTGCTGTGTGGCTCTCAGGCCGCAGTGCTTCCACCACCATGGGCTGATGTGAAGAGAAATCCTTGCGCCGCTCTACCGAGAGGATGGCTCATGCTGTACTGGCCTAAGGATGGAAAATGTTATACCATTTATAAGGTTAGTAAATTTACGCAAAATATATTGTTCTTCTTTCCTTTCTAGCAGTTGGAAATCGTCGGCTTCCAAACACGTATATAAAAAAAATCTTCTAGTTAAAGTCTCCTAAAAGTTATTCAAGTTTTATTTAACAACAAATAGACAACCAGAGATTAGCTATCGGCAATAAAGTTCACGGGCAATGAACTGACAAACTGGCAATGAAGTCACCTTTTATCAATTTCGACGATCTTCAATCCCAAATTCCCAATACGTAACCGGACGTTAGAGTGTGATTGAATTTGTAGACACGTACATACAAAAAGTATTAGAGACATGGCACGAGCACGACTTAACATTTAACGGTTTCGACACACTTGCTCTACAGGTCAGTATTATACATTGTCCTATGAAAAAAACTAAGACCGCTTAGCAAAAGATGTCGCAAGAAAAACGGTATTCAAACCTTAATAGTTTTTAAACTACACCGCCGAGATCGTAATGACCGATAATTTACGAAAATGTGTTAGAATTTTAAACTATAGAGTACCGTATGAATGCTAGTGCTTGACACGGAATAAAGATTTACAGAAGATAACTAAATTAGTTTTGAGATTGCGTTTGTCGTTTCGGGTAAAGGGTGACCTGAGCTGAGACTGCGGAAAGCGACATTATATCATCAAAAGCGTGGCGATGGTGTTTGGAAAATGCCAAAAATGAATGATGTAGCCAAGCGCTATCGAAAAGTCACGTGAGCAATCCTTTATATTTAGACATTTCCACTATGGAATAATATTATCGCGGGAATGAAACTTTGCCTAGAGCCTCTGGAATGGGTAAGAAATTGGCACAATCTCTTACTCTTGAGATGGATAGGATGGTACAGTTGTTCTATCTCACAACGCGCGACGGCGAGTTGGTCTTAGTGGTGTGTGTAGATGTACATGCAAATTGTTTCTGTGTGCGTAAGCACGAGAGCGTTTAGAAACAATGGGCATGTGCATCTTCTACACACGTGACTAAGACCAACCTGCTGTCATGAGATAGAACAACTTTTAGAGGAGTATACTCATTTGAGCTAGTAACTATAAGACACAAAATTTAAATCATACGAAAATTAATGTGAGTAATTATGGCATTTTATTGAGCGATAAGGCATTTGTGGTGGTTTTATCTATTTCCAAGTTCCATTATGGCAGTGACCTTTAAGAGGCTATTCCAAGAATGCTTTAACTGGAAAGGAACCACGGCGCAACAAGCATGCAAGACCCATGTGCAGTGTGGCTTATCTTGATACGACTCTATGGGACTTCTGATTCCATCTATTCCGTGTCTCGTTGTCATTGCGCAACCTACCACCAGTGCTATGACCCCAACGCATCTCGCTCATGTTAAACCACCATAGTTTTGGGAATACTTCACTGTTACCTAATACTTGGATCTTTATTGCCTCTGTTGAATAAACAATTAAGCTGGAGTGTGGTATTCCCATACATTAAGTCCCGTTATGTAAACTTGGCATGGCTTGAAGGAGTTAGATTGTGTGCAGCGAAGGATGAATATTGATATTGAACTTGACTTTGCTGTCTAGAATAATGAGGTAATCGTATACTATCTGTGGTTGGCTGGATCTAGATCTTCCGTAAAGTGACACTATTTTCACTATTTAAGGTTTCCCTAGCCGACGGCACGACTATTTTGTGCGCGAGGTTAAAATGCATGCTATCTCATCCGACAACACGTGCGAAAGATGTGCTGTGATGAGCAGTAAGAAGCTATTTCGCGTAAGAATTAGCACTTTTGCAAATTTGTATCGAAATGGATGATGATTTAGGATGAAAACGAGTGCGCGAAATTTTATAAACAGACATTTGGGAGTCTAGATATCATGAAAAAACGAATAAATGTATATTTCCAAAATAAAATTATTAGCATTGTTGAATTACTAATCTATCCCTGTATGGAGACCGTTTTGCAATTTACCTTCTTCTTATGGTATTTATTTCCGCCCAAAGATGCGTTAAAATTAGTGTTGAAATGTGGAACTTTCGACGCTCATAACTTTCAAATATACTTTTATTTCCTTTTTTGTTTCCATACAGGGCTAGATAATCATGAGGTCAATTGATATCATTTTTTATTTTGAACGTACATCGTCAAACAGTGGAGTAATCGACAGACTACGTTTGTATGGAAGAATGATCGACTAGTATAACCTTAATAAGTCACAGTGCAGGCTTTATTGGACAGAAATTCAGTATTTTAAGTGACGAATTTTTTGATGCGCAATGAGCCCTTTTCCTTCATCCCTTTGTATGTAAGTTTGTTTTGTTATAAGTCACAAGATTAGAAATATTCAATTGTATATATTATTTGAATTGTAAGTAACATAACTTTAATTTGGGTATTTATTACCTTTTATTTCCTTACAACACAATTTTTACAAAAAAAAAATGGAGAAACGATACATGTTGAGATAACAGATCGGTCTCTGGTCGGGTTGGCAGACGTAATTTGTCTTTGAATTTTTTATTCTGGGATATGTTTGTATTGCGAATCCGCACCCGCTCTCTCCTACAGAGAGGAGGCCTGAGTTCTAGTAATGGAGTAAAACTTGCTGATTACGTAGGAATGTAATAGCAAAGTGACATAATAAATTGCATTCCTACTGCACTTCAGTGTCACTAACCACGATACGGTAATCACATCAAGGAGCTAACTAATTAAACAGTCTAGGCACATGTAATCGCCCGAGATAAAATCGACTAAATGCTTGTAGTTCGACGTGTTCGTATTGCGTAGTGTACTGATTAATTAACTATGTGACAGTGGGCAGGACATGAAACACATTTTGTTAAAATATGGCTGGATTGGATAATTGCCTTTAAAGTTTGAAAGTTTAGATTTAATTATGGCATACATTTTTGAATATTTTATTGGCACTCCACAAAATAGATCAATGAACTGCAGAAGATTTAGAGAATGAGCTAAGATCGATCGATGGGGATACGCTCGGGAGAGGTATAGTCGTCTAGCTGTGGATGTCTTTTTAAATGTCTTGTGGATTAAATGATAATGCTGATAAAGTTTTGGAAACATCACAAGTTGCCAGTACCTGCCTCCCTGACTTTTTCCGTCGTCGGTCAACTATGCTTGACAAGAACCTGACAAACTATGAAACTAGACAATGGACATATAAATAAAGCTTTTACAATTACCGGATATTTGAATATTCCAAAGATTGATTTAAAACTGTTTTGATGAATTTACGTTTGAACTTTGTCCGGGGCCAAAATAATCAATCATATGTCGATTCATGCTGAGATGACGTCGAATAGATATATTCAGAATAAAGAAGACGCAGAGACAAAACAACTTGGGAATTAGGGTGCGGAGGAAGAAATTAATCATACATCAGTTAAAAATGTCAGTTTGTTAGAACGTATTATGAGACTCTTACGCATACAACAAATTGAAAAACCAATCAGAAAGTAGACTCCCAAAATTGCAAATACACCGACTGGCGCCAGCATAAACTTTTTTATTACGCTAAAAACTCAAGGCCACATAATCAATTAATCAGTAATAATGACGAATCATTGTGAAATGTATGAATATAACGCTTGTAGGTCAGTGTGTGGCATAACAAGATCGATCGGTCACGGTCTTTCACAAGTACAGACGAAATCACTCGCCAAACCGGAATAACAGTGTTTAACACTATTGTTGCTGAGTTGAAGTCGTAAATTAAGGATTTGGAGACTTGAAGATGTTGCCGTGTGAGTTTTAAGATAGGATTGCTTTTAGATTGTGTGGCAGAATTTCTTTTGAGTAATTACTGTTGCGAGCAACTTCCTCCTGACCTAAGTATTGTTAGAGGTGGATTCAAATATCATTTTCCTTTTGCCCTTACCCATATTTATATAGGTTCGGTGTAATAATGCTTTATTCTTTATCACTATCAATTCTTTTTTCAGTGTTCACATCCTTCCGCACAAAAAACAATGAATGATGGCTATACCATTCTATATACAGACATAAATCTATTATATTATCTGTGATTCTATAGATTCGGTAAAGCTTTTTTTTTCATTTTACTGTACCAAAATAAGTCTAACGAAAAAGGCGGTAGCAAAATCCAAACCAAAAGTTATCCAATGAAGCCCAAAGTTAAATCAGTTGAATTAACCTCTGTGCAACATCGAAAACGACAGGGTAACCACGTAACGGCAATCGGATTTATTAACATTTGAAACCGAATGTCATACGAAACCGATTGGCGTGAAAATCTAACGATTTTGTGAACATTGACCGATGCAATGTTTGTTTGTCTATCAATAGCGTAGTGCAGTGTTCACGAAATTGCAAAGTAACTTTCACACAAAGATTTTGTTCTTCATCATCATGAAGAAAAGTGACATTCTTGGAAAAATTATATTCAATCGTTACTTGGGGTCGGCGCAACACATTTTATTCTTCCATACCGTCCTGTCCCCCGTCACGCCTTCACTGACTCCCATCTTTTTTGGCCGTCCCCTCCCTCTCCATCCATACACATTTATATTCATAACTCTTTGAGTAACATGCGTTCCATCCCTCCTCATCACATGACCATACCAAGACAAACGGTTTCCTTTCAACTTTTCTGTCACTGGCGCCACTTTCAAACTTCCACTAATATACTCATTTCTCACTTTATCCATTCTCGTCACTCCACAAATCCATCTCAACATTATCATCTCTACTACATGCAGATTTCATCCATCTTTTTTATAGCCCAACATTCTGATCCATACAGTACGACAGGTCTAATCACGGACTAGAAAATTTTACCCTTTAACTTGAGGGGCATCCGTGGTTCGCAAGTTGTTCCAGTGAGCTTTCGCCATTTCATCCATCCCGCTTGGACAAGCTATCCTAGGTACCGAAAGTCGGAGCACATCGATATGGGCATTGCGAAAATGGCATCCGTTGTGCCCTAACCAGGCATAAAAACGAATTGGTTCTGCGATGTATCATTCTCTGGTCTCAGCCGCCTTTCAATAACTTTCTCCCAAGCTCACATACTACGTGACATTAGCTTAATTCCTCTATAGTTGTTGCACTCAATCACATCACCTTTGTTTTTAAAGATGGGCACCAGCGAACTATTGCACCATTCATCAGGTATGTCTTCTTCCCGTTACAACTTATTGAAGAATAAAACTAACTAAGTCCATCCATCGATGCGCAATATCTTCCATACTTCAACTGGTTTTCCGTCCGGACCAACTGCCTTACCATTCTTCATTCCATTTACTGATATTCTTACTTCCACAATACTAACCATTCTCACTAACCCCTCATTCACAGGTTTATTTTCTAACATATCGCTCCAGTTATTTTCCTCATTTATCAGTTTCTCAAACTAGTCCTTCCACCTTTTCCTTTTTTACCATCCTTATTTTTTTCATCATCAGAAATAATCATTCCAGCCTCTTATATATCATCTTTTATACATCTTATCTAACAGACATCTCTAGCCCTTTTCTTCCTAGCTCTAGCAAGCTATTAAAAGATTTGTACCAACAAATCCTTTTGGCCCGCTGGACTTTCATTCAATCGTAACAATTGTCTAAACTGAAAATGTAAAGTATTTAGCACGTGACTTTTCAGTAGCACATGACAGTCACAATCCCATACATTTTTGAGTTTTTGCAATCTCTATCGCTACTCTATCGTTGATAGTATGTCACTTGTTTAGAGCCTTTGGAAACTTGCAATGGCATTTTAGGATTTCCTTCCAAGATACCTAAACTTGTACGAGTTTTAGCTAGCTCTTCTAATTCTTCCATGCCAAAAAGGATACATACTACTTCCTCTTCAAACTTTTTTAATATCTTCTGATGATCTATTGCATGATTCGGCATTGAACTTTCTTCAGCGAGAGTTGCTTTGCTGTCTTCGTGATCTCATATTTCTGTGAATTTCATGACGACTTTGTCTATCAGAGGTAAGAAAAGATAATCCTTAGTCATAAATAAGTTGTTATGTAAACAGTGCTAAATGCTTTCTACATTTCAAAAAGTTCTTTGTTTTCTATACACACGTCTTCCTTAAGGCCATATGAATGGTTGTGAAACTTGCAATTATTTACAGCATAGGCATATTTTGCAAATAATAGACGTTAGTCTGTATCGGTCACGATTCTTCAATATCGTGTTTTTCTGGCTGATTGGCATGAGTAGTGTCATCTTGTAGGTAAGTACCTTGTATTTAACGTTTCTCTCTTTTTGTTTCTTATTTGAGTCCGACTAGTGACCATCTTGTAAAAATAGTACAGTTTCTGCTGTATAAAATATTGCTTTTTGGTCTTTAGGTAAAAGTTCGAAGGTTGATTTAGTATATCTTTAAAAATGTAATGTGAGTATACTATAAGTGAAGGTCCCCCTAAGGTTTTCCCTTCAGGAAATACAGACCTGATGTAAATTGTAAACTTTGTTGAAAAATACCGTTGCGTTAAGCATCGTCAACCTTGCCTCCACCTTCACCGTTGTTCTTTACTCATTCACTAAGCTATAAACATGCATCAAACCAAATATTATCAAGATCTTCAGTTAAATTAATATCAAGTTTGATATATTCGTAACATGACTAACGAGAAATGCCAACTTACAGTAGCCATTCCGACCCTGACCTGTTTAAAAAGAAACTTATAATCTCGCTCATCATTATCTACTACACTTATGTCAGTAATTTGAATAATAACATTTAATAAGCCATAATGAACGTTATACAACGCCTTAGTGGGTCACAGTAACAATTTCCCATGATATAATTAGCACTTGTCTCAATATGACGTGAGATGGCAGGTTTGACAGTAATTTGTAGTTTGCAGGGTTATTGACGTCGGCAAGATTTGAATTAAGAATTCGAGGTAATTATCCAAATTTGGAACAACAAACACTATATCATGCCTGATAAAGTTCAAATTATTTCGCAACACTTACTTTATTAGGGCTTTTTTAAATCCAAATGGTAATTTAAAAATATCATCTTAAAATACACAAAGCTAAAGTCAATACTAGAGTTGGCAGTGAAGGATTGAAATTATTTAAAATATATTAAAAATATATAAATTTCAACATATATCACATGACTAAAAAGGAGGGCCAAGTGTGAGAGACCTATCAGATGGATAGGTAGATAACTCTTTGTTCTATGTTACGACTAAGTGAGGTATAGATACACAATGGATTGTCTTATCGCATACATAAATCAGCTGTTAGACTAGATCTTACGTTAGGATGGGTAGAGTGTGAATGTAAGGTATTCAATCTGTCTTCGTAACAAAATTTATACACACTAAACTTAAAGGATCACGTAATATATCCGTTAGTCCAATGACACATGAAGGATAGTCTACTTACCAATAGACACCCTCAGTGGCAAAGACATCAAGAAAGATTTGGACGTTTTCAAAGTATCCCTGAGGTTTTTTTTATCCCTGAGTAAGAGCATAAAAATCAAACACGAACGATAAAAAAAAATTGTCCACCACTTGTAGCTGTTACTGTTCCTCTGCAGTGCAAAAGCCTCTTCTCATACAGAGAAGGGACGAGCGAATTCTAAGGTCAGGTATGCTAGTATTATAATATCTGTGGTCCAGGTATCTTTGCTTCACCGATGTCAGCAATGTCCAATGTAACAACAACTTAACCGATGTCACCAATGTAACATTTATGAATTGCATTTGAATTTATTATTACTTACGAAATGTAAGTAGAACAAAAGTAGAATAAAATCGAACTAAATCAAAATATTTCAGAGCACTAACCATTTACTTTGTATTATTTAAACCGATTTTAACGATGGCCGCCACTTATTCAATTAGTCTTAATCGATTTTGTAAAAGTTAGAATCTATAACTATTAAGAGATTTTTAGAAAAGTCTTTAGGTTTTTGCGATCTAATTGGAACTGGTTTGTCTGTAGTGACCTCTATTTATTTTATTTGCTTTTTGGTGTCTCTTTAAACATTAATAACAGAGCTGATTAATGTTTTTGGATTTGATTTAGAATCAATGTTATTAATATTTTTTAAACTTCGTGATAGGTATGATATATATTATGATATCCTTTTAATGATTTAAATTATTATTCGTATGTAAATTAGCTACCAATGATGGCGGATAGCTGTTGACTTCCACATGCAGACATTTTTCTTCATAAGGATCGGTTACTAAATCACTAGCTAAGGTTATTTTAATCAAGTGTCAAAAGCCAATGAGGTTTACGTGCTAACTGCTTAGGCCTACCTACGTGCAAACTATCATTGTCATTCCAAATGACCATCTTCACTAAAACTAAGATAAATAAGTCAGCAACGCAGCTGACTCACAAAGCCACAACCTCCTTCTTATCAGGTCGGGGAAAGCGCCAGACAATATTTAGGTTATGACGTCACATGACATGCATACCCACTTCTCACTCGAATCGAAGTCGCCAGCATAATTTAACACCTACAATATTGATAATATGAAATTTGTAATTCAGTTTATTTAAATCACTTTAAACTTTGACCACTAAAGCCTTTATGCTATATAAATATACACTTTATCATATTGACCTAAAGTTTAAAATGAGACGATGTTTGGCCTAGGTTACGTGTTTGCCTGGCTAGTTCAAGGGTCATGAGGTAAGTTATCCAACGCTTTGGATGCGCTCAGAGCTAATAATAAAGGATGTTTATCATGTAAAGGCGGACGAACTCATAAGTACAGTTGATGTTTTGTGTTCACGCAAATAATATAACAAGAACTAGTTGATACAGAGAAGCAAGTGATAAAGAAAAGGCTTCAGCTTGAACAGTCTGTCTTCAAGCTTAAGTTGGATATTGTTTTTAAATTCAACAAAAAGAAAAACCAACCTATGCTACAGCAAATGTCAGCACCGTAGATAAGGCTTTAAGTTTATACCAACTTTGATATACATTGCACCAACTTTGATATATATAACATACTAGCGGACAACTCGCGGTTTCACCCGAGTAGTTCTCGTTTCCATGGGAATACAGGGATAAAAAGTAGCTTATGTCACCCATGGATATTGTAGCTTCCCAACAATGAAAGAATTTTTTAAATCGGTCCAGTAGTTTATTCGTTACATACAAAAATACAAATCTTTCCTATTTATAATATTAGTATATAGTATAAGTATAAAGTTTAGATAATAAAGAACAAAAGAGACATGAAGACGTGTGGTTCGTGGTTCTCTTGGAGGGAAAAAGGATCGGTTTCCAATATTCCTTTAGTGAGCGTCGTACGCCAAATACGACTAGAAATTAGCAAAAAGAACCTTCATATACAGGCTATCCAGATTAAAACCATGTTTATCTAGTGCTCAAAAGTCGAATTGAGTCACGTGGATAATATTGCCGTTATTCGCTAATAAAGTTTAATGTTCAACCGTCAGATCTTCATGCAACTCCTGCCGATAGAGGAGGTAATTGTACTGATTAAGACTATTATTAAATTCAACAAAGAATAAACGACCTGTGTACCAAGTGTACTGTGACCAAGGGCAACGCCGTTCATAGCAACTTGACATCAATCGTACAAGTTTGGTATTATGACAAAGAATTAAGAAACAAGGAAGAAGGACAGTTCCATTAGTGAGTGTCGCACGTCAGAAATGATTGAAAATGGGAAACAGGAAGCAAGGCCCGAAGGCAAAAGTAAAACCACGTTCTCATGCTCAAAAGTTGACTCGAGGCACGTAGATAATATCACATTTATACGCTAATCAAGTTTAATGTTCTTCACGCTTCTCCTGCCGTTAGTGAAGGTAATGGCGTGGAAGCAGTAATGGCGACACTTGACGCGCACGTGACTTCTGGTGGAAGAGAATATGATGCACTAGTTTTGGAAAGTTTTGACACTTGAGTGATTGTTATAGAACATTATGGATACTTTTTAGTAGCATGGGCTGACGTTAGAGTACAGTATGATGATGAAATGAGGTTGGTAGAAACGTTAATAATATTACCCAATTTTGTGCTGATAACATCTAACAGTGACAATTTGGTATTATCAATGTTTGAGCAGGTGGTTTAATAAACTTGTATAACAGTGGATGAGGTAACTGGTGGAAATCATCGTTAAAATTCATATAATACCATCCTAAGATATAAAGAGGTTACGTGAAAGATAAACAGACGACCGAAATATTTAAAATAACTGCTTGTAAATTATTTCGGTCTTCTAGATATGGGCACGGTACATCAAAGTAGCTGAAGAAGACAGCTAGTTTGTGTATTATATAATAGGTGTATTATAAATTGTGTAAATCTTAGCATACAAAAGATGATGAGCCTGGTACAAAGAGATGATAAAGAAGGACCACATTCAAAGGAGAAGCATTGACTGGCAGATCAAATAAAATTATACAATCCTGTTTTTGGCAGTCGTCTAAAAAGCAAATAATGAAAACAATGTAGGTAGTGGGCGGTAACTCAGACTCTTTAATCTAATGATCACCTCTACAAAGATCGCATCTTACGACACTGCTGCAGTTTCTAGTATACCACTTATAAGTGTGTCTTCAGCTTAGATTAATTCTATGTCCCACATATTGATACCTACATTATCTACATCTTTCTCTTTCAGTTGCCTAAGTGTTGTATTACTTGACATTTGTCGTAAATAAAGTTACATTGACTAGTCAGCTGACATTATTGATTTACGGTTTAATGTAATATTCTGTATATCGCCAGCATTTATGTAATGCATAATATTGTGCAATATGGTTTCTGTATTAGGAATATATAAAATAATTAATCAATTTAAGAGCATTTTTATATTTGAAAGAGGAAGCTATAGTTACGTATATTGCAAAATGTGTCCAAAGTCCAAACATTTTACTAACTCTTTTTTGAAAGGCATACAAATGCGATGCGTCGTATTTTCATAGACGATAATTTAAAATTGCTCTACAGTTAGATAACGTGACGTCGCGCGTCGCTTTGTCGTGTCGCGCCTGGCTGTGGAAGCCTTTTAATTGTACGGACATAGGTATGACATTGGGAGGTGTATTTTCACAGACACTGAAAGACGCAATATAAAATATTTTTGACCAAATATGCGGTTGATGCAAGTAATTGTCTATAGTAATATACATAATTGCTAAATTATGTAGTAAAATTAGTTTTAAATGGCTGTCAGTTATTTCAGGCGCTCATAAAATTATAATTCATGCCATATTTTTGGATTAAATATTCATAATTAGCGTGTAAAAATAATAGAATTTGGTTCATAAAATAGATTATGGCTTGAAAAAAAAACTACGTAACATCGCATAAGGTATTGTTGTGTAGAACGTTATGCATGAATAAAAAAAACTACGTCTTGGTCTTTTGGAGTACGAGTTGTTTGATGCCCATTGAGTTCTTTCCATTCCCTTTTTATTTCGCTTGTACATCATTATTTTTATTAGCTTGTAAAAACTGAATAATTTTTTAGTTCGTATGTCTATAAATAAATTGCCAGCCTGAGCTTGAATTGTAACAAGGTTGATTATTATTGATGCAAGGCCTACAAAAATCACTTACTACAAAATAAGAGCGGGCTCATCAGGTATAAAAAAAGATGAGGAGTTCCTAAATAGCTTTTGATAGGTCATAAATTCGAAAGCATATTAAGGCTAGAAGGAGATTTTGACAATAGTGATGTTACGGAGGTAATGATATCGGGACCGAAGTCGCAATCGGAGGTTTTAAATTTGGTTTATCGGAACCGGAACTGAATTCAGAGGCGGAGGCTGAAGAAATATAAGCAGGTTTAACCAAATTTAATACTTTGATAATACCAACCTTTTTAATTTTAACTCAAACACCTAACTTTAGCCTCACTTTTTTTTTTAGGTTTTCTAAAATCACAATAAGTATTATTGTAAGTGTTGAGTGCGGCCGCGCCGCCGCCACTGCGCATCGACCTCCGACAACATCCGATTTAAAAGCATCTGAACCGAAATCGAAATCGGAGGTTCAAAACCAATCACAACTTCGTAAGTTCCAAATTTTCGGAATCTAAATCGAACCTCCTTAACATCCCTAGTTAACAAAATTATCAGTCCAGTACATTACTGATACGTGAAACATTATTGCAAGGAATCTTAAAAAAACCCTGCAGTAAAAAAATGTAGACGCATTTGTAAAGCAACAACAGTCTTCAAGCTACAAAAAGCTGACACAAATACGTCAAACTGTCATGTTGGTACAAATTGCTGAGAAAAACTGGTTATCGATTAGTTTTCCCACGTAGATCATAAGTTGGTTAGGTTAAAATGGGGCTGCTGTCATCATCGTGCGCCACACCACTTGTTACCACATAATTAATACTTAGCTAGTTTGTAAAAAGTGTAAGTCAGCTGCTTGACTTGTCTCCTGCACCGTTTTTCAAACGGCATGTATATAGTCAATTTAGCTGAAGTCACTTTAAAAAACGGGTTTTTTCTGTTTTTTTTTTATTTTTATTTTTTATTACACCTCGTATCACTTGGAGTTCGTATACGACGTATAAGTAAAATAAAAAGAACTATGACACATAGGAATTAAGTATACTATATGTATTTAAGTTGGGTCTATAGTTTTGTCATCTTTCATTAGAGATCAGAACTACCAAGCTCCAATCCTCTAACGTTGTAGGACCTTAGCTGACATTCATTGTATTCTAGTGTTTATCTTTTTAGGGTTCCGAAGTCAACAAGGAACCCTTATAGTTTCGCTCTGTCCGTCTGTCCGTCCGCAGCTTAGGTCAAAGACTCTAAGTACTAGAAAGCTATAATTTGGCATGGATATACATATTAATAATTCCGACAAAGTGGTACAATAAAATTATGAAAAAAATATTTTTTTTGTGGTTCCTCCTATAGACGTAAAGTGGTTGTCTATCGCATAGTGTGGGATATCGTTGGATAGACCATTCAAAAATATTACGGGTTTGTTGAAATCACTTTTCGATTCAGAGATCCGTTTGCGTTAAATTAAGCTTTAAATTGCAAATTTTTGTTAGAGTCAAGTGTCCCCCCTCCCCTGCCAGCGAAATAGTTACTCTTGGCTATCTGAAAAATTCACGGCAGTAGTATATAACGAAATTAAAAGGAAAACTATCACAGCTAAGTAGGCTTTACAAGTTAACGAGTAATAGTCGACCAACTTATAAAATGTACTTGGAACAGTAAAATTTTTGTACAAATGCCTTTGAAAAATTACTTAAATAACGTTGTTAGCTGTGTAAAACAGGTAGTAAGTATATGCTTATGAATCATGTAAAAATATACAAAAATAAAATTATAACATCCTTGATAATAATGATTTCTGAATTAATCATGTTGAAGCTCGAATAACGCATTGGAGTGGGCGGAGTCGTTGGCAGTACCGGTCCGTAGTCCATACGTTGCATGCGCGCGGTCTATTTCGTATTAATGCAGAAGTATTTTCGAAGTTTTGTAATCTAAAGTCAAATTAGATTAGATTGCCAAGCAAATTCCGCTACCCGACCATGGAGCGGTATTCTCAGTGGTCGCATAGATACCCGATTTCTAAATTGGAAAAAATAAGATGTTGTTTTTTTTGTTATTTGGAGGCTTGTATATATTTTTATAAATAAAATCAATTTTGAATTATGTACCAATTTAATTATGATCATTGAGGCGGGTGGGCCTCTTCATAATATTATCTTATAGAATTATTAATTACTTATTTTCTTTTGTTGATGTCCTTCTATAAAGTCAATATACGACCCGACTACATCACTAATTGAGTAGCATAGTACTTTCGAGAACGAAATAGTGAATACCTCAGATTAGAGGTGAATACATTCGAAATTTCTCAAATACCGAAAAAGAAATAAACAAGGAGCGTGCGCGCGAGGATCCACGAACGAACCATACCATTCCCCGCGGCTCTAACTCTAACTATTTACGTCGGTTCTTTGTTCCTATCATTGAATAATTTGATTTTACTTTAATAATTTGGTTTTTAAGTTAAAAACAATACTAATGTATAAGAAACTATAATTTCAAAGGAAGTTGATGAAATTTCCTATAAAACGTTTATATTTCAAAACCCTGACTTCTACAGTTTAGGCGAAAATTGCAATTTTAAAAGTGTAGTAAGTACTAAAAATGTGGTACTAAGTTTTGAAGGCCAGTATATATGGTCATCTTCTGTTACAATCATTTCACTTCTGCTCCCGACCGTACCACAAGTCCTCACAGTTTTTGTGTAAAAATTAAATCATTTTAACCTTGTAATAAACGGGTTTTTGCTCCAGTCGAACACTATTAACGTATTTTGACTAATTACTAACATGCAAATTAGGTGTTGAAGAATAAGTTTCGTGATTAACGATAGTAAATAACAGGTTTTCATATTGTTCGTGTAGAACAAGCTTTGTTGGAAAAACAAAGGGCTTGCGATAAAATAAGATTGTAAACATTGTATTACAGGTTTAATCACGATTTCGTTGATGTGAGTGTGAGATTGAATCTCTTTATTTTATTCACATTAATTATCTGCTGCTCCTTTCATGTTAATCTTACTTAGACACGGAGTTAGAAGATGGAAGTAGTGTGTCGTGGTGATCCAGCTGCTAAAACCTTGCCTCTTATGCTTGAAGTCATGAGTTCTAATCTGGGCAAGTAGCAATGTGTGTGTACCAATGTAGCAGTGACTTTTTCAAATTCATATGTACTTTCTAAGTTTATCTTTGACATCACAGGCAACGGTGAAGGAAAACATCGTGAGGAACCCTGGACTTATATAGTTAATGTAAGTCTGAAATAGCCAAGTCAGAATCCTGTGGGGGCGGCTTAATTAACTCTGATACCGGATGTGGCCACATCCTCACACGAAAAAAATAAGAATTAGATGGACGTACCAACATACCGCATCTACAATCTTTGCCATTGAAATGCCATGAGGTTATTTGGTATTCTGGGAACTGGGAAGGACATAGATATATTCAAATCCTAACAAAACAAAAAATACCGTCCAACTGTTAAACCTTGTGCCTTACCAATGAATTCTAAAATCTTGTAGGTGCCATAATGTTACTAAAAACTTCACAAAGTTTTATGAACTTGCATAAATACATATTTTGCTAACATCAGCATAATCTCGTGGTTATTGCAATTCCTCATATCCATCTTATTTACTTGCCGGCTTACAAACATTTTTTTTTTCCAGAAAGGTCATCCCTGTGCAGACACCCAAGAGCTAAGTCCAGGCCGCTGGGGAGGCCGCACCATCGCAGAATGCAAGTGTCCCCCTGGAACCGCCCAGCTGCCTCACACCAACACCTGCCACAAACTCTTCGAGCGAGGACCTTGCAGGCCAGGGGAGTACTTCGCGCCTGTCGAGGAGTCTTTCAACAAGAGAGGGTAGGTAAGCATCTTGACAGCTCATCTTGCTAGATGAAAAGTTGGATACTTTCTTATAATTATATGTATATTTCTGTTCGTGAACGTTCAAGCGAAAAAAGTTATTAAGAAATCTGCTAAAAGTTTGCTTGGAAGTGCTATTTATCGCTTCTAATATATTGTTTATAGAGTTCCGCACACGAAGGGTCCAAACGGAGCCCTGTTGCTGTCAGTCACTTGTCCGTCTGTCAGTCCGTCGACTGTAACAAATACCAATATATTGCAAAATCATTTCAATTTTCTTTGGTACGGAACATTAAATGTGCGAAGTACGACATGCACTTGGGCCGTTTCTTTTTTATAGGAGTGGGTTATAATTAAAGCTCTTTAAGCACAATTGCCCGCCTCGCTTTTATATTTGAAAGCTAAAATAGCACCTAACTCCCGATTCCTGAATAATTTTATTCCTAAATAAGTTGACTATGGGTTAATCTTTTCTTAGGCTGAAAACCACTCAAACTTTGGCATATAAATAGGGTTCTTAACTCCAAATTCTGTGCTGCTGTGTACCAACTCCATTGTGCTGTGACGCGAAGAAAATTCTATATGCCTTTTTTATATCTTGGGCCATCAATATACAGCAGGCTCTGCCTAGTTTGGTGCCCACAGCCACTTCCACTGTGTTATTGATTCTTTCTTATAACTTGTGTGTGTGACAATAAAAAAATAAACAACTCGGAAACCAGACTTGAAGCCCTAGACGTTACAGGCCGTCTGGACATACCTTGTCAACATCAACCTTAGAGCATGGTTTCGGAACATATATTTTTAGAGATTACACCAGTGGTGCCCAAGCAAGATTAATCTATACTATTAAAATTATAAAGCTGAAGAGTTTGTTTGTTTGAACGCGCTAATCTCAGGAACTACTGGTTGGAATTGAAAAATTATTTTTGTGTTGGATAGCCCATTTATCGAGGAAGGTTATAGGCAATATAACATCACGCTACGACCAATAGGAGCGGAGCATAAATGAAAAATGTATCAAAAACGGGCAAAAGATATTCCTTTTTGAGAGCTTCCGTTGCGGGCGCTGCTTAAACGGTTTAGATGGGTACGTAGGTAGCCAGTTGACGGGAGTGTAGCCGCTTGGGACAGCTAGTCAAAGTAATAAAAGTCGTAATGCCTGGTAAAGTTTTGCAACCGTAACGTATTACTTGAGAATTGGGTATTAAACCTTCAGGCATTTACGACATTCTAAGACAAGCCCGTGTTTAACTAAACCCAAACTATCAAAGTTAAATTTATTTTAACTGTATTTTGTTAGTGAAAGTCGTACAACAGTGACCAGTTTGTTTAAACGATTTTAATGGCGTCCAGGTGGGTACTGTTTAGGAAGTTAGAATAATGGCCACGGCCCAAGAGCTAATAGGGCCTAGTTTTACCTGTAATATACCTAAACATAAGGAATAGAACTATCTAATATTATGGAATAGAAATTCTTGGCTTCGCAAGGAAAGTTTTTCGAAAAGAATAACACAAATTCATCAGAATTGAATGTAGAAATACACATTACATTCTGATAATAATCAGGGGTTGTAGGATAAACCTAAAATCAGAGAATTGCCCCAAAATCAATGTTCTGAGGCTGTATCCAGTTGACTAGCTGTCCCACGCTGATTGTTTGCGTAACTTTAACCGCTCACGCAGTGCACGCAACGGAAACTCTTAAAAAGGAATATTATTTTCCCGTTTTTGCAACATTTTTCATTTATGCTCCGCTCCTATTGGTCTTAGCGTGATGTTATATATATAATAACCTTCCTCGCTGAAAGGTCTATCCAACAAAAAAAAAATGTTCATTTCCAACCAGTAGTTCCTGAGATTAGCGCGTTCAAACAAACAAACAAACTAACTCTTCAGCATTATTGTATTAATATGTAGATTATGTTTTAGTTGTAATTGATAGGTGACCTGAAAAGCAGGAGATTGGATTTAAGCTGTCATTATATTTTATGAAGAGGAGGTCTCTATCACCGCTGAGATAGTTCTTTTCTCAATAGGTACTCTTTATGCAATATTCCATAACCGTATTTGCTAAACACAGCCGTATTTCACGAGGTTTTAGGAAACGATTATCATACTCACCATCTTTTTCCACGAATAAATATTTATGTGGTTACAATATAAAATATTCAAGCAGGCCAGTTAAACATTCCTATTCAAATTAGTATAACATTCTTAGAAATAACTGTTACCTAGATTATTGCAGCATCTCTGAATCCAAGATAATATGGTGCCTAAGTTTATGTGTAACGGCTTGTAGGGTTGTAATGAGAATCGGCCTTAATCTTGTAAAGCATTAAATTGTGTATTAACATGATTAGGAGTTAGGACTGGGATTATGTTGAAAGACTAATGACCGATTTCTGAATTAAGTATTCGACGTAGTATTTTCTGATCTCGATTTAAGAATGATCATCTGTCACTGTAGTGTTAAATTTTGACAGGTTTTCAGAGTAAAGTACAATTTGTCAAATTTTCACCTTCAAATGCTTTAATCAGAAATCGGGGGTAACTCCTAAATCATTCGTCTACTCGAAACAACTTCGAATCATTAGATTTAACTATAACTTACATTCATTTTTGACGTTATCTAATACCTTTAAACGTGTAATTCTTGTATATATATATAATCTGAATCTCGGAAACGGCTCCATCGATTTTCATGAAATTTAGTACGCAGAGGGTTTCGGGGCGATTAATCGATCTAGCTAAGTTACATTTTAGAAAACGTCGTTTTCTCTATTTTCAGCCGAGCAGAGCTCGGTCGCCCAGGTCATCATCAGCCTTATAATTTTCCCAATGTTGGGACACAGGCCTCCTCTATGTGAGAGGGAATGGGCCGTAATTCACCACGCGGTCCCAGTGCGGGTTGGAGAATGTGACACGTCTTTGAATTTTTGTTTCTAGAACATGCCGGTTTCGTCACGATGTTTTCCTTCACCGTTTTAAGAGTAGTGGTGATGAAATAATTTACACAAAGTAAAGCGCCTGCCTGGGTTCGAACTCACGACCTACGGTACGTAAGTCAGGGTAGTTACCACTGGGCCATGGACCTTGACGATGAGTTTGAGTCGATATAACAAAACCCATGTTCATTATTTTGTCATGTGCTCAAAAATATAAGCAAACCGGTAATTTGCAATTTGCTTGAACGAAACTGTAGAGAGTTTCGTTAAAATAAGAAGGTTTAGTCACTTTTCAGAACTTCGGAAGACGATTTCTCCCAATGTGAGAATTATTGATATCGATATTGGGCATACGTGCCTGTTATTAAAGACTACTCTATAACATATATCAAAATGAATCAAATCAGAGCCGGACAGTTGGGTACCTTTCATTTTTATTTAGAAAGTAAGATGATAAAGGTGTCGTTGCTCGTAAAATCGCAAATGAAATAGGATCCCCGGGCTTATTACCAATATCTTCAAACTTATTGATATTTATCGAATTAATCTACCTTAGGTTCGTTCATAATGTTAACAAAATACGCTTCAGAATAATCAAACATCGAATGTAGAGATGAGAGATATTATGATCGATTGGCAAATATATAATTAATTATTCCATCTTTGGAATGTCAGTGTTATACTTGCCTGATAAGAATGTTAATAAAAGTAGCTAGATCATTCATACCGATTTACTATGACTAACACGTCAAGAACATCATAAACGTTAGTCATTTGTTTTTCAACACCAAGTTCCAACTCTTCAAATTGCACCACACTTAGCAATATGTCCATATGTTACAACCTCGATATTTTCCTATCACGAACATTGCAAAACTGAGAAACCCCGTGAATGACTACTAAGAAATCAATTACAAATTCCAGTGAACGACAAGGTATGTGCGTGAGACCTCAGCAATGTGCCGACGAGACCTTGATCTACTGGCCTGCTGATGGCAAGTGCTACTACAGAAACACGCAGGGGCCTTGCTACCCTGGATCAGTGCTCGATGCCGGTGAAGATGGGATCGCGAATTGTTCGGTAAGTTTTACACCTATTACAACTTTTCATCATCATTTCAGTCTAAAGATGTCCACTGCTTGCTCTTCACTTGTCTTGCTTGTCCACTGATTGTCCACTGCTGAACATAGGCCGCCCCCAGGCGTCGTCGCGTCCCACATCCTGCGGCATTCCACAACATTAACCAGGTCATTGATCTACATAGTAAATGGCTTTCCAACGCATCGTCTACCAGTTTGTGGTCGCCACTCCTGCCAGAACTTTTCGGCCTCATCGACCATCTGTTCTACAAGCAATGTGCCCTGCCCACTGCCTCTTAAGTTTCGCATGTGGTACTTTGATTCTCTTGCAGGTATCCTCATTTCTTATGCGATCACGCAAGGAAATACCGAGCATAAATGCTCTCAGCTTTTAAATTAAAGATTTCGTGGCTAGAAGAGAATCATCAAAAGCACGTTGTCGAGACTATGGTCAATTTCTTCTGATTCTTCTCACACTGCCGAGTTTTGCTTTGAATATGGCTTAATTTCGGCAAAGATATACGTACAAGCTTACAAGTAGTTATTGAGATTACCCTCTTTTTGTATACAACCCTTAATAGGGTAGACAGCTAGATACAAGCAGGTGACATGTGCTTGCATGGTCATAGAACGTGTGCCTTTGAGGCTCCCGTTGGTGTATTCTTGAGGTACAGGCATTATGTAGATGGCATCGTCCTGCAACCCTATGCTGCAACGGCTATGCTACGCACGAATGTTTGGCTGGTACACAAATGAACTGCACAGCTTACGTGACAAATATGTTCGTGCACATCCTAGGTAGCAGTAGACGGTCACATTTGGCTTAGTTGTTTGAGAAATATTACATGACTAGTCGACAAAGTGACATTCTAACAGCGATAAAGATTGACGAAAATTCAAAAGGAAGGGATTGAGAATATACATACAAATAATATATAAATAAATAAAATTTAAGTGTATGTATATAATTTCAAAATAAAAACATTTTATTGAATGCATGTGAAATTTTGTGATTTGATGAATGATTTGTGTCTCTCTGTCTGTCTTTTTGTGCCGGATAATCTCCGATACGGTTCGACCTATTTTGACGGTACTTTCACTGGTAGATAGCTTATGTTGTAAGGAGTAACATAGGTTACTTGGTATCCCAAAAAACTCACAGTTCCGGTGGGAAAATTCGCGAAAGAAGAAGTCGCGGGCAACAGCAAGTCCCATATATTTTCATACCTTTAAAAACCGCTATCACTTTTAGAATGTCACTTGTCTAGAATCTTTGATCTGTCATTTCTTGACCAAAAGTTATCTTTGTGTCTTTTAAGTTGGCTCTGCCAACCATTGCGCAAGAAACAGACTGTCATCGAGTATACTGCATAGATTAAGCGAGATAGGACGATGCGACAAACGTAAGCGCGTAAAAGAGGCAGTTATACAATGCTATCTTCACCTTCAACATTGAAACAAAAATAGCTACTGCGCAGGGACTTGCAGTCAACTTCAGAGACATAAAGATCCGCTGTTCGGCAATATAACAATTATATCGGTTGTTGTTATATCTGAGAAAAGAAAGCCACTGTTATGATATTTAACACCATGTTTCAAACCCTTATCTTAATCTTTCCAGTGCGCAATCTCCGGTCCTCACTACTGGGCAGCTGACGGTAGCTGCTACCCTCACTACACCAGAGGCCCATGTGAGAAGGGACAGCTGTTCCTACCTGGTCCGAAGTGCGGCTGCGAGAGCCATCTGCCTCATTATCATAATGAGACTGGATCTTGCTATGAATTAGGTACGGATATTTGTGTTTTGCTAGTTGCCTGCTTATATATATTTTTTATTTATAGTATTTTATTTCCACAAAAAGGCACGGAAGTACATACTTCGAAGACACAAACATTAAACAGATATGGAACCGATGCATAATGCTGGGTAACAAATTTAGTTTGACTCTTCCACATGTAGCAATATTATTTTTATTCTACCTAAAGATGGGGTGAATAGGAATGCAGGGGTGAATGGAAACAAAAGTGTGATTTGGATTTTAACCTTGATATCGCTTTATGGGTTTCAATTACTTAATATTTATTAATTTATTTACTTTATTGTACACCAGTAAAACATACAAGACAAACATCTACAAAAACAAGTGTACGGTGGGCGGTCTTATCGCACTAGGAAATCTCTTACAGATAACCTTTAACATATAGGAGTTCCTACTAAAATGCCGCAAACAATTTAAAAAAAAACGTGAAAATTTCCTTCAAAGTTTTCTTTCTATTCAACTCTGCATTCCCATTCACTCCGTTTGACGATATTCTAAAAAAAGTGTTTTATGCCAAGAAGACGATTTCGTGGCTAAATAGGGCTATCACTTGTAGATTTTTGACAGTCGTTAAGGATAGTCAGAAGCCAGAAGATCTGAGAGCAGTCTTATTAAGGGTTAGATACCATGTTACCCACCTACTGGATTGTGGAGGTATGTTAGGCAGTCACTCTATGTAAAATTCTGATACTCCGCGCTGTACACGCAGCCGATCCCAACATACATAGTTGAGAAAAGTCTAGGCTGATTGATTGACAAGTTGATTTTAGGCATCTAACAAATAATGGACTGATATGGGCTAATGGTTTAATACAGTTGTTCTATCTCACGATGGCGGGTTGGCCTTAATCGTGTGTGTGATGCACATGCACAGGCGATACTGAGTGCTCCCGAGCTTACGCACACAGAAACAATGTATTAAACCTTTAGCCCATATCAGTCCATTATTTGTTAGATGCCTAAAATCAACTTGTCAATCAATCAGCCTAGACAGAACAACTGTACCTTGTGATAAATAATTATACAAACAGCATTTTTACGAAGCGTAGCTTGTATAATCGGGTGATTTACTGATTGGTTGCCAAATCAGTAGGTCTTCAAATTTGTGGCAAACACGTAAAATTAAATAGTTCCTACGCTCCAAATAGCACATAGGGCAGCGTTTGTACACAAACGTTTAATTAGCTAATTGGCTAGGATTAGTTACAAATCTAGAATTATGCAATCTAAATAATGAAATTGCATGTTCTAAATGCTGTCATGCGATGAGGCCGAAGAATTTTCTTGCTTCTACTCTTCAAGTCAGAAAGGCATCACTAACCCATTTGCCAATTTGGTGATTTGGCTAATATTCAGTTACTCATGACATTTTATTTCCAACTAGCTGTCCCACGCGGCTTCGGTCCCGTCAACTGGCTAAATACCTACCCTACCCTACATATATGAATGTTGCCGCTTACGAAGAGCACGCAATGGGAGCTCTCAAAAATGAAAAATGTTTTTGCAACATTTTTCATTTATGCTCCGCTCCTATTGGTCGTAGCGTGATGTTATATAGCCTATAACCTTCCTCGATAAATGGACTATCCAACTCAAAAAGAATTTTTCAATTCCAACAAGTAGTTTCTGCGATTAGTGCGTTCAAACAAACAAACAAACTCTTCAGCTTTATAATATTATATAAGTATAGATGTATTTAGTCAAGTAAAACAAATTACCCAAAATAAACGAAAAGTTGGAGATTATGAAATCATGCAGTTGGAAGAAACGATTCTTAAATATTCCATCGGTGAAAATCCTTGCAATTTTTAAGCATTCATATTTTTTGAACGGTATTCCCGTTCAAAAAATATGAAAAACCGCTTTTAAAAGCGGTTTCGAAATGCATCCGATCCATATCCGAAATATGTTGCTCGCAGCCGTGTTGCTACTTGTAGGAGGGATTGGGAACTAGATCGGAATTCAGAACATTTTCAATTCAAATAGTACGAGTATTTGGCATTCAATTCATATAAGATCGGATGCAATGCGGAATCGTAAACTAACAAAGAAATAGTCGTAGAAATTGTTACAATTTGTTCTGTATTCTTAAAATTTTTATTTCCAGATTCACTGGGCCCATGTGCCCGTGGCCACATATTCTCCATAGCCGAGGTGGCTCCTCATGGCTCCCGAGCTGAATGTAGATGTAAGTCGTTCCATGCTCGAGCGGCTGATGGTGTGTGCTACCGGCTGTATACTAGAGGACCCTGTGCCCAAGATGAGATGATCGCTAGAGGTGGTCGATGTACTAAGGTAAGGGTCAAATTTTGGGCTTTAATTTTGCGTTTACGAATAAGTTTTAACAAATTAGGTATTATTGTGTAGGGATCAATGATACAATTCCCATAGGTGCCACATCAAACGCCATTTAACAGAATTCATAGCTGGCAAAATCTATGCTTTAAAACGACAAATACCGTAATATATGGTGTTTTATATTTTGTGCCTTTCAATTCCTTTATTTAACTCGACAGTGGCTCTAGTGGCTCCGAGATTTTTATTAGGCGAAAATTCCAGCTTATTCATACTTAATTTCAGATAACATACTTGCGTGGTGGTCTTTATAGTGATTGGTGAAAGGAGTGTTTTAAGACCTTTAAACCTTTTTCATTTCAGGTGCCATGCGCAAGAGGTCGTCTGTACGTGCCGGAACGCCGCCGTTGCTACCGGCCCGGCACCGCGGAGCCGTGTCCGGTGGGCGAAGTTGTAGCTTTCGACTTTGAAGCCCGACCAGCTATCGATGGTCTCAGTCATAATGGAGTGTGTGCCTGTGGGAACGGCGCTTGCAGCAGACGAGAGGTGAGATACTAAAGCAAATTTTATTTATTAACTTTCTGGGCAGTTAGCCTTTATAACCTGTCAGCTGTCTAAAAACGAAATGAACCAAAGAGAAAATAAGTGCGCCTGCGCGGCTGCGACCGGCAAGCAGCGGTCACCGAGTCTCTTTTTGTTATTATTATTAGGCTCGCAATTGTCCATTATCGCACCTGATGGTAAGCGATGATGTGGCGACGCCGCGACGGTGGGGCACGCTTGCCTAGAGCAAACCTATTCACCATTGACTTAAAGACTTCCAGGTTGTAGCTATCAGGAAATATAGATTCCGGCATTGCACTCCTTAGCTGTACACATAATAAAAGTATTTCTAAAACCTTTGGTGCGTGTGGGTGGGATGTCCGCCATATATACCGATGACGCATCACCGTCTAGGTGTCGTCTTGCTATAAGGCATGTACAGATTTATAAGTCGTTTTTATAAGTCGTTACTTGTCGAAAGGTTTAGCAACGTCAGTGTAGGTAATCATTTATTTTTGTTGAATCAGTCGTTTCGGAGATTGTGCGATTGAATTGCATGAACTAATTCCTCCTAGCCCAGTCCATTATCGGGTTACATGACGTACGGCGATTCGTCATCGGTACATGGTGGACATTCCGCCCTTACGCACCAAACGTTTTGTGAATACTTTTATTAGGGTATAATTTAGACGGTCATCAAAAATATTTTTAAGACTCTAAGCTTAGGCACCAAATAAAATAATTGGTTCCCAAAATGGATCAACGGTCACCAAATTCTATCCAACTCAAAGATTAATATACCGGGTGTATTCGTGTTTTTAACGAATTAGTCCAAGAGCGAGCGAAGCGAGCTCAGGAGCTTAGGGCACCCCGACACGGACAGGTTAGGTTCGAACGAGATGACGGGAGCTGAAGTGAGCGAGCAAAGCGAGCGAACTCGGCTCCCGTCATCTCGTTCGTGTTAGGTTACTTTAGACCCTGCGGACGGAAATAGGAGCCCCGCGCAGCGGGGCTCCGTCGACTTTAAAGGCGTCCATATATTTTTTTGGCAGTCAATAATACGAAAAAATGGATTTATTTCATAATATTTTAGGAAACGTTATTTGGTGACCATTTATCCATTTTGGTAACCGTTTAGAATTTTTTTGGTAGTAAAATAGGTACTTTTTTGGGCGGTGTTTAAACACAAGCCCTTTTATTATGCGTACAGCTAAGGAGTGGAATTTCCTGCCGGAGTCTGTATTTTCTACTTCTAGCTACTCGTACAACCTGGGAGCCTTTAAGTCAAGAGGGAATAGGTTTCCACATCATTGCTTACCATCAGGTGCGATAGTGGTCAAACGCGAGCCTATTAAAATAATAAAAGAAAAAACTTAGTGAATAGTTCTAGATTGCCAGTTCCATTTCCTTAATCCAAGAACTCGGCATCTAAGAGCGTCTATCAGCAGTAGTGCAGTCTCGAATACTGAAATTCTTTGGACATGTTTCGAGATGGAAAACGACTCCATTGAGCGCCTAGTGGTGCAGGGCAGAGTGGACGGTAGCAGGCCACGCGGGAGGTCACCAATGAGGTGGACCGATCATATTAAATCTGCCGTTGGAGGTCCTGTAAATGAGTGCGGCAAACTTTCATTTAACCGGGCCTAATGGAAGGAGATCGTGAGGCGAGTTACTACACCAGCGACCACGACCGCTCTGTCAAGAGCGAAACGAAGAAAAAATAGAAGAAATTAAGAATTTTTAAACTAGATCGCGTTGCTTATGACTAATTACGTTCCTATGTAGTTCACACTGGCATCGACTCGAATAAACTCGAATAAATTGTTTCACAAAGTTTAAATAAAACTATTTGACTCTTAAAAAACAACTACTTATTGATTAAACTAATAACAAACCTATCTCCCATTCCAGGTGGAAGCTTGCAACACTCGCAGAGGCACCGCCCCTTACAACGGCACCTGTCACATCCTCAACACGCAGGGTCCCTGCTCGGAGCACTCCTGGCTCATGAGAGACCACACCAACAACATCAGGTGCAAATGCAGACCTGGGAAGGCACCGCCCGATTGTGAAGAGGATGTGAAGGTTGAAGTGAAGAGTTGATATAGTGAAGTGGTTGTGAAGAGACAATGAAAGGACTTTTAAATTCTCTTAAGAGTCCTGTCCTTTGCATTATGGTAGGTTTTTTTCAACGTGAACAGTTTTTTTGGAGCTTAGTGTCTTCTGTTAGCTATCAATTTTGACACTGTGTACCTATTACGTTGTCGTAAAGAAATTATTTTTCTAGTGTGTGAGAGATATGGAGATAAATAGCCCTATATCTTTTTCACACGAAATCATGAAGGCGTGACGTCGTAGTATGGTCCCAGGACTGCAAAATCGCAAGGATGTTCTTGGGGAGCATACTAAGTACTCTACCATGATACTATACCGTTAGCTCTACCCGTGTACACCAGGCTTAAGGAGTGGCTGGACTGCAGGTTTTTAGAAAAAAAGTTCATTAAGTCTAGGTGCTTTATCAAAGCATAAGACAATTCATGCTTGTGAAGTTGTACTAATACTGTCAAAGTAGTGTCAGCCAATCAAGTGATCCTGTAGTATGTCGGTTGATTGCCTGCAGAAAAGTGCTTTTTAAAAGGACAAAGGAATTATTAAAATTTTATGAAGTGGTACTTAGTAGTAAGACTGAAGAAAAAGTCAAAATTTGTACATAATTATTAGTTATGTAGAGATAAAATAAATTATACGCATAGTACGTATCTATTGATAAACGATGAAAACAATAGTACATAAGGTTGATATTAAAAACAGGTTTTAGTTTTATTTAAAACCTTTTTTTTGTAAAAAATAATTTTCTTATGCATTTATAACTGGCATTATTTTTTACTATTCCTTTTAAAACACAAAAGAATTGTAAATAACTACATAAAAACATTTTCATACGAGGCTTCGGGATGAATAAAAGAATAAAATTAATATTTTATACACATTGGATTTTTATTTTTAATCACTTATCGTTTATATTTCCTTACATTTAATTTATAACAACAGTACAAAAATAGTCAAAGGTTCCTACCTAATTGCGTGATGTCTGACTAAAACTAAATAATTATACACAACTAAAGCACAACACTAGTCTTTGTCTTTGATCATTTGTCTTTTAATTTCTTCTGTGATTGTCCTGTCAAGAAGAGAAACAAAAGTTAGATTATATTTCTATAGCTATTTTTACTCCTGCGACTTCATGCGTTTTGACTTGTACAGTGCGTGCCACGAAAGATGAGTCTTGACACACCACGTGGTTTTACTTGCGCAGTAGACGATTCGTCTCTTAAGCGGTATGAGGTCAGAGTGAGAGAAAATCCGGACTTCATCGGGGCGGCGGAAAGAACGCGGGAGGCGCGGTCAAGTCTCATCTTTCGTGGCATGCACTGTACTTAGCCAAGGCCAAAATAAGTTAAATATTCCACAAGATGGCCTATCTACAGGTTTCTTTTTCAAGACTTCCCAAATCACTTTGAAATTGGGTTACTGATACCAATTTAATTGTAGGTAATTGAGCGAAATACACATTCACGGTGAATGTTGTGTCGCTGTATACCGTTTTTTACTTTACGCTAGGAAAACTTACCGAAATATATCCTATAGACTTGGTTGAAAGGCATCTCGATGGCGACAGTCGACAATACTGATATCACTGTCACTATAAATAGTTCAGGGACGTGCACCTGAAAAAATGGAAATTACAATGTTACTAAGAATCCAACACATCCTTTTAGTATTCGGCACCAGCCGGAGTGATACTTTGATCATGTATCTGGAGTTAGAATCGAAAACCTTCATTTTATGCTTAGCAAAATACATTTGACGTAAGTATCTAAATCATGAAGATAAGCATCTTTTTAAAGAGCCTCCGTAACAAAGATACTGTTCTGTACGTTAGTAGAACCCTGAGTCGTCAGCATTTCTGCTTAGCACCATGTTGAGAGCATATGTATCTTCTTCAACTCCTGTCATTTAATGTAGTAAAAAAGGATTACTTACAAGAAGTAAAGGCGAGTAGTACTCCGGATTCCTCTGTACTCCCACGTTATAGAAAAAGATGGGGAACTGCGTCAGGTACACGCTGTACGCGATCTTGTTGAAGAACTTGAATACACGCGACTCGATGAAGGATGTTCCTATACCTGTGGCAATGGAGGTATTTTTAATACTGATTTAGTCTTTCAATGATTTTCGATCCCATCTGCGAAAGGAGTTGCTTGTGGGAGAAGTTAAATTTGTCTGCATGATGTTAGTAGTGCCGGCATGGAAACCTGTTTATTTACTTCATTACAATTTAAATCTCTTTAGTGCTTTTTGAACGATTAAAATTATTAAATTGGATATACATCAGTAGATCCTTCAAGTTAAAGCCGTTCCAAATGATCAAAAACATTTAAAACGTTAACTAAAATTAAAGAAGAAAATTAGCTCCTGTCAAACAAACACCCCTCATATATTTCTAGATCATAAACTCCACTTACCAGCATAATCATTGGCGATCAACCAATGAGACACGCACATGTACAACCCCCACAGAATAGGAGTTACCGCTGCAAATACTGCCGCTCCGAAGTTCTCATACTTATACCCCTCTAGACCCCACTTGTAAGGAGTCGCGATAGTGGCTACCATCAGCGCTAAACAGCTGGCCCAGAGAATTCTTGTTTGAGCCTGAAAGATGGAAAATATTCTTTCATTCCTAATCTCACTACTAAAACTAAATGCCCCTGATCGTGATAATAGCCGCAAATATCAACGAAGACTAGCCACTATAATATCGCATGTGTACTTATACACAGGCGATATGTTTTATACAGGCAGGATTGTATTATACAGGCGATATTATAGTACACAAGCATGTGCACAAACACATGCGCTTCTTCTACCATTACTGACATTGTTTAATGGGATGATAATCCAACATGACCGGGGAGACTGTCTCTCTGACAGCTAGAACTGAGATTGAGTCTAATATTTATTCTGCTCTAATCCAATTTTATTTAGAGTCGTTGCAGCTTTTCTTCTTATACACACACCACTCCATCAGTCATTATCTTAAAATTTTAGTAGCAGTTGTGCAAGTGGCAACCGTGAACCGAAGACCGTGACTGTGTGTTCGGTAACCGAAGCTTTCGAGGTTCATTAGATTGATGGACCAACAACTCTAAAAAGGTGGTTGTTGGTAGGATAGATTGATGGAAGGGGAAAGGGGGAAAATTTGATGATTAAACCGTATGTCCTGACCACGACGATGAAATAATTACTTACGGTTGATAATGTGAAGTTTAACTTTTTGGTTTTCATGAGATACGCCATGACGACTCCTATCAGGTAGATGGTGGCTCTATGCGTGGGTAGGATGTAGGAGTAGCGCGCCGCATCTAGTAGTTTCTGTACTCTGCAAAAAAAAACAGTTTGAAAAAATTTGTACCACATTAAAGTGGATGAAAGCTAAGTTTAAGTTGTAGAATAAATAACTCATCCCGTATATCTTCAAAGATATACTGAAAGATAACTTGGGATATAAGGCGTTTCAATGCGAGGATAAACGAATAAATAAATAAATATGTTTAAGATGACAGGAGAACCACTGCAGTACCCATCCAGACGTACCTATATTGTAGATATTTTTTAGGTAAAATAGATCCTTTTCAAAGTAAATTTGAAATCACAAAACCGCGCAATACCATAGGTGTCAAAAATAATAAACAAATCGGTAAAAATCTAGTATCGTTTGGCAGGAGAAGGGTGGCGAGGGGCAGGGTGGAGCACCATTTTCATAAATAACCTCAAAACACTAAAGTTGCTTCTGCATCGTATCCGGCGCTGCGGGAAGTGCAACCCCTTCGCCCTTATGAAACTAAGAATAGCCACCCGTGCCAGCCGCAGCGGTTGAGGTGAGGTTGCTCTCCCTTCGCACCGCCAGTTTTTATATACACTCTAGGGGTAGCAGTCAAAATACTACGCGAAGTCGGGGTGCCCCAATTCGGTTTTGGAACAGATTCGACCTAAATTAATGAAACTTATACAAACTCTGTTCTGTAATGATTGAATTGTAAAGGTTGCATTAAGTCCGCCTATTTATCACCATTGTACATGAAATTTAAATAAATAAATCTGATAAAATGAAGCAAGACTCCGTATTACTAAATCCCTAGTAAGATTGCCTTGTAAACTGCGCCTAACTGTACAGTCCTAGCAATGCAGCACAAGTAATATTGTTTGCTATTGCAATCCGTCATCTTTGATGTACGACTGTAGTCTCAGCTTCGAACAGGACATTATAATATATCGGCTGCTGGGAGAACGGCATCTATATCCACTTAATAAATCAAATGTGTCTTCTGTGAGACTCTGGGAGATTGGATGGTGTTCCATGACAGCAATATGTAAGGCTAAAGCTAACACTAACCTCACTAATCTACAAGATCTTCATCAAACGAGAACTTACAATCTTTTAAGATAGTTTTGCTTTTTTAGATGTAGTACCAGCATTCAACGGAACCCTTAGGATAGTGTAGATGGACCCCTTTGATGCACTTAGACTCCCATTTGGTCCGTTGTGCGTGCAGACCTCCTCTCTGTGAGAAGGAATAGGCTATAATACACCAAGCGAGCCCGGTGTGGGTTGGTGGATGTAAGACATGCCGCTTTCCTCACGATGTTTTCCTTCACCGTTTTGAGAGCAGTGGTGATGAAATAATTTACACAAAGTAAAGCGCCTGCCTGGGTTCGAACCCACGACCTACAACACACCATCACTAATGTGCATCCTTTAATGGCTGTCTATAACTAATCTCTTGGCTTACCATACGTAATACAAGAACTCAAGTATGGAAAACATTACCTAAGTACTTCTTTATATTATTGAAGAAGATTTTACAAAGTTTGCACATTACATAACGAAACAATAAAGAAACATATCAAGCTCCAAGAGAACTCAAGAAGACGGAGATGACAACAATAAGTGTTATAAAATAGCTACTTTACAAGTGACTTCATTAGCAGTAACATAATGTGAATACTTCAAAACTTAAACAATGTTGGTACAGAAGTACTTATTCGTAAGTACTGTGTTGGATTAAGTAATGGATTGTCAAGTACATATCTACATTGTAGAGGGGTGATGCTTTTACAGGGTACTCTTGTAAAGTCTTGTTTAAGTACAGGTACTGTGTAACCTAAGTAAGTGTTTATGTCATGGTTGAGGAGTCAAGGATTTGTAGTATTTGCTTCTGGAAGATCATATTCTTGGTCGGTGTGTTTCTCATGCCTTCGTTTGGAGGGATTAGCAAATAGTGCTAAAACGCTTGCATAAATGTAATGCTTTGAGGTGGAGAGGTAATTCATATTCCTCGAGCCCGGTATTAGATACATAAACTCACGGCTTCTTCCTATAGGGCTTGGCAGAAACTATAGAACGTCACCGTCTACAATGCTTACTTGCTATTACTTTATGGAAAATGTTATGAGACTGAAAGACGTTGAGAGACATATTTAATCAAACTAGGTATTGAATTAAATTTGGTGTATTAAAAAAAATAGCCCCTTTATTGTTCATGATAATTGACGCAAACCTTTTAATTTTGTAGTACAAAATATTTATTTAATTTTATAATGCTTGAAAAAAATATCGTTCAACTGGCCCACGTTTCTAGTTATCAAAAACAAACTACGAAAAACTATTAAAAATTTACCTTACCATACTATTTACTTTAAAATTCAAAAAACAGTAGTAGGTAGGTACGTGCTCGGTTTTTTGACCGATTTCGTCACTAGTGGTAGGTGCATGATTATTAAATTACTTTCAGAATGAATGAAATTGACATACATGGATACTGCTCCGTTTAATTTAGTAGTTTATGCAATGGTCATATAATAGGGGTTATTAATAAGAACACGCGAGTATTTTAATACCTAATTATATGCCATTGCATACACTATTTTATCTTCACTCATACATCTGAAATAAAAAAAAATGGAAACGGAAAAATATCTGGTATTGCGGGCAATTTAGATTCCCATTGCAGATGACTTCGCAGCGCGCGCCTTCCATAGACATGACACTACTTTTCGACGATAAATCAAGAAGCCATAAGCACCAATGAATTAAAAAGTAAAATTGTGCTATAAAAATTATAAATTTATTTTATACCATTCCCCCTCTAAAAAGCTTATTTTATTCACTGAAAACAGTGAATAAAAAGCACTTTTAATCACTGTTTTGATGTTTGAATTTAGAACACACCAAAACATTCAAACTCCATCTCAATGCTATACAACCTCCTTGCGCATAAAATACTCGATACAAACTTCTTGTGCAAAGAATATTCGATTTCCAAACTCCTTCGTCGATTTAATTTTGAGTTTGTTTATGTTTAGGATTTTAATAATGGTTTTGATTTTGGTCTAGGATGTTTAGTGAATACTTATTTGGATTGTAATTCTAATATCAATTGCATTGGTGTTTAATTAATTAAAATTATGTAACGTAACGGAGGTAGGTGGTCATTGGCCCCTGAAACACAGGTGCTGTTACCTAGCTCAGCTTCAATATACAAAAAATGTGAAACCCTGAGGTTTCTCATTTTTTTTAAATTTTGAAGGTAATAAACCATTTATTTATTTATTATTATTCCTTGTGCTGTTTGCTTAAATCCTTCTTTTTCTCGTAGTCATGGTATAAAATATAGTATGCAACTCATGAATAAAACGGATTTATATCGAGGGCCATGGATCACTCGCGACGTTCAGGATTCTAACACTTGAATCACTCGCTATGCTCGTGATTCAATAATCATGAATCACTCCCTACGGTCGTGATTCACTTTTTAGAATCCTTCACTAGTTCGTGATTCATCTATGGCCCTCGCTTTAAATCCGTCCTTTATTCACTAGTTGCATAATATACTATTATGATGCAGTTTGAAAATCGAAAGAAAATGTTGCACTGTAATGGTATTTTTTTTAATTTTACCTATCCACGAATATAAAGTACGTGTTTATTCAATAGTTTTTGAATTCATATTTGTAACATTACGTTGTGAGCGTAGATAAAATAATTTACCTAATCGGTCGATATTTTTAAAGCAATAAGTTACAACTTTTCGCACTCTTCAAAGGAAAGATTGATTAAACACATGTATTTTTTTTTTGCTTTGACTAATATAGGGTGTCTCATAAAGTCTTTCGTTCACGATACATAAAAAAATAACTAATGTTGTGACAATTTAAGAAGTCGGATATGACAGCTATAAAAATACTAGGTTTAAGTTAAACTTGATGCTTACGAATGATACTCGTTGTTATAGTATTTGGGCAACATGGCAAATATGTAAGTACCTACGCAATACACCTCAATTTAATAATTTATTTTATTTTTTTCCTAGTATTCTGATATTTGGAGGTTAGATAAAGAAAAAACATTTATGGTCAGAATAATGTTTGTATACATTCACACGCAAGTGACAAACACTAGCCGTCTCTTTTTTCTTGTTGGTTTGATCAAGCTATCCCTTTCAACTTGTAGTGAAATGTCAGATGAATGAAAAGTGTGTATGTGTGCTGCGGCTGCTGTGAGAAACCTGCTTTTTTCTGTTGTTTTGTGAGTGTGTAAAGTATCTGTTTACTAGAATATCATTGGCCCGAAACTAAAATTTTCAATAATTCGCTGTGGATCATTATTGTTCAATACAGAACACAAAATTATAGTAATAATTGTAAGTAAAACATGGCAACCCAACTGTTCCTTTTTTGTGGTTGTGAACCCTGTTTTTTTTCTCTTCCCTCATTTTGATTTTTTGAATAAGGTGTCGCTCTGTATTCTATAAATACAAAATTATTATTAACCACACATAAACTGTTTTATTCATTAACAATTATCACTCTTGGAATAACTTTGATTTCATCAGTGAGTCTTTGCTTGCTTTTAAACATTCAGGTTGGGTGTCAATTTATGACTGTATATTTATTAAAATCTTTTATATACCCATAAAAATATAAAATTGTTTAAAAAATACAGTGATATGGAACATAAACACAATATACATATATTAGGAAAAGACACAAATTTTTAGTACCTACAACAAGGCTCAAGAAAATAGGTGGCTCGTTTAGATGTTAATGTGTACGCTTTTATAGTAAGCTTCCAAGCCACGTACAAGATCTAAGTCTTAATAAATTCAAATCATTCATTAAACGAAAGTTGTGCCAGAAAGCGTTATACCATTAAAGATTACGTTGAGGACAAAAAGGCTTGGGATTGAACTGCTCCAATTAATTTTGATTTTTTTTATCATTTGCACCGTGAATTTTGTTTCTTTTTTGGTTTTCTTGCAATGACTAGAATATTTACTTTTTAAAGTATTATATTATTTTATTTTAATTGCTGTGAATGTGAAGGCAGTGTGGCTCATTCTTTTTGTTTGTTTTTAATTTTAATTTATAGTTGGTTTTTAATCATGATCTGGCAGTTTGAGTAGTTAATGCGGCCTACCTGAATGTCCTTTCTTTGGTATTGTTCGTCGAATCGTTAAGCTCCTTAAATTCTGAGTTATTTTATCATTATTGACAAATGCGTGCACTGACTGGACAGGTCCACTCAATCTGGCTGGTTCTTTCCTCAAAATACCATTTCAGACATCAGTCTACATGGTCTTCACATGATCTAACCAAGATTTTGTCTGGACTTTAAAAGATACTGTGACCTCTGAGTTTGTTTCTCAACATTTAAATGGGTGTCTGGAAGAGTAGGGTGCGTATTCACAAACTATTATTTTTCATAAATAAAATATAAAACTGCTCTTTAATTTAACAGTAAATAAAAAGAGTTTCAACGAATTCTAGAGTATTTTTTTATTATTATTTTTTACATAAAACTGTATAATTTCTTGTATGATAAGTACAAGTATAAACAGTGTATAAAATACTTAAATAACTAAGACTACAAACATATACACTTTAAATAAAAACTGCTCACTAACTAAACCTAAAAATATACTAAATTAAAATATGGCGTCGAAAAACTCCTCCACATCGTTGTCCACTGGTAATGTGCCCAAAAGACTGGCAGCATTGCCACGTTGTATGGCAATGCTTATCATCTGACCAAGGTAAAAGCCAGCTCTTGCGTCACGCGAAGTGTCTGTTTTTATTTAAGTTATCATCATCATATCAGTCGAATGACGTCCTACTTTTATTTAAGTAAAAAAAAATGTATTCTGAGACACCCTTTCCTATTGCTAACTATAAAAAAAAATTACTATATGATTTGCTTATAAATCTTATAATATAATAGAGACATGATAAACCTGACAACACAATATAATTTTTGTGAATAGTTTATGCAAAATTACCTTTTTCATAATTATAATTAATTATCCATAATTATTTCTGACTGTTTATCAACAAAAGACAATCCTCAAATACGCCCTTCGTCACTTCCTAACGTTTAAGTTAAAAGCTCTAACACCGGAAATAAACAAATACCCATAAACAAAATTTGCAAGATCATTCAAGTTCACTGCTTAGACAAAGGTCGAATTCCAACAACACATTTATTGTCTATAGCAGATTGGCTGTCTATGAACTTTGAACCTCTATAAAATTGGCAATAAAAACTACGCATGCGCTTTATCTGACCAATTCCTGTAAACGTGTACAATTTAAGACCTTAAGCGGTTAATATGGCGTTTCCTAGTCATAAAGTAAAATTGTTTGTTTGTGTGTTAAAAATGTTTGAAGGTTATTTTAGAAAGTTCTGCCGACTATTTTTTTTTTGGTTGGGAAATCATCCAATGACTTTTCCCGCCCTAAACTCAGATTTTTAATTTCGTAGACTAAACTGACATTTGGGGGGTTGCCACTTTATCATTACTTACATAAAAATAGTGTCGTATCCTGAGTGATCGAAAGTTGGTCGAAAATCGAAGTAGATCGAAAATGGAACTATTACACGGCAAACAAAAAAGTTTGTTAAGAAACTAGCGTCCCATTTAATCCCTACTCGTTTATGTCAGACTTCATTCTATCGATAGCATTTATTTTATTGTTGATTTCTTATTTATTACATTAAACGTTTATGTACTGTGTGTATTAATACAGTTATATTTAAATATATTACTTTTATATTCATAAAACATTTGTTAACACCAATTAGTAACATTAAATTGAGGAATCATGTCACATCGATTTGATGAATCACTTTAGATTGCAACACCTACAACACTATACTCCGCGCATGCAACATTAAAAAAATAAGGTCATTGGTTACTATCAGTTTAGTCTATGAAATTAAAAATCACAATATGGACAAAGTGATAATAGGTATATCAACGAGAAAACCTCCTTTTTTGAAGTCGGTTGAAAACGATTGTCAGAATGTCAAAAATGTATGGGATTGACATTCGCTATCGAAATGTCACGTAGTCAATCCCTTCAATTTTGGCATTTCGACAATCATCATCGCTGTCAGAATTTCACTTTGTCTAAACAACTTGGCGGTTCCCCGATGCGAGAACGAGGTTTATTTTTTGCTTTTAGAGGTTTTTGTGTCGGGGTTTTTTTTAATTTGTAATTTATATTATAAGAAGTAACATAGGCTACTCAAATATTGAAAAAAAAAGCTAGAGATCCGCGTAAAAAAAAATAGGTAGTTAAGACTTATTTTGTTGAGTATTCTACAACAGAACAAAACTATGTTTTCAATAAAGATATTTTTTTCATATTTTAAGATAGCTGTAGCGCTAAATGTTGTAAAAAGCTAAGTTATGTATTCTGACAAAAAAAAAACAATTTGCTCTTCTTATACTTTTGAACGGCTGAAAAATACCAAACCAAAAAAAAAAAGTAAAACAAAATACTCACGAAATTCCATAATACACGAACATGCTGATATCGTACCAGTATATGGCTAGATATCGTAATGCTGTTGAGGCTACTGCGATCACACCCAGGAGCGACCAGCCCAGGGTCCTGTACTTCCAGATGACCAGCATCAGGGGTAGGGTGGCCACGTAGAGCTGCATGTCCATACCGATTTGATGAGTGTGGGTTAGGCACTGGAAGAAAATTGCGAAAAGTTGTATTTTTGGAGGTAGGTAAGCGGGTCACATACATTTGGACCGTACCTTAGGGAAAGATCCACTAAAAGTTTCAGTAGAGAGGAACGATGAGAGAATGCCATTACGGTGCGCCGACCCTTTTGACCCGACTACGGCGAAGCCAAAAGAAAGGGTTATGATTTTAGCAATCTTTGTTTGTATGTTTGTGTTTACGTATGTACCTCTGTATCACCTAAACTATTCATCCGATTTTGTTGAATAAGGTGTCAATCGATTCGTTATAATAAACCGGGTAAAAGAGGCAAAAAAATTGATCCTCTTTTAACTAAAATTTTTGCTTGTTCACAGATATTGTTCTACAGGTTAAATATCCATTTGGAAATAATTTCCAACTGATGCAGTAGGCCATATACATATTATATTATTATATCCTATTTAACCGGTTGAATGGCGTAATAATAGAAACAGTTAAAACCCATTGTATGTCGTGTGGGTCTACGTTTCGGGGACTCAAGGGGTTAAACTACGGTAGTTTCGATTGTATGTGGTTACTGTAGCCAATACCAAGATTAGGATTAGGTACCAAAGACAAAAATTCTTTTATTCAACTGGGCCAATAAGAGGAACTTTCGAACGTCAATTTTTTTTTTTTATTAATAATAATTGATTCTACCATCCATTCGGCAAAGTAGCTTGTTATGGAAACGAACGGACTAGAAACTCCACACTTAGTCTTATAAAAAAAGTTTTTTACAACATTTATATACATACATAATCTCATATACGTGAGGATGAGGACGATGCATCCAGTACTACTATATATACTACTGACTAATAATGTGGCTGTCGTTATATAGGCCAAGTAAATTATTCGTAACAGGGATACAGCTGCAATGCTGCTTGACTGAAGAAATAATTATGGTATTAGTGTCATCCCCCTACACGTTTACTGTTTCAAAGAGTACTGCTAATAAACTGGTGATTAAAAAGTCGATACAAATTCACAAAGATAAAAAACGTAAACAATGACTAAACACAACAAATCTAATATTTACTTCAAAACCAATTAAATATAACTTAGCAGTGAGACCGCACAAAGTCCTTCAAAATTAAATTAGAATGACATTAAATTTTCAATTGCTTTCAAAGTTAAAATAATATCATTCGGTGATTATCCTAAGTTTCAGATTACGTGTCGTTGTCTCTGGGATTTGAATTATTTTCAACAAATTTAAGATATAAATAAAATTATTGCAAAAGATCTTCATCATCTCTGAGTTTGTTTCGGCCTTTCTTCTCAGAGTAGTCAGATAGGAAACGCCGACTTCATCTAGTTTTAAAAATATGATCGACATGTAAAAGTGTTTGTACAAACCTACTTACAGAAATAAATCATTTATCAAATAATAACTTCTTAAGGCGTATAATATATTCTCCAATGTTAACGCGGTACTGGCCGTGCGCCCCCGCTCGGTGCCAGAATATCAATATTGGACCTCCTTTTGGACAGTTTTGTTTGCGAAATATTTTTTTTATTTACATAGCCTATGTATGTTGAGAAAAAAATCTAGCCATCAATTTTGAATTTTATACAGAAAAAAAATTATAAATAATAATTATAAATTAAACATCCAAGCCGTATTGAAAAAGTATGCAAGAGAAGCGAAAAAACATCGTGTTGTTAATTATTTTTTTAAAGCAAAAATATTAGTCAAACACATAAACCGTTTCATAAATAATGTACTTCTCTATGAGTAAGAGACGGGGCTATACGGGACAAAAAACACTATCCCTCATCAAAGCGGAATCATGATGGCGTTGATACGTTATAGTATGACCCTCGAAAGCAATGGTGTACTCTCGGAACGTTGCGAGCAAAGTTCATGTCATACTCTTCAATGCGCTGACTTTGAAGGACGGGGAAGACCATAGGAACGACATCCCATCGTCTTTTTGTATTTGTATATGTTTGTTTTGTGTACAATAAAGAATATGAATATGATGGACTAAGTAAAAGATGATATGGCTATATCATCTTCTCATCATGAAATGGCAACTAATACTATAAGAGTGTGGAAGAAGAAAATATGCCGAATTGAACTTAAATATATTGGGCTGAGTTCAGGAAGATAATTATAAACGAAAAAAAAATCGTTTAAATAGGTGTTGGCGTTGTAGTGTAGCTGTTTTTATATTAAACGATGAAAAAAAAATATTTAGGGAGTATTAGTAACAGTATCATTTCTTATTTCATACACAAGTTATTTATACCCATTGTTAACAAATTATTATTAAAAAAATTAAGCACTTTATCTGAAACACAGATCCTAGTTGACACAGTAGACAGTAGACAAATGAACAACTGTGTTCTTCTATATTTTTAAGACATTTTATTGTAAAACATCTTGAGGATACCGGAATGTCCCAGAAACAAAAAATCGAAGACATGTGGTATTCACCAAACCGCACTGAGCCCACGTGGTGGATAACGCCCTATTCCCACTTACAGAGGAGGCTTGTTTCCCAGCAGTGGGAACATTAAAAAGGCTGATGACGATGATTATAAAATGTGCCTTCTGTCATAAATAAACGAATATATAGTCTACTTTTCTATGTAAAAACTATAAAGATAGACCCAGTTAGTTTCCAATAGCTGGGTTGGTCTTTATACGAAGCTAGTGCAATAAAGATCGATATAACCTCATTGCTCACGTTTAATAATATTGCCAACAGTTATATAAAAATCATGGGAAAGTGAATTATCTATTACTGGTTTATTAGACTACCGTGTCACCCCGTGTGTTGCTTTCATTCATTGTTGGCAATCTTAAATACGCCTACTTGGATTTATTTGTAGAAGTGCTTGCTGGCGGAAATTTTTACTGTGCCAGGTCTATTTGCATAAACTCACATCTTTTCTCATGGGGTTAACCTATGTTACTCGGGCCATAATAACGAATAGATTGAAACCTTATTCATCAAAGTCGGATGAATAGTTGAGGCGCTACGGAGGAACATAGGTAAATACAAACATACATAGACTGCTAAAATCATAACCCTTCCTTTTTGTTTCGCCGTATTCGGGTAAAAAAGAAATTACCAAAATCACCAAGCATGGCAAAAATCGGTGATCGCGTGCAGTTTTTTTTTCATTACAACACTGAAGTAACTGGCCTTCTTCTAGATGTTAATTACACGTCGTATTACAATAAATAACGTTGAGAAATGGCACAGTGTTTCTCAGATCCTCAACGTCTTTTTATTACTTTTTGTTATAGCACAGATAATATAATACTAGCATTCAGATGCCTCATCCCATACAAAGTAACCGTGCCGACGTAAAAAGCGTTTTTCATCTGATTTTACCGATATTTTTTTTGTAAATCGATTGCGTTCAGTTCCGATACGGCGATAGATTGAACCTCATCTATATCCGTGGAAAATAAAGGAACGGAACCGAACGCGATCGATGTACAAAAAATAATCAGTATAGAACGTCGACATGGTTTCTTCGTATGTGATGAGACACCACTGGTTATAGAATTGCCTGCAGGCTATCCCGTGTTAATTTATGTTGTCAAACAATAACTTCCATTACGAGTATTAAATTAACATATTATTATTACCATCAGTTGATTAAAGCTGTTAAGTAATAAAATAAGCGATCAAACAGATTCATAATTATATTTATTTGTAGTAACGTGGTGGCGTAAATAGTTACTGTCAATAAATTAACGGGTAATTTTGAAACAATATTATTAAAGTACTAACTTCCGCCAGCGGCTTCGCCCGTCTTTAAAGTGTTTTTTTTATCCCAAGGAAACATTATACCGGGATGAAATCAGACTATAATCTATCTCTGTGTCAAATTACATCCAGATCCGTTCAGCCGTTCTGGCGTGATTGAGTAACAAACATACATCCATCCATCCAAAGTTTCGCATTTATAATATTAGTAAGATGTAAACTTCGCAAAGGTACCGGGATAATATGATATTATTTTTTGCATAGTTATGATTGTTTTAATTTTGTTCATTAGCAGCTTTCTGCTAAGGACCATAAAAATATATGGTCTACCAGACTATCAATGTTCGCAAGGCAAAAAAACCGACTGTTCAAGATCATCTTCCTGCCCTTGTTCCATCTTACTTGGAGTCACCCTACCTGGTGCAATATTTGAAGTAAATCACGATACCTATATCGTGATTTACTTTAAATATTGCACATACCACTATTTGTCTCTGCATCACCCAAAGGACGACTGGTAGAAAATGCCTAAGGCATTAAGTTCGCCTCTGAACGTTAGTGTGCATGAAGTAATAAATAAATAAATGAACACATTTTCTCCTTGCTTTCTGTTCTATAAATAGAATACAAAATTCTACCACGGAGAAACAAGTCTGTTCGAAAAAAAATATTCTGCTCTTTTTCTTAGAGTTGACTAGAATCTATCAACTTACGAAGATAAATGGAATTTACAAATAAAGGTAATTTTTTGAATAAACATCGAGTCTTCAGAAATAAACAGTTTACGTTACCATTTTAGAAAAAAACATTGGCGATAGATACTCAAAGAAGATGCAGTAAAACTAAATTGAATTCGATACTTTTGACTTTAGTTTTGAAACGAATAAACTAAAATGTTTAAAAGCTGAATTCATCGAGGCTTTTCAATTTAGTCTGCTATGTTATAGTTGAAATAAAAAAGCGTTTTCATAGACGTCATCTCCGAAACCCGGTGTTGAAATAAAACGCTGAAAATACGCAATATAAATATTGGGAAAATTGAAAATATTGGTAGTGCCTTCTAGGCTTTTAAACAATAACAGTCGAAAGCTACACATTCATAAACTCTCTTCTTTACAATGGGTACAGGCAAAAACTACAGTTATGCCTCATACTACGGTTCCTATGTGCTGTGTCTTTGTTTAATTCAGCAACCAGACACGCCAACTAATATTCATGTCCATGCAATGTTCGTTGAACACGAGCTTCATGATTTAGATAACAGTCAAAAGACCCTTTTCACAAATACTCAAAATTAGAAAATGGTATGGCAAAAAAGGGGACATTGCTGCTCATTGTTCATTCTCACACTATCCCATTGTTTAGGGGGTTAAGAAGACTCTATTCAGGGCATTCTTTACCTCGTTTTACACAGGTAGCCTGTGGGTTCATTTTACGCAAAAATCGTACAGCGCCCTTTGCGTTCAGTATAATTATGTATCAGGATGCTGAGGGGCTGCTTCGCTTCTGTAGCGCATCAGGGATGCTTACGGAAATGCGCGTCAATTGTTTTTACGCTGACAGACTGGACTGTGTCCATTTGAATCGATGCTCCAGTATTTCAGCTGGAATTTTGACGCAATGATAATTATCTGTGTGTAAATGTTAAATGTTGTTGTGTTTAAATTGTGTCTGTTGTTATTGTGTTACTAACTTAGGTATAAGTTTATGTTGTTACTAACATCAGGGTTATGTATGATTAGGTTTAAGTTATTTTATATGGGCCCTGGCGCCTTTAATAAATGGATTATTAATAATAATAATAGTGGCCGACGACGGTTTATCTATTTTATCAATAGTGATCGATGGGGAACCCCCCCATTGACAAATCGACTCCATTAAGATAACTTCAACGATATAAAAATACATACCATATCTTCAAAGCCGAAGTAATTATGTATGAACAGAAAACTCTTCCACATGTTCTTCTCGCATACCCTGCCGTGCTCCTCCACCACTAGGTTCCACTGAGGCCCATTGTTCAGGTCAGGCAGGATGTACGTGCAGAATAACATCAGACTCACGAAGAGAGGGAACAATCTGGAAGAAATGTAGGATTTTCATTTGTGGAAAATGATGGTAACAGAATTATATGAAATTTGAAGTGTGTGCTGTTGAAGTCTTTAGAAAGGTTTTTGTAGGTTTTATAGAGGATTAAATTCCTAATGATTCTTCTTCCTAATAATTATTTTCTATTTATGACTCGTATGAATACTCTCACGGACAGGTAAATCGCCACAATGTGACAACGATGCAAATTTCCACTGATATATTCGAGCAGTGGTGGCCCAGTGGAATCGGCCGCGACTTACAAGTTGTAGGTCGTGGGTTCGAGCCCAGGCAGGCGCTTTACTTTGAGTAAATTATTTCATCACCACTGCTCTCAAAACGGTGAAGGAAAACATCGTGAGGAAACCGGCAATGTCCTAGAACTAAAAAATCGAAGATATGTGACATCCACCAACCCGCACTGGGCCCGCGTGGTGGATTACGGCCCGTTTCCTCACACAGAGAGGAGGCCTGTGTCCCAGCAGTGGGAACATTAATAGGCTGATGATGATAATGTGATATTCTGCAACATTTTTGTTACATTTCGGATTTTTATTTGGATATCAATTTTCTATTTTATAAAAAAAAGTATTATGTGTCCAAAGAAATCTTTGACAAAGTTTTACTGATGCTGCCAGACAGATATTTACCCGTGAGATTTAGCATTTTAGCTTATCTTCAATCAGATGACAACATCAATTTTGGGCTTTCCATTTATCGGCCCTTGTTCTGAGATTTTCGTCCACGACAAAAAGGTTTTTTCACTGCATAATAGAATGATTAATTCCATTTCCAAATTGCCCGTAAATTAAACATCGATTTAACAGTAAGTAGTAAGCCTTAACAAACAAGGGTTAGCTATCTGTCAAAGATAATCGCTTCGTAACGACCTGCCTCGTAAACTCATGATACACACAAATTGTGGACACGTGTGTCTGCTAGATAAAACTCCACGCGCTACTTGATTATATATTAAGTGTTGATATCATTAAGAGTTTTGTTGTTTTTATTGGAGGGTGCGTGACCTTTGACAAGGAAATATATGTTATACTCCTTGTTTGGGCTGGACGGACAGAAGAAGGCCGAAAGGATGACATAACTGTACCGCCAAAATTAAAAAAGGAAGAATAGTTTACTAGGATTTCGAAATCTTGCTGGATTTGGATGTTTCAGCTATAATAACATAATCAGCTTATAAAGCTCCCGCTGCCGGATCTCAGGTCTCTTCCCTGTGGGAGGGAGTGGGCTTTCTAGGCCAACGTGCTGGCGCAGTGCGGGTTGATGAACGCGTTATGTCTGCGAGGAGCGTTTTTGGTCTCGCACGAGGATCATTCACCAAGTTTTATTTTTTATTGTATTTTTTTCTCGTGTCTATATATATCTCGTGTTTGAGTCACAAATAAAATATTTTTTCTTTGAATTTTGGTTTCTGGGAAAGCCGGTTTCCTCATAATGTTTTCCTGCAGCACGATTATTTCCGGCAACTAAATCTTAATCGAATAAATGGAAAACTATCCCCGTAACCTCTGCTTACATCTTGAACTACAAAAACAAAGGAGGGAGATAGAATATTTTCCAATTCTGTACAAATCTAGATTAATGACGAAAAGGGGGATTTAATAAATGGTCCCGTTTTAAACAAAGGATATATTTTCTGCACTTCAAAGTGTAATCAATCTTTAGTTAATGATGATGGCGTCGATAAATGTTTCAAGCTCTTACCTAAACCATCTGGCGATAAGGCGGTCCTTTAGGTTGATGGTCCCTTTCTTCTCGAGGTCTGTGAGTAGATTGTGGGCGTTAAGGAATCCGCTAAGGTATAGGAAACTATCTGTGTACAGGATTGCGGATCGGCCCACCACTGCCCATGGCATGCCGAATACCTGGAAGAAGTTTACAAATTAATATGTTGTATCATTTTCAATTCATTAATACGCTGTACATATAATTTATTGTGGCTGTGATAGAATTAAAGCGAATTGCTTAGTCTGAGCTGTGCACCCTCTTTTTGGGTTTAATGCCCGTTTTCAATAGATGCTATATAAACTATCATAAACTGTTAAAATTTTCAACGTTCACGTCGATAGTAGAAAAACTGTACAATAATATAAAGGCGTTTCTTAATGGTAATGAAAACGAACGAATATATCTTACTACACCTATGTTCGGTAGTCTGGGGTTTAACCAATCGAGTTAATTTTTGCCTAGGTATGTAAAAAGAAACAGTGACTAATGAGTTCAACATTTCACAACAGTAATCATGACTAACTAAACAAATTGGCCCATAATGACTTCTTATATTTCTTGGAACCAAAAAACCTTGCAAGTACTAAGTACATTCCCGTGAACAAAACCGGCACTTACAGAAGTTAGACAAAATTTTATAAAGTCTAAAGTATTCAAGAAAGTGTTAAACGCTATTTTAAAGGGTTTCAATACACATAAAGTGACTTGATTGAATTTTGAAGACTTCGGGTAGAAGTGTGAGTTTCAATCTAAAGTTGACTTTGTATTTCATTTTGATACTAAATAAGTCAAAGGAGCATTTATAGGATTGGCTGGGAGAATTTTAAAGCCGAGTTTCTAACCGCTAGGGTGTGTAAGACTTAACAAAGTTTGGGCATTTGGCTGTATAGTCTGCCTAAGTAGCAAATGGACTTAACATTAGTGTTTTTGACGTTGAGTGATGTTTTATGCAAGGTGAAATCTAATTCTTTATTTACATCGCATTGTTTGAAAATATTTAAGTTGACGGACTGGTCGTTGCAAAGTGATATTTCGATTTCCGCTTATGTTCACAACACACAGGTTGAGATTTTATCTTTCTAAAACTGCCCTAACATTGTGATCCTAGTATACGAGTATTTAATCAAATGATTAAATTAATGAAACCTGTTTTTAAACAAGTTTTTTCATATTCCTCTCAGCAAATCTATTTGATATTCTTGCCATGACATAAAAAAATTGTTCCGCCAACTTCAGGAGTCTGCCATATTGGATTAAGAATGATGTCACTTAGCTAACCGTGCACTGTCGTCCATATCAAAAGTATTATATATGCAAAATTTCAACTCAATAGATTGGGAATAACTGTTTTAAAATTCAGTTGCAAGTTTTGCAACTGACATAAAATCCTATAAAAAGAATATATTAATTATCAATACTTACAGCAGAAAAGCTGACTTTATTAACAAAAGGGTTGTGCGCCATAGCCATAGACTTGTGCGCTATCAGCAGAGCGAACGCGTTCATCCCCCTATATGCATCCACTCCTTTCACCCTCGTAGGGGAGTCAGATAAGTCGAAGACTTTCCTCAGGTTCCTCTTCAAGGAGAACGCATTGAGAAGCTTCTCGAAGTTTGTGACTCCTTCCTTCCCATCGTCTAGCATTGTGCCCAGACTGAGAAGCAGGATTACTGCTAGGAAAAATGTACTGAAAAGAATAGAAAATGTAGGATTAGATTAGTGTATTACAAGCCAAATTTTTGGTCTTGCGATCGTAAGTGAGTAGCTGAGCGTGTGGTTCTAGGATTCGATCCCGGATAATGCTAAGGATTACTGACAGTAGACAGAACCGTACAGTCAAACGGAGTGCAGGAAAGTACAGAGCTCAGACACCATTACAAAAGGAACCAAAATGTTCATTTTCCTTTATAAGAAACGGCAAAAGACTTGCATCTTCTCATATACGAATTAAAATTGGCTTGTTATTGCTTTTCACCTAGGTGTAGGAGCTATTGTAGCATCTTGTTTTACTTTGATCCTCATCGGCCTTTTTTAATGTTCTCATTGCTGGGACACAAGACTCCTCTCTGTGAGAGAGGGAATGGACCGTAATCCACCACGCGGGCCCAATGCGGGTTGGTGAATCTTTACTTTGATTAACTAACATAATCATTACGTCAGTACTTTGTTTGCAATGCTAATTTGAATTTTAACTGACAAATAAGACTACGCTTATCATCTTCAGCCTTTTAATGTTCTCACTGCTGGGAAACTGGCCTCCTTTCTGTGAAAGGGAATAGACCGTAATCCACTACACGCGCCCAATGTGGGTTGGGGATGTCAGAGGTTTTCGAATTTTTGGTTCTAGGACATGGCGGTTTCCTCAAGATGTTTTCCTTCACCGTTTTTGAGAATTGGTGAAGAAGTAATTAACAATAAACACAAAGTGAAGCGCCGCAGACCAGTGGACGTTGCGTTGGAAGGTCCCCTACTCGACCTGGTCAAGGCTGCAGGCGTCCGGCGGATGCGAGACGCACACGACCGATCAGTGTGACAACGCTTAGGGGAGGCTTATGTCCAGCAGTGGACGTGTTTTGGCTGAAATGATGATAAAAGCGCCTACTTGGCCGTTACCGCTGGGCCGCCATTGCTCTACGTTCATCATCTACACATATTACGGAGAAGCCTGTTACTAGAACAGCTTGTTAAGTACAAATTTGAATAAGCCAAAAGTTCCAACAACTTATCCGACCGTTTACAAATAAGATCGCTTTTGGAACTGTTTCCCGCTTAGATATTACAAATGTAACCATCTATTGAATTTCTCAGAATAACTTGGAAACTATTAAATAGTTAAATTGGAGCTGGATACGGTTCATAACTGGACTGAGGCCGAACTTAGCTGACAGTCCAATGAAACGAAGCTGTGTAGAGCTAGGCTACATAGCCTGTATTCCGGATGCTCTTACTCGACTCATACTCAAAATTGACCACACTTACCAATCAACTGCCAACCAATTATAACTCTCAAGTTTGGCATATATATGATTCTTCAGCTTGACATAATATGTGTACTCAAAAAAGCAAAAGAGCCCTGACGCTCCAGACGTTACTGAACTCTTTCTACACAAAATGTGGGTTAGGTATTTAATGAAAATGAAAGTCCAAGTTAGCAAGTACGAGTACGTTCCAAGTACATCTAACACTACTCAATTCCACTGATTTTGTGTTAAAAAGTTCGGTAACGTTTGGGGCGTCTAGGATCTTGGACTTGAGCACGTTATCTATTTTATTATTTTACCTGTGTATTAATGCAACTTATGATCGAATCGCAAAAGTCGATGAATGTTGGAACCCTACAACTAGAGACAGACAAAGAAAACATAATATTCCCTATTATGTCAATACTTACTAAATAAAAATAAAATAAAATGTTTATTTCAATAACTTAAGAATACTATTACATATGGTTTTTAGGGAATTTCCATTTAAGCAAGAAATATACTTGTGTTAGGAAGTTCCGCTCTTCCAGTAGTTACAACTTTTATAGGCTATTGAATAGACATTTCATTACAGTAGGTATTAGAAAAGAAAAAAGTGATATAAATCAAAACATAAACTAAAACTTGAACAAAAAATACTTATTTATATTGAACAAGAAATACTTATTTATTCACATAGTGTCTATAGATGTTATCACGTCTAAATAGGTACCTAAAGTGTGTGCGGCCGTCCTTCGTATCGGTCTTGCATCAAGTATGACATAAAACTATTAATAATGGACTGTACGGTCATGTTAATACCTAATGAGCTCTATATATGAATTAATAGGGAAAATACTAAATTAGTTTAGATAGAGGTTAAACCTTATAAATCCATCACCCTGGCCCAGTGCGGGTTGGTGGCCGCAGAGCGGGATCGAGAGAGGGCCGATCCCGCTCGGAGAAGAAGGCGTCGTGAAAGCAAACGCCTCGACGCTCAAAACGCCGAAACCCCGCCTGCGTTATAGGCAGGTGGGCGGTCAGATTTGGGTCTCTGTTCACCCACCAAATGTCTCCAAGAAAGACGGTGGCACAGTGATCACGTGCTGCCGTACACAGCGAGGTTCAGGGGAGGCGCTTTCTTAGTCTCTCCAGGGATGTTGCACAGAGGGTGTTCCGGGGTGGTCTTTTGAGAGGTCACGGGGACCTCTTCTACGTGTTGATGGAGATCACTGGCGTGGTTTTAGTGAGGTAAAAATCCCACACCCCCTGGTCTTTCCCCAAAAAATCCAGTCTTCTTTTGAAGAGTTTCCCAGTAAACAAAAAAAGGACATGCCAGTTTCCTCATGATGTTTACAACTGGGTAAATGACTCATGTTTTGCAATACTACTCTGATCTGTGAGTCTAAAAGACGCGGGTTTTGCCGCGACTTTCGCAATATCGTCGAACCAAAGCGCTTTTCGATGCCCTGCTTACAATCACCCAATCTTGGGTATAAAATTCTCCATCTAGCTGGTAATATTTGGCCTCCCCTTAAGTTTCTTTGCGATAAAAGATAATCCACCAACCCATACAATGCTCGTGCTGTATAGTTTGGTCCATTCCTTCTAACAGAGAAAAAGCCTCTGTTTCAGCATTGGGCGATCCCAACAAATACAACAATTTATTCAATCTATTACGATTAAATTGCTGTAACAAATCTTCAACGTGTAAAATAGATACTTATAACTGAAAGACAGCGTTTATTGCTAGGCTTGATTCAGAATTACAACGAATAAACGTCAGCTGTTTAGCAGCTCATTACTCACTTCAATATTTGTTTTATTTTAACCATTAGGCTGCCAGACAGTTAACCCAATTAAATTTACTTTCAATATCACTTTTAATTTAGGTTTTTTTCAATAAAGTACCTACTTCAAACAATTATATACGCAGGAACGCAAGGACATTTTAACGATCGCAAACGTCGATCAGCGATCGTTCAACAATTTTATTGTTATGCACTTTAAGAACGTCCGATGTTTTACAGACAAAGTTTTAAGGTCATCAAAACTCTAATATTAAAAAAAACTCATACAATTTACAAAAGGTAATATTAAAATGATTAATTTAAGATTCCGTTCATGCACCAAAAGCCGTGCACACACGAACGGAGCAACTATAGCAACTCATCGTAACAGAAGTAAATTGTGTTGACTTCACGACTAACCGAATGCAGCCGAATACTAACACTTTGCCAAGGGATAAAGGATAGGGAGTTTTCTAGGATGCATGGGTCTATGTGCTGGCAACTTCTCTTCGGCGAGATGCGACCTTTGACGAGAGAAACTCAAGCCTCCTGACAATGTCATCAGGCCATCGGAGAGCCTTCTACCTGGGCACACTCTGCCGTGGTTGACCTGGAAAACCCTCAATAGACTCCGCACTCGAGATGGCCACAGCAAGCACAATCTCCACAGGTGGGGGTTCTCTGATGGCAAGTGTCTTGAGTGCTTAAGCAGCATATCTCCGCAGACCTTGGTCCATCTCTCGGAATGTGCAGCGTGCCAGGTCACCTGTACTTGCGAAGATCTTATGACTGCGTCACCGAATGGTGTTGCCGTGGCTGGGCCAAACTCAATATTTAACTTTTTATATATGCCATCGACCCAATAACTGGGTAAGACTGGAAGGCTGATTTTCGGACTATGAAAACCCGTACCGGTTGTCAAAGATCTCAAAATGACAGCTGGTGGCACGTGCATTTGCCACCTTTGCCCCGCCTTCATTCCTGCCCGTCATTCATTCTTCAACTCAAAACTTCATTCATTCCTCTGTTTGCTAAAACCTGAAGCAAGCGACCTATGTGCTGCCTCTGACGATGTTTTGGATGTGGTGAATTATTCAGCCAGTAAAATTTAGATGTACCATCGAACGGAAGAAAAAAAAGACTTTTCGAGTCACGGAAGGAAATATTAAAACTTAAAAAAAAAATTAAACACGCATATTTCTTTTATGACATCATCTAACCATGGCCTAAGGTCATCGTGTGCAATTATGTGCAAAGACATGTAAATCATCCCTAATTAATAACTTAAGCTGCTCAATCATTTCGGTTCATTAAGCTTATTGTTAGCGGTAATTAGCTGAAAGTTATAGTGTGTAACAAATTGCTCTGTAACATTAATTAAATAATTATGTTACATGATTTCATTAAGGAGATGTCTTTGAAAGCCTCTCGTCTAAACTAATGTTAGAACGAGGTAACATTGTTTGTTTGTGTGGGGAAGAATCTCAAGTGCTGAACCGTTTACGAAAATTTCTACTTATTTATTTATTTATTTATTTATTTATTTTTAGGAAAACTTACAGCTAAGCAGACATTTAGTAATAGTTTATACAAAATATGGCCAATTACAAGTTTCCACTGATAGTAAATAGAATATATATGAAACTGAAAATTTATAATAGATAATATATGTAGGTACATAACACCAAACAGTAAAATTACTATTTACGCTCGAAGAAGCAATTCTTGAAATTAACGAAATTCCTCCAGGATAGTAGATAGAAAAAGCTATTTTAAGTGTGAGAGAAGTGATGGCTCAGTAGTGACGGCAGCGACTTACAAGTTGTAGGTCTTGGGTTAGATTGTGTAAATTATTTCATCACCATTGCTCTTAAAACGGTGAAGAAAAACATCGTGAGGATATCGGCATGTCTTAGAACCATAAATTTGAAGACATGTGACATCGACCAATCCGCACTGGGTCCGCGTGGTGGATTGTCTTCCATTCCCTCTCACAAAAACGAGGCCTGCACGTACAACGGACCAAATGGGTGTCTGATTGCGGAAAAGGGGGCCATCTGACCTATCCTATCTAGCTATTCTATATTATTTACTTAGAATGACAACATTAGTTTGCTTTGAAAGAACGCCATACTTCAAAAACCTATTTCAAACAGTAATAATAGTCAACAGACTACATACATCTTTTCTTTGGCCGTTCCCTCCCTCTCCAGACATCCATATTTATATTCATAACTCTTTCAGTAACATGCGTTTCATCACTCCTCATCACATGACCATACCAGGACAAACGGTTTTGTTTCAACTTTTCTGTCACTGGCGCCACTTTCAAACTTCCTCTAATATACTCATTTCTCACTTTATCCATTCTCGTCACGCCGCACATCCATCTCAACATTCTCATTTCTGTTACATGCAATCTCTTTTAATTCATCTTTTTCACAGCCCAACTCGTGACAATACAGTTCCTTATATCAACGCTTTTATTTATAGAATCTTTTTATGAAACAACATTTATATATTCGCCAAAGGAATAGGCAGAGTATTTACCTTTTAGTAAAACCATATTTTGAACCATAGTTTGCCTTGTGTGGCGCGCTTATTACCATCCGGGCACAAATCCGAACACCACCCGGGGTGCTACTGACGAATTCCAGGTAGGATTCAACTACTATTAATTGTAAACGTGAAAGTTTGTGAGGATGGATGGATGGATGTTTGTTACTCTTTCACGCAAAAATTACTTAACGGATTTTAATAAAACTTTATAGAAATATAGCTCATACATCAATATAATAAAGACACTAGCTTCTGCCAGCGGCTTCGCCCGCGTTAAAGTCGAAAATTATCCCGAGGGAACATATTCCCGGGATAAAAAGTATCCTATGTGCTATTCCAGCCTATAATCTATAACTGTGCCAAATTTCATTCAGATCCGTCCAGCCGGTACAGCGTGAAGAAGTAACAAACATACACACGCGCACACACACTCACACTCACAAATTTTCGCCTTTATAATATTAGTGTGATGTGATTGTGCGAAGTACTAATACAACTCGGGTGGAGCCGCGGGTGGCAGCTAGTAACCCAATAAGACATTGCCTGATTCAAAAACCCAAACCAGGATCCCATACTTAGCAGCAGAGCTTGTGACCATAAAACCAATAAGTTAGAAGGTAGAAATTAGTATTTGCTTATTCAAACTTACATAGAAAGCGTCTTCCCAAAGGAGTAAGGCCTTTTAAAGTGCTTCACTGAGCACATATTGTTGTGAACTTTGACAGACATCCCTAGACCTGTCAGTCTTTGAGACAGCTCATCTTCCAAGTCATAGCTGCTGCAGGAACTGGGGATGCATACTCCCCACATCAGGCTCGAGTATCTGGGGACTCGGTGACCCATCTGAAACAAGAGGGTAATAGGTTACATAAGGCTATATTAAACACATGATCTTCTAAATATTCGCCTCTCTCTGCTTTTGCCAATCTTTACAGTCTTGGGCCGATTTAACCTGTTTCTATCCGCGATATAATCAATAGAATATACTTTTTCACTGCCAAAGGATCAAAAACTTAATAGGTGATTATAATAAAAGATAATGCTAAGACATAGGTTACATAATTATCCTACTAGCTAAATTAAATGTGGCCGCAAATTGCAAATCGTTTGCTTAGTGACTGATTATATTAATTGCATTTTGGCAGTTCATTCATATTTATAGTATCATTAATGGGGAGGTCCATGTTAGCTACAACAAATATAGCACTGAACATTTACGGATTGACATGATAGATTCCTGGCTTATGCTGTTCCGCCTTGACGATGATAGTATCCTAGTGAGAAACAGGACATATCCCATACTAATTGATCCACATAAGAGTCAATAAAGAATAAGACAGGCAGGAGATGAAATAGTCATTAATTTGTTACAAAGAATATTTGTGTTGTTGAAGAAGATAACGTAGTAAATCCATAGGAGTGAGCAAACAATTCCATTTCTATTTCGATGTATCAGAAAAACATGCATTGAATGTAAATGACGAGATAAAAACTGTGCCAGTAGGTATCTTTTTAACAAGATTACTGGCGTTACAAAAAAAGCAATCAAATTAAATGATGCAACGGATGCAGACATCGTTGCATTATTCAAAAAGCGCGTTAAGTGCGTTACTCATAAAAATACTTAGCATAGTGAATTCGCAACTCATTACGGCAATATCAAAAATTTAAGACCTGCTGTAGAATTTGCCAAAGTTGTTACTATAAGAGATGAAGACGCTGCAGCTAATAAATAAACTATTAACACATAACATAATAATCATCTAGATCACGAACGCGAAACAATCCAAGGTTTACAACTGGTTAATATTCCGAGAGGACCGCACCAGTCTACTATGTATGTACGCTTATTTGGTCCCGCACTTGATTTTGAATCACAATTGTGTTGAGTAACACAATGGCCCTTGACCAAGACAGACTTTACTGAAAATATACAAAGAATTCGTATTGATATCAACCCTTTGTGAAGACAATGGTATCCAATTTTGGTTCGGTATTGTTCAGCACTCGAAGTTATCGTGATTTCTAGTACGGTGCGAGCTGTGATATGAATATGTGCTTTATGATTCCTAGGTGGAAGACCCTCCTTCTTCTGATGTTTTATATTGTTCTTCTTTTGTCTTTGATTACAATGTGGAGATAAATGGTTCGTTTGGTTAGATACACAGCTGAGCTTTAGAAAAAAATATATAACTATCAAAACTGTGTAGGATTAAAATGTGCACCCGAAATGTCCCCTTTTTGCCCGACTACGGCGATGCCAAAGGGGAAAGGGTTATGATTTTAGTAGTCTATGTATGTTTGTATTTACGTATGTTCCTCCTTAGCGCCCAAACTATTCATCAGATTTTGATGAATAAGGTGTCAATCGATTCGTTATGGCCTGGGTAACATAGGCTAAAAAAGACCGTAGTCGGGTTACAGTTTTAATTAAACTTTTTCGGAAAATTGTTATGGCTGATATGTCACCTTATCTAGGCCCAGGCTCTGATTAAATTTTCATTAAAAGCCAAAGCCCATTGTTTAAATTAGAAGGTTCTAGAATAGTTATTTGTCAATGGTCCGAACGATATATGGCAAGGACCCACTAAGAAAAAATCTCATTGGTATAGCTTTGGAGTTTCTTCATGTTATTTGAAACTAGGAAATTGAATACGTTGTTTGTTTTACTTTTACCATTCATATTTATGGGATACTGACATGGAAATGACAACATACAAAGTAACAAAGTATTTTTTGTTCCACACTGTATTACTGTTTGTTTTTTGTTTGAATAATATTTTCTTGTTATCACGATCATCTAAGAGTGAAATATTGGATTCGTGACATGAATTTATAATAACTTAAACGTCTCTTTTGTAAACATGGGATTTTTCCACAGAAAATGGAATTCGGGACAGCGATATCTACGTGTATTCGCACCAGAGTCGACGAAAAAGAAAAATTTATTAAAATCTATTGGTATTTTGTTGTGATCTTTACTAATATTATAAAGAGGTAAAGTAATACGATAAAGATAAAGAGGAAAGATTATACTAACAGAGATTATCCATATAAATTGTATGTTTGTTCATATTACGAATATTTTACTGCTTAGTGTCATAGCCTACTTTATATCAAGAAAAAAATAACGGGTCCTTGGGGTGGAACGCGGCCGAAAGTTAGAAACGAAGCCGCGGGACAAAACTAGTCAATTTATATTCAGAGAAATCTATGGCATACCGCGAGAACAGTCACCATTTAAAAATTTACAGTTTGCTAAGGCCATTTATCCGATTGGAATCCTGATTAACGGGTATATTGTTTTTAATTTTCTTGTCGTGATAATAAAATCAATTTACAAGAACTAAAACCAAGTATAATGGTTATGTTAAACACTATATTATTATTACCTATTATTACTATATTAGCATAAAAATGGAGTAGACACGTTAACAGGTTTACCTTGTTGTACTTCGCGTGCCAAAAAACGGACTAAAGTTACGACAAATAATCATTATCGGCACCGGATATCTACCGAAATCTAGAAAAATGCCTTTTTATGCAATATTGAGCTATAAATAATGTATAGAAAAGTTGGACAAAGCATTGGAAATGTTTTCTTTTATTGGTAATCAAAGGCGAACGGCAGGCTTGTATGGGAATTTCGTACCGCTATTAATATTTCGTGTTTTGGGATATTTTTTGTTTTAATTGATAGTTAATATGATAGATAATCCCTTTTTAAATTCTTATATTTTTAGAACTTGGGACGTAAAAGTTATAACTAGTTTTATTTTTTAAGGTTATGTCCTAGTGTGCCATGTTACATATTGTTACATAATGTGTAGAGTAAATGTTCGAAATTGTTTGTTGCTATCTTTGTAGTGGTTTTACTTACCATTAAGTAGGTAGATTGAGATGAGTATCGTACCTACTTATGAGATACCTATGTGCAGCAGCGGACTGCAACAGTTTGATAATGATTATTTTGATTATATTACATTTTATTTCTATTTCTAAATAATTAATTATCATTTCAGTATTTGTGTTATTTTACATAAGGCAACTTATATAACATAGCTGTGTTTAGTGTACGATTTTATTACGTGTATTTATTAAAACATTTTTATTGATATTATTAATTAATTCGAATTTCTAAAAATAGTAAACTTACATGAAAATAAATGGCTTAGTTGCCTTAACAAGTGGTACAAATTCTATAACCGAACAACAAAAAAAAGTATGGGGTACAAAATCTGCCGTTCACCTTTGTTTTTTTATTGTTTGTGAAAAAGTGGCACACTTGGTTTTCATATAGATGGAGGAACTTGCGTTATCTATTTAGATATATTTCTGTGGTCATAAACAAAAGTTATACAGTCGTCATCCTCAACATCTGACTAGTCTGTTCCCAATCATGTTGTGGTCGCTCCACAGTGAATAGGTTACTTCTAGGCAAGCGTGTTACACCGACGATCACATCATGGCTTACCATCAGGTGAGATGTGGTCAAGCGCAGGCTCGCGCTAGACCACATCTTCAAAAACTGGATGCAGCCTAATACCTGTATTTTACGTGGAGCGACTAACAGCTCGATCCCCACATCTCAGTTACGAGGTAATGCAAAACTGACTTTTCAAAGTAATACACTATTCACCAGCAAGATACAGAATAAATAAGCAGCTGTTGGTAGTACTGCAGTCTGATGCTTCTAAAGTGATGAGTGTGACTGAGACTTTTTCAATTCTGCGTTAGTTCCTAAAAAAATTCTTCGTATTTGGATATTTTGTCGTTTTACTTTTATGATTCAGATCAAGCGTCGCAAGTGAAGTTGGATTGCCTCACGCTCCGAAGGGATTCTGATCTTATACCCAAGCAGGCGTTGGATTTGAATCCCCAAGGTAAAAGAAAGCGTGGCCGTCTCCGTCAAAACCTGGCGTCCCACCGTGTTGGCACAAGCTACGAGGAACGGAATGACGTGGAGTGAGGTGAAGCGTGAAGTTCAAAACCGATCGCGGTGAAAAACCACTGTAGACGTTCTTTGTCAAAACCAGGGTACAAAGGACATGAAGTCAAGTTTTATGATTCAAATACATAGTAGGATCTATTCGAGCAAAAAAAAAAAAACCGGTCTTTATATTTAGATCTTGTGGGTGAGATATGAGGTGAGTGAGGTGACTGAGGCACCCAAGGTTGATATGAAGTACAGACCACTAGAATGATTTTAATAGACGTAAATTATGAGCTGGAGGTTCACTTGGACAGATTAAAGATAAAAGTATTGTCCTATAATCATAAATGACGGGACGACTTGATGGAATTTCAAAGAAGTGGCACAGAATCCGAAACGGAAGCTTTTAGAACAGAGAGATTTTAGAAAAAAAATCATAGTGATATGATGAACCTAAAAGTTTGTATGCGTTTTTGGGTGATGCCCCGGAAAAGTTTAAAATAGAGCAAAGGCAATCACTGCATCGCCAACAGTTTAATTAGAGGCTGGTTTCATAAAAGCAAGGCTATTAATAGACGTAGCCAAAACTGTCCGAACATAACAAGTGCTTTATCAACGATAGACCAGCCTAATTTCAAATTAGGTGTTCATAAAACGTCCTTTACTTTTTGATAAATTACTCCGTCAAGCGTCTCAGACACTCGGTAGTTATTTAGTTCCTGTAGCCATTATTGACTATTTCAAAATATATTGGTTATCGTCTTCCGCAGTCTACCTAACTAATGTAGGTTGGTTATTGATTAGACTTCCTTTCATGTCTGTAGGCGTAATGCGAAGTTGCCTCAAAAACCTGTCAGGGCCAATTCTAGAGGTTACTGCTATGGACCTAACTAGTTGATGGCTCTAATGATGTCCATAGATGGCGATGACAACTTATCATAAATTGGGCTATATGCTTATATGTCACACTATGTCATAAAAAATATATGCTACAATGTCTAAAACAATTGTGATTGATTAGTTCAGATCATTTTGTCCTTGTTTTTTGACATAATTGTTGTTTGCGGACTACTGACTATTTTTCAGGTCCAAACGGAGCCATATTGCTGTTACTCACGTGTCCGCTGTCTGTCGTCTGTATAATATAGAATATTTTTTTAACTTTCTATTGACCAATGAACTTGAAATTTGGTGATATTATACTAACAAATACCAGTATATATATATTTTTCTGCTCTGTCAAAGTAGTCCATAAAAGATCGTTCGTAAAGTTCCTAATTTTGTTTGTTATGATGTGCAAATAAAAAGCATTACCTTTTTTTCTATCATTGTTTATCTATCTTATCTTAAATCGGTGATTTAGAAAGTCTTATACTACATTATGGAACTGCAAAGATGACATTGTCCGTTGCCAAGTTTTACATGATCATTAATTGGCCCTATCCTGTTACTAAATCTTCATTCTAGTTTCAAAGAAGCTGCTTTACCTCTAATTAATTCATTCATAAAATACATACACGTATCTAAGTAGGAAAACATATCGAAGTATAAAACGGCTTAGTCAAAAACAAGCTTAAATTCCACCAGTCACAGGCCTCACGTCATCTAAAAACGAATTATCATACAATTTAAATTAATGTTATTAATCACACAAAACAATAAATCATACTGGATTAAGAAATAATGCCGCCCTTGAACTTGAGAGCTGTCATTTCGAAACGTATCATTGTATCGTTAAGGCGAACTGCATGCGAACAAACCGGCTAAGAAGAGAAAGAATTTTTATGTGCACCTGTAGTGACGTATTTGGCAATTGGGCCGGCCGTAGCCCGTGTGCAAGCATTTAACCTTACCATAAGTGATATTATGAAGACAAGTAAAGGGTCTCCGATACTGGTCCAATTACGAAAATTATTTACTGATGGAAAGGAACACTATCGTCGAGTGTCAAGAGCTGCTTATTCCTGTATAATATACTATCTTCCCTTCTTTACCTCAAAAACCGATTTCAGTTTTGATGTGACACGCACAAGAAAGTTCTTAGGTCATGGGATAACATGAAACTTAAATTGCCAATGCATTCCACTAGGTACCTTTCTAGATAAATCTTTTACTGTCTAGGCTGCTCGTCTATGGAATGCATTGCCGGTGGGAACATTATACCGGGATGAAAATTACTATAATTTATCTCTGTGCCAAATTTCATCCAGATCCGTTGAGACGTCCTAGCATGATTGAGTACAAACATACATCAACACATCCAAACATTCGCATTTATAATATTAGTAAGAAATCTACATGTTTTCGAAGTCGCGAAAAAAGCTAGTAACTTATAAGATAAGTGATAGGAACTTTCCTTGAAAACGGGATGGTGCTTAAAAATATCGTGCCAATCTTTTTACCAGTCTATGTATTAATATATTTTTATGACAGGCATCTCCGTTTTATATATAGGAACAGTAAAATAGACTAAATACAAAATAAGATAATTGACAAACCCTGAACTGATAATGACATCTTCTTCTTCAACTAGGCTTGTCAATTCAATAAGAAATTCTACAATAACACCTAATACATACTTAGTGTGTGGCCAACCTTAATCTTAGTTACTTAATCCTAATTCTATTGTGAATGTTGGTAATTCTCTATTGTTTACACATCAATGTTATCCACCTTGACTGGGTCAAAAGTTCGAGTTCATTCAAGAATTAAAAACTAGTACTATTGAAAATAAGAGTATTGTTTGTTTTTCTTTGGGGAACTTCTTCGTCATCTGAATGGAGGGATACCTTTACCTATACAGGAGGTTACCAATTTTATCTAAGCCTATAATTTAGCCAAGACTGGAGCCCTGATACAGTTACACCAAGTACAGTTAGGTTGCTGCAGACAGAGAGAAGAAGATAACGGGACGCCTTGGTCGGCTTCCTCGAGAATGGGGGCGCGTACAAATTCGCCGCCAGAGGCGCTGGTTTGGCATGAGATCTCTGATATGTCAAATTGCATAGTTTTTTGGCTTTTAGCGTGGGTTTATTTAAATATTTTTTATTGTTGTGAATATTTTCCAAATAGACGAGACAGATAAAGATAGATACGGGATTTACCAACCTTTGCTTTAATAAAGTATTATGTTTCGGAAAATTTTATTCTCCTTTTCATTCGAAAAAAAGGGGCTGCGCAAAACTGATTTTATATTTAATCGCACTTCTACGGGAAAATGTTTTTCATTCAAAATTTGGTTCCGTGCGCGTAATAACAACGTCTAACAACTATATTTAAGGACCTTACTCACCAGTGGCGCTAACTGGTGAGCACTAAAACGGCAGCTCACGGTGTTTGGCGAAATGACGCAAAACAGCGTGAGGCATGGAAGGAATGGGTCCAGGAGTGGGAACACTCAGACTAAAAAAATATAGAATAGAATAGAATACTCTTTATTATGTACACCATATAAGTTACAGAATGTATAGAAGAAGTAAACATTACACTGGGAATGGAATGTACTGACACTTGTCAGTTAAAACTTTATGAAAATTGTGCCAGTATCTAAAAAGGTAGGCAGACAGTTTAAGTTATGTCGAACTCTTGTATATACAGCCAGAGCTTTTTTAGGATTCCGTACCCAAAGGGTAAAAACGGGACCCTATTGCTAAGACTCCGCTGTCCGTCTGTATGTCTGTCTGTCTGTCACCAGGCTGTATCTCATGTACCGTGATAGCTAGACTGTTGAAATTTTCATAGGTGATATATTTCTGTTGCCGCTATAACAACACATACTAAAAACACAATAAAATAAATATTTAAGTGGGGCTCCCATACAAAAAATGTGATCTTTTTGCCGATTTTTGCGATAATGGTACGGAACCATTAGTGCGCGAGTCCGACTCGCACTTGGCCGGTTTTAATTATTTAGTTATACTGAGGATCTACCATAATTGAAGCTGTGAACAATATCATAACATATATTATTATAACGAGCACATTTTATGAAGCTTGACCCGTCATGTGCCCGTAATTACCGAAACAATAGAAAAGCCATTTTAACTTTCGCGGATCCACGTTTTAAACACACGGAAGGCTAATCCAAGTTTGTGTGTCAAAACAAGTTGGAATAGTGATTTAAAAAAATCTAGACACGGCTGTGACACGGCTAAGTTTCAAGATCACTACTGTTTGTAACAAGTTTTTAGACACATTAAATTAAATATTTATCTAAAATTTAATATTTATTCTATTATGTAAATGTTCGTCTGAAACAAGTTTATCACAGAAGGTCAGGTGGTCATTATTACGATCGGGTTCCGTCTTTCAAGTTTTCTTAATTCTAACTAACAAGGAAGATGAAAATTCAATCAACATCAAATTGACTTTTAATTGCAAAATATCCGCATCGTGCCGAATTTAATTTCAGGCAGGTATTCTTTTTGTTCTAATTTGATTTTGATAATAAAAAACTCGATTGCCTCAAAAATCCTTCCTAAAAATCATAATTTTCACCAGGAACATCAGCTACTAAACGAAGTAAAGATTTTTGAGTGATATTTTAAAGAAAACACGACGCAGTTTCATTAAGAAAGCACAACATGACATCATATCATTTTTACTGATAAAATATTGTAGAAGACGGCAGCGCTATTCACAGATACACGCGAACGGAACTCCAAAAACCCGAAAAATAGCCACTGTGAGCAGCCCATGTTTAATTTTCTTAAAAAAGATGTCTCGTAACATGTATAATACGTGGTCAGACTATAAAACGGTTACTTCGACCTTGAATCTTTAAGTTCCGTTCGCGAATTCGACAGCAACATTATGGTTTATGGCTACAGCTATGACGTCATAGTACTGTTAACAGAAGTCTATGATATGGTGTGGGCATAGACAAGTAGACTCTTAAAATGTCACGATGACGTTTGCAGTATTAATATTTGAATTAATCAACGAGCTGTTTTTGTGATTGTTTATTGTTTTTATGGCCTGTCTAAAGTCTTCGCGCCTTTAATGTATGTATGAATGAATCATACGTTATCTAAAATGATTATAATCTCAGGGCAAAGGCCTCTATGTACCTAAAATCCCTCCATGAAAAATGTTGGATTGAACGCAATCACCTCAAAGTGTCCTGTGATTTTGCATCAGCTGAATGCAATAACTTCAAAGAGACACAGGTGATTGACTTTACTCAAAAAAACCATATAAAAGTCTTTATCTAAATTTGAAGTATTTGTATCAGAATCTACCAATATAAAGTCAACTAATAAATATTTATAAATTTAATAAACTGGGTCTTAATTGAGCTCAATTTAATAAAAATATTTTGTAGCTTTCACCTCATATTTAATAAATTTGCCTAGACGCGACTAGTTTAGTAGGTAACTCAACTAGTCGCGTCTAGGAAAATATTGATTATAATTGCAGAGCAATGAACGAACGGAAAAGTATAAACGGAAAATATTGGAATGAACGCAAAGACCTCAAAGTCTCCTCAAAGTGTCCTGTGTTAATTTGAGATCTTGCATTAGCTGAATGCAAAAACTTCAAAGGGACACAGGTGATTGGCTTTACTCAAAAAACCCATCATTATCTAAATTTGAAGTTTTTATATCTGAATCTACGAAAATAAATTCTACTAATAAATTTTTATAACTTTAATAAACTGGGTCTTAATTCAGCCCAATTTAATCAAAATATTTTTTCGCTTCCACCTCATATTTAATAACTTTTCCTAGAAGCGACTAGTTTAGTCTTATATTAGATACTAGCTGTGCCCGTGGCTTCGCTCCCGTCAACTGCTTTCCTACCCTACCCTACCTACACTACCCTACCTGTCCTACCCTACCCTAATTAATAATGGTAAAAGTAATAAAGAAATCTGGCCGCCCGTAATGACGAACATATGAAAAAAGGTAAAAAAAAAGAATAAAAAAGGATAAAAAGTATCCTATGTCCGTCTCCTGGTTCTAAGCTACCTCCCCACCAATTTTCAGCCAAATCGGTTCAGCCGTTCTTGAGTTATAAATAGTGTAACTAACACGACTTTCTTTTATATATATAGATATACAATTTTTTCACAAGAAACTACTACCTAATCAAAAAGTTTGTTCCATTTTCGTATTTCATTACTAAGCGGCAGCCTGACTGAAATATCCTGAAAGTTTGAAGGCCTTTATATCTATAACTTGTAAGTTGTAATAATAATACCTAAGTAAAATATTGTACACTAATTATGACATTTTTTTAATCATTTACCAACTTTGTTTCACTCTTCAAACCAGACTGTTTTCATTCAAATTGGCGTCTATTATTAATGTAAACAATTAATTAGAAATAGGCGACACCTCTTTTTTTGCCTGGATAAATGCTCATGCTTACTGCGCTACCACGGGGAGATAGCGCAGTTATGTGGGATTCCAACTCATTAAAAATCCACGGTGTCTTCCTGTGCCGCTTATGGCGGGAACACAGGAACGCGTTAGCACTCGTCCGAGGTCTGTCCGTCTAACCAGGCTGTTTTCATTAAAAATGGCGCATATTATTAATGAAAACAATTAATTAAAAATAGGCGACACCTAAATATAATATTATCTTGAAAGATCAACAATGCGTCTTATACTCGAACTTAAGTGACCACTAATGGAAAAACGGCCTACGTGCCATTTACCACTTCATTAAATAAATCAAGGAGGAAAAACAGTCTTAAACCAAAAGGTCAATGATGTCTTGTCTGCTCCGGATACTATCACATACGGACTTGATGACATTCCATGCCTATTAATGCGTCAGACTCATATTATTAAGAATGTTTAGTTTCTGCATATCTGTCTATGGTTTTCCTAAGCAGCGAAATACGGTTCTATTCATTTTCGTGGCCGCAGATATAAATCTAACTAGATGACGCGATTGATAGTTACTCCGTTTTTTGGCACGAAGTTATGTACTTCGCGTGCCAAAAAACTAAGTAAAGTAACGATCAATGATCGTAATCTGAGCTTTCCTTTTAGCATCATCGGCACCGGAAATCCACCGAAATCTAGAAAAATGGCTTTTTATGCCATATTGAGCTGTAAATATTGTATAGGAAAAGTTTGCTGAGGCATTGGAAATGTTTTCTTTCATTGGTAAGCAAATTGGCACGCTTGGGTTTCATACAGATGGAGGGACTTGCGTTATCTAGTTAGATTTGTGCATGTGTTCGTGGCACTACGTCAAGCTCCAGACTAAAAGAGATATTTTCTTAAGATTAAAAACTTGATATCGTACGTATACATGACATAGTTGCGATTCGATTAACAGATCCTATTTAGATGTCATAAAAAGAGAAAAAAGAAAAGCCCAAAAACTGAGGATACTTAGAATTTGAACTCTCCACAAAACAGCCGGTTTTACGCACTGCCAATAACAAAGTCACCTGACTCGCGAACAAACAGTTAACCTACTCCGCCGATTAAAAACATATTGCAATTAAAACAGCTGGGCTACGAATCAGCCCCAAACCTGTAACGATGTTGCAACCGGCCAAGGCTGTAAAAAAGCAGGCTTTTGCCCAAGGTCATGGTTATACCGGGCCCGGCTTGAGTGCATTCTTGCAACAGAACTTACGAAATTACCCCACCTACTGAAATGCACATTTGGGGTAAAAGTGTTTTTATGTGTTATTTGTAACAGTGGCCGAAAATGGTTGCAGGCTGTTAACGATTTCAAAAAGTCAGGTTGAGACTTTTTAAAGGGAAGTTGTGAATTAATTAATTAAATTTTGAAATTAGGCTAAAATTAGAACTAGTCTCGAAATTAGACGCTTTACATTAACGGAATCTAAAAAAAAGACAAGTTTTAGTAGGCGGTTAAATGGCTTTAGTTTTTGACTTGGATTTGAGCCTAATATTAAACTGTTTTGGAATACATAACACAGTAGGTCAACAGCCCGCATAGCAGGACAATTGTAGATCAGAAAAAAAACTGAAAAAGACACAACTCAAATTCTAGAAAACACCTACGAAAATTCGATCGATCGATTCGATTTCGATCAGTTTTGGCGTTTTGGAGTTTCTGCCTACCTTCATGGGGAAAGGGCGTGAGTCTACGTATGATGTGTACCAACGAAAACTAGTCTTGTACAGCCAATAACGTATCATTATTTAGGTACAATAATTATATTATCGTGTTATGAATTCTGATTTTATAAATAATTCTAGCTACATACCAGTATTCAGAAGTAGGTTATTTAATTTTTTAAGCAAAATAACTGCACTTTTGAGTACTTGATGAACGGCAAAACGTCTTAAGTGACCACTTACTGGGATCGAATTGTCTAAGGGTTAAATCACCATTGACTCGAGTGAAACATCATTATCATCATATCAACTGAAAGACGTCCACTGCTGGACATAGGCTTCCTCCAAGCGTCACCACATTGAGCGGTCCCGTGCGTCTCGCATCCAGCGGACTCCCGCCACCCTCACCAGGTCATCTGTCCACCTGGTGGGAGATCTTCCAACACAGCGTCTTCCAGTTCGCGGTCACCACTCTAGAACTTTTCGGCCCCATCGACCATCCGATCTGCGAGCAATGTACCCTGCCCACTGCCACTTCGTTCGGCATTTCTTCTCACACAAGGAAACTCCGAGCATAGCTCTCTCCATTGCCCTTTGGGTGACTGTAAGCTTTCTGATGGGCCCTATTGTAAGCGACCACGTCTAAGAGCCATAGCTGGTCACACACTGGACTTTCGTCTTGTGACACTGTGGTAAGTTGGAAAAGAAGATATCGCGCAGCTTGCCGAACGTTGCCCAGTCGAGTTGGATTCGACGGTTGAACTCTTCTTCAAAGTTAGACCTATCTAACTGGACCGTTGAGTGAATATATTTCTATAAAATTCTAAAGGAATTTGCTACTAATTTAAGTAAACATCGATTACGAAACTACGCCTGCTGTTGATACGTGTACTATTATAATAAGCTAAGATTTTGTGAACATTTACTTAGCATTATTAACACTGAACTTATTCGACCATGACCCAGCAAACGTCACCAAGGTCTTGCTGAAAATTGGTGAATGTAACAGTGCGTGGAAAATAATTATAATAAAATAAAAAAACATAACATCACACTTGTCGCATTTTTCGAAGTGAGGCAGAAGTGTAAGTAGGTACACTCTCATTTCGCCGGCAATATTGATGGACCAGGTTTTAGTGAAAACACTATGGACAAGTCTTTGGATGTGACTCAGTTGCAAAGTATTTTCGAATGGAAAATCTCAATTTAACTTCGATTTTAAACTGCATATCAACTGCATGTCGACTGCTAGCGGACTGCGCCCTAGCACAGACGGTTGACAGTTTCGATGCAATTATAATTTCAACTGAATAAATGCATTATTATGTACGGCAAAATGCAATTACGCAGTTGACGTATAGTTCAAATAATACTTTATGTGTCATTATGGTATAGTATATATATATATAATATCATTATGGTATAAGAGGTAAAACCTTGCAACTATTGTCTTCTTAGTTAAAAAAAAACCGGCAAAGTGCGTGTCGGACTCGCGCACGAAGGGTTCCGTACGATTATCGCCAACAACGGCAAAAAATCACGTTTGTTGTATTGGAGTCCCACTTAAATATTTATTTTATTCTGTTTTTAGTATTTGTTGTTATAGCGGCAACAAAAAATATATCATCTGTGAAAATTTCAACTGTCTAGCTATCGCGATTCATGAGATACAGCCTGGTGACAGACGGATAGATAGACAGACAGACGGATCGTGGAGTCTCAGTAATAGGATCCCGTTTTCACCCTTTGGGTACGGAACCCTAAAAACAAAAAAAAAGTTTGTTGAAATTGACAAAATGCAAGAAAATGGCTACAAAAATGCATGCAAATCAGCAATGGTAGAAAGGATCCCACAAGGATCCATCTTGGGACCTATTTTATTTATATTATTTATTAATGATTTAATTAATTATATGAATTTAATTTTACCGTACTTTGAAATAATAATTTTTATATCAAAAAGACAAAGATAATGTTATTTAGAATAATGAATGAAGACAAAATCGAGCCCGTCAGTGAAGTTAAATTTATAGGTATGCGAATTGACGAATTGCTAAATTGGAAACCTGAACTAAAGGCAATGGATGCCGCAGTATCATCCGCATGTTATGCTTTGAGAGCTCTGAGAAGCGAAATTAGTGTAGAACAACTGAAAATGGTATATTTTGCGTTAGTCGAGTGAAAAATTAGATATAGCATACTTCACTGAGGAAACAGATACGATTACAATATTAAAAGAGCCTTTGTTCTGCAGAACTGCACAATATGGACAATAGTCCGTAAACCCCTAACAGAAAGTTGCTAGCAGCATTTTATAAAGTTAGACATATTCACAGTTCCAAGTATTTATTTTCTTGTACTTTTAATAAACTTGATAAATTATAAATTTGAAACTACAGAAGAAGAAGAAATAAGGGAAGGTACCCATAGAAAAGACCTTAAGGGTACGATCTACCCGAATTTCAATGTTGTGAAACACAGTCCACGTTACCAATCAGAACAGGTTGCCTTTAGATCTGAAAAGGTCGAAAAGGTCCACACTAGTTCTTTTAGAACAAAATCCTATTGGACAAATGTCTTTAAACCATTGAACAAATTGCAGTACATTTGATTATTGGATTTTTTGTGCTTATGATATATAATACAATATAATATTGTTTATTGACATAATGAATACAATTTGGATTAAGGAAGTAGGGTGTCTTCCCCCTAATAAAGTGACAGTAATCTTACATCAGACAGAACAAATGAAAAGAACAGATAAGTTAACAAACGTTCTGCCATGTTTGTGTATGTGTGTTTTTGTATATGTGTGGGTGTGTATATGTGTGTGTTTGTGTATGTGAGTGTGCGTGTGCTGTGTAGGATGGGTTATGTTTTTATGAGGTTTTTTACATCAGTATAGTCCATTGACTTTAACCAGGTATTTAGAATTATTTTAAATTTATTGTTATTCAATTTGCTTACTTTCTGGATTTTAGTAAATTTATTATAGGTCTGCGGAGCAATATAAGCAAAGTGTCTTCTAGCAAATGCTGTTCTAGTACGAGGAACAGGGCATCTTTCCACGCGCTTTTCTGATATTGGCAGGTTAGGAACAACTTGTTTGTGGTATCTTCGAAGTACTTCGTAGGTTTAGACTTTCTCACAGACAATACTCCAGCCAGTTCGTACACTGAAGGTGTGGGATATAATATGGAAATGTATGTAATTGAATTGATATGTCAAATTAATGTTCTTTTTGTCTAATTTAATTTGACACAAAGAATTGTAGTACTTAACTAATAATTGTTTTTTGTGATTATGATATATATGAAATGTATGTAATTGAATTGAAATTTTGAAATGAATGGGTTTTTGTTTTTGTGATTAATTGAATTATTATTTTTATTTATTTTATGTAAATGTTCAGATATAAATTTATTGTTCATGAATAAATGACTATATTTTGATGACCTGAATGTCATGTGTCTAATGTAGGTCATTCACAATCTTGAGCTTATACACACTAGAAGTGGCATTTAAAGGAGGACATTGTTTGAATAATTTAAAAGCCAAATCAATCACCATAACCTTAAAAAACAATATTCCGCCGAACCTTAACATCAAATTAAATTGAACACCTGTTTCCCATAAATTATTCAACCTACCTACGTTGTTTTTATGCGAAACATGTAAAATCGTCACCAGTTTGACGTCGATTCAAGTTTGCCCAGTTTTCTAATAATTTGGGAAATCTATTAGAAGGTATTTAATCTATACTTCTATAATATTATTATAAATGCTTAAGTAACTCTGTCTGTGTCTGTCTGTCTGTTACCTTTTCACGGTAAAGCTGCTGAACCGTTTTAATTCTGGAAATCATCCTTAAGGTGGAAGTTTTTATGGTGAATTAATAAAAACTCATGTAAGGCGACCCACACATCTACAATATTATTGCGAAGTATAAAAATAGGCTATCCGAAGTACTTATGCTACACAGACGAAGCCGCGGGCAAAACCTATTTTGTAATAAAAGGTAAGATGAAACGTCATCATCATATCAGCCGAGAGACGTCCATTGCTGGACATAGGCCTCCCTCAAGCGACGCCACATTGAGCGGTCCCATGCGTCCCGCATCTAGCCGATCCCCTCAACCTTCACCAGGTCATTCTACCTGGTGGGAGGCTTTCAACGCAACGTCTTCCGGTTCGCGGTCGCCACTCCAGAACTTTTTCTGCCCCATCGGCCATCCGTTCTGCGAGCAATGTACCCTGCCCACTGCCACTTAAGTTTGGCAATTCGTGAAACTAAAAAAGACTACACTAATTTATTCAATGAAACGTGTTTTCATATAATTTACATACACACGATAAATTTACATCCGCAATAGTGACTGTAACTTAAAAGGTTCGAGAAAAAGGGTTTTACAGAGAGGTTTGTTGTCGTCATTTGTTTTACGTTTGACAAACCTTAAATTCATTCATTCACTGACTGTCTACATACAACCTAAATGGCTGGGCCTAGAAGCACGTAATTGAGTTACTTTAGTAAACAAAAGCGAACAAAGGATTTTTGAAAATTCGTACTCGAAGTATTGAAATAGATGATGCAAATTTGTGAGGTAGTTCGTCCGTTTGTTGTTCCACTTCGTTCAATTTCACACGACACGGCTTGTATGTAAATAAAAAAATACATTTATTATTCTTTAACATCAAAATTATGATGAATTCAGATAGATTTTTCTATTTAAATGTTTGTGTGTTTTATGCACTACTGCTGTGGTATGTGGTATTGGCCTTTTGCCTTCCTTTTGTATTAAAACGTATCAAATACAGATCCTCCAACTTAATTAAAGTCGGTTATTAAGCAACTGGTCTGAAGATCATAAGTCACTTCTTAAAAGAAGTTATTCATTAGAATTAAGAATACTTATTATTTCTTTATTATTTTAATTTGAGGTCATCAATGTCAAATATAGCAAAATTTTTGTTTCCGGGATCATAAATTATATTTTTTTAGGCGTACTAAATAGTTGACAATAATACTATCGGGCTGCGTGGGCTCTTTTCATATTAAAATGAATAACATGTTTTTCAACTTATCTAAAAAAACTTGTTTTTCTTACTTCTGGACCGTGCCGACGGCGCGACGCAATATTAATTGCGTCGATAGGCGACATCGTGTAAGTATTTTCGTACTAAATAGTTGACAATATGATTATCGGACTGCTAAACAGCTCTTTTCATAATAAAATAAATGACACGTTTCTCAACTTATCTAAAAAAACAGCTTTTCTTACTTCTGGACCGTGCTGACGGCGCTAAAAAAACTTACACGATATCGCCTATAGACGCAATATTAACTGCGTCTATAGGCGATATCGTGTAAGTATTTTCTAAGAAAATTTCAATTGCTAATCGGTCGAATTGCATCGCATTATGTTCACATAAACGCAATTACGAACACACGATAAGCGTATTGGTGTCGTATAAATCGAATTGCGTCGATCCATCAGGCTGGCTAGTAATCATTTATGACCTCGTTATCGATACATGTTGGAAGACTCTTTGATCAAACTATATATTTTGTAAGACAAATATTTTTCTTATATCTTGAGATTTAAAAAAAAAACAGTTGTTAATAAATTGCCTACAATCACCAAATCGACATATTTTATCCTTGCTACCTCTGTTAGCTACAACAATCGAGAGTTTCGTAACGGAAATTGTAAGGCGTCTCATCAAAGTGAAGCTTCTCACGGAAAATTTGCTTGATAGTAATCAAGTGCAAAAATGTACCATGGATCCTGGACTAAAAAAGGTGCTTAAGCGAATCATTTCTATGAGACGGTCTGTTTGTTTAACTTACTGAGGATTAACTTTAAATTTTCATACAAAATTGCAAACATTGGAGAGGTACTTCGGAAATAATGAACAGCCCTATGCCCAGTAGCAGTTGATAATAAATAGCAGGATGAAAAAAAAGAAACGTGTTAAAATTTATAAAAAACAAAACACACTTACATCAGTAACATTACTCCTAATATAATGTCCGCTGTGCACCAAAGTGTCGATCTCATCCAAATTCTTGTCTCCACCGATGCTTATCTGCAGCGAGGCGAGGCAGTACTTCCCGCGGACAGCGCCATCTATGCTGAGACATTCGTCATAGTCGCCATATTGGTTCCCGTTGCCACTGAGGATTCCAGCCGGGGGCTTTGCAGTTGCGTCGAACACTGAAACAAAATTGGACTTTTGTAGTGTCTGAAGAGCTGTTTAGTAGCATAATAAAATAATAAATTATAATACTTCATAGTAATGTAATATTTTAAATAATATATTACATTATTAAGTATTCTAATAATTATTTATTTATTTTTAGACACAGTAGTCTATAATATTACTCTAAAAAGAAAAACGAATGGATCATATTTTTCAATTCAATTGATCCATTCAAAATTTAAGTAACAGACATTAGATTAAAAAACTAAAAAAAAAAAATGGCTTCACTGCGAGCGAAGCCGCGGGTAAAAGCTAGTAATATATATTATACTATAATATTATAAAAAAAAATTCGTGAAAATTAAATCTGTCCAAGTTAATATTAAATTGTTGTCCTGTATTAAACAAATCCAGATGCAATTCCGTGGTATCCTTGGTTATTTTGTTTGAGGCATACTACTGGAGTTTTACGAATGTTGGCTATCGATTAAACCGTTACAATGCTACGAAAATTCAAAATATCATTATCATTTTAGTCGAAAGACCTTCAATGCCCGACATAGGCCTTCTTTAGTGCTTTCACTAAATCTGCTTGCTGCAGGGTCAACAGCAAGCGAGCGAATGTCAACGTAATGCAAAATATACAAAACTTGTAATCATATACTCCTTTGATACAAGTTCAGAGGAAAATCTGATTACAAGTTCCAGAATTCAAGAATTGAATTTGATCGTGAATAAAATTGTAATGTAAGCAAATAACAACGGTTTATCATAACCAGTGGACAGTGGCGTATGAGTTTCAAATTTCAATTCATTGACAATCAGCTCAAAATAACATATCACAATATTGTGAAACATTATTTTATTTGATTCAACACGATTTTATTTTTATTACGTTAGGTATGTTACACATGTATGTTCTTTGACGTCAATGTCAATAACCTTCGTGATGGGAAAGACATTTTTTAATAATTTCCCTTATTTATATGTAGATTCAAAATTATTTTGTATTGTCAAGGGGTTATTTTCGAAGGGTTAAAGAACAAACACCAATTGGTCATTCAATACGATCTCTCTGTGAAGTGAGAGCAGTGATTGCCCCGATCAGTCTGTGCGTAGGAAAAAACCGGCCAAGTGCTTCGCACATTTAGGGTACCGTACCAAACCGCAAATTTAAGTTGGTTGTAGTAGAAAAATGAAGGAATTTCAAAGAAAATCTGATTTATAAATATATTGGTATTTGTTATTAAAATATACATAATAAATAACATTATAACCAAATTTTAAGTTCACAGGTCAATAAAAAAAAAAAATAATAAAAAAACTGACTTTGGTGTCTTCTCATTCCTTTGCTATTCGTGTGATACGCACTCGATGAGATAGGTCAAGAAATTTTGTCAGGCCCTCATTTTACTGTATTGGAGCCTCCCTTAAAACATAACAATATATTTTTTACAATTTGCATGACTTTGGGTCAACAAGATGCTTATACTGTGAAAATTTGAAGACTGTAGCTCCAACTGTTTGGCCGTAAAATCCATGTGACTGACGATGGACATACAGACAGACAGACAGACACGTGTGTGACAGCAATAGGGCTCCGTTTGAACTCAAAAAATTGTCTTTAAACATCTAAGCTCTAGTTGGACATCTACAACGCACAAGTCAAAATTCTACGCAGATATAGACCTTGTCTGAACCGATCTTGATTCATTATTAATATTTTTTTAAAGTTTTCCTTTTTTGTCCAGTTTGTTGATTTCATTGACACGTGTATGCTGTTAAAAGTGTTCAGACTAATTACTTAGATTTAATCTTGTTGTTTATTTGTATTGTATTAAATACTTATTCATTTAAGGTATGTATGTAAATATATATGTAGAATTCGCCACAAACCCTTGAATACTGTGCTAACCAAACTTTATATCATTTGCACGTCACATAAAAAAGCCTCTAGGGCTTTTTCCGAATTGAATTCGATCGAATGCCTTACACACTTCAATCTCGTTCGTTGAACCTTGTATGTCAAATGTCACTGGTGAAATGACTGTGGGTAGTGAATACGAAATGTCGCAGCGTACAATTCAAGGATGCCATTGGCGTGACTCGAATGCACGTGCAGAAACGGAGAAAAAAAACGTTAGATCGCAGACTGGCGGACAGACGGCAGAGGCAGGATTGATTTTTCTTTTTTTAAGAAATCTCTATTTGAAGGTTAGGTATTGCGTCGATTGATGTTGGCCAATTTTAATCCTTTTCCTTTTTTTAAAATAAAATGTACCAGGGAAAATATTGGGTTGCTAGGTTTGTTAATCTTGAAATAAATAAAGTAAAATTCTACCGAATAGATTTTGGATATAACCCCACAAAAGGTATTGCAGTTCTATTCTGTAAAATCTCTATGAAAATTTACTGGTTGCTTGTAGTGAAATCTTTAGTGTTAGGTGAATTGTTGCTCTTCAAGTTATTTCATCTAAGTTTCACGTTAAGATTTAACAGAATAGACTGGCTGGTAAAAAATTGCTCAGACATTGATTGAAATATATATATAAATCAATCTGCCTAGCCTTTTCCCATCTGTACTGGGGTCGGCTTCCAGTCATACCGGTTTCATCTGAGCACTAGTGTTTTACGTGGAGCGACTGCCTATCTGACCACCACAACCCAGTAACTGGGTAACACGGTACTCCTTGGCAAGACTGGTGTCAGATCTCAAGCTTCTTACTACCCGTAACGACTGTCAAAGATCTTCAAATTACAGCCGGGACCAACGGCTTAACGTGCTTGCCGAGGCACGGAGGAAACTCGGTATGTTGAAAATGGTCACCCATCCACAGATCGACCTCGTCAAGCGTTGCTTAACCTTGAAGATCGACCCGTGCGGCTGTTATTATTTAGCCACGAGCTCCTCTTAATAACTCTCTTAACAACAACTTAAATAATAAAGAGAAAAATAAAATAAAAACAATAACAGATTGTTTACTTCCTTGTTGCAGTCTGAGGATGAACTTCGTGACTCCGAAATAAAAGCTATAAATCTAGCTATCAAGACTTGTGTGATATCATAAAACGATAAGGAAGAGTAGTTACAAGTTTCCTGTATAAAATTGCTTATTAGTACTAATAATACTTAAAAAAATTCAAAGTACCTACTGGCGTTTATTCTTTTAACGAATGAATATATTTGAATTTTATTAAGGCGATATATACTCCCCAATGTTAACGCAGTTCTGGATGTGCGCCCGTTCGGAGCCAAAATATAAATATTGAATCCCCTTTTGAACCGTTTTGTTTGCAAAATATTATTTGATTTACATATGCTATTTCAGTTATGAAGAAATTCCAGCCATAAATTTTTCTGTGTAAAAATATTTTTAAACATCCAAGTCGTTTTGGAAGAGTATCCAAAAGTTGCGAAAAATATCGTGTTGATAATTATTTTTTTAAACCAAAACTATTTGTAATACGAAAAAAACATGTTTACAAAATAATGTACTTGAAACAATAATAAATATATATTTTTTGCAAACCTTTTAACTTAGCCGTTACTAAGGAGTATACTTTAGAAATTTACCGATTACGGCAGTAAAGCGGATGTAGGCCCTTAACTTGCAGATGCAGTAAATATAAAGTAGTTTTTTTGAGGACAACGTGACTTTAACTAATAAATCATAACATCATGCTTGGTATTCCCCGAATGTTTAGTAAGAAGTGCACCTAAAGTATGTACACCACGTTTTGACAGTTATGTATTAATTCCCATGTAATAAGGGATGAGTCTACTGCCTTGAACCGGACACAAAGCCATACTCTGAGCTGCTAATTTATTTATTTATGTAAACACAAAAACATTTTTCAAACAAAACAAAAAAATTCAGACGACAAAGGTACTGCTTATTTCGTAAAAAAATTCTTCCAGTAGACCAGCGACAGAAAAGTTAGATGATAAACGAAGACACAGTGTGTTGAAAGATTATGGAAACTTCAAATAGACATCAATAAATTAAATAAACTGTAATTTTTAATTTCGTAAACTAAACTGACAGCTGGCAACGAACTTATTTTTTTAAATGTTGCAAGCGCGGAGCATAGTGTTGTAGGTAAGGCTCAATCATAAGTGATTCATCGAATCAAAGTGACATGACTCCTGAATTTAATTTTACTAATTGGTGTAAATAAATGTTTTATGAATATAAACGTAATATATTTAAACATAACAGTATTCATACACATAGTACATCAACTTTTATTGTGATAAAAAAAACTAACAGGTATTTGGTTACATAACTTTGTAAAGATTACTACTATGGGTGATATAGAATATATAATTTGCATATTATTACTGTGCGTGTTATTTTCTGTTACCTATTTTAATCTATGGAAAAACTTCTGGGAATAAAAACAATATCTTTATGGAACACAAATGGTACACTATATATTTTCTTGTCCGCTCAAGTCACCATGCTACCAACGTAATCTAGTAACTTTATCGGTAAAATGCAAGGTTTTCTAAGACATCACCGTCGAAATTCCAGATGAATAGTGTTGGGTAACGGATGTTTTCGTCCAGAATGGACGGATTTTGGGTGGATTTCTTAGAGAATTTTACCTTATGATCCGCTTAGTACGCAATCTGCGCGTGAGTTGATGTTTGGACTACTGATCAAGCGTTGCTTTGTGTCAGTGACATGTGATCTAATCTTGTTAGTGTTGTGGTAAGATAATAATTCGGTAGACGGGTTTTGGGGAGATTGTCAGCAGAGACCGTAGACAGTATCTTGAGATAAAGAATTAATTGCTTCATAAGAGATTAAAAACTTTTAAAAGTTTCAGCTTAGACTGTCTGCCTTCAGCTTTTTTAAGTCAATGACGAAACAAGTTCAAAATTAAAAAAAAAAATCTGATTTTTAGAACAAAACTATTAAAACTGTGAAAATAAATAATGCAAAACCATTATCCTTGAACAACTGTAAAAAAACAACAAATCTTTTTTTTTATTTTTTTATTATTATCTTTTCCCTACACTAGGAATTTCTCCCTATATCGTGGGTGCGTTTACAAACATAAACTCACATACACAATAAGAATGTGTTATTTATAAAAGTCATTATTAGGTATAAGAAAATACGACAATTAAATCTACCTTTTCGAATGGATAGTAGAATCAATTATTATTATTAGTTATTAACTGTAAATGTGTTGACATTCAAAGGTGAAGTGAAGTGAAGAATGATCTAATTGAAATAAACGATTTGACTTTGACCTTAGAATCAGATCCGTATGGCATATTCAGCATTTTAACGTTCCCACTGCTGGGACACAGGCCACGTTTCTTCAAAGTTTTGTTTCTGGGATATACCAGTTTCCGCACGATGTTTTCCGTCCCCGTTTTTAGAGCAGTGTAGGTGGCGAAATAATTTACACAAAGTATAACGCCTGCCTGGGTTTGAACCACCACACAATCACGGCTTATAACACTTAAATCGGGGCCGTTACCACTGGGCCACCACTGCTCTAAAACAGATCCGTTTAAAAGTGGATAATATAAATTACTATAGTCATTAGATAATTTGTGTGTGATGAATTCTGAATCATTTCTAGGTTTATTTATGATGTCAGTTCCGTGATATAATAGTGACAGATTTCGACGACTAGTCCTCTTCTAATTCACGCTTATAATAATAACAATAAAAATAGAAAACAGTTTTTGGATTGTTAACAGTTTTGATTAACCATTATTTTATTTCCCCGTTCTTTAACATGAATAAAATTTTGATTTGAAATAAAAGATAGGAGCATTAAAAATTGGAATACTTATAAATTAGTTTTCTGCATGAAAAAAAGCTGAAATTCTAGTCCATCTAGGTCCAAGTCAGCTGAGGTTAGAGACCTATAGTTTTAAATGCCTCATGATAAATGATAATGATAAATGATTTTATTTCTGTAAGTAGGTTTGTACAAACACTTTTACATGTCGATCATATTTTTAAAACTAGATGAAGTCGGCGTTTCCTATCTGACTACTCTGAGAAGAAAGGCCGAAACAAACTCAGAGGTCACAGTCTCTTTTAAGGTCCAGACAAAATCTTTGTTAGATCATGTGAAGACCATGTAGACTGAAGTCTGAAATGGTCTTTTTAGGAAAGAACCAGCCAGATTGAGTGGACCTGTCCAGTCAGTGCACGCATTTGTCAATAACCGTGCAGCTCAACTCAGAAATTAAGGAGCTCAACGATTCGACGAACAATACCAAAGAAAGGACATTCGGGTAGGCCGCATAAACTACTCAAACTGCCAGACCATGATTAAAACTAATTTGGATAAATTAAAATTAAAAACAAACAAAAATTGAATCCACATTGTCTTCACATTCACAACAATTAAAATAAACTAAAAAAAAAATATAATACTTTAAAAAGTAAATATTCTTGTCATTGCAAGAAAACAAAAACAAAAAACAAAATTCACGTTGAAAAATATATAAAAAAAAAAACAAATTAATTGGAGCAGCTCAATCCCAAGCCTGTTTGTCCTCAACGTAATCTTTTATTGTATAAAACGCTTTCTGGCACAACTTATGTTTAATGAATGTTTTAAATTTATTAACACTTAGATCTTGTACGTGGCTTGGAAGCTTATTATAAAAGTGTACACATTGACATCTAAACGAGCCACCTATTTTCTTGAGCCTTGTTTCAGGTACTACAAATTTGTGTTTGTTTCTAGTATTTATGTTATGGATATCACTGTATTTTTTAAACAATTTTATATTTTTATGGGCATATAAAAGATTTTCATAAATATACTGAGAAGGCACTGTCATTACATTAATCTCCTTAAATTTCTCTCTGAGAGAGTGACTCGGGCTTAATTTATAAATCGATCGAACAGCTCTTTTCTGCAAAACAAAGATAGTCAGGATGTCGGCGGCATTTCCCCACAACAGAATACCGTACGACATTACACTATGAAAATAGCTAAAATATACTAAACGGGCTGTCTCTATGTCAGTTAAATTACGAATTTTCCTAACAGCATATGCTGCGGAGCTTAGTTTTTTCGACAATTTATCTATATGTGGGCCCCACTGAAGCTTAGCATCCAAAGTTAAGCCTAAGAATACTGTGCTATTTTCAGGATTCAATTCTTCGCCCTTTACCAACACATCAGTTTTCACCTGCCTAACGTGAGGTAGGGTAAACTTAATACATTTGGTTTTTTTTCCATTAAGTAGTAAATTATTAACATTGAACCAGTGAACTACTTTTGAGATCGCGCTATTTACATCGTCAGTAACCAGCTGCTGACGTTTGAGTTTAAACAAAAGTGAAGTATCATCCGCGAAAAACACTATATCATGGTTATACTTTATGAGGTAAGGCAAGTCATTCATGTAAATAAGAAACAAGAAAGGACCAAGAATCGAGCCCTGCGGGACGCCCATCATTACTATAGATCCGGGAGATCTTTTTCCATTAACGTCAACGCTCTGAATCCTATTACTCAAGTATGAAGTGAAAAGATCCAGAGCGCTGTTCCGGATTCCGTAGTGGCGGAGTTTCCTGATTAGCGTATCATGAAGAACACAATCAAATGCCTTGGACAAATCACAAAAGATTCCCAAGGCATCGCACTTATCTTCCCATGCATTATAAATATGTCCTAAAAGCTCAACACCGGCATCAGTAGTTGAACGACCCCTTGTAAAACCGAACTCTATGCTATGTAATAATTTATGTTTATTAAAAAATCTTTGCAGTTGCTCTAAAATTAATTTCTCAAATATTTTACTAAACGAAGGTAGTACTGAAATAGGTCTATAATTTGAAGGGTCTGATGTACTACCTGATTTAAACAATGGTATTATTTTACTATTTTTCATAAGGTCAGGAAACTCCCCACAGTCGATACAATTATTAAAGATAATAGCTAAACTAGGTGCGACAATATCAATAATAGACGTAGCAACTTCTACAGAATGACCCCACAGATCTGCAGTCTTTTTAACATTTAAAGTGTGAAAGGTTTTAATTATGTCTCTAGAAGTAATATGTTCAAAAAGAAATTCCGAATCGCAAACATTAACATTTTCTTTTAGCAAAGACTCAGCAACAGAAGGTGATGAGTTTAGGGATTTAGTAGTTGAAATGGGAATATCTGAAAAGAAATTTTCAAAAGCCACTGCGACTTGTGAATCTGATTTTATGATGTTGTCATTAATGGACAGGCTGTAGTCAATATTTCGGTTACCAGATCTTCCCGTTTCACTATTAATAATATTCCAAGTCGTTTTAATAACGTTACTACTATTTTTAATCTTCGAACTCAAATAACGCGACTTGGCCAAACAACAAACTTTTTTAAATAATTTTGAATAATTTCTAACATATAAATTAAATTCAGCAGTGTTAACAAAAGTCCTTTCATTGTACAACTCATAAAGCCGTTTCCTACTTTTATGAATACCAATGGTAGCCCAATCACTGAATGATGCATTACCATTAACCGAGATAGTCTTGGGAATAAAGGTAGAATTAAATTGTTTACAGTACATATTAAAAAAATCATTGTATAGTTGATTTGGATCGGCATGAATTGATAAAATTGGTAATTTATTAATGAGTTTAACTTTAAACGCTGCCAAGCGACTTGCAGTTTTGGGGTTAACAGTGATATCCTTTTTAGCCACTTTGTTATTTTGGTTTGGTATAGTAATCCTCTGCCCGCAATGATCAGAATCTAGTAAATTTATAATTTCTTTGTGGACTGGCACAACATTAGTATAAATATTATCTAAACATGTGGCACTAGTAGGGGTTATTCTTGTGGGCTCCAAAAATAGGTTTACAAGATTGTAGGACTGAAACAGACTTATTATTTTACTGCAATAACCTGAGTTTTCTAATAAATTGATATTAAAATCCCCACAAGTGATAACGGATTTATTCGAGTTACAAATCTTGTGTAACACTTAATCCATTACCTTTTCAAAACAGTCATACAATCCTGAAGGGGGTCTGTATACACTTAATACAATAAACTGCTCCAATTCTATACAAGCTATTTCGACTGTCCGCTCAACAGATAGGCTCACAATATCCTTACGGTCTTTAAATTTAAGCTGGTTACTTACTAAAATCAATGAGCCACCATGTATAGCATTAACTCTGCTGAATGAACTACCAACCTGGTGATTATTAAAATTGAACAATAACTGGTGGCTTTTAAGCCAATGTTCTGTAATACAAAGAATATCAATACTGTTAAAATTCATAAATAATTCTATTTCTAAATCTTTGTTCATAAATCCTTGAATATTTTGATGCACCAGGTTAACACTATTTACTGTTTTCAAACTTGTATGTGATTTTATTTTGCAATTTTAATTCTGCAAACTTTTGCAAGAGGTTGTCTCTATTGTCTTAATTTCTAATTTAAATTGTTATCAATATCAATTTCTGAGACCAAATTATTGGCTGAATTAAATAACATGTCTTGGCATTGCTCAATAGAAGCAAGTTGTTTAGCCAAATTCTTGGCTGTAATAGAAAAATAATATGATAGCGACACAGCTATCTGTCGTTTACAATACTTTGAAAGAAAGTATCTATCCATAAAAAATCTATCTTTTGTTAAACAAAAGTGGTTACCAACATAATTGTTAGTGTCAATTAAATGGAATAAATTATTACTATATGTTAAATTATGTAATGTCCTATTCAATTCATATCTAAGATTGTTTTCTTCCTGTGGCAAACTTTGGCTGTAAGGGAATGTGAACATCACAATTTTTTTTAAACTAAGGTCGCACAATGATCTAAAATGTTGGAGTAATTCTCCTTTGTTCACGTTACCCCTATTACCATTAAGTATTAACAATGTAGTTTCCTGGCTAAAATTGCATTGTATAACTTTTTTCATTATGTCAAATAGAGAACAACCAGGCATACAATAGTTCATTATTGAGTGTCCTGGATATTTATTCGTCAACAAGTGGCCTAGATCCTTTCCAATTTCATCACAAAATAATACTATTTCTGTATTTACACTCTTTTTAGGCAAACAGTTAGTAATTTCTAATGGCAAACTGGCACTAGACTGCGGTATGGTGACATCACATATTGTCAATGAATGGTCCGGTGTGGGTACAACAGATGGTGGTTGACAATGATCACATTTGTTGGTTTGTGAGCTTACCAGCTCATTCATTGCCAATACATATTCCCTCATTTGGTTTTCAGAGGCTGTATATTTGATGGTCATAGAAGTAAGTTTCTCCTGAAGTTGGTCAAGTTCATACTGCAAGTCTTCTGTGTCAGTTTGGTATTTCCTAGTACTTTTTTCTAAGTTAAATGAATACATATCTAATTGTTTAAGTAAATGCAACCTTTCTCTATTGAGTTTTACATTTTTGATGAAGTACCTTTGTTTTTTGACCATTTTCTTAGTTTTGACTATGTATTTGTTAATTTTTATGTATTTTTTTATTTTATTTTTACTAGTAACTACCCTCAATGATTTAATTGAGGAATGCAAAACAATGATGGAACTGTTTTTATGGCGAACAAGTCTTTATATAAAATTGGTATCCCAGACATATGGTAGCTAATTGTGACATCCTTTGACACGTTGTGCACAAATAATTATTATGCACAGAAATTAGTAATCATACGTACTAGACGGGCGCAGAAAGTTTGCCGATGACTACCCCCCCGCATACCCGCGCGGCGACCCGCGTTTGTCCACCAAACGTCAGAGTGCCATCATGACGTCACCGGCAAACTTCCTGCGCCCGGCTAGTACATACGACTTTTAAAGACGAGTGAACAGGAGGAAAAGTGAAAAGTAGGCTTCCCCAAACGAATTATACTAGAAATACCAGCCTTTAACTGCTACACTACAGATAAAAGGCATCTTCTCACGCAGAGGAGACACGAACACTTCATTATTCATAATAAAAATCATCAGACATTTATTAAAATTCGAATTGAAATTATTGTTTATGGAATTTAGCAGCCTTGGTGTTAATAGATCTTGCTAAGTTATTACCAAAGCCTGTTTTCATTGTGTTGACACAAAAAATACAATTTTATATGGAAACTGGTTTAAACTTTATTGTTTCTAAGATAGAGTAAAGTTCTAAACCTGTTTTCCAATACATATTTTAAGTTTACGTAAAATTTGTGGAAAATCCACGGGATTATTTTTTAACGTAAATAACGAGAGTTTTTTTTATTATTATCATAACAAGTGCGCATATAGGTTTAAATAATAATAAATAAAGTTTAAAAACTTGATGTGAATAAAAATATCGGTATTTTTCAATAATGGATCTAATTAAGTTGTTGTTCATATGCCGAATATTCCATCCAGTAAAATGTTTTGTTAATAATCTTTAGAACATTATAAGTTGCTTATAATGTAAATCTATTTAAAACTCATAACATAAAATATAAATGGTAAGTTTGTTGTTTGAATGGTTATCTTGTTTTGAATATACATGTAGGACGTAATCTCAGAAAGTACAGATGAGTTTACGAAAAATTATTTCACTGATAGAAAGATTGCCACACTTATTCTGGCATATCGCGGTCAGGGCTTTAGAAAGAGGAATCTCCTAATAATACGAGCCGTGTCCAGTAGTACTGCTTTCTGGATCAGGCCCGTGACCCAGCCGCCTAGCGAGATTTATTATTATTATTATTTTAATGACCACTTTCTCATCTGTTGGTAAGCGATGATGTGGTCGACGGTAAAACACGATTTCCTAGAAATAACCTATTCACTCTTAAATATAACCAGTTATTGGCACTTTAAGAGAGTGCCTCCCCTAACTCCGAAATCAAAAGCCGAGGAAATCATATTGAAATGCACTTGCATGTTACAAAAATTATAAGGACGTCGAAGGAAATATTCTAATTTTTATTGTAAGAGTATTGTTTCATCCAGTGAAATAGTAATTATACATAATTTTCAATGAATTTTAAACAAGCTATCTAAAATCCTATTCTAAAGTTCTGTATATAAAATTCGACTACATGTGACAGCCACCAACCCGCACTGGGCCCGCGTGGTGGATTACGGCCCATTCCCTCACACAGAGAGGAGGCCTGTGTCCCAGCAACGGGAACATTAAAAAGGCTAATGATGAAAATCCTGTTACGGGCATAAAATATCAACATTGTGTAATGTATTATTTTCCTATTTTTAGCCTTAAAACTCAGGAGGGGTCCAGTGTTCACGATCCTCAGTAATGAGGGACCGACTGAAGAAAAGAGACCACTGATATTCATAACGAAAAAAAATGTGAGCCATTTAAAGAGTCAGAAGTAGGCTCAACTCAATTCCAATATTGTTAGCCCGACCATAACCAGGAATTAGCATGGACATATACATAGATTCTCAAAAAGGTTTGCAAATATAATTTCTTAGACTAGTACCTGTCCAAATGAAAGAAGCTACGTCCTCAAGCAAATTTCAGCAGGTGGTGATGGCAACTTTGGATCGGAGTCGATGGAGGCAGATAGTCCGCTTATAGGGTCCAGTTTTCACGATCCTCAGTAATGAGGGACCGACTGAAGAAGAAGAGAGACCTCTGATATTCATTACGACAAAAAGCGCTAATTTAGCTAGTCCAAAGAAGACCAAACTAATATCGAACAATTTGAAGCTGATTTCGGAATTATTATTAGTAGAAGGTTTATTAAAATAAATGTAATTTCTTAGATTACTGATGGGAGCAATTCAATTACATACAGTGCACTTAGGCAGATTGTCATTATGACATCTACTCATAATTTCCAGGAGTTATGCTTATTCATTGACCTCGTTGCAAAACAACTTCGCATTTTAGGCTTGTTGTTGTATAGAGTAGGTTAAACCGTTAGCAGATTAGTTTAAATATATGCTAATTTATATTTATGACTTTCTTAGACGATTTCTTTATTATTTTGATTCAGATTTCCTTCATGCTTTATTAGATTTACTGGCACATAAGTTCGTGGTATGTAGACTTTGGTCATTAATATTCAAATGAGGTCTATCGCGTTTGAATTTATCGCTAGGGGCGCTGGTGTAGAGTGAGGTCTTCAGAATGTTAAATATTATAGTTTATTGTCTTTCTGCGTGAGTTTATTTGCTACTTTTTTGTTGTTGTGCATATTTTCCAAATATGGCAGATTATGATAGGTAAGGGTTTTTCCAACCAATGCTTTAATTGACCTTTTAACCGCTACGTCAAGAAAGCAAAATCGTGCCCTCGGCGCCAACCTAAGATTCCGTCCTTTAATACCTACAAAATAGTAGTGAGTTAGTTTTTAATTACATCGATTAAGCACATGTTAAAATAACATTTTTTTTTAACATATAATATGTTTTTAATCAAAGGATACGTTACCGGCAAAATATAATACAGGACTTACATTTCGTCCCGCTTCGTCCTTTATATCAGAAATGATAAAGATATGTGTCACAGTTTCTGCGTTCTTTATAATTAAATCCACAATTAAAAACAGCAATCGATAAATCAATCAAGCAGCTCTATGTTCAATCATGACGTACGTTTTGTCATCATACGATGACAGTGGCGTAGCTGGTATGGAATTTTTTTATTTGCTCGCCTCTGCGCTAGAGGTGTGTACCCGATATTTATTAATAATACAGAAATAATAATAGGTATTTTATTTTTAAGGTATCGTGTTTTCCTATACAGTATCAGCATTGTCAAATAATCAAATTTAAGTTTATCTGAAAGAACAACCAGTATTAATGCCTCAAAATACCGCCACTTATTGATGATATCTCTGGTAAAAAAATACCATTTACTGTATATACCATACCTTTCAGAATACGACAAAAATATCTGAAAGAAAATTTAAATCATCAAATGAAGTTGTATTTTTATCAATAAACGAAATTTTTAAACTCACGATTTCTAAGTGCAGATATTATACCTAATACTAAAAAAGGGACTTGTTCGCGTAAATATTTAAACTTTACATTGCGACGGCCGCGGCCGCAGACCATGGCAGATGCGTTCCTTTTGACGTTGAGTGGAAACCACCGCTCGTGGTCATGGCTACTTTCTCATAACATTGCAATCCATTTGAAAATTACCGCTCTATTTGAAAATTTGCCGCGTGTAGCATCATGGGATTGTCATGATCATACGACTGTGGCTTTCCAGGGATAGACAATATGACAGTGTGATGGGGATGGGCATTACAGTCACTAAGATTTATCGATAATAATCAACTGACACCGACTCATTAAGTGCAGATATTTCAGTATTTTTAAATTTTCATGATTTTTCAATCGTAAAACTCCTATAACAAAAATTTTATTTATTTGTTATAGAATAATATAAATAAATTAAATATCACGTATTAATTATAGAGGGCACTAGGTTTTTATCATCTTATGTTATTGAAATTAAAATATAAAGAAATAAGTTCAACTAGTATTTAGGATGACTCAAGGAACATAATAAGCAAAGGGAATAAAAACACAATGTTGTTTTATGAGCTTTATTTACGTAAAAAGTTTTATATTTCAGAAAATGTAATCCTAACATTTTTCGAAAAAAAGGGGCAGCGCAAAACTGGGGCAAACTCGATTTCCAAGGCATTAGAAATGATTTTTATTCAAACTTTGCTTCTGTGCATGTTATAACAACATTTAAAAGTTATATTTAAGACCTTACTCGCCAGTGGCGCCAACTGGTGGGCTCAAAAACGGGCGTCATTGGGTTAATTTTTTTTTTGACCGTCTATAAATATTGAAGATGCTGATGACTTCCTTTTAGTAGCATTTTGTTCATATATCCGCTATTATAATATTATAGAGAAGCATACCTCGTGCGTAATTTATAAACAAAGAAGTGTGGTATAGCAGGTACGTTAAAAACAATAGCATGCTGGCTGCACTGAGCGGGTGAAGATTGCTGGTTGCCGAAACACGGGAAAGCTTTCACTCATGTACCTGTCTCGCGCACTTCTTTTCAGTTAACTTCATGCGCAAATGAGTTTCGATTGTCATTATAAACTTAAATTATTTGCTATGTCGCAGGTCGGTAGTTTAACGACTACTGGTTCAGATAAAGATTTGTCAACCCCTAAGAATGCATTTCATCGAAAATTACTTTGAAATCCAGAAACATTTTGAAGTGACTACTTCTTTCTTTCCATATTACAAGAAGTATAGACGTATCAATAATATGCCTTCGAAATAATGTGTAGGTAGAAATTATCTGCGATATACGCCCTAAAGACTGATTAAGTTTTATTAAAAGCAATGTAATACATGATTATATCGGAGTAGGCAAATTACGTATAGTGCAGATCTCAGCACGTTTACTAACATCAATGAAACGACAGTTCATTGCACTTGCGCATTATTGCCATATAGGTAATTAAAAGTGATTCTTTATATTTCTTCAGAAAATGTAAACAATTTCAGTACAAATATTCACAAGTGCACCCTTATTTATAAAAATCCCGACGCTCTTTAGCAAAATATATTATGTTCATTAAATTCGAATTTTTGATTTAAAATTCGAATATAGAACCTTATAAAACAGTTGCTAAATACCGTCAAGATTTTTATAAATAAGGCACGTGATTATAAGAAAAAAAAACTATAAAGAATTTGAATTAAGAATCTGCTTAGTGTCAAAAACTTCCGAAGTTTTTGAAATGTAAAAATTAAAATTAAATCGACTTCCAAAAAACAGTACAAAGCGAAAAATATCTTTCTTTTCCGAAGTCGGTGTCTTTAGTACCTATTGTTTTTCGACACCGACTTCGCAAAAGAAAATTATTTTTCGCTATGTAGTGTTTTTTCTTTAAGAAAGTTTTTTTTTTGTAAAAATGTTTTTACTTTTCTCTTTTTAGTTTTGGTAGGTACCTCAAATTTCCATGAAACTTATTTATAGCCAAAATACATCTCATGACGATTCCAATTAGCCCAAAATTGTTTTATTTCGGAGTTCCAGTGCCTACCTTCCAGCTTCATAGTCAGATCAGTTCGATGGTACCATTTTTATCAATACTGTCTATTTATAAGTACTTGCCTCATCATAGTCGGTTAACTATTCGAGATATCTCATACTCGTGACGTGATATACTTATCTTTTAGGAGTTCTAGAGGCCATCTGTGGTCTTCTTCATTAGTTTCACTTCACCAAATGTTCCTTTCTGAGTGCAAATAATTGCACTGTTGATGAAAATATCAAAATCGCTATATGTAAGGCTATAATATTTGAGGATTTCCCTCGATTTCCATGGAAACCCACAATCAGATTCTGACTTGGTGACAATGGGACCATCTCGGGAGTATACCCTTGCAAACACAACAATAATATTTTCAAAATCGGTCCACAATTGACGGAGAAATGGGTGAAAATACATTAAAAAAGCAGTCGAACATAGAACCTCCTCCTTTTAGGTAAGTCGGTTTAAAATTCTAAGGAACACATCCATAGGAGCGTAGCCTGTTATATTGGATTTTTCATTAAAATAAATATTAAAAAAAAAATGTTACTGAAAACTAAATCGGAATTTGTTACCTACTCAATAACAAATGTCAACCAGCAAACGATGAAGAAGTTATAGAATATTTTTTGTAATTTGCGAACTTAACGCTTTTTCAAGAAACAATTTATTGTACTAATTAGTCACCAATTCTTATTATTACAAAGTAGTAAAAATCTACTGCAATATAAATCGAATCGCAGGTCACCGGAACTTGATGCTAGCTCTTTTATTTAGAAGCAAAATTGGACGTTTTAATGCGTGACTGAATAATATTAATTTTTACAAAAGGTCAATCAATCTATTCACTAAACGTAGCGATTATGATCGTGGGTGCTTCTAAATTTCAACGCACAGCTGCGCAGTTTTTTTAGCAGATCGCTAAATGACATCAGTAGAATAATAATAAAAGCGATAGATACAGAACCGCAAAGTAACTTTGAATAAAGTATTATGTTTTCAAAGAGTTTTATAGTATGATTCTAAAACTCTTCGTGTCTATGGTGTAAAATGTTCGACGGCGGAATGATTCCTTAAGGACAGATGATGTAAACTCGAGGGAAACTATTATACAAGTATTAACTCGACATTTGTCAGACTTCTAGTTAAATATATACATACTCATAACATAATCAGCCTTAAACGTTCCCACTGCTGGGACACAGGCCTCCTCGCTATAAGAGGGAGTGGGCCGTAATCCATCACGCGGGCCCATTGCTCGCGTATAATCTTATTATATCCAAACCACAAGTCATCGCTCTTAACTACGAACTATGAGAATCATTATTCCGAAACAATTTATTAATCCGTACCTTTAAATGATCCTAAATTCTAATTCATAGATACTCGTTACATTCAGACTTAAATATAAATCTAGCTAGTCTGATAAACATGAATGAAATAATCCAAGACACGTGTATTTTCTCTATATACATCTCTTCAGCTTTGACCTAGACATTCATCAGATATAATTTGACTATATTTGGCTACCTGAAGTATTACGAAACTTTTTATAAGTATAGTAATCCACTTTCATTCAAGACAAGTGTCCTTGAATTAATTTGGTTGACCTTTTCTTTGAGATCGAAAGTTTAGCCCAAAGTTTTATGTTTGTACCGTTTTGGATATTTTTGCCAAAAATATAGATTATGGCTCATTGAACTACAAAACAAAGAAATACATTTGTGATTTTAGTTTGCTATTCTATGCTACCAAACATATTTTAATCTTTTTTTATTGGTAAACCCAATGATTTGTACACAAGATTTGCTTTCCAAATTTGATAATTGGGGCCAATGTAAAGTCTCTGTTATAATTTTCTTGATTTAAAAAACTTAACACTTTGCAGTAAAAATAAAATTGGCATAACCTAAGTTTCACAAAACCGTGTGAGTTGATCCTTGCAAAATCGTGAAACCCGACTCAATTTATATTGAATGTAGTGTTATTAATTATTAATCAAGTTGATAGGTTTTATTACAAATAAAAGGATGGTAGATAAATTATTTTTATCGGAAAACTCGAAAGAAAAATGACACCGCTATCATCCAGCGGATTTGCCGGCCGACATATTTTACTTGCGGATATAATTTTCGGATACCTATGGATTATGAATTTCTAAACATTATATATTGTTGGAAGGATACCATAAAATTAACATAACTTGGATACCTGACATTAATTACAACATGCAACATTTTGTTATGAATAAATTGTCGTTGGTTATTAAAATTACCCTCAGTCACATAAAACAAATGATAACATGCCGCATGTTGTTGTTTGTTCCTGTTGTGTTGTGCCAGTCTCAAATAAATATATTTCTATTCTATTCTAATATAAAAAAGTAAATATTTACTTTTCAAGGCCCAAAGCTCCAGCCTGTCCAAGCTGTCCAGATACTGCTGGCTATCCCGTCTGCACTGCTCGCTAGTCCCGTTGCTGGGCACCACAATTTTAGGGAATCTCTCCCACATTTCCACAATATTAAAACGTCCACTTTCATCGTAACTTTCATTTTTCGCGGCTAATTTTAAAATTGTTCCATTGAGTATCGAGTCGGTTAGTAAACTTTTGTCTGGAAGTGTCAATTCGATACACTCCCGCGCGGCGACGGTTGCGATCGCGAGGAGCAAGACGGCGCATGCGCGCGACGCCATGTTGTTTCACTGTATGACGGGCGACGCACAATTCGCGGGTATATCTGAACCGATCTGAACGATCGTACTTGTCACTATAACCCGGTGCGGACAATAGCGTTGAGTAATTTTTAATTTGGGATTTTTTTATTTATATTTGATTGGTTTCTCAATTAATTTCTTAGGACATCTTTTGACCTAAACTTGATTGTTTGAGTCAGAAGTCATTTTTTTTGTTGATGACGTTTTTCAGCGGTGGGTGGGTCCGAGATTTTGTTGTCGTCATTTGGCGGTCGTTTACGGCGTCTTGTGACGTAATGGTGTTAAGAATATGACATTGACATCTTGGTGGTACTTGCATAAGGAGTGGTAGTCAAAACAAGTGTTTTGTGTAGGGTGGTGTTTACCGTACTGCTAATGACAGCAACTGACACTGGTCATCGCAAAAATGTTGGAAGTCGTTTCTGTCTGCCTTCTCTCATTAGCTCGCATAATATTATATTATCAGTGCTTACTGCTAAGCAGTGTATTAAATTACTGATAGACGGAATACTTGTTGCATATTAGGTAGTTAATATAAATATTAATCATGTTGTTCAATTGCAGAACAGATATATTTTCCTTCATTTGTTATTTTAACTGTTTCCTTTAAGCGGAAAACCGGGTCAATCAAGGTTTTTGTCAGCGATGTTCTCTCAAAGGAATCAAAACATTATGATGAAAATCTTTTCTTAGATAACGAAAATATTAAAAAAAAAACCGGCTAAGTGCGAGTTGGACTCGCACACCGAGGGTTCCGTACAAACCTCAGCTTAAAAGTATTATTGACCTGAGTATTTGATATGAATTTCAATTTAATACCTTTACGCGTTCATGAGGAAAGGGGTAGAAAGTTTAAAATTGTTAAATATATTTTTATTATATGATGTAACTAAAAAATTACGGTTTTCGCAATTATTCCTTTATCTGTGCTATAAGACGTTGCTTCGTACCAAATTTCAAGATTCTTCACGGGAAGTACCCTGTAGGTTGCTAGTGTCGAACATTTGCGGAAATTTGCGGCATAAACGGCTGTCTCTTTTGATTGCGTTGGCTTAGAAGTTTTTCACAGCTTTAAGGGACAGTGACCTGAGTATTTGATATATATAAATTTCAGCTTGATACCTCCACCTGTTCCTGAGAAAAAAGGTCTTGATAGACAGACAGTCGGAAGGACAACAAAGTGGTCCTATAAGGGTTCCGTTTTTTCGTTTCGAGATACGGAACCCTAAAAATCACAACAATGTCGCCTGATGGTAAGCGATGATGTGGTCGTCACTTACATACTCGTAGTTGTTAGTATGTAGTGCGTTTGACATTGATGTTTTTATCAAGCAATTAGCATGTATTACGATGTTCGAGGACTTTCTCACAATTTTGTGTGTTTAAGTTATGTTGCTATAAACATAGCACTTGTCTCATAGTTCCAGATTTGGATTAGGCTTTTGTAGGCTGTTGAAGGCCGTAACAATAAGTAAACATTGCATGGTTCGGGTTAGTTTACCTGTTTATTGAACTCATTGCACGGTTTTAGTTAAAGTACCTGGGCGACCGAGTTCTGCTTGGATGAAAAAAGAGAAAATGACGGTTTCTAAAAATGATACCTAGCTAGATCCTTTTATTGCCACCGAAACCCCTAACATACTAAATTGCATGAAAATCTTTGGACCGGTTTCCGAGATTCAGATTATATATATATATATATACATATATACCGGAATTGCTCCTTTAAAGGTATTAGATTATGCGGTCATCACAATTACGTAGTCTAGTTAACAGCCGAAAGACGTCCACAGCTGGACAAAAGGCCAAGCACCATCACATCGAGCGGTTTTCATTGGCGTTATCAGTTATTATCACTTAAAATTTTATAAATGCGAGCAACTCCTGAAGGCGCTCATAAGTGGAAGCTAGATTTTATGAAACTGTTGATTCTAATCTCACATCAATTATTGCGTATCATCTGCTATTGTTAATAAATATCCGCCTAGCCCTTTCCATCATCGGAATACAAGACGTATGGCAATGTACCATTTACACATGGTGGTCATCCCATCTATACGCACAAATCGTTTTTCGAATACTTTCATTGTGCGCACAGCTAAGAAGTGGAATTCCCTGTTTTTGTTTCTAGATAAAAGTCATTAGTGTAGTGGATTTACTACACTACTCCTAATAGTTTTTATATCATCATGATTTATCATTTAATTTGGTTCAATGACTTATGAGGCACTGACCTTTTTTTTTGTTTACAAGAAAAAAAGCTGGTATGTTTTTTGCTTTATAAAATTTATAATGCCTTGAAAGTCTTTTTAGTATTATAGCATTGCGCGATAGGTGTAAATTTTTACGTTAATATTTACGTTTTTTGGCCGAGACCTACAGCCGTATTACGTAAGTGAATACGGCAACGCAAAGAGTTTGGCCGCTATCCAATCGACCAAATCGACCAATCACATGTGAGATGAATGGCGGACGTGGATTTCCGTCTGTGTGATTGGTCGAATTGGTCGATTGGATAGCGGTCAAACTCTTTGCGTTGCCGTATTCACTTACGCAATACGGCTGCTGATAAATATCTATGTGGCAGTTAATCAGTTCGTGCAGTTTTGTATATTAAGTAGACTAGATTGGTTCAAAATTGCATAAAACCAGTAAATATGGTAAAGTCTTTGACCTCGAGAGGGATTGCCCAGACTTATTTTAACAATAATAAATAGACTGTAAGGCTTAGAATAATTGTTTTTATCTGTAAGGCTTGGAAAAAGGAGGAATGATTTGATCGATATTAGTAAATGAAAGCCAAGAAAGGTAATTGTGAAGCCACAAAAAACAAGATTCATCCGAATTCTTTTCAGGCAAATTATTTTAAGCCAAGAGTGAACAGGTTTCTTCTAAGTAGTGTGCTTCACCATCGACCACATCATCGCTTACCATTAGGTGAAATAGCAGCCAAGCGCGAGCCCATCGACAAAAAAAAACGTAATTAAGTCAGCAAGTTGCACCAAACACAATAGTGTTTCATGAGGTTCCTGGTAGATCGCGGCCATTGTTTTTTATTTCCGTCCATGTCTGAAATATGGTTAAAGAGTAAAAGATGTGGTGAATCTTACTAATATTTTAAACTAGCTTCTGCCCGCGGCTTCGCCCGAATAAAAAGAGTTTTAACGTCTCAAGGGAATACAAACTATCTCCATGCCAAATTTCATCTAAATAGGATCAGTAGATCCAGAGATTACCCTTTAGAACCTCACAAACTTTACCGCTACATAATATTATATTATAGTAATGTATAGTATAGATGTGAAAGTTTGGATGGATGTGTGTGTGGATGTATGTTTGTTACTAAATACGCCAGAACGGCTGAACGGATCTGGATGAAATTTGGCACAGAGATAGATTATGGTCTGGAATAGCACATAAGCTGCTTTTCATTCCCTATAGTATAGTACTCGTATATATACCCTATAGTATAATGTTCCCTTGGGATAATAAACAATTTAAACGCAGGCGAGGCCGCTGGCAGAAGCCAGTGCTCTTATATATTCTTTAGCAACCTCGATCCAGTACAACAAAGCGGTGAAACTAGCTTACTGATTAAGGATCTCTCCTTTGGCCAAACATTGTCGCAATAATTCAGCAGATCATATTCTGCAGTAACCTTATGAGTTGATATGATGTGTCAACCTCGGGCTACAGTCACAAATACCCCACAATATGATATTTAAGCGACAATAAAGTTCCGGAAGTAATGAAGACCATTTTTTACAGATTTAATAATTGTCCACTGTACTTTATGGTTTGTAGCAGATTCCCTTTCAAGGATGGGCATTGTTTGTAGGCATTACCTATCAATAACTTAATTTTAAAGGCCTAATTTAGTTACCGTTGTTCTGGGATTGGCTTGAAATAAGGACATCAACCGGATACTAATGCCGTATTCCAGATGCTCATGCTCATCTCAACTCAAACTGTCAATGGATAGTTTCGATTGGTTATCTTGAAGATCCTAGACGCCCCAAACGTTACTGTACTCTTTTAACACAAAATCAGTGGAATTGAGTAGTGTTAGCTTGTACTTGCTAACTTGGCCTTTCATTTTCATTCAATACCTTCCACACATTTTGTATTAATAGAGTTCGGTAACGTCTGGGGTGTCTGGGCTCTTGCTCTTTTGAGTACATTTTAAGCTGAAGAATCTTAAGCCTAACGCGAGAGTTGTGATTGTTTGGCAGTTGATTGGTAGGGGTGGCCAATTTTGAGATTGAGTCGAGTGAGTATCTGGAATACAAGCCTAACTCAGTAAAATAAGATATTAATTAGGTTTTTTTTTTACTTTTCTGTCTCAAGTCGCACTCCTGAGAAAAGGCCACCCTCCACTTTTTTTTCACGATTCCTCTTTCCAGTTCTGGCGACATCTGTGTAGTTTATCCCACCCTCTTCGCCACCATTCACCATGTTTTTTTCACCATTTTCTTCTTCATCTTCTTTAAATTTTGCTCTTCACAAATCCTGAGTTAAAAGTAATAATTATTAATTTCAGGAATCTAAGGGTTTAAAATTCTGGCGTGACGACCGCGTACCGGAACACGTAGCGTTGGAAGTCCTCCCTTTAGGTGGAGCGACGACCTGGTCAAGGCTGTGGGAGTCCGGTGGATGCGAGACGCACAGGACCAATCAGTGTAGCGATGCTTGGGGGAGGCCTATGTCCAGCAGTGGACGTATTTTGACTGAAATGATGATGATGATGGGTCAAGGCATATTCACGCAGTTGAACCGTAAATCTAAATAAAATAGCATGTTAACGGTAAATAAAAAAGATGATCGTCGATTGCATTCGATAAAATGTTTCTGTCTTTTATTTTACAGCGATCTTGCGTCAATATGGGCCTTACAGCCACAGTTGGTTGTTGACCCTTATTTCATAAGAAAAACCTGTAAATAAAAAAAAAATGCATGGCGTCCTCGAACTATTGATTTGTTACAATCAATACTGTTATATTATAAATGCGAAATTAGCTGTCCGTCTTTCTGTTACCTTTTCACACTTAAACCGCAGAACTTATTTAGATGAAATTTGGTATGGAGATAGTTTGGGACCCTGGGAAGGACACAGGATTTTTCGTAACAGTATAATGTTCCCTTGGGATGATTTTCGACTTCCACGCGCACAAAGCCGCGGCCAGAAGTTAGTTCATAATATGTGTAGTATTAAAGGTATTTGTGCCCGGTTGATGGCATGTGGGTACCGGTGCCCGGTTGATGGCATGTGGGTACCGGTGCCTGGTTGATGGCACGAAATGTGGGTGTACTGTCAAAGGTGCACCACTGCCCATCCCTTCGGCAAATGCAGGCTTTACGTTATTGTATTAAAGCTATTAACTAATTACACATCTACATCCTAAGTACTTAATCTCTTGTACCTACTAAGTTAATTAATGCAAGACGATTTAATAGCAATAAGCGATAATACCCTCGGTTGATAGTCGATCGAGAGGCCGTGTATGAGATCACGTTCCCGGTGTGTTATAACGTTAATACTCTTAGTTAAACCGTTATTAGTATCAGTGAAAATAGATATAGGTTTAGGGAAGTAATGAAACAGGGAAGGTATCTAAGGAAGCCGTTACTTGAAACTAGATACCTAGGATAGCATTGGATAGATGGGCCCCCGTTTCCGACTTACGGCCCATTCCCTCGCACGAGAGGAGTCCTACACGCACAACGGACCAAATGGGAGTCCATTTGGTCCGTTGTGCGTGTAGGCCTCCTCTCTGTGAGAGGGAATGGCCGTAATACACCAGGCGGGCCCTATGCGGGTTGGTGGATGTCATATGTCTTCGAATTTTTGGTTTTAAGAGATGTCCTCACGATGTTTTCCTCCTCAGTTTGGATTTGATTGTCATTAAATAATTTACACAAAGTAAAGCGCCTGCCTGGGTTCGAACCTACAACCTACAAATTGTATGTCACTGCCGTTACCACTGGGTCACCAATGGTCTCTCGCCTTCAAAGGAAGACTAAGCAAGAATTTTATGCGCTCGCTCGTTCAATCTTAGACCTCATTCAACGCTTTCCATCAGACGAGATTGAGGTCAAGAGCGGGCTCACTATGAGATATAATAATAAAAAAAATCCTTAGTTATCCACACACCCATAACACGACAAAGACGTCATACACTTCTTTCGTTTTGGCTATTTTAGACAAGAAAGTCACAATTTTCACAGTCGAATCTTAGAACAGAATTCAGAATCACCAGCCACTGCTGGACATGTTCCTCCTCCAAGCGTCCCCACATTGCTCGCAGAACAGATGGTCGAAGGGGGCCGAAAAGATCTGGGGTGGCAACGGCAAACTGGAAGACGCTGCGTTGGATTTGAGAATATCAAAAATTAATCCTGAAAATAGTTTTCATCAGACAATTTGTGTGTATTTGTTTTGTGTGTTTTGATTTTTTTGTTTGTTTGTTGTGTTTTTGAATTTGTGTGTGTTTGCTTGTTATATTTTTTGTATTTGTAATTTGTGTTTTTGTTTTGTGTTTGTTTGTTTGTTTTTTTTTGTTTGTTTGTATTTTTGCTTTTTTTGTTGTTTGTTTGTTTCGAGACAAGCGCCATATCGAATCCGCTGTTTCTAAACCCTAGAGGTAATATTATTCAGAAATTAATCTAATTTTATTGCCACAACAAGCAATTCTTATTCAATAAACAAAGCGGATCCCAACAAAAATTCGAGCTTTATTATTCCGGATTCCGGCTATATGGGCAGTTGGGCGGAGCGCAGAAGAGAATCGGCACTTTAAGGCCAATGTGTCTTTTATAGATAGCCATTTAGGCCCAGAGAGGAATCTATATAGCGGTGATTACAGTTGGGAAGAGCTTAGCTATTATGAACTAGGGATGGCTGTCCGGAAAACTCCGAATCGGATAAATCAATTTCTGTTGTAGATACCTACAAAAATCCGTTTACGACCACATATCTAAATACATTTTTGTACGATCGATGAGGACTTGTCAATTCGTTCAAATTTTAATGGTATAGCTAAGACATCCACCAATTTTCAGCTCTATTAAAATAACTGCAAACTGAAATATCTATTTCCGAACTATATCTTGTTATTACAAGCTTTTAATTAACTTGCAATGTATGTATGTATATTTGTATGTATGTAAGTGTGTTCAGGTCAAATCTTGCAACTGAATTATTTTAAAGCAGTTATCCTCCATCGATTAAGATGAAATTTTGCATACACGTTTAGTTTGGATGACAATGCACGGTTAGATAAGTGACATTATTCTAAATCCAATATGGCGGACGGCCCAAGATGGTGGACTAGTTATTTCTTGTGCACTGCCATGATATGGGTATCAAATGAAAGGGTTTGCTGAGAAGAATACGAAAAAAGCTTGTGTTTAAGAAAAAAAAAAAAAAAATATTTTAGGTTTCTTAATTTGAATTCTCAAACTATTTTCGTGTTATCCTTGTTGGAGTCTAAATTCTACAGGAAAACGGTCGAAACAGTTTTTCCTTGTTATACCGCATGACAAAACAGGAGTTCAAGATAGAATTGCAAAATTCGAAGCTTTTATGCATATTATGTACAATTACATATAATGTGGTCACTATTCAATATAATTATAAATATCTATTGAATAGTGACCACAATGTTGTACGTAATATACCAAAACGGCCAAAAATGAAGACAATGAAGTCTAGTGACGTTGTTTGGCTGAGATAACTATTTTCCTTACCGTACATTAATAAATGGTTTAGTTGTCTCATTTAAATTTGTAAATTACGGTATGAATCAGAATATTAAATTAAAAAAGATCAATCTATCTGACTTTTACTAGATATTTCCCTTTTATTAAACTTTTTCCAAATATTTTGAGGTCGACTTCCAGTCTTACCGGATGCAAGTTGATACAGTATTTGAGATGGAGTAAGCCTCTGGGTAAAACGATAGCCTTGGTAAAAGACTGTTGTCAGATTTTCTGGGCCGTAATCCACCACGCGAGCCCAGAGCGGGTTGGTGGAAATCACATGTCTCCGACTTTTTTGTCTAAGACGTGCCGGTGTCCTCACGACGATGTTTTCCTTCACCGTTTTAAGAGCAGTGGTGATAAAATAATTGACACAAAGCGCCTGCCTGGGTTCAAACCCACGACCTACATCTTATAAGTCGCGGTCGTCGATCACTGGGCCACCACTGCTCTAATCCACTGATCAAAGATTAGATAAAGATTATAAATTAATTACCCAATGATCTACAAATGACTGTCGGGGTTGATTAACACGCATTCCTGTGTGATGTGAAATGACTAGTTTAGCTCAACCATATAACCCACTACCCATCATCATCAGCCCACTGCTGGGCATAGTGCGGGTTGGTGGATGTCACATGTCTTCGAATATTTGTTTACGTAGGACATGCCGGTTTCCTCACGATGTTTTCTTTCACCGTTTTTAGAACAAAGGTGATAAAGTAATTTACACAAAGTAAATCGCCTGCCTGGGTTCAAACACGACCCGTAAGTCGGGGCTGTTACCACTGGGCCACCACTGATCTCCCATGCCCATGCAGCTGTAATTTCTTAGCCACGAGAACTTCAACATTAAAATCGATCAATGATAGAAATACTTTTATGCTGTCTCCGTATTTTTGTGATCGGTCTGTTTCACAACACTATAATACGCGACCCTAATATTTTTGTCTATTGTGTGGACAAATAATAAAGGGCCCACATAGTATCGTACACATAAAAATATATATTTATATTCTATCAATATTATTATGTCCCCTGTAATGGCCTCAACTAATTAATTTCGTTTAGAAATGTTTATGAGGATATTGATTGAAAATGGGGGCCTACTTATTTTGTTTGTTGTTGATTTTTTGCTTTTTAGAGGTTTTTTTGTCGGAGGTTTTATAAATCTTATTTTATTTGCCTGCAAATTAAACTACATAAAATATACCTAGACACGTATCAATCGACAATCTATCGAAACAATTTATTCAAAGAGTAAAATGCGGATAACTTTGGAACGGCTGAACCGATTTTAATCAGACGCAGCTAAGAAAACTCTGAACAAATCACCTTTCAAACGAAAAACAAAATTAAAATAGGTTCATCCGTGTAGGACCTATGATGCCACAGACCGACACACAGATACACGTCAAACTTTTAACACCCTTCTTTTTCGTCGGCGGTTAAAAATACTGTAACTCAGTTGCATACGATTAGGCTGGAAGCCGGCTATAACTACGATAGTTGACAAAAAGTTTGCCAGATAGATTAAATGGCTATGAGAATTTTCTGTGTAGAAATGACAGACACATTCTTAGCGTGGATCCACGAGATCTATTACCAATCCAAGGAATAAGGCTAAATTTCAGCTTCATTGTTACTGAAAGAATTAAACTACAATACAAGAATGTCGGAGGTCAAGATCCTGATGACAATTGCTTTGGCATTGAGTGCGCGTTTCGAAAGAAATACTTGTTTCAATTAACATACCTGTATTTAGATGCAGGTGCGTATAGTAGCACCAATCTGTGAACATATTTGTTTGGAATGGAAAATCGCGTGATTGCTTTGTTTTTTAGGGTTCCGTACCTCGAAAGGAAAAAACCGGAACCCTTATAGGATCACTTTTTTGTCACCCTTTTTCTCAGGAACGCGTGGAGGTATCAAGCTGAAATTTATATCAAATACTGAGGTAAACTGTCCCTTAAAGCTACAAACTTCTAAGCCAACGTAATCAAAATATACAGCCGTTTATGCCGCAAATTTTCGACACTCGCAAGGGAATCAAAACCTACAGGGTACTTCCCGTGAACTCAGAATCTTGAAATTTGGTACAAAGCAACGTCTTATAGCACAGATAAAGGAAAAATGGCGAAAACCGTAAATTTTAGTTACATCATATAATAAAAATATTTTTAATAATTTAAACTTACTACCCCTATGAACGCGTAGAGGTATTGAATTGAAATTCATATCAAATACTCAGGTCTATAAAACCTTTAAGCTGAGGTTTGTACGGAATCCTCGGTGCGCGAGTCTGACTCGCACTTGGCCGGTTTTTTTCCTTCAACTATTGGTATGTATTCTTTCGATGAGTGGACGTTTTCTTCGACTTTGATTGTAGAAAGTGTGACTTCTGACTGAGACTAGAACCACAAAGCAGTCAAGCGTTTGGGTAGATTTCTAGATCGGCTAGAATATAATTAAAGGAACCGGAGAGATTTCAGTGATTATTTGATAAAATCCCGGGTTTAACAAAGAAAATGAAAATAGATACAAAATTGGAGGGAATATGTGTGTGTGTGTGTGTGTGATTATTAATAATGAATGAATTATATAATGTAGCGAATTAAAATCGCATAAATTATACATGTGAAGCATCGTTTAAACTATCGAAATAACCAGAAGATCATGCTTTAATTATTCTCTAGTGGACCTTCAACTCAGGCATTTGTATAAATGATGCTGAACACGTTTTGGTGTTTTTATAGATTTTATTACCAAAAATTGTTAGATATCTGAGAAGACATTCGATTCAACTGATATAAGCTACGACTAAACTGAAGCAAAACCTGCCCGGTGCGAAAGGAGGAGACGGTATCATAATTAACCCAGAAATATCGATGTCTGGGTCAATGGTAGAACAGTTAGAAGTAGTAGTAGATAATGATTATTCATGCATAGTTTGTTAGCCCATAGCTCCGATGTCACATGGATTTGGAGGCGATTTAGGTAGGGTTACTGCGCTCGTTATAAGCAATGGATCCGCACAAAGTTAGTTCGTAGTTTCTTATCGTATTCTAGGTTTTTGATTCATTCATTTTGGACCTTCTTTGCTCGCGCCGATTATGACAGCTATAAGGCATTGTTCACAAACTACAAGTCCAGAAGCCCTAGACAAAGTGATGGCGGTTGTCACAACGGTGAAATGTGAGGGATTCACCTGACGTTTCGACAGCGGTCTCCAATCCCATACATGTTTGTAATTTTTCCAATCGCTTTTGCGAAGCTTTCGTTGTGGTCTAAGATCCGGTGTAAAAATATATATCCTCATATATTATTTAATCAAATTATTGTAAATTTTGTACTTTAAGAAATAAATAAACGATTTTATTATTTTATTTATTATTTATTAATTATGATAAGGATTTTATGGTAGATAATATTATATACATTGATAAATCGCAAATATGTTGTTTAGCTAATTCGCGTATCGATGTGCGATGATGTAATAAAATTTGTAATGTAGGCAACCATGGATTCAATCAACTTTTTGATAAGGCAATCTAATACGGTTTGTATGTAATTATATTAAACTAGCTTTCTACCCGCAGCTTCGCCTGCGTGGACTAAAGGATATTGGCTGTTTCGTTTTTTGCAGTTCTGGCGGGATATTGCAAATTAATATCCAAACATAGCTTTCCACCCGCGTCATTGTTCGCGTAGACTACAAAATTTGCTCGACTTCATTATTTTATTGAATTACATAAATTACATGTAAATTAATATAAAAGCATAAACTGAACTGCCGTCGTGTTCTAATAGCTAGAGCATTGGACTTTCATTCTGGAGGTCTTGTGAGATCGATTTCCACGGGAAGGTAAAAATAGTGAAAGACCACTTTGCTTGCAATTTCTGAATCCTACTACCGACACGAAAGAAAATAAAGACAGTTTGGCGCAAAAGTTATCACCCGATGTTCATTGGCTGTATTGTTTTTAATAAATTTAATACTTTGGTTCTGCTTTTGGATAACGTTTTTGTATACCACATTGGTGGTTTTTCTGTCTGGTGCTAAAATGGCCAGGGTGCTAGTACTGACTCTGTAACAGGCAACGTAAAATTGCCCGTGTGAGATTCAATCTTTCCTTAAATCTATGCCTGCCAACCATAATGACTGACCCTGAGATTTATTTATGATCATTGCAAAGCAGACATTAAGGGGGCATTGTAATCGTTGAAACTCAAAGACAAAGTCAGAGGGTATCAGTGGTATTCGAGGCATGAAAACTTGTTACCGCCGAGCACATATAGTAGGTAATCATTCATTTTAACTTTACCACCCCTTTTTACCCGTTTAAAGGATGAAATTTAAAAAAAAGGCTTACGTACGTTTTTCTTTAATTGTATTGTAGTGCAGTAATAGTAAATTTTAGGTAATTATGATAATAAATAATTTATTTTTCTTACAAACTTTAACACATCGTTAGGGGTTGAAATTCAAAAAACCTTATACATGAGTTTCTTTAATTATATTGAAGTGCAGAAATAATATGTTTCATGTAATATTTATGGCAAACAATTTTTTTGTAAACTTTAACACCCCTTTTTATACCTTTAAGGGATGAAATTCAAAAAATCCTTAAACACGTGTTTCTTTAATTTTATTAAAGAACAGAAATACTATATTTCAAATAATTTTGATAATAAACGATTTATTTTTCTTACAAACTTTCACATCCTTTTTTACCCCTTCAGGGAATGAAATTCAAAAAATCCTTAAACACGTGTTTCTATAATTGTATTGAAGAGTAGAAACACTAAATTTCAAGTAATTTTGATAATAAACAATTTATTTTTCTTACAAACTTTAACACCCTTTTTTACCCCTTTAAGGGATGAAATTAAAAACATCCTTGGAGACGCATTTTTTATTTTATATTTAGAAGCTAAATGCCATATTTCATTCATTTCAAATTAAAAATCACAGAGTTTTATACAAAGTTTCATCCCCTATATAACTCCCTTAGGGGTTGAATTTCGTAAAATCCTTCCTTATTCCTTGTCTACATTATAAGAAGAACTTCTGTGCAAAATTTCAGCTTTCTAGGTCCAAGGGTTTGGGCTGGGCGTTGATGAGTCAGTCAGTCAGGACTTGTCTTTTTATTTATATAGATAACGGATGAGGGTAAATCTTACGCTTACTTATCTGATATACGTATATTTTTTCCTTTTTTTCTTGGGGAAACGCTTATGTATACTGCGCTACCACAGGGAGATAGCACTGTTATGTGGGATGAGCGTTTATCAAAGAAAAAAATTACGTATATCAGGTGAGTAAACGTGATTGATTTATCCTCATCCGTTATTTAATCAAATTACAGACAAACCGTATTAGATTGCCTTATCAAAAAGTTGATTGAATCCATGGTTGCCGACATTATAAATTTTATTACATCATCGCGCATCGATACGCGATTTAGCTCAGCAACCTATTTGCGATGTATCACTGTATATAATTTATCCACCATAAAATCTTTATCATCATTAAATACCATATGAGGGTTATACCGGATCTCGCATTGATAGAATGTCACATGTCTGGATGCTAAACTTTTTATTTATTTATTTTTAGGAAAACTTACAGCTAAGCAGACATTTAGTAATAGTTTATACAAAATATGGCCAATTACAAGTTTCCACTGATAGTAAATAGAATATATATGAAACTGAAAATTTATAATAGATAATATATGTAGGTACATAACACCAAACAGTAAAATTACTATTTACGCTCGAAGAAGCAATCACATAAAATTTTCTTCAATTTATTAAAACTAGTATGGAAAATGTCGATCGGAGCCTCCCGGCAGGTTGTGTTGTACATACGACTCGCTCTCATCATGTACGAGTTCCATCTGTACGTAGTGGTTACCACTGGGGTGTACAATAATAATTTTATTAGGGTCACTCGTCAAAACTTGTTAGGGTTCCGTACCCAAAGACCCTATTACTAAGACTCCGCGGTTCGTTTGCTTGATAGCTAGACAGTTGATTTTTTTAAAGATGATGTATTTCTGTTGCCGCTATACTCGTAGCAACAAATACTAAAAACAGAATAAAATAAATATTTAAGTGGGGCTCCCATACAACAAACGGAACCCTTCGTGCGCGAGTCCGACTCGCACTTGGCTGGTTTTTTAGTATTCCGTACCCAAAGGGTAAAAACGGGACCCTATAACTAAGACTCCGCGGTCCGTCTGTCTGTCTGTCTGTCACTAGGCTGTATCTCATGAGCTAGATATTTGAACTATTTCTGTTGCCGCTAGAACAACAAATACTAAAATCAGAATAAAATCTGTCTGTCACACATCTGTCACATAGATTTTACAGCCAAACGGTGTAGCTCCAAAGCTACACTCTTAAAGCTACACTCTTTTTCATAGTATTAGTAAGTATCTTGTTGACACAAAGCCATACGAATTATCAAAAAATATTTTTAAATGTATGTCCATACAGAAATAAAATAGTGTCCGTGATATAAAAAAGTTGACCTACCCCATCGAGGGATTATCGTTCGTAAGAACTCGTTGAGTAGATAAATACTATATTATTTTTCTAAAATATTGTCGTTAGTATGACGTATATTTTACAAACTAATATATTGATATTTTCTTTGAAATTCCCTCATTTTTCCTATTACAACGAACTTGATTTTGCGGTTCGGTACGGAACTCTAAATGTGGGAAGTCCGACACGCACTTGGCCGGTTTTTTCATAATACCAGTCTAGATTATTTAGTCTTATTTTTATGTTTTGTTTTGTTTGTTTTTTTTTTTTTTTCTTTTTTTGCAAACATGGGTAAAAATTGGTATATAGATGTTGTCTTATAAGTTAGCTCTCCATGTTCTGCCGTCACATGGGCATGCAAAACATAACCAATTAAATATAATTCATTTTAGATAACAATCAATAGTGTTAGAAAATTATAGAAATCCATTATTACAAATTACATGTCAAAACATTTGAAACACAATAATAGAAAAGTCAAAAATATTACATCAAATGTCACTAGTTACAATAATAAGTATGTCAATACAAGCATGTCAATTTAAATAAGAAAAATAACAAGTAAAGAAATAATTCATTTGGTCAACCAATTCACATTTTAATTTTTGTGTGCATGTCAGAAATAATAATGATTAACAAAAATAATACCAAAAAGTCTAACATAAAGTCAATACAATATTGCGACAAAACATAGATATTAGATCCCACTTAAGTCCCACAGTTTTTTTTTCCGATAGGAACTCCGAAATATTATAATATGATTTGGAGACTAGAAACTTTTTTAGGTGGCTTTTAAACAAGTTAACATTTAAGGTTTTAATTGACTCTGGTATGTGATCATATATAATTGGTGCCATGCATAAAACACTTTTATGTATCATAGCTGTCTTAGACTGTCTTGCACATAACATATTGGCGTGTCGTCTACTTCGGTTATTTAAGTCTGATAACTTGGGAAATAATTGTGAGTTGGTTTTTATGGATTAATGAATGCATTCTTTGTTTAAAGTTTGATAGCATAAACGGGTTTAGCCGCCTGATGAATATTTTATGGTCAGTTCTATTTGCTTTTGGAAATGTCATCTTGATAAAATGTTTCATTTCTATCTTTAGTAACGTAATATGAGGCTGCTGATTTTTCAAATTTTAATGCTACCTACTATGTGATTTTTCACTCGATATAATCACAATAAATCGTCGGTACTGAGAAGCAGTGGTGGCCTAGTGGTAACGACCGCGACTTTCAAGTTGTAGGTCGTGTGTACGAACCCAGGCAGGCACGTTACTTTGTGTAAATTATTTCATCACCACTGCTCTCAAAACGGTGACGGAAACATCGTGAGGAAACCGGCGTGTGCAAGAACCAAACATTTGAAGACATGTGACTGCCACCAACCCGCGTGGTGGATTACGGTCCATTCTCTCTCACAGAGAGGAGGCCTGTGTCCCAGCAGTGAAAACATTAAAAGGCTGATGATGCTGATGGCAAAAGTTCAATGGAAGTTCTTCCGCAAGGTGGACCGATGACATGACTGGTCAATGTGGTGACACTTGGGAAACGTATATGTTTAGCAGTAGCTGTCTTTGGGGTGAAATTATGTTATTATATGGCGTAACAATTGGATTGCGCCTAGTCCTTTCCATCATCGGACTACAAGACGTACGGCAATGTGCCATCGGTACATGGTTGATATCCCACCCATACGCACAAAGCGTTTTGAAAATACTTTCATTGTGCGCACAGCTAAGGAGTGGAATTCCCTGCCGGCGTCTTTGTTTCCTGATAGCTACAACCTAGGGCTATTCAAGTCAAGAGTGAATAGGTTAATTCTAGGCAAGCGTGCTTCACCTTCGACCACATCATCACTTCAACATCAGGCGAGATAGTGGTCAAACGCGAGCCTATAACAAAAAAAAAAACAAAGTAACGAAAACGCTGATACATTAGCGTAAATAAAGTAACTATTATAAACCATTATTTCAACTGCGAGTATTATAAGCAAAAACAAAATTGACCGCACGATAATTTGATGAAATTATTATAATTTTCGGCATCAATCGCAATCGCGCAATTGCGCAATCGCGATAGTAGATTCAATAATATGAGTAACTTTATTATTTAAGGGTATGTCATTATCATTATTAACACTGTGCGATTCTACTTTATTTATTTTTATTACTGATTAATGAATTGCGTTATTCACTAACACGACACGAGAGACTGGACACACGTGTGTCCAGTTCGTGAAACTCAAAATTAGTATCACTTATTATTTCGTCATCTGGACACGCCAATACCTACGCAGATGAATTCAGATGTTTTTTACACAATAAGATTGGATCAAATAAGCAAGCTGAATTGGCAATAGGCTGGCCATATTAGCCATAGAATCGAAAAGAGAAAGAAGAAAAGAGATCGTTGAGGTAGACGTGTCTGTACTGAGTACGTATACTGAGACACCCTGCGCCCCCAGGCTGAGGTAGATGCGATCTGCGCAAGGTGGCTGGTCGCAGCAGGTTGAGAGGTCTTTGATTATGATGAAGAGAATTGCCCTAAAAAAAAATTAAAGCCGAATTCTTGCGATTTTCCTGTCATCAACGGTTTAAGTTTTAAATATACTTAGCTTGATTAATAGGTAACCTCTACCTAGCCCTTCACGGAACTCAAACGTGTCGAAGTAATAACAAATGTCAAGAGCACTCAACGGTAAGCAATTGACTCATTGTTCATCAAATAATATACATATAGTTTCTTTTGTGTAACTAGTTAACCTTCAGAGTTCTATAGTAAATCATGGTACCCGGTATAAAGTTAGAACGACGGCTTAGAAAAAAGGATATTTGATTTTAGTAGAATAACGATAACTACCTCGACTAACGTGCCCTGGATCATAGATTTGAACCCTTTGCTATTAATTTGGAAAGTTTATTGGATCAACACTGCTTTCAAAACGGTGAAGGACAATCACTGTTTTGAGAGCAATGCTTTTTGAGAATCTGGCATATTCTAGAACCAAACATTCGATGTGATGCATGTGATATCCACCAGTTAGCACCAGGTCCACATGGTGGATCATTTGTATAAATAATTATGACTAACTTGCTCTCAGAGAGACAATTTCTGTGTGTTTTTCCCATCTATGGGAAAATTATAGGCGGATTAAAATTTGCTTACGCATTTACACTCTCCTATTTTTTTTATACAGATGAGAAGGCAGATTTTGAATAAAGTGATTAAAAAAACATCAATGGTACAAGTAGTTTGTGATAATGAACTATTATTGATGACTGGATTTTGGTAACATGACTGGCAACTCAAAATTGGATGAGTAATTGTCTCATGACACACCATCATAAGGTTGTTGTACACCATGATAGTTTGGACAAAAAGCTCTTGCGAATTATGTCTCTTAGTATTTCGTCATGATTATCTCGATTCATTAACTGCCCATCCTGCCCGTTAACTATTTTGTGGTTAAAGTCCAACCGGATGCACTAACTTAACCTAGCTGCCATGGCTATCTTGGGGTGCTGGGACGGGATTGACGGGATACTCGTGAATTCCAGTTTTATTGCATGAGCCTTTGCAACCCAGGTGGGTTGCAAAGGCTCATGCAATAAAAAGAAAAGAAAAGAAAAAGAAAAGAAAAGAAATATCGTGTTGCCGGTACCTACCGGCAACACGATATTTATTTTCTTTCTTTCGGGCTTCTGAAAATCCATCCGTTAAGCAAAGCTTGCGGCTTGATGAATGAAGTACTTCCATACAACAAATTTGAACCGTTTTTTGGGGGATGAATTATAAACCCTTCCTTCGTTTTTTCGTAATATATGCTGCGTATAAATGTGCTTTATCTCATAGTATGTCAATGAATTTAATAGTTTATTATTAAGTAGATATTTTTGTTACAAATACGCATTTCGGATTTGGTTCAAATGACAATCGGAAATTCTAAAAAGGCACTTTTTAGGTTCACCCATTTTAGTAGCATAATAGTAAAAATAATCTTTTTTTCAAACCGCAATTTCCTTATTTTCATGCGTCATTTGTTTTTCCATCCATTATGGTCAATGAACTCGCGGTGATGTGAATGAAAAGGTAGTTAGTGATAGCGTTAGTGACCTGGATGGCTCAACGCGTTTCGACTTATATCACACTGATAAGCGATTTACGTAACGACATTGCGAGTACATTTACATGGACGCAATGTGATGCAATAAGGTAGTTTACTGAAAATAAAACAAGACGTACGGCGATGTGACATCGGTACATGGTGGACATTCCACCCATATGCACCAAACGTTTAGGGAAATACTTTTAATATGCGTACAGCTAAGGAGTGGAATTCCCTGCCGGCGGCTGTGTGTTCTGAAAGCTATAACCTGAGAGTCTTTAAGTCAAGAGTGAATAGGTTTCTTCTAGGTAAGCGTCGACCACATCATCGCTTACCATCCGGTATGTATCCGGTAACATGTATTTTTTCTTTTGACACGTAAACATAAAGGGACGACGATATAATGCGTTGAAATATCGTGTGACATCACGCCGCCAGTTCACTTTATACTGCCTTTGTGACGTCACAAGCCCCCACACCTGAACTTTGAAGCGCTTTAACTTTGCAATTTTTTATTGATTTGGATTGAAAGCAAAAAATACGTGTCCAATATTATTTGATAATCTCACTCACAAAAAAATGGTACCTACGAAACACACCGACTTCCAAAAATAAAGTTATTTTTCACTTTGTAGTTTTCTTATTTGGAAGTCGGTAGTATTTTTTGTAAAAAAGTTTTTTTCTACCCAGGAAACATCCCTATTCGACCAATTTGCACTTATTTGTTTTTTGAAAATATGTATGCGATATCGCCTATCGTTGAAATTTAAATTACATTGCACCATCAGTAGGGTCCCTTAGGGCGGTTACGTACTACATCCGATCCGAATCCGAAAAATGTCAGCGAATACTTCGGAAGCTTAGCTTCGGATGTTCTGCTTAAGTACTACATCCGAACTCTATCCGACATAATTCAAAACATTTTCAATTCGGATAGAACTCGGAACTCGAATCAAGGACTCGGATCGGACTTAATAGAATTATTATTTTTCTACCTAGGAAACATCCCTACTCGACCAATTTGCACTTATTTGTTTTTTGAAAATATGTATGCGATATCGCCTATCGTTGAAATTTAAATTACATTGCACCATCAGTAAGGTCCCTTAGGGCGGTTACGTACTACATCCGATTCGAATCCGAAAAATGTCAGCCAATACTTCGGAAGCTTAGCTTCGGATGTACTGCTTAAGTACTACATCCGAACTCTATCCGACATAATTCAAAACATTTTCAATTCGGATAGAACTCGGAACTCGAATCACGGACTCGGATCGGATGTAGTGCATAACCGCCATAACAGTTAAGAGAACGGTATGGAAGAAAAGAATGTGTCGCGCCGACCTCAAGTAACATGGGTCAAGGGCAGCAAGATGGTGATAGTCGATGAACTTGCAAATTTAGTAGGCAGACAAAGATAAATAGTTCTTTCAAGAAATTGTAAGTAGTCTTAAGATTTACGATAGAACAAACATTAGTGTTAACAAGTATTTTCGAACTAGATATTGAATGTGCATAGTTTGAAGAAAATAAATTTCTTGCATGACTTACAGACGTCTTTGGGTTTCTAGTTTACGTTTTGATTCGAATATGATAAAGATAGTTTTGTTCCCTTGGGATTTCTTATTGAACCTCATCGAGAGCCATTTTGTATTAAGCTATGTACAGTAGAACTATTTTCTTAATCTCCCTCGGCAAACTTCATGTTTCGTCAGTCTACGGATTTCTATCTGTTGCCCTTTGCACTTGGTGCATACCGGACGCTTTCAATCAACTTGGAAGTATATAGAGTTGTTAATACTCTTTTAACTTAATGTAATTTATTTTATTAATGGGAGGAAAGCTGCTATAGTTGCAGGCAAATTTTGTATGTTTGTCTCGCAGTTCAATCACAGTGATTGGTAACTGCTTAACCGGGCAATCCTGTGAAAATTAACCTAAGCGATCACGCTGAGGGCTACCCCTATGGGGTCGAACCTCGGCCCAGAGCGTCGCTGGGGGGACAACTAGGGCTGGATCATGATTGAGTGATTCTACCATACGTTCGGAAAATACCTACGTTTAGAAGAACGAATTGCATAAATAGTTTTACAGTTCTATATAGTCCACACGAAAATCAAAACAAAACAGCAATAAAGCACTTAGTTCTGAATTCAAATTATTATACACTATAAATGTAATAATTGATGGTCATGGAAATTAGCATTCGTTTGTATATGGAAATGCGATGATTGCCGAGGGACATTTAGAAAAAAGTTGTACTGTAGTTGCTGAGGCCCTTAGGCAAACACGAGAAGAAATGATATCGATAACAAAATTACAGTTATTATTGGTTACTGTGCTAAGAATTTAGTCACAGCGAGATAAAGCGAATGAAAAGGTCAAAATGCAATTATTGTTTAAACTGGTCTTCTTCTTCTTTTTGAGTCGATGGAAAACTCTTTAGATATTTTGGGACCAGTAGGCAGTGACACCAACAGCAGCATTAAACCAGTTATTTCGAGACTATCCAATCCAGAATCCATACTAATTAGCAAATACAAAAGTAACTTTATCTGACTGTTTGGCTGAACGGATTCCCATGCAACTTGGCACACGGGCAATAACGATTGAAAAAATGACAAAAATGTATGCGGTTGTCAAACGCTATCGGAATGTGTCGGGATCAATCCCTTACATTTGGCATTAAGACCATCGCCAACGCTGACGTCGAATTACACTTTATCTAAAGGCTCTGAATTAGAATACCTATAGGCTATTTTTTATCTCGGTAATTTAGACCCTTGGGATGCTAAAATACTTTTAACAATAGCGAAGCCGCGGGCAGATAGTAGCTCCTTTTAATAACTAGCTGTTGCCCGCCATTTCCTCTGCGTAGCATTAGTTCTTCGAATAGCCTATTTTTTATATCAGTTGTTGTTGTGTGCAAGCATACAAAGTTACAACAATCCTATGTCCTTTCCAGGGTCGCAAACAATTTCATACCAAATTTCATCTAAATCGGTTCAGCGGTTTAAGCGTGAAAAAGTAATAGACAGACAGATTAGAGTAATTATCCATTTTTTATATTAAGTATGGATAGATAGGTTCGAAAAAGTTAAAATACACAATAACTGAGGCGGATATGCAGCAAAATACTTTTGAGTTTTGTCCCTGACATTGACTCTTAATTTCATTCATATTCCAATTCCAATCCGATGACATTGACACTGCGGATGCAAGTGTGAATTCGATAGTTATTTCGAATCGAATTACGTAGTAGTTATTGGTAAAAATATATGAGCAGTGGTATTTTTCTTTAACATTCCTTGTAGCCCTAATGCCCGCCATATACGATCCAGTTTACCGTCAAGTTTGCTGCGCGTTTGAAGTGGCTTTCAGTTTGCAGTGTATCCATATGGACCGCCCAAGTTCAAGTTAGCCGGCAAATTTGCATGATGCCGTCAGTGACGGACGCGTTAGCCATCCTAGGCAAATAGCTCGCAATTAGAAAACAGAAAGTAAATATCGTTCAATGTGGTGCAAAAACTGGTTATTGAAACGAAAAAAAATATCTCACATAAATTTAGTGAAAGATCAAGTAAAATAAATAACTAACGTCATGCATACTTGACGGCTCATACACAATTACACACGTTCAAGTTTATACGCCCCATTTTTTTTTGTTTGAGAAATGATCCAATGATTTCTCCCGCTCTGCCATGTCAGACGTTTACTGACTAAAACCCACCCGTGTTCCTTCAGTTGCTAGTGACAGGGCCGCGGTAACTCTTTTTCAAATTTATCCGCGACCAAATTTATATGACCTTGCAAACTTGATCAAGTCAGCAGAATCGAAATTCAATTTTTGCTTCAAGTAGACTTGTCACGCATACTGATACAGCCATGGACGCTGCTTCAGGCGCGCTCCAAACTTGACGGGTAAAATGGATCGTGTATGGCGGGCATTAGCTGTGGCCAATTCTTTGGAATCGGAAATACATACTTAAAGTTAAATTTAAAAACATATGTATATAAGTAATTTTATTTTCCTGCCCCGTTGGTCTAGTGGTCGCAAGCGCTACTGTTGAGCATGAGGTCCTGGGTTTGATTCCCGGTTCGGGCAAAGTGTTATTGGGTTTTTCCATCTGGAATTTCTCAGTAGCAGCCCGGAGTCTGGCCTTGTGCCCAGTTGATGGGACTTAAACTTAACTAGCGAACTGTGGCTGTTACTAAAAGTGCCACTCTGCCTAGTCCTGCGGGCATATAGGCGAGATTTTAGGTTACGATATGTATTTTATTTGGATCATTAAACAGCATGTTTTGTTATTAAATAACATTGGTCATCATCATCATCATTTCAGCAGAAAGACGTCCACTGCTGGACATAGGCCTCCCACGAGCGTCATACTGATCGGTCCTGTGCGTTTCGCATCTACCGGACGCCCGCAGTCTTGACCAGGTCATCGCTCCACCTCTAGGGAGGCTTTCCAACGCTTTGTCTTCCGGTACACGGTCGCTCTCTAGAACTTTTCGGCTCCAACGGCCATCCATTCTGCGAACTGCCCGCTGTCACTTAAGTTTGAAAATTCTCCGGGCTATGTCAGTAACTTTTTTCTCTTGCGGATGTCTTAAGAAGACATTGAATCATAATGACATAATATTGTAAAAATAACTACGGCCACATACGACCTATAATTAATTTATTGTACCAGTAGAACAACTGCCAATAAATGGCCAGCCCAAAAACAGATTATGTAGGTAGGCGAAATGTCCGCATACGCAGTTACTATTGTCAAAAAGAATCAAAGACCATCTCAAATTCAAATTCAGCGAAAATCAATCTTGTGCTTCATATTATTAAGTGGAATATTCGATATCATTGACGTTACCGTTTTTGCCGCACCTTTTCCAAGTCTATAAATTTTCATTAATGCTATTTTATTATAATACAAAATTAACATTTTTAGCATATCTTCTACTTCCTTGTAGTGACGAAGATATTTGTTATTTATACAAGCTTTTTTTTAATTAACTTGCAATGTATGTATGTGTGTTCGGGTCAAATCTTGCAACGGAATTTTAAAGCAGATCCTCAACCGATTAAGATGAAATTTTGCATACTCTTTTGGTTTGGATGACAATGCACGGTAAGCTAAAAAGTGAGTATAAAAAATAAAAAACCGGCCTAGTGCGAGTCGGACTAGCGCACGAAGGGTTCTAGACCATTATCGCAAAAAAAAAACTGGAAGCCCCACTTAAATATTTATTTTATTCTGTTTTTAGGTAGTATTTGTTGTTATAGCGGCAACAGAAATACATCATCTGTGAAAATTTCAATTGTCTTGCTGTCCCGGTTCCTGAGATACTGGTGAAAGACAGACAGACAGACGGACCGCGGAGTCTTAGTAACAGGGTCCCTTCCAAGGGTTTTTAACCCTTTGGGTACGGAATCCTAAAAAGAACTGAAAAAATATTTGCAAAGCATTTTGTCATAATCGTGGAATCAAACCTGCCCAATAAAATATTAATAGTTTTTAATTTTTGATGTATAGTCTGCCAAAAAATGCTTGTTTTGTTGTCATTGTGTTTTTATTATTTATAAAAACGATTATTTATAAGGATAGTTGTTTTTCTAAATTGTTAACTATTATTCAAGTGTCAGTTGAATGGACTGCATAAATTATAATATTAATGTATATTCAACATTATTTAAATGACTAAATTATGTGTATTTTGGGCATGTGAGTGAATTAATAAAATACCTTGATCTTTGCAAAAATATATGTGGAAGAATATTTATATGGCAAAATTTAAATGCTCATCATGAAAAGGATTTTGCTTGTGTTCACATATACATTTACTGCATGTAAGAGGACAATGAGCTAAACTAATGATGCAATTGGTCCCTCCACGATACATGGCAGACGAGATCGCGGGCCCAGACAAATATGGCGTCATGAGCTAAACTCCTTCGATAAGGACGCTATCATTTAATTGCTTAGTGTTTAGTTTTAATGTTATGTTTTATGATGTCAACATTTCGAACACAATATGTATTGTAACTGAATAAATTGAATTGAAGTTCCTTAGTATTTCTAGACAGAGAGAGAGAGAGAAGTCGAAGGAATATAGCTTATTTTATTTCCCTTTGCTCTGCAGTGGGAAATAACTGGCTTGTTATATCAAAAAATAACAGGAATCAAGAATAGGTCCAAGATTCTAACATTCAGAGCCCCTGAGAAAACATGTACAAAGATGCTACAAACATGTACAAAGGCGGACTTAATGCCTATTGACTGTTGAAGATCCCTATCATAGATTAGTTAACTTCGCCCTAGAGTGTAAAAGTGGTGTTATCCCTCAGATAATTGGACAAATATTATACCTTTTTTTTCCAAAACAATAAACAAACTCCTTTTAGTTCCTGTTTTTTCCTACTTATGTTGGGTTTGTTTTCAGTTTCACTGGGTGCAGCTGGATACCAGACTTTCACATGGAGTGACTGCATATCTGATCTTCCTAACCCAGTAGCAGGAAAACACGATGCTATCGACAACCTATGAAAAAGGACTCGGACCATGACATTTTTTGGCCTCTGTCTATCCTCATGGATATCCCCTGCCTTGTGGCAGGTGGTTCTGTCAGACTCTTGCTGACTAAAACCACATGGTGTTTATCTTCGTCACTTCTTGCTGGGATGTGGGGATACATATGCATACTCCAGCAACAAGTCATGCATACTCCAGGTCAAGGGGAGGAGTATGCACCTCCTTACGCTTTCTTCCTATGTGGGAGGTGTTCGGAAATACCACACGACAAAAACTCGGGCTATGTACTTGCTCATCCGTAGGGTACAATGGCACTTGATCCAACTCCCTAGCAAGATAATCTTCAATTAATCATTCAAGTTCGTGGCCATAACACCGTTAGCCGTAAAACGCCGAATAAGTTACTCAGAACCAACATCCAGCAACCAATAGTGCCAAGTCCCGACGTTTAATTAAAAAGACATATACTTAATAATTACTATTTATGAAACTTGCGGAAACAATAATATGCCCGATAATTTTAGTAATTTATTGCCGTATTTTAAGAAGATTACTGGAGACAGTTTTATGCGAAATTCCTGTTTATTTTGGCAGACTGCATAAACTCTTTGAAAGGTGAAGGCCAAAAATTATAAAAAATATAAGTACGGAGTTCTGACAGACTCGATATTCTTTAAAAATATTTGCATCTTAAAAAAAATTGAGTGTTTTTTGAATATCATTAAAATGTTATCAATATAGGATGTTTTGTTTCATTATTTTCTGTGTATAAATTTTCTATGTGGAATAATTACATATATACTTAAATATATTGTTAATAATACCATAAAACTCTCTATGAGTGACGCCATAACATTTGAATTATTCATAAGTTTAAAAAAAATGTCAAATGTTATGTTATAACGATAAAAATATACAATTAAATAGATAGAACTGCAAACCATCACAGAGAACACAAATATTTTTATATCAATAAACTATCTTTGTGTTCTTTTTATTTCTCGCGATAATTTTCTACACAACCTGTTACCAAGTTCTTATAAAACTTTAAGATCGACTAGGTGCACCACCTTTTTTATTTTTTTTAAACCAATATTTTGGCATTATCCTGATATATTGTTAACCTCATAACAAATTGCTTACATTTATAATAAATCTTTATTGCAGACACAGGACGATTCAAGTCAAAATAAAAACACATCATAACAAATTAATTAATATCATTAAAACAAACAAAAAATGCCTTTGCTGTCCTACTGCTGGGCAAAGGCCTTCCTCAAGTTCTTTCAGGGCAAATTGACTATTCAAAAATTTTTCTTTTTAATAAAACTTACACGCGACAAAATTGTCATGGCCGAAAATTCACGAACACGTCGGTTTGTCGCGACAATCGACATTTTTCTGTTCAATAAAACTTTTTAAGCGACAGACGACAATGTCATGAAAATCTTGTCAAATCCGCTTTATTAAACAGAAAGTTGTCATGACATATTGACATTTCTGTAGAATTGTCCGACAATTATGACAGGAGTATTACCCTCTGTCGCGAAATCATATTTTGAATTTTGAAGGTGAAAGAAACTGTTTATAAAAGGTTTATTTCAAAAAAGGCACTTACATCGAGCAGTGAGAATAGGGATGATGAATACTTGGAACAAATAAATATTTATATACAGTATTTTTTGAAAATACCTAATGCTGTTAATTGTTCGGCAATTTCTTTCCATTTTTTTTTATTTTTATATCGTGGATCAATTGGTCACTAAACTTCTCAAAGAGTATATTTTCATAAATAAGGCCCAAAATGGTAAATTTTTCGTGCGTTTCCTTTTAACACGCGATCAAACAATCGAAGTTGCACTATACTTCATAAAAGATAGCTTGATCTCTGCGACATATGTCAAACTGACGTATAGTACTTTACAGTTACGTTAAACGCTATTGTTACTGTATTGATACTGCTGTCGCAGAGATCCAGCTATCATTTATGAAGTATAGTGATTGATTCATTCTTTTACTTTGTTAATATTTTTTTATTCTACACTCATCTAGCTTCATAAAACAAAATTATTTGCAAATATGTCAAAAGTCGACAAAAATTGTCACGACAATCCGACAATTGTCACGACAATCCGACATTTGTCACCGATACTTTTCAGAACTAATTTTTGACTGTGTTTTTTGACATATGTCGAGTTTTAATAAACGCGTTTGTCAAGATTTCACCTGTCGATTATTGACATATTTGTCACTTTTATTAAATAGCGACAATTCTACAATTTTGTCATTTTTGAACATATACGTCGAATTGTCAGCTTTATTAAACAGAACCCAGACATTCTTTTCCTGCGGCGGCGTCTCGAACCAACCCTTATAGTACGCGTCCAAATCATCTCGCCACCTCTTCCTGGGCCGGCCTCGACGCCTCCCATCTGTAGGAACCCACTGCATGGTTACTCTTGCCCAGCGGACAATTTTCGTGTGACAAATATAGCAACCTATAATATTATGTAAAAAGGTACATCTGTTACTCTTTATGGTTAAAACCTCTAGTTTATCCTGTTCTTAGGTAAATAAACCTTCAGGTATGTGGTAATGATCTTGACCAGCCCTGACTCTTGAAAACCTGTTAGCCATTTACTAATGGACGAAGGGTATAAATAGACAAGCCCTACGCAGGTCGATGCACGCGAAGTGGAAGTAACTACAGGGATGTATGTGTTTTGATGAGAAAATAGCTATCATATTTTATTACGAGTAACTGATCCAAATGTTTTGATAACGAATCGTTTTAGCTGTAACGAGCGTTCCGGCAAGAGTAGCATGAAGCCTGAAGATAAACTTCTATAAAAGGGTGGAGAAGTGCGAGGCCAAAAATAAAATCTTTTGATTTTGATAGTTTTTGTTTCTAGGGTTCATCCTCATAATTTCAGCCGAAAGACGTCCTCAGTGGGCCATAGACCAAGCATCGCCATATTGACCGATCCTGTGCTTCTTCCGTCTAACAAATTGATTGAATGAGCTTAGAAAACACTACTATTTTTATTTACTTTTCTTCGGTCAGAGAATCAGCATTGCCATTCAACGTGGCAATGCTGCCAGCGTTCTGGGCACGTTTCACATTGACATCGATGTGGACGAATTATTTATGCGGAATGATTCCTTTTCCATGTTCCCTTTGTATATAGGTTTCTCATTAGTCTAAAGTAGTTTTTAGAATATGTAAAAAATAAATATTCGTATAAAGTTTTTAACTGTTGTTCTACTATGTTTTGAATGAAATAAAAAATGGATTGCAGGGCGAGTTTATTTGATGAACCATTAAACATCACCCTGTAGTTTCAGCATCTAACAACTAACTAAGCAGAACCGGTAGAACCATCCTAGTTAATAGTGCACACACACACACAAGATCGCAGGATCACAGGATCTTGTTTTTCGTGTTAGTCAACTACATATATGCCTAGGTTCTATACATAATATTTTTATTAGAGTTAATTTATAAGATATACAAGTGGATAGAATGCTTGTTTTTTAATAAAAATACAGCTATATTTTTCGTTTATTCAAAAATTAAATGTTTTTGTTTAATTTATGATTAAAGATACAAGTATCATTAGTCATGTTGCTGTTTTTGTTTTTTATCTACTAAATAGTTTTATTACCTACCAGCTGCCGCCTGTGGCTCCGCTCGTGTGTTATTATAACTTCTTTCAATCCAAACAAATATGATATATGTGAAATTTACTGTCTATCTGTCTGATACCTTTTCTAGTATCTTTATAAATTATCTATAAGCTACATTACAAAGTTTCAAAGAACAATGGCGAAATCTTAGCTGACTTAAATTTGAACGTCTGAAAGTGACTTATATACCTTAGCAATTCCATTAATTGTTTACTTTTTTTAAAAGTATCACATTAATTGCTTAACCAGGGATAAAAAAGGAACAATTTATTAAAAGAAAGTTTTTTAATTTTTTCGTTAACTTTCATTAGCTCAGTGTTGCCATTTACACTTATTCTGACAAATGATAAGTAGTGACTGTAGTGTAGTGTAGCGTGTGTAGTATTATGTGTTTTTATAAAACAATGGCGTAAATGAATTAACAATACAGTTTATGTCTAAGAGTAGGTGTTCCTTGCTGGTAGATAAGAATACTATAGTGTAGAAGAAATAAGTGAATTACTTACTTCCAAGACTAGTATCCAAGTAAATAAAATATAGCATGGTTGTTAACAACGACCTTTTGAGACACGTCTTAGTCGCTTATTATAAAAAAATATACTCTTTAGAAAGACTATATATTATACATTTCATTCATATATTTCATGCTGAAATAATTAGATAAGGGAAATAATAATGCGATATTTCCCTTTTACTGCCACGAAACTGAATAATATTACCTTTTAGACATATTACGAGTATTAACTATTATGATTATTCCCAGACATAATCTACAAAAGTTCATGACTGTATATCTAATATTCTCGGCTTTCTCAAACAAAAATTCTTGCACAAACTAATTCAGAACATGACCCCGAGTTAAACCAGGTATTTTTCATTAATTGACGTAAGAATTTAAACTCAGCTAAAACAATGTATGGGCTTCTGCCATTGTCCTTTGTACAGTAGGGTTTTTCCGTGAAAGAGTGACAAACATCCATCCATCCTTATAAACTAACACATTAATAATTTTGGTAGAAAGTAGGATTAGTAGGAAAATTTTATCTTGAAAATTTAGAACACTGGTCCTAAAATCACTGACCATTGCATACGGCAGCGGTCACCAAATGGCGGACCGCAGTTCGGATCCAGACCACCAACCTATTTTGTGTGGACCTTAAGAAAACAGTACAATATAATTTACTTGTGTTACTTGAGTACATCATTTAATAATTTATCGTCACATCAAAATCTTCATTGATATTGTATCTACATTTATATACTTTTTAAAATTTATTATTTGACGAAATTTATTATTTATTATATACGATGTCAAGGCTAAAGTAATCCCATAAAGTAAGACCCCAAATTAAAGTAATCGGTGACCCCTGGCTTACGGTATATTTACCGTTACTTTAATAAGGAAAAGATGTTAATATTTCTAGTGCTAATACGCAGTTCTATTTGTCCTCACGTCTGGGTTTCATGACACAATATTAAGTGGCATTTGCAACTATTGCACAATAGTCGCTGATTCTAGCTAGGTTTAGCTTACAGCTTACTATGCGAATTCATGAAAGGTGCAATTGCAGTGTATACAATTTCATTAGTTTTGATTGCAAAATAGAATTTTAATTTGACTGTCTGACAATATGACAAAGAAAAAGCAAAAGATAATTGGAGAAATTGGAGATGGAAAAAAGCAGATTTTGTACCTAATAAGAAAACACTTATGTGTTCTTCTACGGTCATAAATATACCTGGTAAATTTTCTTAATATGGTACAGCATTAATTACAGCATGCCTTAAGAAGATTTAGCTAAGTTCGATCATGGATTAACTAAATAGGATGGGATCACAGTTTCAAAGCTAATACCAACATGAAAATGATGAAATTATTCCATAAGAACCATGTTAACATAAAGATGGTGGAATTCCATAAAAACCATGTGGCAGAAGTTGGTGTGTGCGGTTACTTATAAGGAGGAATAGTATGTTTTTATTAAACTACACTTTTAAAAACCGTCTTCTTGTCAATTCAAAAGTGCCTGTAAATGGTTTAATTAAAAAAATGGTTTCAAAATCAGTGGTTCTTTTGTTTCTTAATCCTAGCGTAGAGACAAGTAATCTGCGTACAATCCAACCTACCCAGTTCAATGTTAGACCTTGGGCCAATTCGTCAATGTAAACATCAGATGCATACCTAAGGTTCAATGTCCTAATCAGCGCAACAATGTGCACGGTTGATTAGTATGTTCCCCGGTTCTTTTGTACATCTTCAAGGTTTCTTATTGACGAGCAGGTGACAGCAAGCACGTTTTCAAGCCTTGTTTGGTCATGGTTAAGATGGGAGTCTAAGCCACGGCCGTGTGAGATTAGGGGTTTTTAGGTCAGAGTTTTTATTTTTTTATTACTACTAATACTTAAAAATTAAATTAATTTCGTAGATATTAATAAGTAGGCAGATAAGGGCTACAGTTTCAGGTAGTGCTTAGTCTCAATGACTGAGTTTTGAATAAAAATAATGTGGATGGTTGGAGAGAGATAGACCAAAGGAAGAAGAAATTATATAATACAATATGATGATGGCTGATGGCAAAAAACTGTTGGCTCCGACCTCAAGTAATATATCACAAGAATGCAGTAATACTCGTACGAAGATGCCTTCTCTCAAGTATGGCAAATTATACTGCATATTTAGTGCAGGAGCAAGATGGTAAGGTTTGTGTTCTGCAGCATGGTTATGTCGGATGAATAACATTTGATAGCTAACGCTAAGAAGATTGACTACACAATAACCTGATAAAAACTTCACTGAGTTCAACAAACTAGCCAACACCTTGAGGCATCGTATATAGTGTCTATGAGCAATCACTGCTAAACATAGGTCAGTTAACACAATGCCTCAATAAAAATACAAAATGCTTTGTTGTCTGTATCAATAGTGCTCCGATAAATAATTAGAACTTTGTCTCGTTGATCGTATCGTTCTTGGTCGTATCGATGATTCCAAAATTATACACGTTTTGACCAGAATGTATCCACGTCAACAGCGTTTTAATTTAGTTAGATTGGGGTACCTACGAGTACCTACTCCAATGTCCCGCAGAGCGATTACAGAGCCACGTCCCAAACAATGCCTCACCTTCTATAGTGTTCTCTTTGCAACAACACCTGCATCCTGAAAGACCTTTGTGAGGCTAATGAAAACACTGTTGGCTAGTGAATACAAGCTTTAGTGTTGAGCACCCGGGTTCGATTCCCACGTCGAGAAAATTGTTAGGTACTGGGAAATTCCATCTGGAATTTCTATTTTTCAGCCGGGAGTCTTAATTATTACTAGGTACTAGTACTAGGGATAGATAGGCGATAAACTCGCCTCTGATATAAGGGACTTAAATATAGTTGGCGAGATATAGAGGCCGATGACGTTTCTCATTTAACAAGCCGAGATAACTTTGTACGTAAGAACTTGAAAAATAAAATTCATAACCCAGCAGGTATGCTGGAAGAGATTGCATTAGAAATAAGCATAGCAAAAAAATCTAAATCTATGGAAATAAGCATCCTCTGTACCTATTTTTCTGTTCATTCTTCTCAGAAATCAGAAATCATTTATTTTGCAATGAATGTGGGTACAAAATAAGATGTAAGCATTATAAAAACAGTTCCAACACACTCTACCTTACAGCATGCAAAAGTAAAACATATTTATAACTACTCAATTATGCAACCAAATAAACAATGAGAAAAAAAATAGTACAGGTTTGTGGATCTACAATCTTCCTGCATAAACTAAACATCAAAAACAACAATCTTAATTCTATATTTTACAAATAAATTAAATCGATTATTTTGCATACATTATCAAGGCACATAATAAAATTTGAAACAATGTTATAAATTAATATAACATTATGTCACATATAAATCATTATCCTTTTTTATCTTTATATATAATCATTCCATTATTATCTCATGTTACGTTTTTATCATTCAAAAAATCATGTATGGAATAATAACATTTGTTGTCTTGTCCTTGTATTATGTGTGTGTACATAAATTCTTAAATAAATAAAATAAATAAGTTAATGACTATGTTAAGTACCCATACACTATAACAACGAGTCTCATTCGTAAGCATCAAGTTAAATTATTACTAAGTATTTTTATAGCTATCAAAGACGACTTCTTAGATTATCACGACAATAAGCCTAGCCCTTTTAGGGAATGCCATTTTGAGACCACAGTAATGGGCAAAAGAAACTTACTATTAAATCAATAACCCACACTACCCTGTTATGTAACCACATAGAAACTGGGGGTCACATACCCACATCAAAAAATCCCAACAAAGTAATAGGCACAAGGGTAACTTACGATAAGATCATAAGGTCTAGTTCACAACGCACTTGATATTCAATGCAGTGAGTACTCCTCATTATCACACAATGTGATACGTTGATTACTCATGTCTTTGGCTAATGTTGATCGTTACAAGCAGTCAGGGTTGGCTTGCGAAATGTATCGGTTATAAATCAATCGTAGTTGGACTGGCGATGATGTTTTTATTGTTAAATGCTTGTTACAATTGTTAAAATTTGCTGTTGTGAAAAATGATACAGATTTTGGTTTTTTTATTGTTGTCTTTTTTAAATATGAGATAATTTTTTATTCATTTATGGGCCGATTTTCAATCGTCAGATAATTTTTATCAGAAGAATGAATTTGGTGGTTTCATATCTTTACTAATAATATTATAAAGAGGAAAGATGTTTCTGTTTATTTGTACCGAATAGGCTCCGAAACTACTGGACTGATTAATAAAATTCTTTCACCTATAGAAAGCTACATTATTCCTGACTGACATAGGCTATTTTTAATCCCGAAAACGGGTCCTTTCGGGTGGTCCACGGGAGCGTAGCCGCGGGGAAGAGCTTTTTTTTTTTTTTTAAAGCTGTCATACAGCCCTCAAATAAAAGTTATTGAACAATCGTTCCTGAATTAGATTATGGCGCAGCAACAATTATGTTATTTTCATGAGTTACCATTCTCCTACCTACCCTACAGGGATGTACGAGGCTTAGCCAGCTTTACCAATGTTGTGTTGTTTATTCAACGTTTATGGGAACGCTCGTCTAGCCAATTCTTTATGAAGAAGCGATCCAGTTGGACATTGACATCCATGCAATTATCCGTGCAAAGTAGCTGATATAAGTCTGTTCAGACATTTAAAGCCGGAGCTGGAGTTTTACTGGATTAGGCGTTTTAGCCAGAACCACGTTCTTAACGAAAAAAAATACAACCGACTTCCAAATAAAAACACTACAAAGTAAAAAATAACTTAAATTTCGGCAGTCGTTGTTCCTGTTTTAATTTCTACGTTTTTTGACAACGCTTTCCGAATTTGAAGTTATTTTTCACTTTGTAGTGTTTTATTTGGAGGCTGAATGTATTTTTTTGTAAAAAAGTTTTTTTTTGTTCACTTTTTAGTGGTATATTATGGACAAATTCTGTAGAAAGGTACTTATAATGCCCACAGTGATGCCAGATTAGATTACCCGAATTAAATGAACCTTGAACATAACCGGTGGAATGAGAGTGTACCAGGGTGAACTATACACATCTGCGTACCCGTATAGAGCGTACTGGTGTGATGGTATGTTATGAAATGGTGTAAACAATAAACAGACATGTGATTGCAGCAATCCCAAGAGAATTGCCGTCATTTACTAAAGAGTTCTGTTGTATATCTCCGAAGTTCTTCATCAGATCTTTACCTAATTTAAATGGAATTATTACGGAATAAATTTATTTCGAACAAAAAAATAATTTTGCAGATCCGTTTATATATGACGGAGTTGTACCCGAATATATATATAAAAAAAAGAAAATATAAATAACCGAATTGAGAACCTCCTCCTTTTTGGGAAGTCGGTAAGTAAAAGAAAGATTCTTAATAGAAAGATTTCATCATCATCCACATATAACTCTCTTTTCTTGTCTGCATTCCCCCATTCCTGTGCGAGCCTATCCAGCTTCTACCCGCGATGGCAACTATGTCCTCTGTCCATCTCGCTTTTGAACGACCTTCTTTTTGCAGTCCTTGGTTGGTTTACTCCACCGCCGTACTCCACCAATCGTCAGCACACGTTGCCAGGTGTTATACTCAGCTCCATAGGAGTTCGGTGTTTCGTTTTTTTGTTTTTTATCGATAACGTTCGTAAATCTTCAGATCCCAATTCCTTATATTTATTTACATAGGTACAAGTATATACAGTGTAAAAAATACTTAATTAACTATTGCCTACAAACATTTACACTTAAACCAAAAATACTCACTATCTAAACCTCAAAAAAATTACTAAACTAAAATATGGCGTCGAAAAACTCCACATCGTTGTCCACTGGTAATGTACCCAAAAGAATGGCAGCATTGCCACGTTGTATGGCAATGCTTATTCTCTGACCAAGGTAAAAGCCAGCCCTTGGGTCACGCGAAGTATCAACTAGGAATTTGGATAGATCATTAAACAAAGCGTGAGCACTCGGACCCCATGGACCAAGAGTTTCAACCCCAAACGGCTCGAAAATATAACTACCGATGAGGTTATTATATTTAGATCCCATAGAAAAACTTTAAATCTGCACAATCGTGAGCTGTTCTTTTTTGACAAGAATATTAAGTTCAATATTTAAAACTTACTTTTTTTAAATTTTGCCCCAAAATAGGTATTGGGTAATCATAACCTTCAGGATTTTACAGCGAAAGTATGTTTTTGATAAAAGTAGTTTGTATAATCAAGTTGCCCTTGTGCTGTCTAAGTGGTGAATGTTTGACTCTTGAAGGTTTATAACTAACCTAACCTAAATAATGATCTACTTAGAGAGGATGATTGTATCGATATAGTGGCTACAATAAACTGGTTTGAAATGAAAAAACCTAAAAACTCGCTCGGACCCGAGAATCGACTCCAGACTAACTGGGTTCGATTCTCGGTTTCATACGAGTTTTAAGGTTTTAATACATAATTAAATTCATAGTAGCAACCCAGGATTGTGTCTGATTTATGGCAATAGAAGGTACTTTTATAACTAGTAAAACGTGCGTGCACCATTTTAATTATACGTAATTACACTCTACGACAAAGAATGTTAACATGAGTGTCATCATAGTTACATTTGCTGTAATATACCCAAACTTATATAACACCGTCAAAACAATAAAACCTGCAAGTTAAAATTTCTCAGAAAATAAATAAAGTTAGACAGAACAAACAAACGCCTAATCAAAAATGAATAGCATCGTAGCATGACTGTTAATTCCCCACAAAAATATGTAGGCGCTAATAATATGGAAGACAGTGTACTAAAAAATATATTTTAAAATGATCATCAAACAATACTTTACGATCAACAGAATAATTGAGCAATGATATTTAAAATAAAATATAGCTACTTTCAAAATATCTTTTTCAGGTCTTGAATAATTCAAGGATCAAGGATGTTCTAAACTTCTAACTTCTGAAACAAAGTTTAACGACACATGGTACAGTTAAAACAACCTAATTATAAATTGATTTATGACTGGAATCTCATGTCTTCATTAAAATTAACACATGTGAGTCTACCGATTAACAACAGATTCGAAATATTAAATATCTTTTTAATATGGAAGTGTGTACCGACCAGGAAATTTAAGTATTACTTCGGCCTTCATATAGTTAGATAACAGCTAGGTAACGATGAATATCTGAATACACAACAACGCCTAATCAAATTTTTTGAGCAGATATTGCACCAGATACAATCAAACAGTAGGCTAAAATAAACAAGGCTAAATTTGCTTTACATTTACTCCTAACAAACCCAGAAACTAATGACCCTAACATAATGTAATTTTAAGCTAAATAAACAATAATTATATCTGATTTAATGCACATTTAACACGATACCTAGCAACAATATCGCTGATCTATCACAATACAGTCAATCTTATCGGCTGCTCCGCGCGACCGCCAGACAATCGCCTTTGCAACACTATTTTTACTCTGATCTTGGACGAGCGCCATCAGCTGAGCTAACGCCAGTTCACAACTACTAACCCCACAGATATACGTACCCGCTCCCACAAAAATTTAAAATACTCTTACTAACCCATAACCTCGACCGAGAACCATCAATGAGCACCCGTTTCAATGAGATATGTTTTAATCCGTGCGTTACAAATAAACGCCAAAGTTCGTGATCGTTTCAGTTAGGGAGTATGGCGACGTGAGCGCGCAACGCGTCGGCCATGGCGCGCCAACGATGGACGCTAGCTCTAATTTTAATCTGCCTGCCTATCCTTGCCACAGTGATAACCGCATTCCGTGTACGCGATTTACCCAAAGCCGAAAGTGTGAAACTTGATATAAAAAAGCAAAAGTGTGAAGATTGTGATGTGAAGGTCGGTCATAAGTTGCATAGTGTTAAAATCGAAAGTGAAAAACATGTATCTGAGGATTTGAAGGTGGGACGAGACAAGCAACAAATACATCAGAAGGCTGAAACCAAACCTGCTCATAAATTCAATGTAAGAAGTGACGAAGACGATGACGACGATGATGGAGAGAATATTTTTATAATAAAAACAGAATTTAAACAGGAATTTCCCGCCAGCAAAGTGAAATTAGAGGCAAGTAGCAAAAAATCTTTAAACATAGATGATGACGATGATGATGACGACACCAAACCAAGTTTATTGAAAAAGCCTAAAGTAGTTGACATTAAGAAAAGTGATCAAAAACCTAAACAAGACATTAAGAGTTCAAAGGTCAAGGAATCTCCATCGAAGACCGTGAAACACGATGATGATGATGACGACGATGATAAACCACGTGTTTTGTCGAAACCAAAGGTATTTGAAGCAAAAATAACTGATCTAAAACCTAAACGAGACATTAAACGTACAGAGTTTATAGTGAAACTACCAAAATCAAAAGAAGTTGATGACGACGATGATGATAACTATGATGATGATGAAGAAGGCGATAAAGCCAAGAAAAAGGTATTTGGAGTAAAAAAATCTGATCTGAAAACCAAACAAGAAAGTAAAAGGCCAGAATTTAAACTTACGTTACCTAAGTCAAAAGTCGTTGATGATGATGATGATGATGATAAGTCAATTACTCACCAGAAAGCAAAATTTTTAGACAAGAAAAGCGATCATACTGTAAAACATGATACTAAGAGTTCAGAAGTGACAGCTGAATCCTCATCAAAGTCCAAAGAAGTTGATGATGATGACGACGATGAAGATGACGACGACGATGAGGATGATTTCTATAGTAGTACATTGTCAAGCATCTTAGAGACATTTAATATGCTAGGTTTGAAAATTGATCCAAGCCTTGAACCAACACCTCAAACTCATCAAGTGAAAAAATCAGAATACAAGATTATAGAAAAAACACATGATGATGATGATGACGATGAAGATGATGTCAAAGAAAAACTTAAACCGAAACTTGAAGTCGCTTCAAAACCAACTATATTTAAGAAGAATTATGATAAACCAGATATACAGAAAGTGAAGGAACCACCAGTTAAACCCCTTTTCAATAAAATCTTTGGTGCTGATGACGATGATGGTGACCATGAAGATGATGTCAAAGAAAAACTTAAACTGAAAATTGAAGTCACTCCAAAACCAACTATACTTAAGAAGAATGATGTTAAAGCAGATATACAGAAAGTGAAAGAAGCACCAGCTATTCCTTTTTTCAAAAAACTCTTTGGTGGTGATGAAGATGAAGATGATGACGATGACGACGATGACGACGATGACGATGATGACGACGACGTCGACGAAGAAGACGATGATGATGATGACGACGACGTCGACGAAGAAGACGATGATGATGATGACGACGACGACAACATTGCGAAAATAAAAATAAAGCCTAAAATTGGCGTTCAAGAAAAAGATAAAAAACCTGCAGAAATAAAGAAAGATGTTAAAATAAAAATTGAACCACCAAAGACAATTTTACAAGAAGACGTAAAAGATAATAGTGAAGGGAAGAAACCTGAAATAAAACTTAAACCTGAAATTAAGAAGGTAGAACCGGTACTAAAAGAAGCACAGGAAAGTAAAAGTAAAGCTAAGGAAGATAATCATGAACCTGAAAAACCTGTCTTAAAAGATAAAGCTAAACATGACATTGACAAGCCAGCTGCAAAAAAAGAAGATAAGAAAGAACCAAAACATGCTGAAGAAAAACCCAAGAAAGAGGCCGTGAAAAAAGAACATGAAAAAGGAAAAGAACCAAAACACACTGAAGAAAAACCCAAGAAAGAAGCCGCGAAGAAAGATCATGAAAAAGAAAAAGACACAGTCACAGTCAAAACAAAATCTAGTCACGAAAAAATTGACAAAGAAGCAAGTGAGGAGGACCATAAAATGACTGAAAAGATTGTTCCGGAACAAAAGAAAAAATATCCTATCAAAGATACTTACAACATGTACGATTTAAAAAAAGACACAAAATCCGAATTTATAAAAAAAATTGATAAAACATCAAAAGAGAAATTTGATGATAGCCCAGAGATGTCTTCGTCAACTGAGAGTAATTTAAAACACGTTACGGATGCTTTGCACAGACGAAATTTGCTCAAAAGTGAATTTGAAGATTTCTATGCATTCTTTCCTACTTTTGCGCCAAATTTTTCTCGAATCCATAACCCGGAATGCAGGCGTCACGGACAGATTGTGTTGAGGCAATTACGTGGCACCAAACTATGGGCACTGAATAGTAAGTTTCTATAATTTCTAATATTTCATTCTCAGCACGTCCCTACAATCACAGTTAAGAAATTCAACAGTTGTATTTTGGAATTTATATCCGTTAACCGAAATAATTACTTTAACTTACAACTATTTATATTGGCAATGTTTCAGAGATTTTCGCAACAGATGTTACGCGAAAAAAAAACATAAATAACAACTTATTGCAGTTCATTAATCAAGGGTTTTAATGTTTTAACTGAAAGACATTTTTTTGTGTTTTAGTGGTCGCTATAAAAAAGAAGTGTTTACTTTGCGTAGTTTCATAGTTACGGCCTAGAATTTATAATACACTAAGGGATTATAAAGAGCGGTAAACATTGGGTTGGCCTTGACGCGTCTGTGTTAGCCGCAGGTGCTCCCAAGGGCTTTGCATAGTTGAACGAAACAGGAATTTTTCATTACAGTGCTCGATGCTACGGCGAAGATTCCCTCGGGTATCCTGCATGGTAATGGAATCCAGCTTGGTGACTTCGACCAGTGTGTGGGGAGCCGCGCTCGAGTGCAGTTGGAAAGTGGCAGCGTCGTCAAGGTCCAGGGGAAATACTGCTTGGCTCGGCTTGACGTGAAGGCAGAACATCCAGAACTGGAGACGCCCGTGCATCTGGCGCAAGCCAAAAACTTGATCAGGAGTCGGATCGATGATGTGAGTTTCAGTTATAAACAAATCATTAGTTTTCATTCACATCGCGTTAGATGCCATAACAAACAAATGGAGCATATAAACTACTGTTTCAAAGCTCATTCCTACGAATCCAAAACTCATATACGTCAATACTCATGTAATTTACATTTACGAGCAATAATTCTTATTTTAAAGCCGCTATTTTTCAAATTTTTGATGTCTATCATATATAAATTTTTTCAAAGATAAAACCAAGGACCTAAACAGTCTTGGCCATCTGCTACTTCAAAAGTTGCTAGTTTTTCACAACCGGAAAAGCCTTTCAACTGCTTCGGACGTTCCAAACTAAGCTACGTGGTGGAAGAACTGAACTGGAAGAAATCAAACAAGAATTTAGCTCGAGAAAGCTGCATTCCTAAAAGTCATTAGACAGTAATAGCTTTCCTATTATCTCTTGCTGCCAGTACCAAAGTTTGAGACAACTTTGCCCACAACTAAAAGCTAGACATGCTATTGAGACTGTCTAGGTCAAATTAGATAAGGAGCTCGAAACTCGATGTTTTATATATGTAGGAGCATGCGGTTGGTGACATTTGCATCATTTGTCTGTCAAAGTACAACGCATCGTACATGCATTGGGTGCCAACCATGCTAGACGACGAGTGACCGTTGACTGTCTCCTTATCAAATGTGACGAAAGTTTTCGTGAGGATATTTTTTGTTGCAGACAGAAATTCAATGCCATTGATCCTCATCTTGTAAAACTGCAGTACTTACGTCTTCGGTATCTATATATTTTCGTCTATAAAACCATTACGGATTTCATCAAATTATACAAGACCAAGATAATTCAATGTAATCTTGTATACTTTGCTTACAGTAAGATTCATTTAAGCTAAGTATAAGCTCGGTAGATTGAAGAATCTGATATAAATTGAAGTCTTTATTGGATTTCTCATTATAAAAAATAAATCAGTTGCTTTGAAACTTTGAAAAAAAAAAATTTGAGACGTTATTTGGTGTAGTAACACAATTAAATGAATAAGTTTAATTATCAGTAGTGATGGTTCTTAGGATAATGAATGTCATTATGATGTTCTATTCCATTAATTCCCTTACATTTCATTGTTGGAATTAGGAGCCTTCAAATAAGGGAAAACTGCCCTATATTTATTCTTTCGCGGCCTCATAATTTACGAGGGAATAAAAGGCTATTTTAATCCACTGACAACAGCACCGTTCTATATAGATAACATAATAGATTTAATATACTTTCACTATAGTGGCTTTATTAATAGAGCATGATACATTCGTATTATTAAATTTATTAGTCTTGAAAATCATATTATTGGTAATCTTGTTCATCTTAAAAATGATTTTTAACAAGATTTAAAGTTCGCCTTATGGGTCTAATACTGCTGAACATGAGGTCCTAGGTTCGATTCCCGTTTCGGGCAAATTGTTGTTGAGTTTTCCATCTATAATTTCTCCATAGCAGTCCAGCAATGCAATGCTCACCCCCTCCGTGGTCTACTTCATATCATGAGTTTAGAGCCAATCGATCAGTCGTCCTCACGTTTGTTTATAGTATACATAAACTCACGCCTTTTTCCCATGAGGGTAGGCAGAAACTACAGAACGCCACCTGCTACGAGTGAGTTTATGTATGTATATATTAAACTAAATAATCTTATACCTGATAACTCACCTGTGAATGACAACGTATACCATCAACAGATCAGAGCGTGGGCAGCTGACTGCGTATATGTACAATCAGCACTTATCGTACATATCTTATGGGAGTGTATTTTTTGGCAGAATGAACGCAATATAATGTTGGATAATGTACTGGCTGCATCCGGAGTTATTTATTATACGGACCTTGTGGAAACTAGAACAAATTTTCGTGCGTTCAAGCGTTTGGCCATACCTATTATTGGAATCAAATATAAAAGCTCACAATGTTAGGACCCATAAATATTAATTTTTATCCGTGTTGCTAGGCAACTTGGCTTATCCCAGTTGTAAACGATCTTTTGTGCCTATAGCCCTTGTTTGTTGTCTCCTGCTTGATATGGATGGCAGTGGAAATTATAATTTTGTTTTCCTACTCCTCCTTTATTCATTTCTGATTAATTTCGTTGCGGGATCCAAGACAGTTAAATTCATTCCGCGGGACTTCGTCGAGCTTCATTGCCTAGGCAATTTTCTGGTGGTCACCATCTTTGATTCTGGCTTTCAGAAGTTGCAGTGGTTTGCGATTAATGTGGCGGGATTTTCCCAAAAAAAAGCTCACCTCCTATTCTGCTTCTTCTTCGTCGGTATACTCTTCACATAGCGGTCGTGGTCATCATGTCGCGGTGAGACTTTGGGCTGCCATAATTTTCTAGGGCATCGCGCTCTACCGGCTGTTATTCGTGTGTACTCTGCAATGGGCTGCCAAATGCAGACTTAATCTGGTCGGTCCATCGCATGGCTGACCTGTCACGCGATGTCTTTCCTTCCACTATTCCCCACTAATACATGGGACTTATACATCATTGGCGAAATTTGTGTATACTTTAGGTGTAGCTCTGCCTAACTCTTCGGGGAATACGGCCGTGATATTATTTCATTAACCTTTTGCAGAGCTATAAACACTAAGCGTTCCCATGCTTTGTTTAGCCAGGTCACTTTGTGCCGCGTTTTTCAACGTTGAGTTGGGGAGTCTGCGTGCCAGCTACGTGCAAGCCTGAAGATGTCGAGGTGTTCATCAAGGATGCCATCAAACACTACCAGCATACCAGTGGGGTGGTTGTACGAGTCAAGGTGGATGAAGAAGACTGTCATGTTGAGGAAGGCGATTGGTGGGCAGACTGGACTGAAGTGCCTACTCTCTTGACACTGTAAGTTTGGGATTATTTTCAACTGAATTTTGCTTTTGATATTGCACTTAATCTTAAACGATTTTAGTAGTATGAATTTAGCATTTATAGGAGACAAAATAAATGCAGTTATAGTAGATTTTCTATGCGATATCTAGTGCGAGTTCCGTAGATTACAGCGATGAATTCTTTTTAATGAGCAGTCTCCTACGAGCTTGTTAATGGGTTTAAAATATATATATTTTTTAAATTAAAATTTACCCTGGTGTTAATTTAAGAAAATAACGGATTAAGATTTTGAGATACCCCCTTCAGATCAAATATACATGCAACACTGAACAACTAACACTTTTCTCAATTAATTGTACCCCAGTCGTTAAAACCACAATGCCCTATTTTTCAGATCATTCTACGGTGTTATCCTTTTGTTGGTACTTGTGGCGACGCTTCAAGACTTTTTTGCTGGAAGACCAGACGATCAGGGCGAAGACGCTGATGAAAAGGCGGAAGGGAAAGAAGAGGCACAAGAAAAAAAAGCAAGAGGTAGCAAGAAATCAGGTAAAACACTGCTTTATCCAAATTATAAATCAATCAACTCGGCATGTCATAGTTTTCTTGTTAAGTTGCACCATAGCACTCACATATTCGGTTTCTGTAAACAGGCTATCCTTGTCACTTATGTTATTGTGGAGAAAATGCATATTATTATGAATATTGATTAGGAATCGCAATCAGCACAAACAAACTGATTAAAAGGTGCTGTTAAAAATAAGATGACTTGAACATTACGAAAGTCTCTGGAAAGATTTATGCAGCACATCTGTTTAAGTCATAAAATCTTTATGTGCTATTCTGAACAGTGATGTATCAAGGTTAAGTCCAGATACTTATGAGATTTTTCACGTGGTTTTGAAAATTAGTACCTCAGTCATACGTTGAGGATTTTATTTTATTTTGAAACTTCCGAAAAGATTTATTATGCTTATTTTGTTATAAGCAACAACAATTAGAAATGTAGAGTCCTCATTGTTAGGAGATTTTGGATGGTTTTGAACATTTACTTTTAAGTAGATTATATTGTATTCAAAACAGTTATCAGAATTAGGTCTTACGGCAGCAATCCAAACATTTTAGGCCGCTATAACTACAGAATTGAGTTCCAAGGATAATTCTCTTCGAGCATCTTTGATGTTTTCATTCTGTTATGATATTCTACAGCTTTTCCTTTCTCATTCTTCCACAGAAGGTTTCTTAAGCTGCTTCTCCCTCTATTACACGATCGCCAAGCTGACCGCTCCGGGCACTGACGACGAGATCTCCTGCATCCATGGAGTCAGAGGCATCGCCACCATTGCTCTGCTGATTGCTCACAAGTTCCTGCCTGTTGCTGTTATGCCGTACACTAATCGGTTGAGGATTACTGAGGTTCGTAGAAAAGGGTTTTGTCTATTGCAATGCTTGCGAATTTCATTAAGAGTCTTGAAAAAGTCATTTTCATTCCAATGGGTGTTATGAAATGGGGTTAACGTTTTGCAAATTAAGAGATTATCTAGCACATTTTTTTTTATTTAGCTATATAGGAGACATTCCCAGTGTAGGGTAAAAAAATCACACACTTTACTCGATTCGGGAATCAAACCCATGACATCATGCTCAGCAGTAGCGTTACGAGTCCCCTAATAAAGTTTATAGTTAAACTAGCTTCTGCCAGCGGTTTCACCCTCGTGAAAAGTGTTTTCTTATCCCAAGGGGACTTTATACCGGGATGAAAAGTAGCCTATGTGCTATATCAGATTATAATCTATCTCTTTGCCAAATTTCATCCAGATCCGTTCAGCCATTTTAGCGTGATTGAGTCCAACACCCATCCAATCTGCCGCATAGATTATTATGTGAAACTAAAAATTGCCCAACAAAAACCATTTGACTGGTATCCAAAAGCAATCACCCTCTTTCCAAATTATCGTGCAAAACTTCGTACAATTGGCACATACCTAGTACCCATTGCCTAACATTACGTTATTGTCTTCAATGGCCGCCAAGATGCTTAACCTTAGCCGTGGAATCTTATTCGGAACATTTGCGTAAAAAGCATGCTGCAAAATAAATAACTGTAGGGATGGGAAGTGTCGATAAAAATGTGTCACATGATAGCGATGGTTCGAGGTGGCTCAAGAAAAGAAAACTGGGAAGGATGTGGGGGGGGGGCTTTTGTACATGACATAGCAGTGTGAAAGGGTGCATGTCAGTATACAAAAATCACAATCCACTTTAAGAAGATAGTCATTTTTGTATTATATTGTGTTTTTCGTGGGAAATACGTATTCTTGTCTGTTCGTTTCATAAACATTCTCTCTTTATCTCTGTGAAGCCGGTGTGTATATTAAAAACCTACATGTGTGTAAATATTCCCATACAAATAAGAATGACTCAACAGAAAACTGACAGTTTCTGAGTATATTGATTCATCCCCATTAAGTAGGTATATTTATAAAATCCTAATCTTAATAAACACAGCTCTAAACACTTAAACATCACGACTTTAACAGATCACATTTTTTATTATTAAATCCATCAGCAAACGAACAAAATCAACAAATATCGATCTTCGACTCGACTTAAATTTCCCAGCACTATGTCTCTTTCGTAATTCTTATTGGTAAGATAGAGGGGTTATAATCGCGTAACAGCAGCCGTATGAGGCATGTTATCATTGGCTGGGTGCCACGTTTTGCCAGTGTGTCCGTCCGGTGTCGAACTGAATCACGTGGTAATACGGGCAAGCCGGTTGTGAAATGAGCAGTGGTACTAATTAAAAGATTAACTCATTAGTATAAATCGTAAGCTTGATAGATGGATTGGCAATCGGTGTCAGGATTCAGAATGCCTGTAAAAAGCAATTCTCTTAATTCACTTGTTCAAAATCTGATAACAAACTTGTCTCAACGCCACTAAAAATTAAAAACTCAATAAAATATACGTAAAGTTGAATGGAGGTAATTTTTGAAATTGGAATACATCGTTCCAAAAAAAAAATACGGGAATTGACCCTCAGCTATGATTGAGGCTGAAATTCGGTTGTTGCATTCAGTTTGATAATTCTACAGAAACGCCTTGTCCTTGATCTCATTTTACTTCTACTGATTCATACTTTGTTTCTCTTTTAGTCATACATAACAAACCCAAACTTTCTTCAACAGTAAATAAACATAATCCGAGTATGACTCAAGTATGTACTGATTAATTTAATACAAAACGTGCTTAAGATTATTCAGCTAATTTACGTACTAACCTTGAGCATAACAGCTGTAATTCAAGACATTATGTATTAAGAAGCTTAAGAACTCTCGTATAATGTCTCATTTACATTAATAGGCAGATACTTTAGCAAATGTATGTGTCTGTGTCTCTAAATTATGAGACAATCGAGACAAATTAGCAATTTTTGATCAATAAAGATCACTTCTGGTTACAGTGATACGAACTATGGTATGATTCCTTCTATACTATTAAAGAATTCCTTCGGTTTAAATTTAAATAGCCTAATTTTTTTTTTTTTTTTTTTACTTTTGATGGGTTTGCTCTTGACTCTACTAAGTCAATGACAGAGACAGAGTCGACGATGGAGTGAGCTTACCCAGAAGAAGCCTGTTCACTCTAACTTTGAAGAGATTCGGGTTAAATGCGTTAATTGTATACTTATCAAAAAATTTGCATGTCAATATGCTAAGGTTAAATATATTACTATTATACTACCATCGTACAAACTGTATTTATATGTAATAATATTTATCTGCAAATAAATCTTTGTTTTTAATTTTGATGCTCTCTCAATCTGTCGCTTGCTATCACTGCCGACAAATTCGCAATTCGCATTTCTGTGGTTATAATAATACGAACTATGAGTTTGATCTCTTTATCGGTCGCTTACTATAATAAGTTATAGAAAGAGAAACTAATTCGGTCGTGCCGTTAAAGATTTCTAAGAAATCAAAGCAAAAGGGCACAAGTATGACGGTTTTTTTAGGGTTCCGTACCTGAAGGGTCCAAACGGAGCCCTATTGCTGTCACTCGCGTGTCTGTCTCTCCGTCTGCCCGTCTGTCCGTTGTCATTTTTCACTTTGTAGTATTTTTATTTGGAAGTCGGTAGTATTTTTTTCGTAAAAAGTTTTTTTTTTGTATATAACGAATAAACTTAAAAACTGCTGGACCGATTTAAAAATTCTTTCACCGTTGAGAATCTACACTATCCCTGGGTGACATAGGCTACTTTTTATCCTTGTATTCCAACGGGAACGGGAACTACGGGGGTGAAACCGCGAGGCGTCCGCTAGTTTATTATGAAACTATTTATTTTAGCTCCATACTACGAGTTTATGCAGCTTGCATTCCTTGAGCTAAAATAAATACTTTATGTTTGACACTTGCAACATGCCAAATTCTTTGTTATATCAACATTCAACTTAATTTCTTCTTCTTCTATTTTCAGTTAGCCAGTTCCCCTCTCTGGTCGTGGTGCCGAGCAGGCTGGATGTTCACCGACTGCTTCCTACTGCTCAGCGGTGCTCTGACGGCACACAGGATATCTGACAATGACACCGGAGCTCCGAGGAGGCTGTTCTCAAGATATTTGAGGTAACTAAGAACCTATCTTACTAATATTATAAATACGAAAGTTTGGATGGATGTATGTTTGTTACTCAATCACGCAAGAACGGCTGAAAGGATCTGGATAAAATTTGGCACAGATATAGATTATAGTCTGGAATAGCACAAAGGCTACTTTTCATCCCGGTATAATGTTCCCTTGGGATAAGAAAACAATTTTCACGCGGGCGAAGCCGCTGGCAGAAGCTAGTGTAATATAACTCAGGGTCACATTTGATTTACTTTATTTGTAATGTTTCTGGGGGTGAAAGAATATGACCAATATTTTATAAGTAGTTGTTTAAACTGGTCAAGAGCGAGCCTATAAAATATATAAAAAAAGTATAACTCTGAAATTATCGAAAAAAAATCTGCTGTCCCAAAAATTTTTTCGAGTTATGCGAGCATGAATTCTTAAGAGCAACTCTTTTTGTCCCACACATTTCGGTTTTATTTTTGGTAACGTTGCCCCACACTAGGAATTTCTTACTATATAGTGGGTGCGTTTACAAACATTTAAACTCACATACACAAGACACTCAGATCCCATAAAATTAAATGGATTAAATGGAATTTCAATTTTTCGGTCAATATGGCGACGCATGGGGGAGGCCTATGTCCAGCTGTGGACGTCTTTCGGCTGATATGATTATGATGATGAATGGAATTTATCCCATAGTAAAAAGAGAACATTCACTCTCTGAATTATTGCAATAAATCAAAACTCAAGTGACCATCAACATGATCATGTTCCTCGACAGGGTACTGCAGAGAAGTGGTATTACACTTTACGATTTCACCAGCTAATAAAATAACATTTGGAATATTGTGGATGCTGTTTATAAACTAGTGATAATAAAATAACGAAATAACGAGTGATGTAGGAATAAGCGCCTACAAGGAAAATAGTAGCACGAGAATAATGCGCTACTGGTTGCTACCATATACTGTCAGGCATTTTCCCTCATACATGTATTTAATACCCTTAAACGAGCAATTCTTGTATATGTGTATGTATGTATTTATATAATCTGAACCTCGGAAATGGCTCCAACGATTTTCATGAAGTTTAGTATGCAGGGTGGAGGGGGCGATATGTCGATCTAGATAGGTTTCGTTTTTAGAAAACATCGTTTTCTCTATTTTCACCCGAGCAGAGCTCGGTCACCCTGGTATTTTTTGTTTAAATATGCTATAGGAGTGCATGTTTAGTTGCGATGTTGGTTAGTTAAGATATAAAAATAAACTAAACTTACCAAAATCGAATATACATAAATGTAACATCTTTATAAATAAATTGAAGCTCTTCCTCGAAAGTAAATGCTACTATAACATAAGCGAATACCTAAACGATAAATTATAAGTAACTTCATAATTACCTATTTGCATATACAAATACTCACTCTCAAAATATTATTGTATAAAAATATTTTTTTAAATTAATATGAAGTGTCCAAATAACTTACCTTAAGGATAATAAATATTTATTACATAATAAATAAACATATTAATAGGTAAATAAATATGAATAATTTAAAAAATAAAAGTTTGTGTAACAATGTAATAAATAAATACTATTAAGTATATAATTTATAAAACAATAATTATAATTATAAATTCAACTCTGTATTAAATTAACAGTATAACTTATTAATACTCAACCAATAATACAATTTATCGGTTTCGGTTTAAAGTTTATTCACATAAGAACAATACATAGGTTCACTTACAATGAGATACAAAGTAATTGTTTATATCTAAATAAATACATTTTGCCTCCGATGCGTGTTGGTGAAGTTATACAAAACAAATATATAGGAAGTATGTAATTGCTAACATTTAATATGCGGTATGACTACATTTTATAAACGTAATTTCTCAGTTTAATTTTAAATCTGTTAATATTATCACAATCTTTTACGTCATTTGGTAGGTTTTTAAACAGCTGTGCTCCTTCGAACAATATGGTTTTTTACCGTAGTTTGTCCGAGCTTGTCTTCGTTGTGATTGATTTTTATTTCTTAGGTTGTATGATATTGTTTTTTTGTGTAATTTTAGCTTTGACTGTACGCTGTTTGTGGTTTTTTTTTTAATCTTTATCTTTATCACATTAAACTCTCAGTGTCCTTTATCCTCTCTCCTACTTGATCTAAGCTGTGCCCGACAGGGTCCATAATTGTGACTTATATAATTATTTCCCTAGCAACAATATACATTTTGGTACGCAATAAAGAATTAAGAATTGAATTAAATATGGAATTAAGTACCTTAATATATGTAGTAGTATTATTTGACGAGTAAGCACACCAGGATTAGCTTAGTGAATTGCTAGTTAGGAAAAACTTGGAGCAAGCCTACTTATATAATGTTTGCATCTCAATTAAGCGAATTTATTTGTTTTTTATTGTTATTTCCATTAAGATGATAGAATAAAACAAAAAACTCGTCAGCTCTTGATGCTCTCAGTACATAAATAAAGCAGTTATGGTATCTTTCCTAAGTCTAAATATAAAGGCAAATAATAGGCCTACAAAAACGCGTATTTTCCGTTTCTCACAAAAAACAAAACAAAACAAACTCATTTACATCGAACTATAAGCAAACCGTACCTAACCTACCCGTAACAACTTGACCATCACAACACAAAAAAAAATTCAAGCCTAATAAAATTAGTTTATTATTTTATCAAATTTAAAAATAAAACGGACTTATTGCGTGTTGAGCCACGCACTGTAAAGAGTTCCGTAGACGGAACGATTTTTCATGGAAATAGAGCCAATATTCACCGAGTAAAATTGTAGTGTAACATCCGGATGGACAGAAGGACTAACATGACGAAATCACGATGATTCGATTTATAAGACAGCGAAAGGTTGTCTGTAAGAGATTGCCTAGTGCGATAAGACCGCCCATTGTACACTTGTTTTTGTAAATGTTTGTCCTGTATGTTCTTTGCGGTGTACAATAAAGTATATAATAAATATATAAGACAGCGATAGTATTTTTATATAATAACAAAACTGTTCAAGTGCGAGTCGGAATTGCGCACTGGGGGTTCCTAACACTTCGGATTTTTTCCTTTGCTTTTGCTATAAGACATAGCTTCTTGCCAAATTTCATGATTCTAGCTCATGGGTGGCAGTGTAAGATATGCGTCATTAACGGCTGTATGTTGATTGCGTTGATCTAAAAGTTTAATTTTGTCACATCTGCAAAGGAATGTAAACTTGAGTATATAATATTAATTTCAACTCGATACCTCCACGCGTTCCCGAGATAAAGGCGGACTGACGTCAGACAGACGGACAACAAAGCGATCCTATAAGGGTTTTGTTTATTTCATTTTGGGGTACGGAACCCTAAAAAAAAGCTTAGGAACTGTGTTATTGCAAAAAAATCGTACCGCATAAAGATTAATAACTAGTCAACACTGTAACGAAATCAGAGGTCTGACTCATTGTTTAAACTTGTCTATAAGTCGAATTATCTACCTTTAATTGAGTCAGGGAAATTAAAAGAGGGGAAATCCTGATGACTGGTCCGAACGATTACGTAGGTAAGTTTTCTCTTGAAATCAACGTGATTGTGTCATTATGAATACACATTTTTTGTACTGTACAAGTTTCTAGATAACTTTGAGAGAATAGCAATGAAATAGTACCTAGTTGTGATTTTTCCATTGAAAACTTGTAATTGATTACGAGTTCATGAGTTCTTTACGAGAACGTATCGGAAATGAATAGATCCACAAAACTATGGTAAACAAACCGGGCCGAGAATTTCCAAAAATTTGTGGTAGTATGCATTGGGCAGGACTAAACATGCTTGAAGAACGGGTGGCCAATCTAGAGTGGCATACGCGTATCCGGTATGACGAAGCGTTGAAAGGCCTCCCATAAGGTGCCCCGATGAACTGATGAGATCCGCGGGACTCAGCAGGGTGCGAGAAGCACAGGAACGGGATAGCGGTTTATTATTAGACGTTTTAATTTGAATTTAAGACATTGTTTAGAATAGAATAGAATAGAATAGAATACTCTTTATTATGTACACCATAAAAGTTACAGAAAGTATAGAAGAAGTAAACATTACACTGGGTGACACAATGGGCGGCCTTATCGCTAAAAGCGATCTTTTCAAGGCAACCTTTGGATGGATTTTAAAAATGAAAGGAAAACAGCACTGTAGGTAGTCTTTGGTGTACTATTTATATATAAATAAATACATATACATATATGTTATATAGACAAATATATACAGTAATAAGTATGGAACAAAAACAGAGAAATCAAGAAAAACAACTATTAAAGAGAGAGGTAGTGCTTCTTTACCATAGTTTTAAAAATGGGCAGAGATTGAGCACGCCTTATTGACACGGGCAAAGCATTCCACAACCGCACCGCTTGAACCGTAAAAGATAGAGTATTAGAGTATTAGAGTATTTATTGGAAGGTACGACATTGTGTACGGTATTAATTGGAATTTATGAAATTGTATAATTATAATGATAATTTAAGCATGGCTGAATTGGTACTACACAGGGGACTGCGCATTCACTTGACATCTGGCAATGTATGATTGTGTAATATGATGTGTATTACATATTGTCATGCTTTCTGTTGAAATTACTAAATTGCTTTTCCCTTAATGTAAAAATAATTATATATTACATATTATTATTGAACTTAGTCTAATGAATGCCGTAATATCGTATTAGATTATATACTTAAATAGCTGTACACAGCAATGGTTCCGTTTTCAAAGAATTCTAATAATCTACGCAAATATTCTAAAGTCAACAAAAAAGAATACTTATGTAGTTGCTCAATGAAACCGACATCAGTTTAGTAATACACTTCAACTTTATGAATGTAATTTTATTGACTTACATACGAACTCAGTAGGTACATATAAGTAGGTACATAACATGACATGATTGTGTAAATAAAACGGTTATGGTACTTGTCGCATATTTATTTTAATTATTGCAAATCATGATATGCAAAAAAATTTAGGACCCTACCTACTAAAGTGAGAAATTAATGGTATTGTAATTTGTTTGGGGAAAAATTATGTATAGCTGTGTTATTGTGATTGTGAAATTGACATTGCTATAATTGGTGTAAATGATTTATTTCTCATAAGAATTGCTATGGTATATCAGAAAAATAAAACCGACTTCTAAAGCAAAACACTACAAAGCGAAAAATAAATTTTTTATCCGAAGTCGGTGTCTTTGGTCCTACTGTATTTCGTTTTTAGACACCGACTTCGGAAAAAAAGTTATTTTTCGCTTTAGAAGTCGGTTTTATTTTTTTGATAAAAAGTTTTTTATTTTCACTTTTTAGTGGTACGTAGTGGACAAGTTCTATAGTAAGGTACCAGAGAACCTGTAATGCCCACAGTGATGCCAGAATAAATAATTCTAACATGTAACTTGTACATAACCGATGGAAACCGATGGACCGGTGGAATGAGAGTGTACCAGGGTGAACTGTACACATCTGCGTACCCATTTAGAGCATATTGGCGTGAATGGTATATTATGAAATGGTGTAAACAATAAACAGACATGCGATTGCAGCAATCCCGAAAGATCTGCTGTCATTTATTGAAGAGTTCTGTTGTATATCTCCGAAGATCTTCATCAGATCTTGATGAAATTTAAATGGGACCACAGACAAGCACCAGTTTTCAAATAAAAAAGAATTATCAAAATCGGTTCACCTAGTAAAAAGTTATGAGGAAAAACACATTAAAAAAATACAGTCTAATTGATGACCTCCTCCTTTTTGGGAAATCAAAAAACAAATCTGTTCATAAATGACGGAGGTCTGAGGTAAATTTTATCGCATCACAATCAGGTAGCAAAACGTTACAAAATACATATTTGCAAGACCAAATTAAAATTCTACAAAGTATATTTTATAGTAGTTAATAAGTACATGTAACAGAATTTATGAGTAGTACTGTTGATTATTACGTACCCAAATTGAATGTTACGTATGACTTAATTTGAACCCAAACTTATTAGCAAAGGTACGACACTGTGCGAAAACATAATAATTAGCAATGATTCGATATATTCTGGGTGCTAAATTAAAAAAAAAATCTATCTTCAGAATAAGTTGTACATACGTTGTGGATATTTTGACACGTGTATTGTTTAATATATTAGCAGAATGATTGTCTTGAAATGTGCTAATTATGTTAGAAATTTTGTTACTTGTTAAGAATATAAAATTATACAGGATATTTTTTAATTTATTGCCAATATTTCAGAGGGCGAAAATCTCAAGAACATTCACTTAGTTAAATGAAAAAAAAAACACGTGTTCCCTTGACGAGTAATGCAAACAAATATATTTGACAGCTATTTATTTAAAATTTAATCAGAGCTTATAATAATAGTAAAGGCTGTTTACTTATTCATGAATACTTTCACGCCCTTAAAGATTGTCAATGAATTAAAACTCACTCTTTATAGTTTCATGGATTTGAAGCTACGATTCCTCTTGGACTCCTCTTTGATACATGGAAAATTATTGAGCGTCTTTTGTCGCCCAACAATGCATAAAGGACATTACTGATGTAAACAAAGTAAACATATTTTAAACAAACGACAAATGTAAACATTACCCCGAGATAAATATATCTTAGGGTGATGCTATTGTGCCCATAAAGTAATGTAAACCAGCGAACATCTAGACTTCGCACGTTTGACTTACAACGAACATAGAGCATACATATTTGCATATATGGAATTTAATATTAGTAGTACTTAGTCTTATATTAGCATACTAGCTGTGCCCGTGGCTTCGCTCCCGTCAACTGTCTACTCCACCCTACTTACCTACCTACCAATTTTATTCAAGGGTGATTCTTGCGCGGAGAATCTTAACACTGACATTCAGAACATGACGTCAAATGCACAACACCTTCTGTAGAATATGTTCAACTGTCCGAGTATCTGAATGTATCCGTATTGTGATATTTTACTTCTTCAAGACTTTAAATTCATCTAACTTTTGATAGAGTGAACCGATTGCGATGAAATAAAAACTATGTAATACTCAAGCTAAGTATTCTCTGTGCTCAAATTACGCACAATTTTTATGGATAAAAGTTATCTACATTGGTTTCGTACATTTTACGTGATGCGTGCACAACTAAACAGACAAAAAATGCCAAAAATGCTATAAATGAGTTCTGTTGATTATCCTTTAGCAACCTGGCTATTTTTTTTTTAATATTTGCGACATACAAAAACGACTTTTGTACAGATTTAAATTATTATATTACGTGATGATATTGATTGATGATGATTGATCGATTGATAGCATGGCATTTTCAGCCTTTTAAGGGTTTCCAATGCTGGGACACAAGCCTCCTTTCTATGAGAAGAAATGGGCCTAATTCACCACGCGGGCCCAGTGCGGTTTGGTGGATGTCACATGACTTCTATTTTTTGGTTCTAGGACACGCCGCTTTCCCCACAATGTTTTCCTTCACCGTTTTTAGAGCAATGGTGTTGTTATAATTTAAAGTGCCTGCCTGAGTTCGAACCCACGACCAAGTCGAGCCAATACCAACCTTTAACTTACATTATGTTAATTAGTTATTCATTTAGACGTTACGGTAGTTTCCTACCATAAATATGTTTCGTAATAAACGGAGGTTGGTTTATTTTTAGGATCTCTGTTACAATAATAGTGGCAACATAAATCATTTCTTGGCTATCATACTAAAAAGGTGGCAACCCTATCTCTTTTTGCATATTTAAGTGTGTCTGTGTGTGTATTACTGTGTAACTACGTCTCTGTAATACGTGGTCTGTTGGTTATAATAGAACGGAATTTATTCTAAAATAAAGTTTATTTATTTAATAACAACAATCTCAGATAAAAATTAAACCACAAGTTAAATTTGCGGTTTTTTCTCGAAAACTCAAATTGTTTTGTTTTTGTCATTAAACACCTAAATATAGACTGGGAATATTTGGTGAAGTCTTGTGGAAAACCCATGATTAAATCAACAACAAAATAATAAGGGCACTAATAATAAAGACCGGTTAAAAATTAGTTTAGGTTTTTACCTAATTTATGCAAAACTTACGTCTCTCTTTTAATCAACGGGTAAACTATCAAACCAGCCAAATCATGCCAAATGGTATTTTGACATTATTAAAAAACCTATGGTTTCATAAAAAAAATATGTTATTGTCCTAAAAACCCTTTTCACCTCTTTTCTGCCAAATGTATATTATATACAGTAGGAAAATATTGTGTCTGAAATTATTTGGATAAGTCTTCTTAGTAGTTTTGTATGTCAGTCAAGTACCTAGTTCAGAATTCATTGCACTCGTTTGCCTTATTGATTTAGGAACGTTGAAGACTGTGGGCTATAAGTTGTTTCATATTTGCTTAATTTTTTAGGGTTCCGTACCTCAAAAGGAAAAACGGAACCCTTATAGGATCACTTTGTTGTCCGTCTGTCTGTTAAGACCCTTTATCTCGGGAACGTGTGGAGGTATCGAGTTGAAATTGATATGGTGTAGGTACTCAAGTTTGCAACCCATTGCAACCGTCTGCAACTTTAAAATTAAACTTCTAGATCAACGCAATCAAGAGATACAGCTATTAATGACGCATATTTTACACTAGCAAGGCAATAAAAATCTACAAGGTACTTCTCGTTGACCTAGAATTAAGAAATTTTGCAAGAAGCAATGTCTTATAGCACAACTAAGGAGAAAATCCGAAAACCAAAAATTTGTACCTACATAAAAAAAGGTTATCAACTTATATGCTGTAGGCAAACTGACCGCGACTTATGTTGATGTATGGGGCCTACAGTTTTCAATGGAAAAGTTAATTTTGTCCCTCAATTCTGTTTATCTTATCGTTACAGCAATGATCCATAGTTTATGAACTTCAGTAATTTAGTTAAATAATTTGGGTGAATGCAGCTGCTTGTACGGAACCCTCAGTGCGCGAGTCCGACTCGCACTTGACCAGTTTTTTTAATGTCAAGTGCGCAATTGAACTCTGCGAATCATGCTTTGTTTTGTCTTATCAGGTCTCACTGTACCCTTTTATACGGATAATCTATACTCATCGATTATGTTTTATATTCCACATATCATCATCATCATTATTTCAGTCGAAAGACGTCCACTGCTGGACAAAGGCCTTCTCCAGGCGTCGCCACATTGACCGACCTTCCAACGCATCGTTTTCCGGTTCGCGGTCGCCATTCCCGAACTTTTCGGCCCCATCGGCCATCCGTTCTGCGAGCCATGTGCCCTGCCAACTGTCATTTAAGTTTCGCAGTTCTTCGGGCTATGTCGGTAACTTTGGTTCTCCTGCGGATATCCTCAACTCATATATCACATATCCTCCACTTATCACAGTCATAAAATAATAATAAACCAATTAATTAAATACAGGCTCAGAGTATTGATGATTCGTCAGCATTCATTGAATAAAGTGCGTACTTTAACACCCTGATATATCGCAAATTTTATAAAAGTTACCAGTCCTAATTTCGTTTAACTTCGGCCCATAGATCATTTTGTATGCTCTTTTTATTTAAAGGTATGTAGCTTAAATAAATTAGCTTAAGAAATGATCTGAGCATTCTCAAGCATTAAGTGACCTTTACCTACAAGCAAATTGTGAACTCACTTAAGTTCAACTACCTCCCAATAAATTACAGTTATATTCTTTTAGCCCAGAAACTTTTTGATACAATATAATAATAGGTATCTATGGCCACATAACACGAGGTATATAGGGTCATTGACTTGTAATAAGCTATAATCATTTGCATTAATCATGCTTATTAGAATTTTCAATTTCACTAAAACCTATATAATAATAAACGAAGAATCTCGGACGAGCCAATCAGATTAGCAAGTTTATGAATAGCTCAAACGCAGACTAATGAAAGTTTGTAGAATGCAATAAATAAATGAAGGTCGAAATGTGTAGCATTTTTTTGTCTTTTAAATGCTACTACGTCTTTCTTATGTTTAAGGTCAGTTGGTCATTGTTCAGACACCGAACGACACGATATGCGCTCACGACTTTTAACACACGACACACTGCAGACGATATGTCGTCCGTTCGATAGTTCACTAGACACGATTCTGCAACGACACTGCAGTGCACTTGTATTGTTCTATAAGCGCGTGAAAGACGAACCACGCGTGAGCCGTGCGGTGCGGTGTGTCGTATCGTTAACAAGCTCATATTTATTTTGTACAGCCAGTAAATCGTCACCGCAAAAAAGTCGCGACGACATATCGGCATCGACGACACCGAAAAACCGTGTGTAAATCGTGTCACGTGTAGAGCTTTATCGGGCAATGAACAAACGGTCCATCCAAATATATGGAGTTCTGAATCGTGGCAACATTTTGTCGTGTCGTGTGTCGTGAACAAACGAACTAACTAGCTTCTGCCAGCGGCTCTTCTGCGTGTTTTCTTATCCTAAGGGAACATTATACCGGGATGAAAAGTAGCCTATGTGCTATTATAGACTATAATCTATGTTTGTGCCAAATTTCATCCATAACTGTTCAGCTGTTCTAGCGTGATTGAGTAGCAAACATACATCCATCCAAACTTTCATATTTATAACATTAAGTAAGATAATAAAGTTTTTCGATTTTATCTTCGTTTTAACTAACGAAACAGTCTTCGAAATATACTTGTTACTAAACTAAAACTCTATGAAGAATTTTCGATCAATCAATCTGCCTAGCCTTTTTCCCGATTATATTGGGAAAAAGGCTAGGCCAGTCTTACCGGATTCAGCTGAGTCTAGTGCTCTGTTTTACGTGGAGCGACTGCCTATCTGACCTCCACAACCCAGTAACTGGGTAACACGGTACCCCATGGCAAGACTACCCGTAACGACTGTCAAAGATCTACAAATGACAGCCAGGACCAACGGCTTAACATGCTTTCCGAGGCACGGAGGAAACTCGGTATGTTGAAAATGGTCACCCATCCACGGACCGACCTCGTCAAGCGTTGCTTAACCTTGGCGATCGACCCGTGCGGCTGTTATTATTTAGCCACGAGCTCCTTTATGAAGAATTTTCGATAAACTTTTTAAAAATGTAGACACAGTAGAAGTTTAGTCTGTATCGTGGGTACCCGTCTTATTCTATACTAGCTGACCCGCCGAACTTCGTTCCGCCTAACAAATTTCTAAAATAAAAGTTTTTTTCGAAAATAAACGTAGCTTAAGTTACTCCTTATTACATCAGCTACCTGCCAATAAAAGTCCCGTTAAAATCAGTCCAGCCATTTCAGAGATTAGCCGGAACAAACAGACAGACAGATAGACAGACAAAAATTGTAAAAAATGTTATTTTGGTGTATGTACCATATATATATTCATATACATGTAGTAAAAAACGGTTATTTCAATATTACACACAGACACTCCAATTTTATTTATATGTATAGATGTATAGATATATTAGTCTATGGGTACCCGCTTACTTAAACTTCTGGACCCAGTACCTATTGTAACTATCCGTGACTCTAAAAATGTATCTTTGTTCAAGAAACAGGTCAAAGAACATTACCTTTCCACCATCATGTAATTTTACATTTTATTATATTATATACTTACATATATATATATATACATGTATATTGTCTTTTATTTATGTAGTTAAGGTAAATTTGTACTCTGTATATAATTAGTTTAGTAATAATAGTCTATTTTAAGTTTCCTTATTTCTTTCTACACACTGTGTCTTCGTCTATCATCCAACTTTCCTGTCGCAGGACTGCTGGAAGAAATTTCTATTGAAATAAGCAGTACCTTTGTGCTCTTTTTTCTGTAATCCTTCTTTTCTGTTTTAAGTGTTATGTGTGTACATAAATAAATAAATAAATAAATAAACTATTGACAGCCATACCTACAAGTATATAATGATTTAGGAAGTACCTACCCAGCTCTATGTATCTCAATCACACTATCCCTTTTTTTCGGGAATCGATATAGGTACAGACCACAGCAACCAATATACAGTCACTACGTTAAACATGCCTTTAAATTAATCTATGAAACCAATTTTTATCGCAAAATCCTTCCCTTAAAATCTTCTTTTCTTCCACAGGTTGACACCAGCACTCCTGGCTGTGACACTGTTCTACGCGTACATCTGGGACAATATCTCCAGTGGTCCCATGTGGGGCACCTTCGTCACGAAGAATGCTGAAGTCTGCCAGGAAAGCTGGTGGTGGAACCTTCTGTATGTGCAGAACTACTTCGGCTTTGAAGATATGGTAAGTTTTCAATACGGGGTCCGAATGCGAAGCTTGTTTGAATTTCATTACTATGAAAACTTTCCTTCGATACTACGAATGACACTTTAGTTCGATGTGGTCTTTACCGATTAATAAAACAAAGTGTAACAGAAATAGGTGACCTTTGGAAGAATTAGTATAGAAGCGAGTCCCTGAATCAGACAGACTGTATGTGGCCGAAAGTTGTACATTTTGCCCGCATCTATATTTAACTTTTATTTTAAAAGTAGCTGTCCCACGCGGCAATACCAACCAGTAATTCCTGAGATTGGCGCGTTTAAACAAACAAACTAACTAAAAATATTATATATATATATATATATAGTATAGATTACTTGTTTTTTTTATTTAAGTTTCATAACCCACCAGTTTCATTGTTTACAAAAAGTTCTAAAATTCACATATCTATACAAAAGTAATTTAATATATGTAATCACAACTCAGGTCCTCAAGATACATGTCGTACCAAGTTTGGGAACAACCGTCCATACAAATTGATTGTTTAAATAGTTACAGGCCAGATAATTAATAGTAACAGTGAACAAATAAACTTATTCTCATTCTTATCTACCCACTACTCCAGATGTCCATTCAGAATTAGACAAATCTCTCGCCGGTTCCACTCTCCTTGGTGACCGGGACATAAATATGACAGCCCTATCGGTCAAATAGGCCTTGACCACGCGACAGAGGTGGGGCGGCATCCGGTGATACCGGAGTGCCTCCCTGATGCAAGTCCAGGGCAGGGTGTTGAAGGCATTGGCGATGTCTAAAGACACCGCCAAGACGATCCCACCCCGGGCCACTGCATCCCCCATCGTGAGGGCTAGAGCGCCCCCAAAAGGCAAAGCTCCAACTATTATACTTGTAAGGTTAAGCTAAAAAAGCACCTATGGCGCAAACCTCTAGTTTGCCACATAGCCCAAATCTTTCCCACTATTTTTATTAATATTCTTACCATACGAAATTCTCTTAAATTTTCAGTGTGCACCTCAAACTCATCAGCTAGCCCTAGACATGCAGCTCACAATTCTTGGCTGCATGCTAGTATGGCTGATGCAAGCCAAGGTGGGGCTCTACAAGATCCTCATACCAGGGCTGCATGTCTTCGCAGCGTACTCAAGATACACCACCGTACGAGACCATCGGTTGTCTATGCTGGCTTATCATGGAGTCAGGTGATTATGCTATTTATTATAAAATTTTATATTAATTGATAATCCAACGAATAGATCACTGAAACATTCACAATTATCGAATGATACATTGAATACTTTAAGGAAATTATTACACAAAAGAAGAAAGTAGAGATATAAAAACTCTTCGAATTAAGAATACATTTATACAAACTCAAAAATACAGTTGAAGCTACTTATGGCGATTGGTTTTCAAGTCTACTGTTTATACAGGGTTACCTTCAATTAATAGCAAGTGTAACGGGGGGTTGAAGTGCTCATGACGATAAACAACTTTTAATAAGATGACTACATTGAAAATTAAAGAAAAAAAACATTTGTACCCTATATTTTGTCGAGTTATGTGAACACTTAAATAAAATAAACAGTATTTTTTTTATATTTTAGTGTTGTCTCTTAAAGCTTGTTTATATACATGAGTACTTTGACCTTGAGTATGCTGAGATGGTTTGGTCATTTTGTGACGATGAATGAAAGGCGACTAACAAAAGGTCTGACAAGGCAGACGTCAATGAAAACGCCGGGAGAGGACGCCCTAGAAAGACATACATAGACCTTATAGGTGATGTTCTTCAGAAAGGCCAGGTGCGCAGTACTCATAACCGGTGTGCGTGTATGACTAAATGTATGATCGTGAGTGAAGCAAAATAAGTATGAAAGGATCGTAGCAGGTTACTTGGTTACTTACCATCAGGTGAGATAGTGGTCAAAAAAATGTGGCGTTCTGTAGTTTCTGCCTAACCCCATTGAAAAAAGGCGTGAGTTTATGTAAGTATGTACTTTGTTCCCCTGAAAGGTCACGTAGTGTTCAGAAACACTGGCGAAGCTGTGAAGTCCGATGCTTATTGTAAAGATACATGTTTTTATGTGATGATAATTCATAGATTTAACACATTAAACTCATCTATGCTGACCATTGCGACCTGTCATTACGTCTTTTACATAAGTATTTTACATTCAATTGAGTGCTATTGATTGATATTGACGTCAATCATTTTCTTGTAAATTGTTTAAGTATTCCTAGTAGGTATTAATACAATAATTATTCAGGTAGTTATATAGACCTCATCAAACATAGGGAGGTTCTTGATTTACAAGGCAATTGTTTGGACAACGTTCAATCTGAGCTAGATCATGAAAGTGCCAAAGAGTAAAATCACAAGTAAAATTAAAAAAAAGTACCTGACACATTTTGATTTCATGCTTTTTAAACTTCATAATTCATCTAGTAGTAGTCACGCTTCGATCAACAATCTATCGAACACGTAATTATGACACGATATCTTGCGAAAATACCCCGATTGAAGCAGTAAAATGGCCGTAACTTTTAGACGGCTGAACCGATTTTCATCAAACATAGCTAAGAAAAATCTCGATAAAGTCACCTTTCAAACAAAAACTAAATGAAAATCGGTTCATCCATTTAAGAGATATGATGCCACAGAGAGATACACAAATACACAAACACACAGATACCCGTGTGACGTGTATACATACGTCAAAATTATAACACCGTTCTATTTCCGTCGGGGGTAAAAAAATAAGTGAAAAATATATTTCAACAGGGATTAGCATAATCCATCGGCATATAAATGTTTTTTTTTTTTTGTAAAATAGCATCACGCTTGTGTTCTACGAAGGGTTATAAGCAGAGGTGCATCCATAGTACACCCAAATGAAGTTTTTGTTTAAGGCGTATATATTCCCCAATTTTCTTCGGAGCCTGAATATCAATATTGAACCTCCTTTTGGACAGTTTTTTTGTGATATATTTTTTTATTTACCTATGCTATTTCAGTTATGAAAAAATGCTAGCCATCAAATTTTCTGTGTAAACATATTTTTAAACGTCTATTTCGTTTTGGAGGAGTATCCAAAAGTGGAAAAATATCGTGTTGTTAATATTTCTTTTAAAGCAAATCTATTAGTCACACGAAAAAATCATGTTTCACAAATAATGCGTGTCGCGGGTTCGATTGCCGCACGGAACAAATACTTGTATGGCCTACAGATAGTTGTTCCGGATCTGGTTGTCTTGTGTATGTGAGTTTGGTTTGTAAACGACCCCACGATACAGGAAGAAATTACCGTTATTTCAAAGAAAAAAATGTAAATTAGTCATTATTAAATTTTATATTTTTCAAACTTTTTAACCTAGCAGTTACTTTGCTTTAACACGTAACCTTTTTACGGCACTAAAGCGTTGGAAGGGCCTTAACTCGCATATAAAAGGTGGCAATCATTGCATTGAGTATGTGTGTAAATGAATGATCACACATGACAATGACATTGAATGATCTCCTTCAGATCAATGCGCGGTAATTTGGTTAAACCTTGGGAACCTTATTTGGTTTTTCAATTTTTTTGGCATAATCACTAATTATTAACACTAATCATCCATGTTTGCAATAATTTGGACGACTAAAAATTAACATATTTTAGTGGCACTTAATTTTATTTGTTTTGTACAATTTGTATTGAAACGAGTATCCATGCATTATTTACAATTTTGTCACGTTAATGTCTTTTGCAAATATTTGTTGATCATTTATTGTAAAATAGAATCATGAACATTGAAATTATGATAACATTGTTAAAGACGATCTACAGTAATGATGTTTATTGTAATTCGCGCTTTTAGCAAAAAAATATAACATTTTCAATCGATTTTTCATATAAAACATATATAATTAAATATCGTGTTTATTAATCTGATCGTATTCTTAGTTATTGCTTTCACTCGATCAAACCTTGACTCAAGCATTCCATAATTAAATTTACTAAGTTAAAATATTGTCATGTTGCCCTTCGCAAACTCTCGAGTTGAGATTGTTTTAAAATATCAACTTAAGGCCTTGAGAAAGTGACTTTCTATCGCGGTAAGGATTAACCAAAAGTCCAAATTGTATGGAATGGACATGAACTATGAAATGTCAAGTACCTAATCAATCCCTTGATTTTTTAGTGCGGTGGTGGCTAGGGCATGCAAACCGGATACCCGGGTAACCGTAAAAATCGGATAACCGACTGATTTGAAACCTGGGTTTTTAGTATAGCGACACCGGGTTTTTCGGTTATGTTTCTCCTAAAGTACTGATTTAGTAATAGGTACTTTAATTTTCCCAAACAAAATATTAAATTTATCACTGACAAACGTGGTCAGGACGGCTAGGCGGCGTTAAATCATATTCGGCCATGTTAATTTAGATCATTGTTGCACTACTATGCCATGCTGTATTTCGGTCAGTCTTTGTATAGAAAGAAAGAAAGAAATAAAATTTATTTGTGACCCGCACAGGAGACACGAGATAAGCAAAACACAAACAATAATAAAAAATAAATAACCCCGTGCGAGACCAAAAAGGCTCCTATCTCAGCATGTGCAACGTATATTTAGTTAGACTAGTGCACGTGTTGTGTTTCTCGGTGATTGCATTGCAGATATTATTTCATGAAGGTAAGTTTGATAACATTCTTTTATATCAATGCTAATATTACATGAAGTGTATGACCAAATACTGAAATGTCACAGCTGAGATGATTTGCATATTTTAAGTAATAGCTATAATTAATTAGTTTTTTTTTGTAGCAATATAGATGGTAGTTATGGCCTCCGGCACGTTCTTGTTTATGTAAATATGTAATGTACTTATAAATAAGAGCTGGTTTATGTTTGAAGTTCTTTGAGTTAATCACATAAGCATAGTGTTACATTTAAATTTTAATGTTTTGAATGATTTGATTACATATATTAATAACGAAGAATAATGAATGGTTTTTGGATAATGTGAATGTTCAAAATATAAAATTAATACATAGCTAAGTAGACTTACAAAGAGTGAGTTTTTTAGTAAAATGGTAGTAGTTAGTAGGTTTTTACAGTCGGTAATATGGCACAAATATGGCGTTATGTTTGCTTACTTGTCTTTAATTTAGAATCTAGTTTAGAGTTTCTGCACCTAAAATGCATTTATCTAGACTACGTTGCCTAAAACTTCCTTCCAGTTGTCCGTTATTCAAGATTATGATGATGAACGTTTGCTTCAATGGCACTTAATATTTACAGAAAGAAAAATCATGAAGAGGGCTGACGATGTAGATGATGCCGATACAGCGAAGACAAAATATGTGGAAAATAAAAAATCTGCTGGTGTTAAATCATCAGTATGGTTATAGTTTAATAAGCTTTATTCTATGTTATGTATAAGAAAAGAAACTTTTTCTATTGTTCTTTAGTAGTTGTAGCTTATTTCAGTATAAACAAGTGCTCATTATTATAAACAAAAAGTGAGACAAACGTAAAAAAAACACAAATTTTGATTAGACTTCAGCATTTGCATTTCTTACACACATATTTCCCATTTCTTAGTGAATTAATATGTCGATTAGGAATAAAAATTGAAAAAATCCGAAAAAACGGTTTTTTAAATTAACGCGGTTTTTGCATGCCCTGGTGGTGGCCCAGTGGTAAATGCCGCGATTTACAAATTGTAGGTCGTGGGTTTGAACCTAGGCAGGCGCTTTGTGTAAATTATTTCATTTTAAATTATTTCCTTGCTTAAAAGGTGATCTCTCATAGCAAGTATCGAAATGCCCTTTGTAATAGAAATAAAAATATGTCGCATCAAGGCTGGTTGGTAGATGCAAATCATCGGGAAGTCAGGATGTATTCCCTTAGGTTAAGACATCGTGTGTGGGCAAGTCGGTGGGTACAGTCGTGAAAATGAAATAACACAAATTATTTGATACACTGGGTTTATTTAAATAGTTCGCAGTTACAATCTTGCTTACTAATATTACGGATCGATACTGATTCTACGACGTCTTAGCTCCAAGGCGGTCAGTACTCAACTCCTATATTCTGCTGTCCCCACCACGCAAGTCGTTAGAGAAAGCGCGCCACAGCGTAGTTGTTCTTGATTTGCCGACAGGTGGCGTGCTCGTGATTTGTTTTGACGTCCGTACTATTGACTATACCCGACAAATACTTCTTTTAAAATGTTTTATCTTATTTGCTCTCAAAACCGTGAAGGAAAACATCGTGAGGAAACCGGCATATCTTAGAACCAAAAATTCGAAGACATGACATCCACCAACCTGCACTGGGTCCTCGTAGTGGATTACGGGCCATTCCCTCTACAAGAGACCTGCACGCACAACGGACCACGCACATTGGAGTCTTAGTACGGAATAGGGAATCCATCTATCTATCCTATCCTATTATTCTATCACTTAAATTTTTCACAATCGTTTTCACTAAATAAATATTACAATTTTCTAAAGCCTCTTAAAATTGTCAATGTAATTGATTGAGGTTATGTCGAGATGGAATGGAAGAAATAACTATGAAAAGACTAGTATATCACAATGAAAGGTCCTGTCAACCATTCATAGTGTGGCATATCACTTGAATTAATAGATATATTATAGTTATGAGTCTTTTGAATTAATAGATATGATTTTTCATTTCCAACATCAATACATGTGTCTTTACTAAAGCTATTTAATGCACCTATGTTCGATAAAGTAGATAAAACAAAACCCTCCAACATTTTCTTCACATAATACCGTAGTTAAAACTCAAGCCTGTTCAACTCTTGAACTCTTGCCTGAACTTGTTTACAAACCCCTGATACTTTAACATGAACACTTTACAAGTTAAAGCAAGTTAGTTGTCTGTTAAGAATTTTAATTTCGTCATGTTTTTGAGCAGTAGTGGCCCAGTTCCAACGGCCCTGAGTTATGTAACATAGGTCGTGGGTTGACACCTGGGTAGGCACTCTACTTTGTTTAATTCATCACCACTGCTCTAAAGACGGTGAAGGAAAAAATGGCGAGAAAGCGTGTCGTAGAACCAAAAGACATGTGACCATCCACCAAGCCGCATTTTTACCCACGTGGTGGATTAAGGCCAAGTTAATAATTGTGTATGTATCTTTTCAGTGTGAGTCAGCTGTATCGGACGGCGCGTTTGAGCTACACTTCGGTGCTTCATCGTTCTACCCCTTATTTGATTGGACTCAGCCTTGGCTTAGCTTTGAAGAAACCTGTGGAACATGGCAAGGTGAGATACTTTGAGAACATGTTTCATAAGGGTCAAGTTTTGAAACCAATGTTTTTTGACAAGGGTCTACGGTATTTTTTTACAGAAGGGCGTTTTTCATCTTAAGAAACACTCATATTCAAGTCGCAATATCATCTCGGCAACGACCTATGTCTACTCAAAGTCAAAGTCAAAAATATTTATTTCAACTAGGTCAGTAAGCGCCACTTCTGAACGTCAACAATTAAAATTTACAAGTAATAATAAATGATTCTATCGTCCATTCGGAAATGTAGCTTGTTATGAAGAAGAACGGACAAGAAACTCCATACTATTTGACATATTGTGAATGAGATGAGAATGCGAACTTTCCTTTAAAAAACGGGAGCTAAATTCTATAAAGCGTCAAGGTGGCACTATACTGCCACCTTGACGCTTTATAGTTTTGATTGATATAAGTGAATTTTTAAATAATTTGTATCAAATGTTTTTAATCACAGTTCAGTTATAAGCAGTCAGAAGTCGAAACAAATTTAACAATGACTACAATAGACTATAATACATCTATTTCGTTTCGTCATTGATTCAGTCTCTTTTAATTAATAATATAAGCTAACGTCGATACAATAGTGACAATCAATAGAAACCTAATGATGATACTGAATGTTAGGTATTGACAGTAAAAACTATTGAAAATAAACTTCAGTCAATCAGAAATGAATTAGTCATAACAAAAATATTCTCTCATAATATGGAGTCATCACGATAATTATATGAGCGTAGGTACGAACATAAGGATTGTACAATTATCTTATCCTGCTAATATTGTAAATGTGTGTCTGTAGATGTATAGATATTTGTGAATCAATCGCCAACTCAACAGCTAAACGGATTAGGATGAAACTCGATTCACGGTTAGATCAAGACTTGGATTCAGACATGGGTACATGTGATACTTTTTTTACCAGTAGAACTTTTCCGCGAGATCATTTTGATGTCACACGGGTAAAACCGCTGGCATAATCTATATATACATAAGTCAAAGTTCCGATGCTGTAAACTAAATTGCACAAATAAAAAAACAAAATTGCACACTTGATGTTGATGTTGATGTTGATAGACATGATACAGCACGCCAACACTATATTATTATAAGTCAAGTCATTTTCTTAAAAATGCTATAATTATGCAGAAAAATGATCTGCTATTAACATCTAGAAATAATCGTATGACATGCGGAAAACACGTGTGGACTTAAAAATACGAGATGAGGCCTTGAGAAAAATGATAATTATTCATTGTTAAAAAGTCCTAACCTCTGGGATCGAAATAAGTCACGTGGTCAATCCCTATCATATTGGATTTTGGAAATGGCTTCTACTGATAGCCGTAACCGCAGAACACAAATTTCATATTTCAGTTCAGGGGCTAAGAAATCATTTTATTTTACAAAAAGTTATTCCTTTTGTCTTGAAATGGATAATCACTACAGTTCTTGGCTTAAAAATTGACCTCTTTAACGTTACTTATCGACACTTTTCCATAAATTGATGGCTGAACATTTATAGGGCCTTTTTCGCCAATTTGTCAGTACCTAATCATCTTCGAAATTACCCTGCGAGCTTTATAGATAACTAGCATCTGCCAGCGGCTTCATTCGCGTAAAATTCTAAAATTATCCAGCGAGAATGTATTACCGGGATAAAAAGTATTATCTGTCCTAATCCAGGCCATAGTCAATCTCTATTCTACACCTAAATCCGTTTAATTTTTGAGGAATTAGTCATGGACAAATATAATGTAGGTACGTACTTTCATTTTTACAAAACTACTAGGATTTTTTTTATTGTACATAATCTTAGTGTCTTCTTTTTTATTGTTAATATTATTTTCATATTTATTTGTATTCTTTTGCAGTTCATCCTCACCATCGGTTGGTTATCCAGCATTGCATTATGGTGTCTCGTTTGGTGGGCAGGCATCGACTCCGGTTCGCTCCAGTACCGGTACAGCGCATCATTCGCTGCTCAGTACGCTTCACTTGCACCTATCGCATCAGCCCTTGCTATTGCGTGGGTGATCTATGCTGTGCATACTAGCAATGGTAAGAATTTGTGCCTGTACAATTTATCGGGACTTGTAGTAATACAACTTTTGAGACCATAAAGAAAACACCCCACATTAGGGCTGAAATCACCACACCCTCAAAGATAGATCAATTTTAGTACTTGATTTATTACGCTATCCACATAGTCTTACAACCATATCTTTGGACCTAGATCTCATAGCGTACATTTATTGTTATTTTTACGGACATAGCATAAAGAATCTACAAAAGTATTCATCTAACACTCAACAGATAAGGTAGTTTGTATTGAGCTATCAAACACAAATTTTAAACGTAATTTCACAAGATACAATAGCATTTTTTTAAATTTAGCATTATTTTTAGGGAATCCCACATGCCTTTTATGTTTTTTTTTTTCTTGGTCTCCATACTGACAAAGGAATCAAAGCTCTAAGCCAATCAATTTTAATTTTATTATTGCCTAAAAAGAACAACTACGCATTTTTACCTTATAATTTTTTTGCAGAATTTTAGGGAATTCAATAAAAAATATGGAGATTTAAACCCCATATGTGGGGTGTTTTGATCTATCATTAAGTGTATTTTACGGCCTTAAAGTTTTATTACTACGAGTCCGGACACATTGTATATTATTGCTTAGTTTAGAATTCGTCTTTCTCAGTGGTGGTACTAATAAATGGCAAATTGGTGCAATGAATCAGGGTCCACAAGGTTCATTTTTTCAGGACGTCCATTTTTTAAGGAAATAGCCATGTAGTGGTCCCTAGGGCACTATGTATTCTATGAAGGTCACCTATCCATTTAGCAAAATTTTTCAACACAAAAACAGAATATGGTTTAAAATGTATCTTAATAGGAGGGTGCGAAACGTAGATATAGGTAAATACAACGTTTATAGCAAGTCAAATCAATTTTTTAATAATTGTTGGTTTACCGTGACATATTAATGTTTGTGCTTGTTTTGTTCTACAGGTTTCCTGTCACGTTTCTTATGCTGCCGTCCTTTGGTGCTGATTAGCCGTCTCTCTTACGCCATCTACCTCTGCCAGTTCATCGTGTTTATCACCAACGTCGGTACCGTCAAAACTTCTAAGGAATTCACTTTGGTATCTATGGTAAGGATATTAATAACAAAAAACGAAAATAATGTGCAGCGTTTTAAAATTAATCATCGATTTTATTAAATTGTATTTGTTTATTTCTATTACAGATTGACATCCAAGAAATATCTGCAATACTACTATCATCAATCCTTCTGACGTTAACATTTGTCTTACCTATGCAAAACCTGCACAAAATCTTCACGTTCCCATCAAAACCACAGGACACAGAAGACGCTGGACCAGAAAAGGAAGTGAAACAAGAAAAAGAAGAGGAAGAAATGCCGCAAGTAAGGATCAGACAACACTTTATAGCACACAGAGAAGTGTTAGAAGAAATTCTTGAAACAGAAGTAGAATACGAATCACAGAGAGATAACGAAGGACTAGGAGAAATTCTGGAGGAGGAGGAAGAAGAAGAAAATGGTGAAGAATCTGTTGGAAATAACGACGATGATTTGGAAATTATTGAAGAAGAAGGTGGGGAAGACGAAGAGGATGAAGCTTGGTTGGAAAGGGAACATTACGTTCAAAGGAGGTCACAATCTAGAGAGGATGACCACGATCTTGATGAATGGGAGTGGACTACGAATGGAAATCGTAATGGAGCTCAATATTCTCGATACTCAAGGTAGCGTTGTTTAACTGTTAAATTAAATTATCTTTTTGAGTTTTTTTTTCTTGTTTCATTTTGTACATACATTATAGAATCATTTATCGAAAACAGTAATTCCGCATTTTCATATGTTATATATAACACCTGCATTTACAGAAATCATACCGGTAGTTATAGTAAGGAGCGACAGGAGTACTGGTCAATGTATGCTATTGTGATAAAAAAGACGTAGGCATAAACATACATATAATAAAGAAAAAAGCAGTAGTTCTTAGAAGTAAGGGAACACAGTATTTGTTGCTACTTAGCAGGGGATCCGAAATTCTTTTTCCTGTAAGGCTGAGGAATGATAAAAATATAAATTGTAGTATGCGATGATTCGTTTAAATATAATCATCTAAAATACCTTTTAAAGAATAAACCAACTTCCAAAGCAAAACACTACAACGCGAAAAATAACTTTCTTTTCCGAAGTCGGTGTCTTTGTTACCTATAGTTTTTAATTTTTCGACAACGACTTTTTTTTAATTTGTTTGTTAAAAAGTTTTTTATTTTTCTCCTTTTAGTTTTGGTAGGTATTTCGGAGGTTCCGTATGGTGCCGGACGTTAAGAATTTCACCATCCCATGTCTTCCCGTGGGTGTCGTAAGAGGCGACTAAGGGACAAACCAGAGAATGGGCAGCAGCGTTCTCTGTGCTTCTGTAACAACCATACTGCGATCGCCAACCCGCCTGCCAAGCGTGGCGATTATGGCAAAACCCCCCCAATGAAAAGCACAAATAAAAAATGGCCCCTAGTACCCGGCAGCCTGCCTACCCTCGACTACGGTAGCGGTCGAGGTTACGGCATGGCAAGGGGTGCAAAGAATCTCCGGACGAGATCCGGCTACCCCAACAATCACCGACGACTGGACCTGGCAACGTACAACATGCGCACACTTCGGACCGACGAGAAGATCACCGAACTCGAAGAGGAATTGAGCAGGTTGCGATGGAGTATTATAGGGTTATCTGAAGTCCGAAGAGAGCGGGAGGACTCGATAATCCTCAAATCCGGTAACCTGCTCTATTTCCGAGAGGGTGACCGGCAGTCCCAGGGTGGTGTCGGGTTTATCGTCCACAAGTCCCTTGTGAACAACGTGGTGAAGATCGAGAGTGTGTCGACCAGGGTGGCGTACCTTATACTCAGAATATCCTCAAGATATTCGCTGAAGGTCATACAGGTCTACGCCCCAACCTCGGCACACCCCGACGACGAGGTAGAGACCATGTATGAGGATATCTCCAGAGCCATACATGGTTTCAAAACTCACTTCACCGTTGTCATGGGGGACTTCAACGCGAAACTGGGCAAACGAGACGAGGATGAGCTGCAAGTGGGGCAATTTGGAGTTGGACGTCGGAACCACCGGGGTCACCTACTGGCCAGTTTTATGGAGAAGGAGGGCCTCTATATGATGAACTACTTCTTCAAAAAGCGTGAACACAGGAAGTGGACCTGGCAGAGCCCCGATGGTGCAACAAAAAATGAGATTGACTTCATCATGTCAACCAAGAAGCAAATGTTCAATGATGTCTCTGTGATCAATTCGGTAAAAACCGGGAGCGATCACCGCATGGTAAGAGGCACATTGAACATTAATATTAAGCTTGAAAGGTCTCGACTGATGAAGTCCACGCTCCGTCCAGCACAGATCCAGGTCCAAAACCCCGAGAGCTTTCAGCTCGAACTCCAGAATCGTTTCGAGTGCCTAGGTAGCTCAGTGGACGAATATAGCGACGGGTTCGTGGAAGCTGTCCATACGGTCGGGTCTAAGTTTTTCAAGACCCGTCGTACAGATAGAAACAAAAAGATCTCTGATTCTACCCTCAAGCTTATGAAGGAGAGGCGTGCGATGATCCTGCAGTCTTCAGATGAGGCGTGCAAGTACCGGCAGCTCAATAGACAGATCTCTAAATCCTTGAAAAGAGACCTCCGCCGCTTTAATACCGAGCGTATTAAAACCGCGATTGAGCGAAATAAAGGCTCCAAGGTTTTTTCAAGGGATCTGGCTATTGGGCAGAGCCAGCTCACAAAACTGAAGACCGACGATGGCAGGACCGTATCCGCCAAACCGGAGCTTCTGAGGGAGATCGAGACATTCTATGGGCAGTTGTACACATCAGTCAGCAAGCCCGTTGCGAGTCTAGCAAACGACCCAAGAGCTAGATCGACCCGTCACTATACCGAAGATATCCCGGATGTCAGCCTGTACGAGATTGGGATGGCTCTGAAACAGCTTAAAAACAACAAGGCGCCGGGTGATGACGGAATCACGGCTGAACTCCTGAAGGCGGGTGGAAAACCGGTCCTTAAGGCCCTTCAGAAGCTGTTTGATTCCGTCATACTCGAGGGCAATACGCCACAGGCATGGTGCAGGGGTGTGGTGGTACTTTTCTTCAAGAAGGGCGACAATGCCCGGCTGAAGAACTATAGGCCCATCTCATTTCTTAGCCATGTCTACAAGTTGTTTTCAAGAGTCATCACGAATCGTCTCGTTCAAAATCTCTGGGGGAGGCCTATGTCCAGCAGTGGACGACTTTCGGCTGAAATGATGATGATGATGATGAGGTATTTCGGATTATAATAAAACTCATTTATTGACAAAGTACCTAAATCGCACGACGATTCCAATAAGCCAAAACACGATCAGGATACATTGCTTTATTTCGGAATTCTGGTGCCTTACTGCCGTCTTCATCATCAGATCATTTCGATGGTACCATTTTCATAAGTACCAATTATTTATTAGTATTTACTTCATCTTAGTCGTTTAACCATTCGAGATATCTTATACTCGTGACAAACTTATCATTAAGGAGTTCCAGTAACCCTCTGCAGTCTTCTTCATCAGTTCCACTTCATTAAATGATTCTTTCTTAGTGCAAATGCTTGCATCGTTGATGAAAATACCAAAATCGCTATTCGTACGCCTATAATATTTAAGGAGTTCTCTCGATTCCTCAAGGATCCCATAGTCAGATCATAATCTGGTGACTATGGAGCCACATGAAAAGTATACCCTTTCAAACAAAAGAAGAATTTCCAAATCGGTCTAGACGTCTTTGAGTAATCGGGTAACATAAATTAAAAAAAAAAGGATTCCGATGAATTGAGAACCTCCTCCTTTTATTGAAGTCGGTAAAAAGAGAATTAATATATTATTTTATTAGAAAACTGTTTTGATAATTTATTATTTAAAATATTAACTTAGTTAAAACCCACAAGAATGTGCTAAAAACGCTATCAGATATATTTAAAAGCCCTAACGCAAAATAAATATATTCTTTTGAATCAAAATTAATTGAGGGTAATATAACCGATAAAATAATCACCTAAAAGTCAAGCACAAGTTCTCAAAATTCCGAAACATGTATAAAACATTGTATTAATATTCAAAGATCCAGTTCTTAAAATATTTGAAGGCTAGATCTGCAAACGAAGGGAATTAATAAAAAATGTCTAACTTTGTCTTAGATGTTTTAAATACATTTCAGAATGTCTTTGGGTGTTTAGTACACGATTTAAAAGTGTTGGTCATTTTTTATGAATTATTGACAATACACAGTACTAGGCTAACCCGCATCTTGGTAACATTATGTCATTGACCAATTGTTATGCTAAACTATGGTTAATTTAGCCTCCTGGGATTTTGAACAATACAGCGAGTATATGATGAAGTAGTCCAATCGACATGAAACAAAACGGGTAACAAAACCCAAATATATAAAGTAATCATAATTTTTTCATATAATTTGCATCGAACCCTAAATTAAGTACAGCACAAAATTACGCATGACTTAAAACAAAAATCAAATCGAACCATCCAGAATCGAAAGATAATCAACCACCGATCAAAAACAATGAAGTTATTATAATATTAAAAAGGCGACAGAACCCATAGCGAGGACTTACCTCAATGATCGAAGGATCAAAGCCTCAGTATTGCTAGAGCAAGCGCGCGCGCACGTCATGTTTTCCGCGGCGATTTTCCTAATCGCGTGCGCGGCAACTGCCGCCATTGATCCGTCAACTTTTAACACTACATTATTAAATAAGGGAGTGCTACAAAAATTATCACCTATATTAAATTCTAACAGAACTCTAAATGAAAGAGAACTAGCTCTTCTTAACAGGACTGTACAAAATTTAGGAGTAGATAAGGATATTGTGACGCGGTTGACTGCATTAGTTAGGAATAGTACTGTTCTTAAAGATGCTGAATCGAAGGTTCTTAGAGAAGCCAAATCTTCTTCCTATGATGCTTATGGGGATGAGATAGGGAACCGGGATGGGTCAGTCAGGCACGTTGAAGAGTCACCTGACTACGCGTCGTCTGTAGTGTTGGCGAGTGATCTGCTGTCCCTAACGAGTGCTGTTGCTAGCGTGAAGGAGACGACATGCAGGGAGCATGGATACAAGTTCCTGGATGGATTGATTTTGAATAAGAGATGGGCGTTGAAAAGTGAGTATTGCATTAATTTGTTGAGTAAATATATAATGTTTTTATGAACTTGTTGAAATGATATAGAAACGAATGTAATGAAAGCTGTGTCAGCAATTTGGTGCATGCGATATTTTTATGACGACTGCATTTTTGCCGTGTATTATTTATGAAAATTTTCTATTGTGTACGTTCGTATTATTTCAAACAATAGCTAGTTTTAAGAGGTTAAAGGAAAGACCTTCCACAGTAGACCACTACGAACGATCTTAGGAAAACGACTTTTCCTCATTATTGTTTTCCTTATCTACCATAATCGCCTTGTAATTACATAACTAAATTGAATCATAACCTCTCGCCGAGATTCCACATTTTATGTAAACTCGAAAATATTACGAATTTTTATGACACTTTTGCCTCCAAGTAAGATAATGTTTGTAATAATAACACGTTTTACTACGATTGTTACTTTATTGTTATATTACCGGTTTTATTAATAAATTAAATGTTGGGAAGGAGCCGACTCCAATTCTTCGCGATATTGTGTAAGTGCTTATAATGTATTAAATAACCTTTCAAGAAAAATCATCAAATATGGAGTAACAGAATGTTTAAATAATCAGTTAATTAGAGATAATAAAATCATATATACTATTTTAATAACGATTTTGTCATACCTTAAGCTAAGCTAATTAATATAAGCTTAATTCATTAACACTATTTGCGTTTGTACAGTTTAGATTATAGGGAGCGTAAATAAAGAGACATTCTATTAGACGACGGACTAGAAGATGGACGATTAGTCGACAGTCTTTATCGGCATTATAATCTCGTTTTGTGTAGGTTTGGTAGGTAAACTATGAATTACCAAATATTTTACATTTATGAAGTTCATATCTTGTTCTATCGCTCGTGTGGCTGCCTTTTTTCCTTTTTAGTTTTGAGAAATGCTGTACTCATGCGTACTACGAGGAGATAGCGCAGTTATGTGGGATTCCAACCCACTAAAACGCCACGGTGTCCTCCTGTGTCGGCAGAAAACGGGCACGCGTTAGCACTAACCGCGAACCCATCGCGGCTGTCCGTCACCGGACCCTCCTCTGGGGAGTAACACCCATGACCGGGGCACTAGAACACACTGCACGCCGTGACCATCCCAGGGACCAAATCAGAACATGGACGCCAGACGACCCCGTACATGGCACCCTTGGTCCCCCTGTGATGGGGCAAGGTCGAAGAAATGGCCCCGCCACCTATCATTTTTCGGAAGCAAGGGATAGTGAGAACGGTCAACGCTATACCTCCCGCCGCGGCACTCCTCTCCCGCCGCGGCCTCCAACCCTCAGCCGCGATATCGTATGGGACCTGAGAAGCTCCATAAGACATCGTGGCTCGCCTCAGTTGCGATTTCGCCTATTACCAAGCGGCACCGCAACCTACTAGTTGGCCGCTACGTCTAGCGCTTAGTCGACAAAAGCCCTGACGAGCGGCCCCGTCCTCAGGTTCCTCTTCGCTTCACCGTGGGTGACCAAGCCACGGTTACTGAGCCTCCCCGCCTCGATAGTGCGGGAACCCACCAGGAGGAGCTCTTTCCCCTACGATCGTACATTGCAATGATCATTTCAAAATTCAGTTTTATTGGTTGACTGTCAAAGTATAACCGACACTGATTTTACACGGTATTCTTGTTCGCGGGAATTTCGAATAAAAAAATCAATTTGAAATCATTGCATTTCGTATTTAAATCCAGAGCCATTGTGATATTCTTGTGCAGACAATGCAGCGCATAGATTTACTTGAAGTTACTGACACGGATTCCTTTAAGTAATGCATCACACACAGTTGGCGTAAAAATACCAGACATGTTTAAAAAGTGACGTCATACTATCAATGGATAAAATTGATGTCAGGAGGCAGTTTCAAGGATTGGTCAAAGGGAGCTGACACATTTCATGGTCACCGGACATAAGTAGCAAGCGTCCATCTGTAGTGTCTGTCAGAAGTTAGAATTACGAGCATATTTATTTATGCTAGGGTTGCGTTTGACCACTATCTCGCTTGATATTAAGCATTGATGTGGTTGACGGTGAGCACGCTTTGCTAGCAGTAACCAATTCACTCTTGACTTGAAGACCCCTAAGTTGTATCTATCAGTAAACAAAGACTCCGGCTTTGTGTGTATGGGTGGGATGTCTATAAGTACCGATGGCGCTTTTCCGTACGTCTTGTAGTCTGATGATGGAAAGGATTCAGCGGAATCAAATTCTGCAGTTTTCAAATTGAAAACAGTTTTGTTAATACGTACACTCATAAATATTTTTGAGGAAATTAGTATTAAGTAATCTATATTACAAACGCCTTATATCAACCAATAAGGGTCGAAATTCAACTTAATCTGTTTACTTTCTTTTAGGTTTATCTCAGTTAAAAAAATATTCGGCTCAGCTATTTTATGCACCCCCAAAAAGGTTCCGTTTTCTCCTGATCAATCATTTTGGCAAGTTAATTTAGACTGGGATCAGAGATAAATTAGTCGTCATATGTGAACCGGTTTCCCATTCAAGTTACTAAGGCTTCCCCATTGAAGTAACTGAGACCTTTTTATGAGTACAGGCGGTACCATGCCGAATGCAACATCTTTCAAAATGTTACTTTTGGGCATGTGTTCCGTTCTTTATGCTTTGCGTGTGGGTGGGTTAAACTTGAAAGTTTAAAAGCATTCACATTTACCCGATAGGAAGACATTGGCTTGTTTTATGAAGTATTTTGAAATTGTAAACTTCAGTAGAGTTACGTTAGTTAAGTTTATTTATGTTCTACGTGAACGATACGATACGTAGTAGTTAAACTATGTGTTGTGACCTTTAACGTGGGCGACCGAGCTCTGCTCGGGTGAAAATAGGGAAAACGGTGTTTTCTAAAAATTAAATCTAGCTAGATCGATTTATCGCCCCCGAAACCCCCTGCATACTAAATTTCATGAAAATACAAGAATTGCTCTAGTTTTAGTGTAGAGACGTGCACATAATCGTATAATATCGGCTACCGCTCTTTCTATTGCAAATCTTGAGTCGGAGAGAGTGCGTAGATGGTTACGTATATGTATGTACCAATACATGATTATGTGTATACATGATACTCTTCTTGTATATGATTAATACCTCTAATTTTCAACTACCTGTACCTGTACTGTATTTTTTATTGACATTTGTAAATTATTGACTTTGCTTTCCTGTGCAATTTATTGACTTTTTATTGACTTTTGCTTTTTTGTGAAACTTTAATTAATAAAAAAAAAAAAATAACTAAAAATGTCGTCTAAAAGCGGTACAAGAAGCGACCGCAGGATACCAGATAAAGTTGTATGCTTTAAATGCAAGAAGTTAGTTGATATAAGAAAAACAGCCTTGTGTTCAACCTGTAACAATCGCTATGAATTGGATTGTGACGGGTATCCGGAAGGAACCTACCGTCTTATGGACCAAGAGTCTAAAAAAAAATGGAGATGTAAGACATGCAAAAAAAATAGTAATTTAGTCTCAAATACTAGCAATTCATCCAACATTACTATGAGGAGAAAGGCTAACTCTCATTTTAGCTGCTCTCCTCCGGGACAAAGTGGAAATGTCATAGAAAGCAAACCACGAGAGGCTGTGAAGGACTCCTTTCAAAGCACTTCTGACATCGCGGATTCCAACATCCTGTCTGAATACGAAACTTCCGACGAATCTTTTAACTCGCCCAACAAACTGTCCAAGAGTGTAGACGGCACAATATCCGACACACTGACAGTTCTAGAAATGAAAGACACCATAAAGGAAATCTCGAATAAACTACTAAGTACTGAAAATGAGCTGGAAAACACAATTCTAGAGAACAATAGTCTACGCCAACAATTGGATAAGTTGACTGCTGAAATAAATATATTAAAATCACTCTGTCATTCTTCACATGCCATCGGAAACAGTCCAGTCACCAATCATAAAAAGAAAAGACATTCGTTGCTTCATCAAAGCGCATTCTCCACACCTTCTACTCCATTGACAAAATCATCGTCGAATGCGAATATTGATTATGAGAAAAGTATTGAAATATTATGCTTACAACAAAAGATCACTGATCTACAAAAACAATTAGAAGACGCGCAACAGCAGATTCTAGCTTGCAAGAAAATGATAGACATATTGAAGCATGATAACACAATGTCCAAAAAACAGACGCCGGTATCAAAAATTATCACGCAAGCGCCTACATTTATTGAAGAGCACATACAGCAACCGTCGAATAAAGTACTTATCTTCGGCTCCCAACAATGCGTCGGTCTGGCAGCTGCCATGATACAGTCTAGACAAAATACAAGATACGAAAAATATAGAATCATGGCGGTTACTAAACCAAATGCACTATGTAGTGAAATAATAAAGAGTTGTCGTCATGCTAAGTTGAACTGTAATGACAAACTTGTGATTTGCGTAGGAGAAAATGATTTCAATTTAAAATATATCTTGTCACAACTACAAATTGTATTAGAAACATTTTATAATAATATGATCATTGTTTTAAATGTGTTTAATAATGAATATCTAGACGTTAAGAAGCTTAATTATCGTATTCAAAATGTATGTAACCAGTATAAAAAATGTAAATTCCTAGAAAGCGAAACATTTACAATATCCGAATTATGTACTAAAATTAATTACTACATTGATTGTAATGACTATAACGAGAACTACGTAAACCCTAGAGAACTAATGAAGCGTCTAGCAAGCTACAGATCAAGTCTTAAACTAATTGACAAATATAATGCAAATACAGACAAATCTAATGCACTCAAAAAAGGAACAATTCCTTTTTATTTTAATAAGCAAAACACGCTACAGTTACATAATACGGACAATACCGTGATAGGTCCACAAACCAATCCTAGCGATAAACCACAAAAAGGAACTATTCCGTATTATTTTTCGAAAATGGCAAACAAAAATACGTTTTTTCGAACCTCAAAATGCGCCTCGTTTAACGCATAACTTTAAAATACTACATCAAAATATTGCTAGTCTCTTATCTAAAAAAGAACTACTCGAACTAACCTTAGAAGAACTACGCGAAGAACAAAATGACCCAGATATAATATGCCTCTCCGAAACATTTGTAAAAAAGGACTGCGAAAATTATATTAAAATCCACGGCTATGAGATGGTTGCTAACTTCTGCAGGGAGAAACAAAGAGGCGGCACATGTATTTTAGCAAAACAAGACCTTATCTTCAAGGAGATACCTTTTATAAAAACCCATGCTATACAAAATATATTTGAAGTTTGTGGCATAGAAATAACCTATCATAAGCTGGTCATCATCTGTGTCTATCGAACACCTAAATCCGATCCCGTTCAATTCCTAAATAAGTTGAGCGGTCTTTTGTACCAAGTATTTCTGAAATATAAATCAAAAATAAACATAGTAGTGGTAGGAGACTTCAACATAAACACTCTCAAAAAAGGCAATATTACTAATCAATTAAAAGATCTATCATACAACTACAATCTAGTATTACACATTAATGAACCAACTCGTAAGTTATCTTGTATAGATCATATCCTCAGCAATATTCCCGATGCTATTGCTACTCTATTGCCACTCCATCTATCCGACCACAACACTGCTCAAATGTTGAGCTTTCCTATAAAGCACGAGACACAAAAACAGGGAACATACTATTTGTACAGAAGGGATTACGGTTTTAATAACATTCTGAAGTTTAAGGATTTATTGCAAGGTGTGTCTTGGACGGAGATGTATGCAGAGAAACATATGAATCCAGCATTCGACTCTTTTCATGAATTGTTTTGCCTGTTTTATAATCTATGCTTCCCTAAAATAAAAATTAAAGTAAGCAACGGTAATAAAAAAAAACAAAACTGGGTCAGCAAAGGGCTGAAACAAAGCTGCAAAACAAAACGGTATTTGCGCTACCAATATTACAAGAATAAAAATTCAAGAAATAAAGCTAAATATGTCAAATATTCTAAAATTCTACAAAAATGTATTTATACATCAAAAAAGAACGTGAATATCAAATTTATTAATAATAATGAAAACAAATGCAAAGCCGTATGGAAAGTAATTAAAAATGAAATATTGAACAATAACTTTAGAGACAATATAGAAAACATTAAAATTGCAAATGCAGTGCTTACAGACCCAGTAAAAATAGCAAACGCATTCAACAACCACTATATTAATATGGCACACCCTTGTGGTACTCATGCAACCGCTAACTTGCACGTAATTTCAGAAGCACATTCATTATTTCTCAGACCAGTGTCTGAAAGCGAAGTCAAAACGGTGATCATGGCGTTGAAAAACACAAACTCTGAAGGTTATGATGAAATTAATACCAAAATTATAAAAGCCTGCGCCAACGAACTGGCTGCAACTATGACGCATTTGATTAATTTGTCGTTTTCAACCGGTATTTTTCCCGAAGCATTAAAAGTATCGATTGTTAAACCTCTTTATAAAAAAGGAGATAAATCTGACTTAAATAATTATCGACCTATTACCTTGATACCAATTATGTCAAAGATATTCGAAAAGTGTATGTACAAGCGAATAATTGACTTCTGCAACAGATTTAATATCATTAAGAAAGAACAGTTCGGTTTCCAAAAAAACAAGTCCACTACACTAGCTATTTTTACTGTGATAAAAACTATATTGACTAACCTTAATCAGAACTGTCTTACTACTGGATTGTTCTTTGACCTAACTAAAGCCTTTGACCTAGTTTCTCATGAAATATTACTACAGAAGTTGGAGGCAATTGGAATTAGAGGAATCGCCCTTCAATGGATATCGTCGTATTTAAATAACAGACAACAGCGTGTTGCCATTGCAAAAGTGGATAAAAATAACGACTTGGTATTACACTTATCCGAACCAAAATGCATCAAATATGGCGTGCCTCAAGGAAGTGTTTTGGGTCCAATTCTATTCTTATTATATATAAATTCTATAATTGACATGACTATTCATAAATGTATATTATTTGCCGATGACATTTCAATTATTGTGACCACTGATAAAAAGAATAACACAATCACTGACCATGAGACTGATATTAATAACACAATTGAAAGACTGATTGATTGGTTAAACATAAATAATTTATCAATTAATCTAAAAAAATCCGTTTATTTACAATTTAATCGTTCAAATAATACTAGATACAATTTAGATAAAATGAATATACATAAAATTGATGAAGTAACGCAAACTAAATTTCTAGGCGTAACATTAGATCATGATCTAAACTGGAAAATACACGTTGATACTGTCTCCAAACGAGTAAATAAGTTTGTTTATGCACTTAAACAAATTAGAAATGTAACAGACATTAAAACTGCAGTCACTTCATATCACGCATATGTGGAATCTGTATTACGCTACGGCCTGATTGTATGGGGTAATAGTACTGACCATAACAGAGCGTTTGTTGCGCAAAAAAAATGCCTTAGGGCCATATACGGTCTTCGATCTGACGAATCCTGCAGGCCGATATTTAAAAGACTTGGTTTGTTGCCGCTACCGTCTCTTTATATTTACGAAACTTGCATGTTTGTATGGAATCACAAGGAACTTTTCACTAAAGAGAGTGATGTGAGCTGTAGATCCCGGCGTGACCCCCACAAGCTCGTTTTCGATTCATGCCCAAGACTAGCTAAGTATAATAAAAGCTGTATCTGTTTGTGTGTAAGAATTTTTAACAAAATACCTAGTGACTTTAAAGTCTTAAATACAAGATTGTTTAAAATTAAATTGCATGAATGGCTATCAGTAAATAGTTTTTATAGCGTTAAGGATTTCTTTGATTACAAATCATAAGTTAAATGCCAAAATTTGCATGCTTACTGTTAAGCAAAACATGTATGCTCTTGTCATTTCTTTTCTGTACCATCCTTTTATACCATGTTTTAAGCAAATAAATATATTCTATTCTATTCTATATTCTATTCTATTCTATTCTATACCATACGCCCTTATGAATGATGTGTTACATACGGGCAAAATTAATTAAAGGCTTAAGGCAACCCATGAGAAGATATTGAGAGGTCTAGTAAAGGGTTTAATAAACTGAGTGATTAGAGCTTCAGTTCATCTCAGGAAAGGTAATTGACTTAATATAATATCCGGTTTATCAGTTGTTTGTTCTGTTGTCAGTTTGAGGGAAGACATAGCAACACAAAAACCTGTACCTCAATGACACAATTTATGGTATCTGTGAATTATGTTAGCCGATAAATTATGAAGGTTTTCTTCATAAGTAGGTGATAATTGATTTCCATTTATCGATATTACGACGATCAGGTGTTGTATCGAGTCTCTATGGAATCAATGTAAAGATTGATTAGTTTCTTGACACTAGTTTGAGATGCCAAAAATTGCCATATACTGGAGGGGCTAGTTTAGGTTACTTTAATATTTCATAGCTATTTTTTTTATTTAATGTAAAAAATATATTAACATACAATTGAAAATTCTAAAAAAAACAAGCCTATATAACAATACAAAGGGCAGAAGGAAAAGAGCTCATTGTGCATCAAAAAATTCGTCCACATCGATGTCAATGGGAAACGTGCCCAGAACGCTGGCAGCATTGCTACGTTGGATGGCAATGCTGATTATCTGGCCAAAAAAAGCGAAGAGTCGATGAGCGGACTCGGACCCCATGGACCTAATGTTTCATAACTATTAGATGTTATTAAAAAAAATATTTTAATTTCCTCATTAGTTTGAAGTGATTTTTAGTATGTGTCCCAGCAGTAGGAACATTATAAGGCTTATGATGATGATAGTAACAACAAAAAAATACCATTTTATAGTGATTGCCATAAAATTAAGGGCGTAGTTTAACGAACTTTCATATTTAATTGCCTCATTAATTTGAAGTGATTTTAATTTAGCTTGAGTTTGCATAAAATTAATTATAGTGATTCTGATTACCGTAAAATGGGGAGCCCAGTTTAACGAAATTTAATATTTAATTATTGTTAGGGCTATTAAAATAAAACCTTTTACGTAATTATTGCCTCATAAGTTTGCCTCATTTATTTAGTTTCAATTTACGATCAGGTGTTAGTCTCTAGTTTACGCAGTAACAAGATAAAGATTGATTCGTTTCTTGATACAAGTTTGAGATGGCAAAAATTACCATTTTATAGTGATTTCCATAAAATGGAGGGCCTAGTTTAGGTAACTTTTATATTAAATTGCCGTTAGGGCTATTAAGAAAAACATTTCGAGTTATAATTGCCTCGTTAGATTGAGAAGTATTTACATTTTATAATCCTAAAATCAACAATTTAAATTTTATCGTTCTGGAAAATGTATAAACCCTCTTTCTTGCTTATCAATTTGCGTCGTAAAAGCAAATCAAATTTAGTTGATAGATTGATGATCGCATCAATGTAATAAGCAGAAAAAAGTACGATGCGTATTTGCCTATTTATGTCTTTATTTATGTACACAAACCGAAACAATAAGAAATGACTCTGTACCGTAGACCGGGGTTACTTTTATCAATATTGAACTTTGAAGGTCCATATTTTAAATTTGTGGGTGTAAAAAAAATACAAAAACAAGTCTAGTAATCGTTTTTTTATTACTCTCGATTCTTATAAGTGAAAAAATGTGGCTTGATTATGAGAAAAAAAATTAAACCTGTCTGATCAAAGTTATACCTACGATGGGATTACTTTGATACCCCCTATTTAATTTGATACGCAATTCGCGATTATAAATAAAATAGAAGTTTCAATCATGGTCATCCCGTGATTCAAAGTAACCCCGGTTTACGGTAATTACTTGTGTACACTTACACGTTGTGTATCTTCCCAACTTTATTCCGTTGTGGTTACATGGTACTGTACTGCTAAGTAACAAATAGAAGTTTATGGAAAGGACTCTTAAAGTAACCATAATGGGCTATATAAGCGGCATAGCAGGTAAATAACTAACTAGCAATTCCCAATCAATCTATTGTGAGGACTCACACTATTTAGAGGCAAGCTACTTGCCTATTATAAGACTGGCAACAGCAGCCGTACTGCGTAAGTGCGCAAAGAGTTCAAACTCTATCCAACCGACCAAATTGACCAATCACATGCGAGATGAATGACGCGATGTGGATTGCCGTTTTGTGTGATTAGCCGATTTAGTCGGTTGGATAGAGTTTAAACTCTTTGCGCACTTACGCAATGCAGCTGCAGATAACTATTTAGTTTTGGAAGCTGATAGAAATCGGTATGCTTGTAAAATAATTGAAGATTTAAGAGAGGTTTAAGCTTTGGTTGTGACTTTGGTACTCGTAAAGGCCGCCTTAGGTCAGGCAGTTTTTTGATACAATAATATAATATATCAAAGTAATTTCTGTTTATTTTTTAGAGCCCTCTGAGCTACCCTCTCACACTACTTAGCATTTTCCCAACTATGTTGAGATCACCTTCCGTCTAGCCGGATGAAACTAAATACCAAGGAGACCATGGGCCTCCACAACCCAGTCACTATGTAACACGCACGTATACACTTTGAAAAAAACTGATGTTAGATTTTCAATCGTCAGAGTACCCGTAACTACTGTGAAACATGTACAAATGACAACCGGGACCAACGGCTTGTGCTGTGTTTCGACTGGAGATGTGCGAGGTAGCTAGTGGTGCGAGGATGCGTAGTGAAGCTGTGGAATGGTGCGCAGATTGGCGGTGTGAGGATGGTTAGCGGGCTGGTTTCAGATGGAGGGAGCGGAGCGCACGCGACAATGTCCGAGTGCCCGCCTGTGTTGCCGTTCTAGCGACTTTGTCGCTAGTTCGACGACAAATCGACAAAAAATAATTCAACGAATTCTAGCTAATTTTGAACCGTAGGGCAAACCAAGGCCATGGGGTTCCAGCGCTAAGGAAGAAAATTTGATAATTTTATTTTTTGTCTCTATCTCTTATTTTTTATTGCTAACCACTCTTGAAGTCCGCTAGAACAGCAACACTGCTCACGTCTGTCCTTAGCACACATCCCTCGCAGCACATCTCTCGCACACATCCGTGTTTTATGTCCACATATGTGCGGCTGAGCCGTTTCTACTAGAGTTGCGCTGAGAGAGGCTAGGTAAATGAAGTGATTTTATTGGTTCTTAACAAATATCTCCCGCTACGCATCCTCTGGTGTAAATGCAGTCTTCTTTCCGTAGCAAAGAATAGTGTCGGTAGGTAATGAATAATTCTCGGTAGGTAGTCAACTATACACGTACCGACCTTGGCAAGCATTGCATAACCTCGAAGATCAATTCGTGCGCCTGTTATTATTTAGCCATCAAGCTCCCAAACTTAAATCCTCCTGGAGAAATATTTTCTTAAGTATCAATACAATCATTCAATCCTCATACAGATAAAACCAGGTTAAAGTGCGGAACGTTCGACATGCATCATCGACATTTTGCATTTATTTGTTGACTCACATCGCGACAATGATCATTTTGCCCACGAACGTGACTGTTCAGTAAATACTGTCTCTCATGTGTCAATATGACGTTTGTGCATTTCGGTAGCAAGTACTGATTCTCAATATCCATGGTCAATAAGGTCAATTTATACTGACGGGGTAATGGAACGATATGTTTGTTTATTTATTTATATATACTTTATTGTACACCATAAAATACAGAAACATAAGAAAATTAAATTTAAAAAATATACAACGGGTGGCCTTATCGCATTCCGCGATCTCTTCCAGGCAACCTGGAATGGACAGTGATTGCCTGGACATGGCATGGGGTTGTCAGTGGTGCAACAATACCAACAAAGTACATAAAGATACAATAATACTACTACGTATATATGCAATATAATAGATACATAAATACATACATATTTAATACGTAAGCAGTGAAAAAAATTACGTATGACAATCACAGACAAAATTGCCATACGCAATAAACTAAGAGCACGATTACAGCGATAAGTAATGATCCTAGATGAGTCTTTTAAACACAGGGAACGACTGAGCACATTTTATTGGGTCAGGCAATGTATTCCACAGACGAGCAGCCTGGAAGGTGAAATATTTGTCCATGAAAGTTGTGGAATGCATTGGTATTTTAAGTCAATTCAATGCATTGGAATCGCAGATAAACGTTTCGCCGTCGCAAAAAAGAAGTTTGTTTCATTGTTGACGAAATTTGGATATTCCTATAATACACCTCGGCCCACATTGCCCACAGTTATGCTGAGCGCATGTTTTTGGTGTCACATACATAGTTAGAATTGTCAACAACCGTCAGTTTCTAGGGGTATCGGTCCCACGAAATGACTTTTTTTTTTTTAAGGACAGCGTTGCAGCGATCTCAGAGGAGTCCTTGTGCTCCTTCCTCAACCTCTGTTGAATACAGGCATACAAATTTAAGTTTGATCTTCACTATGTCATGTATTTGATGATGGTGCTCACTTTCTTAAATGTAATCTGTGATAACAAACTGAAGAGGTCGGTTATGGATACCGGAACTTACAATGTAAATGGCGCAAGCACAAGAATGACTAAACTTCTTCGTTCTTAACTCAGTTTTCAACATGAATTCAAAGAAGAAATATCGTTATTCAAATTTTACAGAATAAGATGCAATAGGTATTTCCTAAATCAGAAAAATGTTGGCTGTCTGAATAATTTCAAGTTTAAAGCCCTTCACAAATACCTTTAAATCAGAGATAACAGTAAAAGTTTAAACTCGTTTAAATTGTAGATCCAAATACAGAATCCAATAAAATTAAACGATTTTGTTTGATACAGAAACTCTTTTGTTGAGGTTTTAAAATCGCTGATATTGCTCTCGGATAGAGCGCAGTGAAACAGAATTCACGTAAATTGTACACGTTAAAGTCGTTATCTTAACGTTTTTAAGATTTATTGTAAAGTATTTAATACTTTTTTGATAAAAGATCCTTTTAGATTTATCAAAAAACGCGTTGAACATTGAGCAATTTTATCCTATCGAGGTCAGAGAAAAGGGACTAAATAATTAAGATGGGGTAACTTTTCGTTATGATAAAGACATTTAAAAAGACGAGTCTTTTTTCGATGATTTTTGAGGCACGAGCTAAGTGGATTCTTCCACTTGTTATAAAATTGGATTCGGTTTAAATGTAATGGCGGGAGGAACAAGAACAGCAATGATTTTTAAAAATACGTCTTATAATAAAGAAGGAATGTGATAGGTACATATTTCTTAGGTTTTTCAACGGTTTTTTTGTGTAAGTCACCGGGTCACCTATTCAGAAGCTTCTATGAAACATCTAAAGGCAAGACTAATTGTAAAATTTTTGAGGGTTCAGTCCAAGGGCATAAAAAATGTTAATTCCGAGTAATTCACAACCTTTTATAGCAATTGGCTTCCCAAAACCTTTTCCAATTAATATAGCAAGATACCGAAAAAATCAAGTTAATTGTTACACCGAGTTGGGAAATATAATAACAGATGGTTAAATCATTGCAGTCGACAATATCAAGCACCTTATGTTGAAGATCAGTTGTCTGACCGGTTTAAATACGTTGACGAGCGAAATTTTATAAGGTCCAGATGATTTGAATACGAATTCGCAGGGTGTTGAATTTATTGTTTTTTTTTTTATGTAGGAATGTAAAATGTATCTGGCTTGTGTGGTATTTTAGAAATACCTACGCTTAAAAAGAGTGACAGTCAGCTACTAAATGAGATACATGTATAAAACTCAAGACACTTATGTTTGTATAGAATTATTTTTGATTAAAAATTAAGTAAACCAGTAACAAATTTAGATAATTTACGAGAAAATCACATTGTGGCTCTTATAGATGACCACAATCTGTTCTGGCCAAAACAGAAAAATTATAACGTGATAGCTTTTCATCATCGTTGGGGGTGCTAAAAACAAAAATGAGGATATCAAAGTCCAAGATGGCAGTTCAGTCGATATTTTACAATTACGCGATTTTTGAGTCAGGCTGTTATGAAGATGTCAAAACGCGTTTGTATTTGTGTATCTGTCTGTGGCATCATACCTTCTAAACGGATGACTTTATCGACAGTGTTCTCAGCTATGTTTAATGAATATCGGTCCAGCCGATCTGAAGTTATGGGCGTATTGCTGTTGTAATCGGGGTGATTTTGTAGGATATCTTGTCATAATTACGTGTTCAATTGATTGTCGATCGAAGCGTTTCTACTACTAGTTAAATTATACAGCATGAAATAAAAAATGTGTCGGAGGTTTTTAAATTTTACTTGTGTAATTGGTTTAGCAGATAATTGCAGAGATTACCCGCAATAAAAAAAACAATTTACCGCATTATTACATTCACTTTGATACCAGACAGAGTAACAAACTTGAACTACAAACGAAACATTTTGAAAAACAAACGATGATCGATAAATATACGGAACCTTCAAAGTTTTTGGTACACGATAATTAGTTTCTATATTTGGACAATTTATTGATCGGTAAACGGTTGGTGGTTACGGAAGTACTTCTGAAGATATGGATTGGGTTGAATTGGTAACTTTTATTTTGTTAATTAGAAAAAACAAAAAAAATAGATAAACGTCACATGCACGTCATGAAGAGAACGAGAGGCTTCAGTTAAAAAAGTATACATGATTCTGTTATTCATTATCATTTTATTCATACTTGATTCTCAAAAGTTTTCGTGATATGTACGAAAATTTTACTTTGTCGAAAGCCTAACAATATTTTTTTTTTTATTCTTAACGATTAATTTGCCCATCAGTGCAATAAGAAAAGGTGCAGGTTGACAGAAACAGTAACATATGGTTTTGTGGATTTGGAAATCTGACCTGATCTGACCGTACCTGACCTTTACTCTCTGCGTCCTCAATAACAACAAATAAGGCAATATGTCAATGTATTGGCAAAAAAAACTACTTAAAATTAATTATTTATTTTCTTAACCTTGTCAATACCGTTACGGCGAAACCTCTTTAATCGTGGGTCTGTACATCGGAAGTAGCGAAATCTATCAGTCTGGGGGCCTTATATGTGTAAACCAAATATAGAATATTGCAACCCATTTCCGTATGTTATTCATTATTTGAATTCATTTTAGCAAAAGGTCAAAGCCGGGGTGTTGACTTTGTTTTGTTTTTGTTCAACTTATTTTCTGTCGACAGTTAAAAAGTAAAAGTTGTAAAACTGGTTTAGGCTGTGTCATTTAGTTCCGTATCTAGAACTTCGGGGTTCTTACGCTTTGTTTGAATATGCTCTGGAACCAGAGAACTTTAAAGACTCCGACCATGACAAAAATAATGTACTGAGGTAAAACAAAGAATAAGTATATATGCAGAACGTAACATTACGTTCTATCATGCAATAAAAAAAGAAAACCAGACGTTTTGCGGATCGAAAAATACGCACGAAGACTAAAGTCTCGTCTCAGTCTAAAGTTTGAATCTCGAAACCCTCGTTTCCAGGTTTTGGCAAGGAATTCTCTCAGTGAAAAATAGGTAAAAACTGTCCCACCAGAGTCATCAAATTACACAAGCAAAATCATCATCCTCATCGGCCATTCATACTTACGATCATCTAACAGTGACCCTTATCTACAATGGATTCGTCATCTTTCAAGTAGTTCATCGAAAGAGTTTCTTAACCGGAAGCTACCCGTTCATCTTGTAACGGTCACACAAAAGTTCAAAGTCAGTGTTACCATTTATTTATCAGATGTCCTCCAAAATAAACAATGTGAATTTTATTGTGCGAACCATCGGTTTTTGCGGAACTGATCCAAGGAAATTTGCTGATATAAATAATACTAATTGATTAAGCAGAATGGAATTTCCATTTAATTTTATTTGCACTATTTTTGTATTTAGTTGGCAATAGGGTCGCTCACTTTTATAAGGCATTTTCCCTGAAAAACTGAGGACCTGTTTTTGTTTTTAAAAACGTTGCCCCACACTAGGAATTTCTTCCTGTATCGTGTAGAGTGGGAACGTCTAGTCATCGCTCGGGATAGCTTAATACTACCCAGACCTAAACACTTAAGTGCGGGCCACGTTTAGTGTATGTCACACCGATTAAAACTGAAAAACTGCGAAACAGAATCTTTTAGCATAATACTCAGATGTTTTTTGTCATTTATAAGATCATAAACGACCACGTGCGTTGATCTGTTATGACAAAATATAAGTAACTAGATGTCCCACGCGGCTTCGCTCCCGTCAACTGGCTACGTACCTACCCATCCACCCTACTTACCATATCCTACCTACACTACGCAGCGCACGCAACGGAAGCTCTCAAAAAGGAATATTTTTTTCCAGTTTTTGCAACATTTTTCATTTATGCTCCGCTCCTGTTGGTCGTAGCGTGATGTTATATAACTCCTTGATAAATGGACAATTTAACACAAAAAGAATTTTTCAATTCCAACCAGTAGTTCCTGAGATTAGCGCGTTCAAACCAACAAACAAACTCTTCAGCTTTATAATATTAGTACAGATTTATTCAAAAACCTTTGAAATGTTGTTATTATTGATTTAAGTATGTACTTACTTAATTCAGACTTTTGTGACGTATTCTACGATTGTCAATTGATTAAAGATTGTTGTGTCAATATTTACAAATATACTTGATTTCAAATTTATACTACTCGTATTTTTCAGGCAACGCCCATCTTTCTGTATGTTTGTCAGAGCACTAGTATCTCAGCGGTTTAGGTTAATTGATTATAGTTCACAGATATTTTCTTTGTCTAGTTCTAGTATTATTTTAGCTCCCACGAGCGCAGTCATGGTCAATATTACTACAGAAAAAAGTTAAGTCAGTAAAATAAAGCCCCCGTCGCGTTTGTACGCGATAATCTCAAAAACTACTGAACGGATTTACATGCGGTTTTCCCCAATAGAAAGAGTGAGAAACGAGAAAGGTTTTTGTCTATTATTTGTCACGGGCGAAACCGGGACGGGTCGCGTTCTTTCGAGTCTTTTTGACATATATATACTTGACACTCACTTAATACTTCTTTGAGGATGTTTAAAATACTTTAATAGATACAGCTATTTGGAATAAAAAGTCATCAAATAAAAAAATATAAATTAAACATAATATTTATATTCAGAAGTTTCAATCCAAACTTCCTTATGGCATAGGAAGTAAGTCTCAAATGATCTGGTTTTAATTTGTTTTTCATACATAATAATACTAATTAATAAAAATCTTAGTGTATGCAAAACTAACATTCGAAAGGTCATTACCTCGCCAGACTTAAAAAAAATCCTGTTTCAAATGGTAGTGTGATCAAAATCTATCCTTCAGCGGCTTGCCCGCGTGATAGTTGGAAATAAAAAATGTAGCGTATGTGCTATTCCAGACTAAAATCTATCTCTGTGCCTAATTTCGTCCAGATCCGTTCAGCCGTTCTGGCGTGATTGAGTAACAAACATACATCCATTCTCACAAACGTTCGCGTGTATAATACACTAGCTTTTACCCGCGGCTTCGCTCGCAGTGAAGCCATAAAATTATTATTTTTTTAATTAAAAGTTTCCTATGTTACTTCTAATACCTCCAAGAATGTATGTACAAAGTTTCATGATGATCGGTTCAGTAGTTTTTGCGTGAAAGCGTAACAAACAAACTTACATCCACATTCATAATATTAAGTATAGATAGTAGTAGGATATATTGATCGGTATCGTTGCCTAACAACAAGAAAACAAAAGTAAGCAAAGAAACGTCACGTGTATTCACCATACGTCACATGAACAGTGAACACCGGTCTCCAAAACCTGTTAAAACGGTCATTGATATTCTTTTGATAAAATGTTGTCGGTGATATAATATAACTGGAACAAGTAAAATTAAGACAACAAGTTTTATAATATTGCTAGCTGTTCCCCGCGGCTTCGCTCCCATGGCCCACCCTACAGGACCTGTTTTCGGGATTAAAAAAAATAGCCTTTGTCACTCAGGAATAATGTAACTTTCTATTGGTGAAAGAATTTTTTAAAATCGGTGCAGTAGTTTCGGAGCCTATTCGGTACAAACAAAGAAACAAAAAGAAACTTTCATCTTTATAATATTATATAGTATAGTATAGAAGTTTAGATGACGACTTCCTTTTTCTCGCGGCTTCACCTATGTTACAGGCACCATACATTTTTTAGGGATCAAAATTAGCAACTGTCACTCAATGAATGTGTACTTTTTAACCGACTTACCAAAAAGGAGGATGTTCGATTCTTGATTATTGATGTTTGTTTTTTTTTGTTTATGTTTACCGATATCTCCGTCAGTTGTGGACCGATTTTGAAAATTATTTTTTAAAACAAGCTTTTATCGTATTCTACTCATCAGACCCTTTCATTTGATACCCAAATCATGGCAGTGCACAAAAAATAACTAGTCCGCCACCTTGGGCCATCCGCCATATTGGATTTAGAATGACGTCACTTAGTTAACCATGTATTGTCATCGCAACTAAACGGTGTATACAAAATTGCATCTTAATCGGTGGAGAATATCTGCTTTTAAGTTCAGTTGCAAGATTTGACCCGAACTTACATACATACATACATTGCAAGTTAAATAAAAGCTTGTAAAATTCTTTGGAACAAATGTATGACAGATGACGGACAGACAGACAGACAGACGCTTGAGTGACAGCAATAGGGCTACGTTTGGACACTTCAGGTACGGAACCGTAAAAACAGTGATCGCAAGTGCTACTGCTGAGATAAGGTCCTGAGTTTGATTCCCGGTTCGGGCAAAGTATTACTGGGGTTTTTCATGTGGAATTTCTCAGCAGCAGCCCTGATTTTGGATCCGGGATCCGGTTGAACGCCCCCTATTTCATGGGACTTAACCTTTCGTGTGTTTAAGACGTGACTCCACGCGATACTCAATGGCTTTTCTATTATTTTTCTAATCACGGACACACAATGGGTTGAACATAATTTATGAAATTTTGGACGAAGTGGAATAAGAATAGATACACAGCACACCTCTACCCGACCATCGGCGAGTACAGCCGTGAAGTTATGTTAAGGTAAACTTTATCGAATCAGTTAATTCGTCACATGAAACCTTTAATTGGCGTGCCGGCGTTGTAGTTGCATAAACTATACCTGGCATCATGCCAGTGCGTTGAACCGAACCGGATTGTTGACAAAACGAGCTAAAAGATGTAGTCATGTGTAATCGAATGTAGGTCAGTAATGTGGCTATAGGTTACCCAGTAAGTAAATAAACAAACTCACGCTTTTTTTCATGGGTATTAGCAGAAATTACAGAACGCTACCTGTTGATCCCTACACTACTAATCGTTTAAATTCACACCAGTAAATTGGAACGGAAAATATAAAAAAGAATCTTCATTGAAATTTTGAAAGGTTCATCCATTGACGAAGATCCGTACTGGCTCTATCAAGAAATAAAAATCCAGAAAGATAGAAAAAATTGTAATCAAAATTTAATGATCAGAAAAGATTATTTTCCATCCTTAACCTCTATTAAATTTTCTCAATTTTCTCATTTTTCCTTCCATAACCTCATGGACGAGGAAAAATATTTTATTTTGGGTTTTTGAACAAGCGGCTCAAAATTTTTCACATACCAAAAAATGTGTTACATAAAATTGGAGTACCTACTACTGTAAAATCATACCTATTTACTTTGAATTTATTATAACAAATAAAATATCAAAAGGAAACACTAGAGATGATTCACATTTACCGTTGTAAAAGTCCCATGTAGTAAGCGGTGAGAAAATTGCCATACTAATCAAAACTATGGTTTGCTAGGTAGTAAGAATTTGGGAAATCAATTAAAGCGAATGATAGAGTTGTCCAAGAGTTTTCTATGTCATTTTATGAGCGATAGCGATTGTCGAAATATCACCAGGTAAAAAAACAAAATCTCCTGATCTATTTTTATTTGATGCTTTTTAAACTACATATTTTATCTAGTTACGTTAATATAGCTCGATAATATTTTGCGCAAATACCCCCATTCAAACAGTAAAACGCCCTTAACGTTTCAACGGCTGAACCGGTTTTCATCAAACAGCTAAGATATCTCTCATTAAATTCACCTTTCAAACAAAAAAAATCTATATCAAAATCGGTTCATTCGTTTAGGAGCTATGATACCACAGACAGATACAAAAACACACAGAAACACCCGTCAAACTAATAACAGCTCTCTTTTTCCGTCGGGGGTTAAAAATGTATGAGATTGATATGCGCTACCAAAAACTCTCGTGAAATCGTTTTGATATCGTCCATAAAACTCACTTTGTTTAGCCACTTAGTTATCTACAAGGTACCTAATGGTCTGACTTTTATGTATTCCCGAAGTCATTCAACACACGCAGAAAAAATTATCATCATCAGACTTTTAGCGATCCCGCTGCTGGGACAACTTCTCTCTGTGAGATTGAATGGGCCCTAAACCACCACGAGGGCCTAGTGCGTGTTGGTGGATATCACATGTCTTCGACTTTTTGGTTCTATGACATGCCGATTTCCTCACGATGTTTTCCTTCGCCGTGTTGAGAACAGCCAAGTTATTCTCTAAGAGACAGTTTCCTGGCTGTGCTCGTCGACGAGCTCGACAGCGAGACAGTCTCGAGATCGACCGATCATGCAGCGCTGATTCAAACGGTATTCTCCAGCGCGATTATGGTCGTCGACGAACTCTAGGCTGACATCTGCCGTCACAATTTCGTAGAAGAATTAGAGCTTGATACAAATTCTTTAAATTATAATCGATAAAACTCGACTGAGAATTTTATGGGCTTAAAATGTATAATAGGGGTCTATTTTTAAGTATTTTAAGTAATAGAGTGAAACTACAAACGATATCATAGTTATAAGAGTTTAAATAATGCATTTTTATTATTATCATTTTTATTTGGTGATGAAATAATTTACACAAAGTAAAGCGCCTGCCTGGGTTCGAACTCACGATCTACAACTTGTAAGTCGAGGCCGTGACCACTGTGCGTTGGCACGACGAGAAGTGGTGACTGCTGTCAAGAAGAATAATTGACTCGCTCGTCTTTCTCTTAAATTAATTCAGCAACAAATTCGAGCTCATCCATAACACCTTGAGACAAGCATCGGTTATTGAACGTGAACAAAATGTGAATGACCTTGATGTAGTTTGATTTACATAACTACTTCTGATGCTTCCGTGTTTATTCATAAACAATGAATTATTTATTTAAATACCATATTGGACATCCCTAAAATACTATTAAATATCTATCAGTTCATCATACGGCATTGAAAGAGTTTAAGATCAGAGTTTTCCCAAGTATATCGGGAACGGCATCCAGTCTAACCGGATGCATCAGAGTACCAGTATTTTTTAACCGATTTCAAAAAGGAAGAGGTTCTCCATTCGATTGTTATTTTTTTCATGTATGCACACCGATTACGCTGAGTTTTGATTCGATTTACGTGATTTTTCTTTAGTTTGATGCGGAAATTTGGTCCCATAAAAATTGAACATAGTTTGGCCCAGTAGTTTTTATTTTATGTTTTTTTTATTTATGAACATTTTTGATTACGTTGTGTACGGCTTTTTTAATGATGGTGTTCTAAAACTAAAAAGAGAAAAATAAAAAACTTTTTCACAAAAAATAAACTGACTTCAAAAGTAAAACACTAAAAAGTGCAAAACAACTTTCGTTTCGGCAGTTGGTGTCGAAAAATGATAAAAAAAAGAGGTACCAAAGACTGCCGAAACGAAAGTTATTTTGCAGTTTTTAGTGTTTTACTTTTGAAGTCAGTTTAGTTTTTTATGAAAAAGCTTTTTACATAGACCTACTGCTTATCTCACCTCCACAACCCAGTAACTGGGTAATACGCCTGTCTTCAAACTATCCTTAATTACTGTCGCTTTATAAACCCGCTTTTTAAAGATCATCCATCTACAGATCGACCTCGGCAAGCGTTGCTTTACATTGAAGATCGACTCGACCGGCTGTTATTATTTTATTGGTGCAAAATATATGTAAAATTTATTTGAAAAGTTGTTATCATCTGGCTTTGGTTATGTTCTAATTTTAGATTCAATAGGTAGTCAGGTTGAAAGAGAAGATGGCGCTGCCGTCACGAGTTACACCTGCTCTGTAGATTTAATTGTTTTAAAAATAGTGAGATAAGTTTTTGGATCATTTAATATGTTCGATATAATGTTTTAAGCTATAAACATTCAGTGACAGTGTTATCCGCTGAAAACTTTGTGGATCTTGCAAGTTGTTTTTATGAACTGATCTCAGTGTTTACATTTCTCAATAACGCAATTTTACTACATAATAAACAATGATTGTGCCGTGTTCGACTAAAATACTCAAATAAATACATGCTGGGATCAAACAAGCCAAGTGGTACTGCAGAAATTGTGAGTTTTTTCATATAAATTCATAAATTGATCTTACTTGAACCGTTACGAAAAAAATATATATTTAAAAATACCAGTGCCAAACGTAACATCAAATAGCGACATCTAGTATTCTAGTCTAAGAACACCGAAACCGAAAGTCGATAAAGCAGATAAACAGATGTCTGCATGTGAAATCTACCGTACAGTTTGGTAGTTAAGAATAACAACCCAGGTGGCGCATTGGGATCCACTCGGACTGAGGTGTTGTTGGTCGCCGGTTCGGAACTGGATATAGGTTCGACTTTTTGTAAATATTCTGAAGTTGAAATATGGATGATGATAATATATACGTCACGCAAAGAAAACAAACACAACATAATTTAAATGTAAGCGATTTTGAATATGACATGGATATCTCTTATCAAAGCTTACCCAACAATAATAACTCAGGAAATATGGATATCATCGCAAAGAATGAAGAAATTAACAAACTAAAATTGGAACTACAGTCTGCCAACTCAGAAATAGATAATTTAAACTTAGAAAATATTTCACTAAAGGACAAAATTAGAAAGTATGAAAGCAAAATAAAGATTTTTAAATCAGTAGGATTACAGGATTCTACTTCCTCAGATACAGTGGCAACACCTGTGAGGTTCTATTCACCACAATATCAACGTCGACTCAGGACAATAACTATGAAAACAGGATTACCCAGAACCTCTTCTAGAGAGTTTACTATGCATGCCTTATCGTCAATGAACCGAAATGGTAATACGTCGGAAGCATTCATTCATAAGTCACCTATAAAAATCAATTTAGAGAAGTCATCATCAGTGACAGGAACAGGAAACTTATCGCCTACAGACAGTTACAAGGAACTACATGTCAGCTATATCCATGAGTCAACTACATCCAACGCGGAGGAACAAGAAAATGGAGGTATACATATATCAACGGATAGGGAAATACAGGGTACAAGCAAGAACAAGTCATTTTCAACGCCTAAACAAAACATGGGCGATAATGGAAGCGTAGAAAAACTGACAGGTAAACAACTATTGCAAGTACCGGCACCAAAGCATAAAATCGCTATCTTCGCTGATCAGACCGGATATAAAATTAGAGATACACTTCAAAAAGTAGTGGGAAATAATTTTAGTGTTACGTCGGTAATTAAACCAAATGCACCTCTTAGTTACATTTTAAGTACATGTGCAACTATGTGTAAGGACTTCACAAAATCTGACTTTGTTTTAATAATTGGAGGTATTAGCGACAAAAATCCGTTAAATATATTAAGTTATCTGCATCACACTTTGCAAAATATAAAAAATACAAACGTCCTAGTCAGTAAGATTTATAATAATAAATATTTAAATGTATCAAATGTTAATCGTACCTTAAAACTTGTATGCAATAATTGTGAAAATTCAAATTTTATTACACTTGATGACAATTATTTTGACTATAATAGAAGACCCTTACTGAACAAGCTAACTGCATGTAAATTAATTTATAGGGATATATTGCGGTTACAATACAGGATCAACTATCAAAAATATGTGCATAATGTGCTAATAGATCTAAAGGCAAAACGAATGTTTAAAAATGTTTCTACACAAACTACTTCTAATTTGGTACTAAAAGTTAGTGAAACACCTACATCTAGAGTGGTTGTAAATTCATCCACACAAACAAATGTTTCGCCTACAATTATAAATGACAATATTTTTTTTCGAGACTAAAGAGATAATGCCATATGACGTAAGTAATTGCACTATATTATCTGATACTAGTTGTTTAAAGATTTTTCATCAGAATGTATGTGGAATAAGCAATAAAAAAACTGAACTCGAATTATATATTGAAACATCAGGTAATCTCGTAGACTATTTGTGTATATCGGAACATTTCTTGAATGACAAATCTGCCAATGTATTTGCTATGTCAAATTATAATTTAGTCGCATGTAACACTAGGCCGAACAAGAAAAGGGGAGGCACTCTTATTTTGGCACATAATATGAAAGAATGCGAGAACATTGAGTCAATCAGCAAGTTTTACAGAGCCGAAAGTTTCGAGATATGTGGTGCAAAAGATGTTGCAACAGGGTTATACATTTGTTGTTGTTACCGATGTCCCTATGATAACAACTTCGAAAGCTTCATTTCTAGCTTAGAAAAATTGTTAGAACACTTTATTGACAAAAACTGTATTATATGTGGGGACTTCAATGTTGACGTACTTGTAGAAAACAAAAAATCTTCTGAGTTTCTAAGCACATTGACATGTTATGGTTTTAGATATCTTGTGAGAACTCCGACCTTTATCAGAAATAACTCTCAGTCGTGTTTAGATAACATAATCACAAATCTTGATAGTGACTACATGGGGCAGTGTTTTGTGGATCATAATGGCTTAGCTGATGGTCATGCTGGACTTTTCTGTTATCTGACTCTTGAAGGCATCAACAAAAATTCAAAAAAGATCGAGTACACCACAGTAATTAAAAGATCTTTTAATGACAAAAATAATTCCGTTTTTAAAAGAAGTCTTACTAAAAAAACTTGGAGTAATATGGGTATAAATCAGTTTCTAAGCTACTTCAACAAAATATTCCAAGATTGTTATCCCAAAAAATCAATTAGAATAAAGTCCAAAAATAACAATACAATAAAGTGGATTACAAAAGGTATTAAAGTATCAAGTAAAATGAAAAGAGTCCTGTGCTCTGGAACATTAAATAATGTCTGCATCAAAAATTATAAAATAAAGTACGTTCGAATTTATAGACAAGTTATTAGGCAAGCCAAAAAACAAGCTATATCACGGCATTTAAGCAGCGCAAAAAATATAGTTAAAGAAACATGGAAAATAGTAAACGAACATACTAAAAAGAAGAAAAACAGGCAACGTAAAAATCTTATCTTAAATGTAGACAATAAAATAATCACTGATCCTCAGGATATTGCAAATATATTTAACGACAGTTTCGTATTCAAATCATCGATAGCTAATAAAGATAAGGATAGAGCATTGTCTTTTCTGACGGATACGACGAAAAGAGTTGAAAGTGATATAACTTTCAAGCCAACTACACCAAATGAAATTGCAAAGTTAGTTAGCAAAATGGCTAATAAACATTCATGCGGCTTCGACGACGTACCGGTATCGATTATAAAGGGGAATATAGAGATATTGGCTTCGCCTCTTTCCGATTTCTTCAATAAATGCATCGATGAGTCAATCTTTCCAGACCAGTTGAAATTGGCCAAGGTGATTCCAATACATAAAAAGGGCACTAAGACCAATCCGAAGAATTATCGCCCTATATCCTTATTACCCACCTTATCAAAACTCTTTGAAAAAATAATTAAAAATAGACTAATGGTACATTTAGGTATTAACAAAATTATCAACCTGAGACAGTTTGGCTATCAGAAAGGCGTTGGTACCGCGGATGCTATGAACACTTTAATTAATGATATAGTTAATAAGTTAAATGAAAAAATGAAAGTAGCTGGATTGTTTGTTGACCTCAGCTCCGCTTTTGACACCATAGATTATGAACTACTACTTACTAAACTCGAACATTATGGTATAAGAGGCAAGACATTAAAGCTTATGACATCGTACTTGCAAAATAGAAGAATGTATGTAGAAATTAAAAGTATAGACGAGAATAATCACGAAGTAATATTCAAGTCAAAAATGACCTATGTAAAACGTGGTGTGCCTCAAGGCTCAATTTTAGGACCTATTCTATATATAATTTTTACGAATGACTTACTAAATTTCATGAATATAACTCAGCCGAACGAGAACCTTGTTGTTTTCGCAGATGACACAAACATAATCATTGGGGCAAAAGACATAGAAAAATTGACATTGAATACAAATATAATTATACAAAAAATATGCGAATGGTTTACAGCCAATAACTTATTGCTAAATACAGGTAAAACTAACCTCATGTTATTTAAGACTACGACTCGTAATAATGACAAATTAGAAATACTAGTAAATGGAGACCGGATTGAATTAGTAGACAAAGTTAAATTCTTAGGGATTAATATAGATTCGCATTTAAATTGGAAACCGGAGCTTGCTGTTATTGAATCATCCATATCGTCAGCATGTTACGCTCTCAGGAGCCTTAGGGATGAACTAAACATAGAACAGTTAAAGACAGTATATTATGCGCTCGTCGAGTCTAGGTTAAGGTATAGCATCGTGCTCTGGGGAAATAGTTACAGTTATAACTGGCAGAGAGCGTTCATCTTACAAAAGCGAGCCATAAGGACTATAGTCAGAATTGCACAATGCGTCTCATGCAGAGATTACTTTAAAAAGTTGGGCATATTAACAGTACCTACCTAGCCTATATATATTGGTCCTCTTAACTCACTTTGCTAAGTATGTACATGAGTTTGAATCACAGGAAGAACGTGAGATTAGAGAGAGCACGCGGAGAAAAGTTTTTAAGCAGCTAATATCACCAAAATTTAATATAGTAGAGCATTGTTCAAAGTACCAAGCTGTAGAGATATTTAATGCGTTGCCTTCTGAGATAAAGATCCTGATTTATAACACCCACTTGTTTAAAACAAAATTAAAAGCTTTTTTATTAGAAAAATGTCTGTATAATATATCGGAACTAAGGTCAAACAATAATAAATGATTTACATTTGTTTTTCTCTTTTAACTTTGTATAATTTAGAATCTTTTGACATTATTTTTATAACTGTTTGACATTATAGAATTTAGAATCTTTTGACATTATTTTTATAACTGTTTGACATTATAGAATTTAGAATCTTTTGACATTTTTATTTATTTTTTTTATAACTGTTTGACATTATATTTGAATCTGTTTGACATTATATTTTAATCCTGTTCTGTTAATATTAAGTTTTATAACTGTTGGACATTATTTTTAAAACTTATGGACATTAATATAAATCTGTTTTAGTACTTTTCTTGAATTTCACTTGAAATATTAATTAATAAATTATAGTTCTTTGTATTTGCATGTGAATTGCTTGTGTATAAATTCAACACAATGTAAATTGTTTTATGAATAAATGAAATGAAATGAAATGAAATCTTGGGGTTCATAAACTATAGCAAATCTTGACAATTTGGTCGAATTTTGTTAAGATTTGATCCAGTCAACGATACTTTGAAATGGACGATTTTTGTGTTGATGTGTGTGTTTTAAAATCTGGTTCATATTATTATTGTTCAGTTCATATTCTGTATTTACGATGAGGCTTCTTTGAGGAATTTGGATTTGAATTTGATACATATTTAATGCTAATTTAACGTCTATTTTTGAGAAACATACGTACCATCTTAATTTTCTGCAAAGTCGTGCCTTTTTGTGTGTTATCGGTATTCCATTATAATTTCTGTAACACTTTATTGTAGTATTGAGGAATTTTGTGTGTCTTGTATAGTACGTATGATTATTTTAGATATCCCCTTGGATGCTTTTTGTCTGGGGAGAACGAAGGTTTATGTCGGACTCCAGACAAATAAAACCCCACAGTTTCTACCGATCGACAATGCGTCAGGGGCCGGGATATAAGTAAGGCGCTTATGAAACAACTATTCTTTGAGTTTGACTGTCCGAGCGACGACTCAGCCCGAAGTTCGCTTACTTTCGGATCAAAACAAACACCATCTGTAATATAACTTAAGGATAAGTCTTATAGCGTGTTTTCATTCATGATTTTATGCATAAATAACGGAAAATGTATATCACGGAATATTTCCTTGTAAAGGGCAAAGGAAGTTCCTTTGTAGTATTGTACGGGCTAATTACTTGTAGTGTTTAATTAGCTAGCTGTACTCGTTATAATTTATACTTTGTTGTATATTTTGTTAGTCTGTGTTTTGAGGCGTAAATACCTATACACCAGCCGGTCTGAATATACAAATATTACTAAAAAAACCGGCCAAGTGCGAGTCGGACTCGCGTACGAAGGGTTACGTACCACTATAACGGCAAATAAACGGCAAAAAAATCACGTTTTTTGTAAGGGAGCCCCACTTAAATATTTATTTTCTTCTGTTTTTAGTATTTTTTGTTATAGCGGCAACAGAAATACATCATCTGTGAAAAATTCAACTGTCTAGCTATCACGGTTCATGAGATAGAGCCTGGTGACAGCCACACAGTCAGAGAGACGGACCGTGGAGTTTTAGTAATTGGGTCCCGTTTTTAGCTTTTGGGTACGGAACCCTAAAAAGTAAAAGAGCATTTTTTTAGGGCTAACCTTAGTCAACAACAAAAATAAAATGAATTCGATATTTAAAGTTGTACTCTTTCGATATGAAATATAATGTTTATTCTCTGTTGATATATAATTCGATATATAATGTCTTGTACATCGATTTAACTGAGTTAGTACAGATGAAAGATAGTTCGAGAAAATAAAATTATAACCGACTTCCAAACAAAAACACTACAAAGTGAAAAATAACTTCAATTTCGGAAGTCGGTGTTTCTGTTTTCGTTTCTTCGTTTTTTGACACCGACTGCCGAAATTGAAGTTATTTTTTACTTTGTAGTGTTTTTGTTTGGAAGTCGGTTATAATTTTTGTAAAAAGGTTTTTTTTATTTTTCACTTTTTAGTTGTGGTACATAATGGACCAGTTCTATAGGCGGTACCTACGCGTATAGTGTCCAAAGTGAAGCTTAAATAGATTAACCCAATAACATGAAACTTAAACAAAACCGGTGCAATGAGAGTATACCAGGGTGAACTGTTCACATCTGCGTACCCCTTAAGAACGTACCAGTGTGATGTTATGTTATGAAATAGTGTAAACAATAAACAGACATGCGATTGGATCTATCCCGAGTGTTTTACCGTCATTTATTTAAGAGTTCTGATGTATTTCTGCGAAGTTCTTCATCAGATCTTGATGAAAATTAAATGGGACCACATGACAAGCACCAGCTTTCAAATAAAAAAAGAATCATCAAAATCGGTTCACCCAATAAAAAGTTCTGAGGTAACAAACATAAAAAAACAGTCGAATTGAGAACCTCCTTCTTTTTGCGAAGTCGGTTAAAAATATCCAAGGTTATGGGACTAAAAATTATATTAATTAGAGGAAACCTAAAATCAACTTCACCCCAGCTGTCAGTTGACTGAGCTTCAATTCGTTGTTAGTAAATAAAGTACTTTCATCTTGGCCAAAGTTTAGTTAATAAAGAAGGTGCTTGTTGTTACCATCTTCGTTAAAAATGTTTAGCTCTATTTTGTCCTGTGTAGCTCCGTTTTTCTCTCCCAACGGAATCCATGATGGCTTTGGCACGTCATAACTTTCAGTTTAAAAAAACCTTATTTTTCATCGTTCGTCGATTCACTACCGTCGATTCATTCTTATGCACGTAATAATACCCTGGACAATTTTCTCTCTTTAATGTTCCTCATTATTAAACAAAAAATATAACTTGATGTCGATCTAATTTATTTTGTTAAGTTAGTGTCGGGTACGCGGTTCAGAAGAAAAACATTTTCGGTATTCCATTAAAATTAAGTAAACAACATGGAGGGTAAACAATATTTTTCGGAAGGTAATCGAGGATACCAGACAAATTAAGCGCTGAAGGCTGGCTGTAATGTTATTTTGCCTGATCGAGTAAATAAAATTCTACTGAAATTTTAGTACGTGGAAATGTGTTTCGGGCATATTTTTTTGTTGCTATATTGTAATTGTTTATGAAGATATTTTTTTTTTTTAGGTACTAGGGTGTCTGAAACTAATTACATTATACAATTGGACATTGGATTGATATTCTGATGATCATTGTGATATCATAACCTCGTGAATGATCATCGTCGTAAAAGATCCAGCACGCAATAGCACGGGACCAGTCGATGTATCGAAGTTTAGAGGAAGTTTATGACTATCAAGGCGTCTTCAGTATGAAATTATGATGAGTGTCATCATCAGTTGTCACTGAAAAATGTGGCCATTGTTAGAAATATAGATTACTAGATTATTAAAATGATTATTTAAAACCATTTTTATCATAGATAGTCTACAGACTATAGACACAATCCGGACAGGAAAATAATCAATTTTTAATATTGATTGATATTTCAATCTTAATACATATTATACACACTCCACACTGTCCAATCATACCTTTTAAAATGAATTTATTGCAAAAACAAATTATTTTTTAAAAGAGTTTCCAAGGTGTTTATTTTAGAAGCGCTCATCCGAAAAATATTTAAAAATATAAACACTTGTTTATGTGAAATTAAATACTTCGGATTTGGAATACTGCAAGACTTGATGATTTATTGAACCGCATATTTTTCATATTCTTATTTGAGCTGACTAAACCAATTCCATGAATTACTATAAATGTTTGTGTAATTAAATATTGAAAAAAAAAAGGGTTCGTGTTATGACTAAACTTTACTGAGTTGTTTACAAAAAAATAACAGGAAAACCCATGCAAAAATAACTTAAATGACAAATTTTAATTATAGTACCTGTTAAATAAATCCAATCTATTCTAATGTTATTTATACTGGATAATTGTGTTAATTTTGATTATCGTTGTATTAATGAATTAGTGATATTATTTTATATTCTATTATTAGTGGCATTCTTATATTATTTAAAAATCAAATTATTTTATTAGTGACATATTTTTTATTTAATTGTGAGATATTTTGTATGCCTTTTGGCGGGACACAGCTCGGATCTTACGTATTATAAAACCTTTTGATGTACCCTGTGTTCACGAAATAAATGAACGATTTTTCATATTCAAAATATAAAAAATCGTAATTAAAAAAACAAACAAATAAAAAGGTATAATTATCTGATAAAATGCCCAATGAGTCATTTCATAAGATCGACGGAAGATAATTCTTGTCATTGCTGACTAAATAACGAATTGTCATATAATACACTGATAAAATACTACGATTTTTTATCAACTAAGGTTTTTTTTCCTGATGGTAAGAGATGATATTATCGACGATGAAGCACGATTGTCTAGAAGTAACCTATTCACTCTTGACTTAAAGAAAGATCCCTAGGTATTATTGCTAACGCAGTTTATCGTGATACACTGTATCTGTGGATCAAGTATGTCCCCACAGATACACAGCACAGTACAGTGTATCTCTGAAGCGATTGCGGGCTCAGGTTGGTGGCTGCAGAGATAGTCTGGTAAAATGGGGTATCTTTGGCCCATTCCAAACACGGTGTCAGTGTGGAGCCCCTTCACAGGAACAACAACAACAACAAGCCCAACGACAGAGCTGTACAGCCTTTTAATGTTCCCACTGCTGGAACAAAGGCCTCCTCTCTGTAAGAGGAGGAGAGGGATGTCACATGTCTTCTAATTTTTGGTTCTAAGACATGCTTGTTTCCTCACGATGTTTTCTTTCACTGTTTTGAGAGCAGTGGTGATGCAATAATTTACACAAAGTAAAGCGAAAATGACCTTCAACTTGTAAGTCGCGGCCGTTTCCACTGGGCAACTACTGCTCTTTACTTCACTGCTCCGTAAACTATAGGTGCATCACTTATCAAGTTAAGAAACTCAAAACAAAAATAAAAGTTTTCGGGAACTCCAAAGTTTCACACTTAACGATATATACTGTTTACCTTCTTAAATAAAATTTCTCCTACATTGTTTATCATTTCAGCCGAAAGATGTCCACTGCTGAACATAGGCCTCCCCCAGACGTCCCCACATTGACCGATCCCGTGCGTCTCGCATCCAGCGCCTTCCCGCAACCATAACCAGGTCATCGGTCCACCTAGTGGGAGGCCTACCAGCGTATCGTCTTCCGTTTTGCGGTCGCCATTCCTGAACTTTTCGGCCCCATCGGCCATCTGTTCCGCGAGCAATGTGCCCTGCCCACTGCCACTTAAGATTGGCAATTCTCCGGGCTATGTCGGTAACTTTGGTTCTCCTGCAGATATCATAACTTCTGACGTGATCACACAAGGAAATTCCGAGCATAGCCCTCTCCATTGCCCTTTGGGTGGCTTTAAGCTTTCTGATAAGGCCCATTGTGAGCGACCCCGTCTCGGTCCCATAGGTGGTCACTGGCAACACACACTGGTCAGAGACTTTTGTCTTGAGACACTGCGGTAAATTGGACGAGAAGATATCACGCAACTTCCTACCTACATTGTTAAATGCTTTAAAATTAAGAACCTTAAAGTTCCGCAAGTTCCTTTTAATTTATAAAAGTGTACTTAGTGCGACTTAATAGTGGTGCACTGTGCTTGTTTTACTGTACTTGTAACTTAACACGATTTATGCAATGGCTGAAATTTATTAGTCTTGTTTAAAAGTAGTGTAAGGGCACTTTAAGTAAATCAAGTTTTAGTTTTATTGTTACCGTTTTGTTAATGAGGACATTAAAACTGTGTAATTGTTTGTCGAGATCGAGTTCATTTATTTTTTGCTGTGTTTTGTCGTCAGAATAAATATTGGTGTGTGATTTTGACTTTGAAAATGTTTTCCCAACATATAGTTATGTAGTTTGTAAGTAAATTGTAACAATTCCAGCCTGTTAATATCCCATACCAGTGGGACAACGGCCAGTTCTTACACAGAGATGCCACGATGCGGGTTGGCGATTTCAAACTTATTTTTACTATAAGTTCTGGATTTCTCACTACGGTTTGAGTCTTGTAATATGATAATAAATTATTTATTTAGTTGTTAGTCAGTTTTGTTATCAGTTTAATTGTTAGGTTATCGGCATCGCGCATCCTGAAAAAGTTATCTAGCATGCGTGGGTCTATCTGATGGTGACTCCCCTTCGGTAGATGCGACCTTTGGCGAGAGAAACTCAAGATTCCTGACAATTTCATCGGGCCATTGGAGCCTTCCACCTGGGCACACTCTGCCATGGTCGACCCTAAATAGACTCCACACTCGGCTCGGCCACCAGCAAGGATCACCTCCATAGATAGGGGTTCTCTGATGGCACTAGTCTTCAGTGCTTGTGCAGCATCTCTCCGCAGACCATGGTCCATCTCTCGGAGTGCATAGCATGCACCTGTACTTGCGAAGACCTTATGACTGCGTCACCGAATGGTGCTACCGTGGCTGAATTCTGGGCCAAACACAACATTTAATTCTTTATATTTGCTGCCATCTATACGCTAAAAAGAAGATTCGTAGATACTTAATGGGGTTTAAATTCTTGCCCCCTAAGACATGAGATTTAAACATAGCTGTGATATACACACACTCATACACCTTATCACCGTGTACACATACATCTCTGCCTATTCCTTCGCGGAATACCAGGCGTAATGGTTTGCTAGTGTTATTGAAACCGGTAAACAAAGGGTTTGTTAGGCGGAACTGTTGCTAGATCAGTTCTGAGACCTGTTGAATAGAACTCTTTGTTAGAAACCTAGTCGTATGCTCAACGCTTATTGGATCGCAGAAAGGAGGTTTCCAGTAAATGTGTATTAGATGCAGTGTGGTTACTGGTACTGAAATTCAGTTTAGATATTTGATGTGCAGGGGTTGTTTAAGACGTCGCTAAGAAATCAGATACTTCTTTTTTGGTTGGGTTTTTTAAAAAAACTCTACGATGAGATGCACCCGGTGTATTTTTTACAAACTTTTATTTAACTTGCAATGTTTATACGTATGTAAGTGTGTTCGGGTCAAAATTTGCCACTGAATTTCAAAGCAGTTGTCCTCCACCGATTAAGATGAAATTTTGCATACACGTTTAGTTTGGATGTCAATGCATGGTAAGCTAAGTGACCTCATTCTAAATGCAATATGGTGAACGGCCCAAGATGGCGGACTAGTTATTTTTTGTGCACTGCCATGATATGGGTATCAAATGAAAGGGTTCGCTGAGAAAATACGAAAAAAGATTGTTTAAATAAAAATTGAATAACTTATTTATTATTATTGATAGGGTCGCGTTTGATCACTACCTAATCTGATGGTAAGTGATGATTTGTACGACGGTGGAGCATGTTTACTTAGTAGTATGAATAGGTTCCTTCAAAGCAAACTTGCTCCGTTGACTCTTAACTTAAAGATCCAGCAGGGAATACCACTGCTTAATTTAAATATGCACAATGAAAGTTTTCACAGCATTCTCATACCGTTTTGTACGTATGGGTGAGATATCCTTCACTATCAAATACAGCACACACAATTTATGTTGTTAGGAAATGGAAGATGCTATTATTGAAAATGATGACTAAAATGAATAAACAAAGTATGACTGACAGCATCTAACCGTTCAACCGGTTCACAGAAGGTCTTGATTGGTTTTTAAGAAAATGGTTTACGTAATGAAAACGTTTACCAAGAAAAGATTAAGTGTGTCAACAGACGGGTTTCAAACCTGAAACATCTCTTTGTGTGACCGGAAAATCTACAATGCATCATTTACAAGTTGCACCTTAAGTTTTTTTACAATTCACCGATATGTTAGGTTGATTTATTGTTTGTAATAATTATGTTTTTTTTCAAAAGCGAGTTTAAATAAAAATAAATAATGGCTACAAGTCTTGATTATTTATCTATTAATTAGTGCCTAGCTATGTCTGGTTTTTGTATTTGGATCATTCTTAAGAATTGATGGATTCTATTGTAAAAGATCTTACAAAAGAGATTGGATTTTATATTATTGTAACAGTATGGTGGTTGTGTTGTGGTGGTACGAGTAGTATGGTAACAGTGGTATGGTGGTAACAGTATTACTTATCAAAATCAATTAGTTTATTTCAAATAAATCTTAGAGGTAATTTTGAATTATCAAACAAAAAAAAAGCATGACTCTAGTTGCAAATTCGCAAGCGTCAGTAGGTCTCAATGGAGGAGAATTTGCAAGAAACTCCACGGAGACTCTTTTCCATCAGTTTTAATTACAAGTATTTGATTACATCATCCTTTTTGAAATTTCCTGCCGGAGTCTGTGTTACCCGATAGCTACAATCTAGGGGTCTTTAAGTCAAGAGTGAATAGGTTAATTCTAGGCAAGCGTGCTTCACCGTCGACTACATCATCGCTTACCATTAGGTGAGATAGTGGTCAAGCGCGAGCCTATTGAAAATAAAAAAAATAAAAAAGTACTACAAATATGTGAGAACGATGTAAAAAGACGTGCACGTAAAAGCGTCTAGAGTAACAAACAAAAAATTGCAATACCAGGCCGAGGTATCCCTGGATACTTACTATGATCTCTGAAAGACATAATGTTTGAGATAGAGAGACGAAGCTATAGAAGACGCTCTATCCCGTTATCCCAACGGAATAATGATGACATTAAGACGTCGTGATAAGGCCCTGAACTGATAATACAGAGAATCAGTTTCGGTATTCAATAAACATACGGATGTAATGCAATTAGAAGGTCTTCAGTTAATTGGATGATTTCTCAACAGTGTAGAGTGGAGATATCTCGCCGTTGATCTTTAAATTAATTAGATAGTAATTAATTTAATAAAGATATAGCTTTGTACTTGAACAATAGCTATGTTATAATACAATACGGTTAAATACAGAACCATTGTATTTCAATAAAACGCGCGCGTTCCTTGAAAGGGATGAATGAAGTAGGCATAATAAGAACAGTGTTGTTACGTAAATTAAGCCTTATGCTATAATAGATATGACTGCGAAGGAAGTGGCGCTCCCAGTATATTTGTTATGAAGTAACTGGAATCAATAAAAAGGTCGGATAGGGGTGTCACTCGTTCATCAACCAATGACAATCCTCACAGGCACTAGTACTGGAGCCACAGAAAACATAACATTGGCGTACGAACCCGCACTCGGCCCGCGTGGCAACTTTCACAGAGAGGAGGCCTGTGTCCCATCAGTGGGAAGATTAACAGGCTGATGGTGATGATGTAGAGCATTGCATCGATGGTTGCCTGGCGTGTATCTACTTATAACATATCTTGTCTGGCATCCACCAGACATGATAATTATGTCATCAGGAGACTCTGTCGTAACCACGTCCACGTCGGACAGGGACTTAAGACAAAGTATCATTCTATCAGCGATAGCGATGCTCGAAATATCAAAATGTAAGGGATTGATCAGGAGGCCCTAGACAAGTGACATGTATGTACTAGCTTCAGCCAGCGCCACTTCGCCTAGAGCGTCTGGGTTACAGAAATGCATCTTTAGATTTACCGTTACTTTTTTGGCCATACAAAACTGGTTTCTTGAAATGTAAACATTTTATCTTAACTATTTGTTATTTTTACGTCGATTCTTTTAAAGCAAAAAGAAGTGTGATGCTTGTTTGGACATTTTTGTTTTGTTTGTGATAGGCTATATATATAAATAAATATATATGTATATTTTGGACTTTGCTTATTTTGTATAAACTACTGTTTCACCAATGCCTACATTAACAGTGTCCATAATTTATTTCAGCTTTATTAATTGAGTTTTGTACCGTAAATTGAACAGCAATATTTAGTGTGATTGGAGTTTTACATAAAAGTATATTTAGTTTACCATATACATGTAAATACACTTATGTCATATTCATATATAAGTTTGTTCAATGTTGCAGTGCGTTTATTTTTTAAATATTTGAAAGGGATACAGTTTGCAATGCGGTTATTTTGAAAGTAATTGAAAGGCATTCATTAATTCAATGAAGTTATTTTTAAGATCTATTTATATAGGAGTGCTAGAGTTTAAAACGCCCTTCAAGTTTTGTTTTTGGGATTTTGAACGTTATTTTGAATAAAGTATTTCAATTGGTAACAATACTTACCTACTCTTCTAAGCTCTCAGATTAAAATGCAAAGAGTGTAAGTTATAGTGAAGTAAGTTGTTGTTCATACTCTTTGCCTTGCCGAATTAACTTATGTAATGAGGCTGCAGGAGTTAGTGAGCAAGGTTAATAACTGTGCTGATTACTCGGAGAGCCTAGAATGTTCTAGATAGCTTTTACCGAAATGGCGTGACAATTCGATAGCATATCCCATATATGTATTGCGAGTTATGACTTTTTCGCTGATATTATGTCTCTTTATGTAAAGCTGTCTCTCCGTAATTACTGTTATATAATTAGGAATAATGGTAGAAATAAATGAACGAGAAATATAAATAAATTAACATTTTATTACTTTAATTCTTTGTAGTCGTTAATTAACTTATAAAACTTAAGGTGAACCGTTAATAAATCATAAAAAATATAAAAAGTGAACTTGATATTTAATACAACATTTACATAATTATTTTACAGCATCATTTGCTGTGCAAATTATAATTTTTTAACAGAATACTAAACAGTTTTAATTAATAAGGTAATTTTATTCGTATAGTAATAAATTATTTTATTTTCATCTCTATTTTTCGTAGACATTACTTTTCCATGGTTTTCAAAGATATTCAGAATTTGAATTTAGAACCAATAGCTAAATCTCGCCGAGATTTCCATGTAATGGAGAACTGATCGTACAAAATATAGTTTACCTATAATCAATCTAAGAAATCCGATGACGTCTCTCATTTTACATGCCGCATCGAACTTTGCACGTAAGAAGTTGAAAAAACGGCCAAGTGCGAGTCGGACTCGCGCACGAAAGGTTCCATACCATTATCGCAAAAACGGAAAAACACGTTTTTAGTATTTGTTGTTATAGCGGCATCAGAAATACATCATCTGTGAAAATTTTAACTGTAATAAAACAGACAACATCTGCCTCTCATCGCTGACCACTATTTCCTGTAGTATAAACAAGAGATCGAACTTGATCTTGTTGCATAACAGCGTCATAACAGTCGCGTGCGCAGCTAATTGCTGTAATACTTATTTATGTAAGCACTTGTCTTGTGGTATCCAAACCCGTTTATGTTTACCTACCTTTGTAAAAGGTGTATATGATTTTTTTATTATTTCGTTTTTACAGCAGTGTTTTTTTTTTCTTAATCCAGGTAATAAATAAATTCATAATTATTTTTAACGTTTGAGTAAAAAAAATATTATAATTGTCATTAATGATAGACCCAGTTTGAAATTTAGGCTTATTTATTTTATTGTTCTACATTACATAATATTAGGTTCCAAAAGCCAGACAACAGTCATTCAAAGTACTGCTGTCATTATACACATAAAAAAAAACCGGCCAAATGCCAGTTAGACTCGCACACGAAGGGTTCTAATGTATGGGAGCCCAACTTAAATATTTATTTTATTCTGTTTTTAGTATTTTTTGTTATCGTGGCTACAGAAATACACCATCTGTGAAAATTTTAACTGTCTTGCTATCACGGTTCATGAGATACAGCCTGGTGACAGACAGACAGTCAGACGGGCAGTGGAGTCTTAGTAATAGGGTCCCGTTTGTACGGAACTCTAAAAAAGTGACAAAGGAATAAGGATTGTCGAAACGCCAAAATGTTAAATTTTCGCCATAATTATCGCTAAAATAGATTGTCGCTTTATCTAGAACGTTGTTATGTTGAGGTACGTTTAAATCTTGAAGTTGGACTTTTGTGTAATTTAAAAACAGTTTAATGTGTTTTGTAATTAATGACTATGTAACAGTAATCAGAGTTTTTTTCTTTACGTGTTGCAAAGGTTAATGTTATTGCGAATAAAGTACCGTTTATAATAATATCCACGTTGAAATTACCGTTATTATTTTTTTTATGTAAATTGTAAAGTAATCTATTTTTGGGACCGTGTTTTTAAAGCGTTCCAATCTTGATAGAGCGTAGATAAATATAGAATTTAATTGAAATTGTTATGTTGTTTTTGTTTTGGGTATTTTTAATATTGTTTTATTTTTAACCGACGAAAAAAAGGAGCCGGTTCTCAATTCGAAATATATATTTTATTTATGTTTGTCTACGCATTACTTCTTATAGAGTAGTCCGATATCAAACATTCTTTTTTATTGAAAAGCATATACCTCAGGTCCTCTTACATTTGTCCAATTTCCAAACAAAAAATCCACCATCCAATCCATCCAATTTCAATAAAATCCACCTCCAAGGGTAAAAAAAATGGATTTATTTTAATTTTCTCCACAAAATTTTTATTTTTGTACCGATTCTGTTGAAATTAAATAAACTGAAAAGCGAAAAAAAAAAATTTTACGAAAAGTTGCCGAAAAAATAATGTACTGAAATGCAAAAAAAAGCTTTCGTTATATTTTTTTGTTAAAAAGGTTTTTCTATCATATATTACGGTTTGGCAGATGTAGAAAAGAATGTAACTCAATTGAAGTTAGCAAGGCGCGGGGGTGACTGATCTAGTAAGATAGTGACGGAGTGGAGCTCAAGGGTTGTAAGAAGTGTTGGTCATTCAACGAAGAGATGAATTAACGAGATTGTTTCCATCGCTAGTTTCATTCAAGCTTCTACAACCTCAATCAAGTTGGCACAGTAAGGGCTCGTTCACACATAATATACGTATTTTCAGGATAGCTTTAACGGATCCGTCGCTACTGGAGGTGATATTCACACCGCATTTACAGTACTGTTTTAATGGATCTGTCACTACTGAACTGATCAGTATTTTGATACTGTCAAGTGTTTACACTCACTCATACAACTACATACGTCAGCGCCGAATAAATACGTATACGATAAAGCGGACCTATAAACGGACAGCTGTATATTTTGTCGGAAAGGTATTTTTTACTGGTTCTGGAATACTGTCAAGTGTTTACACTCACTCATACAACTACATACGTCAGCGCCGAATAAAAACGTATACGAAAAAGCGGACCTGGTAATCCGACCCCTGTGTGATCGTTCACATAGGGGTCGGTTTACCAGGTCTGCTAAGGTCCAGGTGCGCCAACCCCCAAGTTAGTGCTCGTGCACTAACGTGGGGATTGGCACATGCATAGAGAGCCGCTTGCCGTGCAGTAGGCAAAGTCGGGCTGAGAATGATGATTTGGACTAGTGAAAGAAACACTTCGTTTTGGTATTGCAAAGTGGATCTAAATTTTATTCTGATAATTATTTGCACATTATAGTACTGCTGAACAGTGAGCTTCTAAAAGTAGATAAGATAAAATTTAAAGTGAGTAACGCTGACAAAATTTAAGATAGCAGATAAGTCCCTAAAACGACAGAAAACAAATTATATGAAGGTCACTGCATATCGCAGTGTGACCTCGATCAGCTACTTATTAGTAGTACTTATTAGTAGTTCTCGGACTGTCTCTAAGATTGATTGGTCGACACTTCCCCAGGTTTCTTTTAACAACACCAGTATTCCTATAACTCACACTGTGAAGAACTTGGGGATTTATATCGACAGCACACTTTCTTGGACCAAACAACTGCAGGAAGTCAGTCGTAAACTGTTTGCATCTGCGGGCTCCCTGAGACGACTTCGTAATTTTCTTCCCGTAACCACTAAAATTGCAATTGCACAATCTCTTCTCCTTCCTATTCTGGACTATGCTGATGCCAGCTATCTTGATCTCACCCAAGACCAATTGGACAAGCTTGAGCGACTTCAAAATCTCTGTATCAGGTTCATATTTGGCTTGCGCAAGTATGATCACGTTTCTGAATTCCGTATTAAGCTCAAATGGCTTCCTATTCGCCTTCGCCGGAATGCCCACATACTTTCTTTGCTTTATAATGTGCTCTTCAATCCTCTTACTCCTTTTTATCTTAAAGAACGCTTTCAGTTCCTCTGTGACACACATTCTAAGTCCTTGAGATCATCGGAGAATCTAAAATTGAGTATTCGTATGCATTCCACTTCCTTCTTTGACAAATCTTTTACGATTCAAGCTGCTCGGTTGTGGAATGTATTACCTATTGAAATAAGACGTGCTCAAACACTGCCAACATTTAAGAAAATGGTAAAGGAGCATTACCTCTCACTATAATTTGTATTCTTCTCCTTTCTCTGTCATATATTTGATATTTATTAGTATATTATATAGTATTGTATTTATGTATTTTATTTTAATATGTGTAAGTAATGTTATTTATGATATATTGTACACTGATAGCCCTAAATTCATCTCCTCTTGCTCAGTCCATCCAAAGGTTGTCTGTAAGAGATTGCCTAGTGCGATAAGACCGCCCATTGTACACTTGTTTTTTTTGAATGTTTGTCCTGTATGTTTTTTGTGGTGTACAATAAAGTATATAATAATAATAATATTATAATTTTTTTGACGTAACGTAACCTTTATCTTTAACCGATATGCATCGTCGAAGATATGTTTGGTATGTGCAACAAGTTGTTATTCTGTGGTCGTACGAAGTCGTCATTGTTATACTTATTGTGTTACTCTGTGACGTTCGAACGGTTAAAGAAATGATAATTCGATTTCTTAATAAAGTCATGTTAGAATTTTTAGGTAAGCCGCATTTGTAAATAAGGCTCATAATCATGTTAGGAGTTAGAAATAAGACTCTATGTATGGATAGTACTAAAGTATACAAAGAGTTTGGTATGCACAGTAACGAAGCACACAGACTTGAGCCTAAAATTAAAGATAAACTTCTATGCTACTCGTACTAAAATAAAGTGGAGAAGTACTAATTCTGTTACGAATATTCATTTCCTGACAGACAATCGAAAATACAATATCGCAAAGTACGATAAAAACAGACCCGTTGTACAAACAAATCGACGTTGTTATTGAAATTTCCACTATTATAATTGGTCTGTCTGTATCAAAATATTCCATCAAATGTTGCTTTTGAGCTATATATAGAACAGTATTTTTTGTTTACTATTAATATTGTATTGGTCCGTTATTGTGCTAATAAAGATACGTAACATTTATAATGTTTTGATTATGTAACATTGTAGACTATGTATATTTTTTATACTTAAAGCAGGTATGTGATCATGAAGGCTGCACTAATGATGCATATGTTTACGATTCAAGATAGCTAGAAAAAACTATCCGCTACTTCCAGATAAAGACATCTTTATTGATGAAATACCAATGACATAAAAAAAACTATTCTGTCAGATGATAGGTAGTTAAAACCCGTTGGTTGTCTAAACGAAGTGACTAGCAGCTTTATTGCGTAAGTGGATTGACAAAGAGTATGAAAAATCGACCAATCACATAGACGGAAATCAACATCGTCTCGCATCATCCTAGGCAGGCAGAACATTTTGAACTTTTGCTGATAGTACTTTATACTATCAGCAAAAGTTCAGAATGTATAGGATTGACAAGCACAGGAATACACACACAATATAACTTTGTCTATAGCACCGAGTTGCCCGGGGTATTGTTCATCATCCCCACTGCTGGGACACAGACCTCCTCTCATTGAGACGGAGTGGGCTATAATCCACCACGCGGGCCCAGTGCGAATTGGTAGATGTCACATATTTTCGATTTTTTGGTTCTAAGACATGCCGGTTTCCTCACAATGTTTTCCTCCACCGTTTTGAGAGCAGTAGTGGTGAAATAACATACACAGAGTAAAGCGCCTGCTCGGGTTCGAACTCATGACCTACAATTCGTAAGTCGGGGCCGTTACCACTGGATCACCTACCTATTTTTTAAGATGTTGCATGTAATTATTACCTATGTTTTACAAATAAATGAATTTGTTTTTTTTATTTGATTTGATCACCACTTGACTGCTCTGCCTCTTTGATTTTGTCTACGACTTTTTATCAGGCAAAACTATCTGTCCTATCATACTGTGTCCACCAAAAATATGTCGATGGTTTGTTTATATTCTAGTTTTCCTGCGTGTGGTTATGATGTTATCGTATTTTCGTCGTCCGACCGTCTGCCATAACCAATTATGCAAATGCACATACTCCGCCAACCAAAACATGCACGACCCTACCACCCACCATTTTTGACCCTCAAGGTCCATTACACCGACATCGTGTGAGTGTTTTATCAACTTAGACTTACACTTTGAAATTCGACGTAAAATTACACAATTTAGGTCAATATCGCAGAACGAGTGTTAGTTAGCAGGCGGGCTGCGTATGAGTCAGTCTACGTCGCTCCCGAATCATAGAGTAGATGGGTACAGAAGGTCGGGTTCAAACAATGAGCGATGAAAGGCGCACGCACACAAGATGCTTAAGTAATTTTTAGTAATGTATTAGCTGGCATTTTTACAATAAAATTGTAAAAACCACTTTTACAATAAAATTGTATGGGATGAAAAGTTAAAAAAAGTATACAGTATTGACTGGGGTGGGGTTACGAGACTTTGCTTTCCATCTACAATACTCGAACTAGCTGCTGTTTCGGAAACTGTCTTTTGTAACTTTTGGCGTTCTGTATGTGCTGCCGCTCTCAGCCTAATTTGGAAAAACCGGCCAAGTGCGAGTCGCAATCGAATGGGTCCGTACTATTATCGTAAAAAACGGCAAAGAAATCACGTTTGTTGTGTGGGAGCCCTATTTAAATATTTATTTTATTCTGTTTTTAGTATTTGTGTTATAGCGGCAACAGAAATACATCATCTGTGCAAATTTCAACTGTCTAGCGATCACGGTTCATGAGATACAGCCTGGTGACAGACAAACAGATAGACAAGCAGACAGACAGATGGACCGCGGAGTCCTAGTAACAGGGTCCCGTTTTTACCCTTTGGGTAGAACAAAACCCTAAAAATGACTTTGTAATCTGTTTAAGAAAACCAGTCATCGTTAGCATTAGTTGTGTACTCATATTATAGCTCATTGCATGCAGCTGGCCTTCTGTGCATTTCTATTTAGTGTCCCAACATCGCACGTCTGTTTAGGCATTCGCGACAAGACTCAAGGTCGGGCAAGGATAGACTGTTAATGCGCACATGTGTTTAGTTGCTTTCGTTGCGAATTTATTGTACCAGGAATTTCGGGTGGAAGAGACCACCCACGCTTCCATGATTTCATATTTATGATTATTGATTTATTTAGAACCTCAAGGATAATATAATGTTATTATGTTTGAACCCCCATGCAGGCAAAATGGTGATTAATGCTCGTATCTTCTCTTTATGAGAAGTAGTCTTTGTTCTGCCTGTCTGGAACTGTATCAGACTGGTATTTTGAATAGTCTGTTTGTTCTGAAAATAACGGCTGACGGAATTAATGTTTTAATCGTCTTCGTCGTAAGTGTTGTTAAATTTCGTCATGTCCAGGATATATTGCCAACACTAATTTTATTGATAGATTCTATGTGTGTGGTCTTCCGATAAGGAAAACGGTGGTTTATCCGTGTCTTAATTAGATACAGGATGAGATGAATCAAATCGATGTTTTATTTGAAAGCTTGTAACATTAAATTAAAAGACAAAGAAAACAGTGATATTTATTGATCAGCTGGTCTATTCTGCAAACAACACACCGTGAAGTTTTAGATGAATTATGCTTCAATTGGATTGTCCATTGAACGTAGGTACACGAAATTCCATATTTACTCTTTTTAAAAAAATAGGTGTTTTACAATATTAACATATACATTAATAAATTCAAATTATGTGAGGACGATGCACCCAGAATAGCACTACACGCTATACTACGTACAGGTATAAAGTAATAATAGCATTAACAGGTAAATTCATTAATTTGATAAATAGGAACATAATTCTTACAAATATTGCAAACAAAAAATGAATACTATAAGTTCTATGAATAGGAATATATATTAACAAATTTGATTTTGTCTACACTAAAGATTGCCCTATGGAGCAGGACCAGCATGTTTCCAAGCATTCTTATCTTGAATTTAAACATCTAATTTGTAATATGCTTGTTTGCAAAGTGTGCTTTTAACTAAAGTTTTAAATTTACTTTCAATTAATTTTAATATATCACAAGGTATTTTGTTATATAATTTAACACAGTAACCTCATGAAAGATGAGTTTACTTTAGCTAATCTATAAGATGGTTGATCTAACTTATCTTTATTTCTCGTATTACAATTGTATCTATCACCGAATTTACTAAAGAGATGTATATTTTTCCTTACATACATAATATTTTTATATACATAATCATGTTAGACAACTATAGTATAATAACAATATTTTTCCGTTTTAAATACAATCTTTTTTTGTTGGATCACTTAAGGCGATATATACGCCCCAATGTAAACGCAGTACTGGCCGTGCGCCCGCTCGATGCCAAAATATCAATATTGAACCTACTTTTGAACAGTTTTGTACGCAAAATATTATTTGATTTACATATGCTATGTCGGTTATGAAGAAATTCCAGCCATCAATTTTTCTGTGTAAAAATATTTTTAAACATCCAATTCGTTTTGGAGGAGTATCCAAAAGTTGCGAAAAATATTGTGTTGCTAATTATTTTTTTAAAGCAAAACTATTTGTTATACGAAAAAACCATGTTTAAAAAATAATTTACATGAAACAATAGTAAATATATATTTATTTCAAACCTTTTAACCTAGCCATTACTAAGGAGTATGCTTTAGAAAGTTACCGTTTTACGGCGCTAAAGCGGATGTAGGCCCTTAAACGAAAGCGAATCAAAGGCGAAAGAGAACACGCTTGCCACGCCTTTGTTGTCAAAGTTTCTTGCGTGGCAATGAATTCACATTAAGGACGTAAAGGCTTCGAAGATAAAAAAAACTGTTGAAAGCACACAATTATAATCACTCATAATAAATAACACACACTTATATAATAATAATTAAATCAGCATTCAGTCTTGTTTTACATTTTGTAAAAAACAAATTGCATTTTGTCTTGTTTTTTTTATTTTCCTAAAAACAAATTTGCATTTGCCTTGTATTTAATGCCACTTCTTTTAATAACTTACAGAATTAATTCTTTTGACAAGGATTTCTACATTTTTCTGTCAGTCACTACAGGTTCTACGGCGTATCTGAGTATTAATAGAAATCTTATTAATATTACTTTCGAAAGTGAAAGGAAGGACCCACTAATATAAATAAACAATGCAGTATTGAAGAAATCCAACTGAGGAAAACAAAGCAACTGGTTTTAACGATACAATAAGGTAAAGGCAATCGCTGATAAAAAAGGCTTGGCTAAATGCTGGTCCTGCTCCGCAGCCACTAGGGCGCAAGAACAATTAGTGATGGGCAGAAAAGTTTTGAAGTATTGTTGGACCTCCTGAAGATTGTATGAATATATTTGTATTTTATTTTGTATAAACTCAATTTCTTTTAGTATCATATACCTACACAGCACATGTGTGAGTACTATGTTCCGACTGTAAATCTACCATTCACTGTACCTATGTGTCGTTCGTTGACTTCTGTGTGCCCTGGCAGTTGAGCGTGTCATGCTCTCACTAATTTCTCTGATGGTGGCACATATGTTGGACCATTCGGTTCCCTTCATGATGGTTGAGCTGAGTCGTGCCGATCCATGCGTCATGTTCATGAACGGGCGCCATCAGTTGGGATTGGTCATAACTTAGCTGCCTCGGCCTGTTATTGCATTTTTTTGTTAAAATTGTTTTTTACTCTAGACACTTGTACGTGCACGTCTTTTTGCATCGTTCTCACATATATGAATATTTTTCAACAAGAATGATGTAACCAAAAACTTGTAATTGAAACTGATGGAAAAGAGTGTCCATGGAGTTTCTTGCAAATTCTTCTACATTGAGATCTACTGACGCTTGCGAATTTGCAACTAATCATATTTTTTTTGGACATTTTAAAAGTACCTCTAAGGTTTATTTGAAATAAACTATTTTGATTTTTGATTTTGAATCCAATCAAAAAAGTATTTGTATTTACTGATTGGTGAATACGCGTTGGCGTTTATGCAAATATTAAATTACCAATAGGTATAGCTAGGCAGATTGAGATATTCGTGAAATGTCATCTTTAGAACACCCACATTATGGACTTGTTTCTACTAAAACTACTGACGAAATCGAAAAGAAATCCTCCCATATTGAATCTAATACCAAAAATATTTCCTTATGCGTATATATGGCTGAAACGTATCAGACACCGGTTCTGTACATTCATTGAATATGAATGGCTTATTATAAAAGCAATAAAGGGCTAATGTGGAGGCTTGACAGTCATCGACATAATATACCATGGATACTACAGTATGAGTATAATATGTACTATATATTGTATGTTACTAAATTCCTTTATAGATAACGTTGTGATATATTCTTTTGGTTTTCGTCAGGTCATGATATTGAGTTCCATTAAAACTAACGTTAGATTTATTTAGTAGTTTCGTCTTGTTTCGAATCTTTGGGTTCTAGAAAAAGTGAAATTTTAACAACTTTAACGATTATAAAGAGGCAAAAATAAAAAAGTCTGAAATGTAATAAATCCTAACCTACTACTATTAGTACGTGAAAGTTTGTGAGGATGGATGGATGTTTGTTACTCTTTCACGGAAAAACTACTAAACGGATTTTGATGAAACTTTATGGGATATAGCTTATACAACAGAATAACACAAAGGCTATAATTTATAAAGATATTGGGAGAAGTACTAATACAAAGCGGGCGGAGCCGCGGGTGACATTTCGATAGGACAATTCTGTCTAACATCTTGAACTGTTTGATAATCTTTGATAGAATGCCATTTGGTCTAGCTAGTATTGAATGCCCTGTATTGAACTCAGATGTTGTTTACCATCTCATTAAAATCTAAATAAGCATAAAACCTCACTTTTGTTATAGAGAGTTATTCATTAACCTTTGTTTAAATAATCTAAGCTTTACTTACTTTAAACCACTCAATACAACTAACATTAAATCCTTATTTAACTCCGAGAAGTTAATAATCTAATTCCGAGCACATGTAATATTCAGCCAACGTGACAAACAAAGAAACATTTGTTTGTTTGTGTGTCTCACAGTTTATTGTTGAGTAAACTCTTTATAATTACAGAACAGCTACATAGTCAGCATAATAATGTCGCTAGTTGGTGATGTTTGAACCAATGTTTGTAGTGCCTTGTTTGCTTGTAGACAGTTGTAAGCATGGTGCAGTTTTAGTTGGCTTATTATGGTGGTCAATATAATGTTAAGGGTTTTTGATTGTGCCTAAAGGTTCAGGAAATATTCACATGTCTTCAGATGACTCCTGATCCTACTGCTGGGACACTAAGAGAGGGACTGGGACGTAATTCTTCACATGGGCCTAGTGCGGGGATGACATGTCTTCGATTTTTTTTGTTGTAACTCTAACACTTGCCGGTTTCTTTACAATGTTTTCCCTAACCACTTTGAGAGTAAGGCACTTGTCCCGCCGCCAACGAGTAAGCGATTAGCTATCGACTATCGCTGAAGAACTGTGCAAAAGATATAAGATCCTGTGTCAATAAAAGAGACACATATTATAATAGTTGCTAGCTGGCTGTTCACACTGCCGGCGAACACTCTCTCACCACAAGTTTGTCGCAGTGACAATAGCTATCAAAGTTATACTCGCTCAGCGATGCTCGCTTGCTCGCTTGGCGGTCAGAACTCACGTCGAGGGACCAATCAGCGGACACTTCAACAAACAGCGCGGCCGCCCCGAGCGAATGGTGCGAGTAATCGCCCGTTGCAAAATAACATTCGCTAATAGCCGAGCGATAAAACGATCGGAACTACACACTCGCTACTCGCTGCTCGCCAAATTGTTTTTAGTTTCTAGCTTTAATCGCTACTCGCTAATCGTCGGCGGTGGGACGTGTCGAAGCGTCTAATGGTGATGAAATAAATTGCAAAAGAGAAACCTGAAGCCAAAAGCTAAATTGTACGGGACCAAACCATGTGATGACATTTGGGAAAGGCCTATGTTCGGCAGTGGATGTCTTTTGGCTGAATTGATGAAGCAAATATAGGGTAACGACTAACGTTACTTATATTACCTGGGTCATCTTTAAGTCTTTGTCAGAATAAACAAACGACACGATGAGTTACCAACGTTTGATCCAACATTCGTACCATCGTGGTCGGTTGGTCTCGGTCCAATGTTAGTTGCATGTCGAATGTCTATAACGTATAATTATTTCCTTAATCGTGAAGGTGCCAAAAAGGAAGGGTAATTGTTTACCGTATTGTGTATGCCAAAATCTGTTTGGACTGGTTAAAAAATAATGATAGGTGAGATAGTGGTCAAGCGCGAGCCTATAACAAATAAAATAAAAAATAAAAAAAAATTATACGTACTTTAAAATACGTATTATAAAGCGGAAATGTGTGGAGCAGTGATTGTAAGCATTCACATTCTGGATAACATGGTCAAATGCTATTTAAGACTGCTTTAAAAGACTAAGGTCAAAAGATATGTAATTAATTATAATTATGAGACATATGTGAATGTAGCTCCGTCTGCTTGTCTATTTGTTATCTTTTTACCCGACTGCAAGGAAAGGGTTATGTTTGTTGCGCGTATCTTGTATGTTTGTATGTATGTAATATTCTTTATTACCTCATATCTTGCAAACCACTAGAAGGATTTAAACAATTAAGACATCGTCAGATAGGTCTTGACCACCCAAGTGTTCTTAGATAAGTGACGTTAAAAAAAAACATGGCTGATTTTGGACGCCATATTGTGGGCGATTCAATTTTTTAAAATCATGCTGTGCATTCGGAGGATACATAATTATGGTTTTCGTCAATCAGCTCGCGATTATGTATCCTACGACTGCACAGCATGATTTTCTTCTTATTTACGCCTTTTTAGTTCACTTCTTAGGCAGTCGGATTTTTTTTATTTTATTTACCTTTTATTTATTTATTTATTTATATACACTTTATTGTACACCATAATATACAAGAAAGAAAGAAACTTAATACTAAAACATACAATGGGCGGCCTTATCGCATGCCGCGATCTCTTCCAGGCAACCTGGAATGGACAAAGATTACCTGGACATGACATGGGGTTGTCAGTGGTGCGACAATTCTAGCATTCTTTTATATAGGACACGTCTTTTGGGCGAAGCCAAAGAAGCGAGTATTAAAATAAGTAAAACTATATTTCAATAGGTAACTAAACTATATTTGTCATCGATACGCTAAGTAGAAAACGATTGAAGACTATTATTAACCGACTTCCCAAAAAGGAGGAGGTTCTATGTTCGACTTCGAGTATATATATATTTTTTTTTGGTTTATGTTCACCGATTTCTCCGTCAATTGTGGACCGATTTTGAAAATTCTTTTTTTTTTGTTAGAGTATGTTTTGAAACTGGCCCCATTTTAATTTGGTGAAGATCTGATGAAGAACTTCGGAGATATACAACAGAACTCTTCAATAAATGACGGCAAATCTCTCGGGATTGCTGCAACCGCATGTCTGTTTATTGTTTATACCATTTCATAACATAACATCACGCCAGTATGCTCTAAAGGGGTACGCAGATGTGTACAGTTCACCTTGATACACTCTCATTTCACCGGTTATGATCAAGTTTCATGGCATTCGGATAATCTATTCTGGCATCATAAATAGGTACCTCACTGTAGGCAAGTTGCTTAATAGGTACAACTAAAATGTGAAAAACAATAAATCTTTTTTACAAAAAAAATACTACCGACTTCAAACTAAAAACACTACAAAGTGAAAAATAACTTTCTTTTTCGAAGTCGGTGTCCATAACGAAAAAAATTGGTACCTACCAAAGAGACCGACTTCGAAAAAGAAAGTTATTTTTCACTTTGTAGTGTTTTTAGTTTGAAGTCGGTAGTATTTTTTTTGTAAAAAAGATTTATTATTTTTTTATAAGTCTCAATGTATTTAAATTATGACAAAATAAATAACATAAAACATTGATATATAAAACCCATCAAATAGTAAAACCTAACGACATTGACAACGTAAAATATTTGGGAAAACAAATAAGAATTTCATTAGCTCATTTTAAACTAACTTGATAATAATTGAAGTAGATATATAATTTACATAACACTCTACATGAACTCGAGTTTTGTTGCTATGTAGATAAAAGCAATAAGAAGAATAAGATAATTAAGAATCTATGAGGTCGTGACTAAATTATAATAGCCGATCGACTGTCCTTCTCTTCAAAGTTAAGCGACGCTTGCCGAGATCAGTCCGAGGATGGGTAACCACTGACTCCTTCGTGCTTCAGAAAGCACGTTTCCTGTTTAGCTAGGATTATGTACATCATCCCTTACGTGAAATCGTATTACCAATTTGTAATACGATTAAATTAAAATAATAATTTAATAAAATCACACAAGCATAAATTTAAAAGACTACAAAACTTGTTCGGACTCATGCCCCATGAGTGGGACATGCACGTACGATAACAGACTCAAAATGTACCATCGATCGATCATACACTGCGAACGTGGCTATTTGTGCCGATCGTCACTTATAGATTTTTAACAGTAATTTCATTACAAAGGCACCAGTCTGGCAAGGGTACCATATTACCAGGTAACTAGGTTGTGGAGTTCAGGCAGGAATTGCTTCATATTAAACACTTGTACCCAGTTCGACTGGAAGTCGACTTCAATAAACTTTGGAATATACTAGGCAGATTTATTGTGTACGATACAAGAAACAAATTAGAACGGATGTGAATGTAATGTTCTGTAAATAAGGAAAAACTTATTTAAAAACATTCTATAATAATTGATTTAATGACGAAAGCATATTTGCATAGAGTATGTAATCCGATCGTCATAATCGAAAAAAACTCCATTAGCTAAATTAGCAAATATAAATAAAATAAAACCGGCAAAATGAGTGTCGGGCCACGCGCGGTAATTATAGGGTTCCGTATTTGCACAATAATGCGGACTAAGAAGAGGGCTTTTTGTTGGTACATGAACATTGAAACGGTTTCAGCGGCTCACAACGTCTAAAACGGGCCCACAAAGGACGATGGTAACTGAAGAAGACAAAATTCAACTTCGCAAGTGAAGTTAGAAAAAAAATTATCTATTTGAGTACCACCGCGTGTAAAGGCAAGTGTTTATAATAAAGATTGGTAACCAGCGTCACGTAATAATTTGAATACTGTAGTGTTGCCGTTACGGAGATAGTATTCGTTAAAATCTCTAAATATAAACCGAAAACAAATGTTTTAGTATGAGTATTTAAAAAAAAAAATGTTTTTACTTTTTGGTAGTTGAGTACCTACTCAAATAAAAAAAAAATTGAATCAAATTATTCAATAATAGGGACAAACAACCAACGTAAATAAGCTGCAATAAATAATGTGTATGAAGGACGTCAATTGGGAAAGGAGCCGTTGTGACCATGCGTTAGAGCCACGGGGAATGGTATGGTTCGTTCCTGGATCCTCGCACGCACGCTCCTTGTTTCTTTTCTTTAGGAATTTGAAAAAAAATTGAATATATTCACTATTTCGTTCTCGAAAGTTCTTCGCTACGTCTAGTCGGGTCGGATATGGACTTTATAGATGAATAGAAAATAAGTAATTTAATATTTCTATATGATAATATTATTATAAAGAGGCCTACCCACCGCAATGGGTATAATTAAATTAGTACATAATTTCAAATTGATTTTATTACAAAAAAATATATATCGTTTCAAATTTAAAATAAAAAATATCAAGTCTTATTTTTTCGACACAATTATAGTGCCCGGCATGTAAGTTGGCAAGGTTTTGCCGTAGAAGGGGTAAGTTCACGCATATGCCGCGAACTGATCAACCACCATATAGAGCGAACGGAACGTGAACGCGACACTATTGGTCAGTCGATCCTTGTGACAACAAATCAACCAATAGCGCGCTCGGAACGGTTTTAAACGTTCCCCACACCCCGCTTCTCTACCAAAGATATCAAAAAACGACTTATGCGCATCAAGCGACTCTTGTCAACTAACGTGCCGGGGATTATAATTGGGTATCTATCGATATCGATGATGTAATTAAAAATGCAATGTGTTATACTGCACTCATGTGGCCTTGGTTGAGTAGTAGTAAATATAGACCTATGACGCGAATGTCAATTTTAAGACAAACGCAATTAAGTTTATAATTGCGATCGCTGAGAATACCGCCATCTATGGTCGGTTAGCGGAATTTGCTACAAAACGTCCGAAATACTTTTTATACTAACACAAAATAGACTAATACCTCGCGCATGCGCCTTACGGCCAGGTACTGCCAATGACTCCACCCACTCCAATGCGTTATTCGAGCGTAAACATTATTAATTTAGAAATCATTGACTTTGACAATCTATTATTATGGATTTTATGATTTTATTTTTGTATATTTTTGACATAGATCATAAACTTATCTTTAATATTTGTTTAACACAACTAACAACGTTATGTAAGTATTTTTTCAATGGCCTTTGCACATTTTTTTACTTTTTCAAGTATTTTTTATAATTAGGTCGACTTTTACTCTAAAGCCTACTTAGTTGTGATAGTTTTTCTTATAAATATAAAATATATAATATAAATAAAACCATCCCCACTTTACGTCTACAGGAGAGACCCTAAAACAATTAATTTTTCATGATTTTATTTTACCACTTTGTCGGAGTGATTAATATGTATGTCCATGCCAAATTATATATTTCTAAGCTAAGTTGCGTACGGACAGTCGGACATGGCGAAACTACAAGGTTTCCTTATTGATTCGGAACCCTAAAAATCGTCTGCTCTGAATTAAAAACCATAGAAAAAAATAGGTCAATGTTTATCTACGTGCCTATTTCTAACCGAGCCCGTTTTTTACAGCTAACGTTAAAAAATTTTAATGTTTATTTTTTGCGGGTTCAATCCGCGGGTTTACTGAGTAACACACAATCAATGGTAAAGGTTTTTGATTGTGACAACTCTACAATACGTTGTTGAGAAGACGAATTTATCAAATATACGGATTAGTTATTTCTTTAAAATTGGATTGGATTGTAATGCAAATTTCAGCTTATTTCTTCTATACCAGGGATTGTTTTACTGTGTAGAAACGGACATCATAATGATAATGTCTTCAACAAAATAACGATGAAGATGTATATGCTATCATTGGGTTGTGTTGTACTTTATGGTGGAGGCCGGATCTAATGGTTTACAAATCTAATACGGCCAAATAGTTGACCGTCATAGTGACATACTTATGACGTCATATACAAATTGGCAGTGAATGGCCGTTGACCATTGTTGACTTACTTATTTAAAAGTCGTGTGCTGGATTGGTTGTCATCAAATATTTGGATTATCACTAAAGATTATTTAAATAAACGATTATTATTAATGAAATTCAGTCGTTAGATGTTTAAATAATGAATGAGTATATTAATGGCTTGAACTGTTTTGCATAAAGTTGAGAAAAGTTTTAGTTTTTTAAGCATTTCATCCCACAAGGATCGTTCTGTTTTTAAATATAAAGAGAAGCCCGTAACTTCAACGGTAGGATATCTATGATTTTTAACAAGAAATGTACATTCGATTTTTAAATTGATAGGAAACGGCGGCAATAAATATAAAATCAGTACAGTAACCATTTTCAATTTATGTTTTCTTTTTCAATTTGTGTTTTTTTTTTTATATTTATGTATTTTTTTTTTGTTTATGTTTTTAATACCGCGTTTACTAAAAAGCAACAAATAGATAATAGTAGCCTGATACTGACATATTTATGTATGCTTATAAGTAGTATAGTGTATATATGCAGTTGCCCTCTATGCAATTAATAAAACACAGATCATTTCAATGTCACCTTGATCACAAGGCCGGTCGAATGAATCGTAATTATATGCCGTTATGTAACATACTGATTGATTGATTAGTGTACATGTTTATAAAGTAGAAAACTAATGTCTGAGACAAAATAAAAAAAAAGGTATAAAAAATATTAACACTAATTTTCCGTTATTAATTACAAAGTGTGTCGGCGAAGTAAATGGCTTTTCAGAGAAAAGACATTCTTTCCAAACTTTGATTTAGTGCCAATTATATCTGAGAAAAAAGGGCTGTACAATGTTCGAGCACGGTCATTTATATTGACAAACTATTCAATTATTTTATACATTTTTTTTGGAAAACCTTACCCCACCCTAGGAATTTCTTCCTGTATCATGGGTGCGTTTACAAACATTTAAACTCACATATACAAGACACCCAGATCTGGGACATCTAGTTGTAGGAAATACAAATATCTGTTCCGTGCGGGATTCGAACCCGCGACACGCAGCACAGTAGTCGATCGCTCAACCACTACGCCAACCGTCGTGTCGTCATGAATATCTGTAAATATTTTGTGGCTTCTATAGGTACAGTGACGTCAGGACCCGTCTTCAACTGGCCTGCCGTTAGATTCGTTAAGTGAAGTAAAAAAACATTAGCCACTTTACCTCGTGACGTTTTCGGTGGTAAGTGCTCTTCATCACAAAGAAGATAAGTTCAGAAGAACAGAAATTAACGTAGGAAGAAAATTGCAGAATGCAGCTGTGACAATGGAACTGCAGAGTTTTGTGTCGGCGGAAGACTGTCTTGAATTACCCAGCCACATCATCTTTTTTTTTTTTTTGTTTTTTGTTATAGGCTAGCGTTTGACCACTATCTCGCCTGATGTTAAGTGATGATGTGGTCGAAGGTGAAGCACGCTTGCCTAGAAGCAACCTATACACTCTTGACTTGAAGACCCCTAGGTTGTAGCTAAATCAAAGTATGTAGACATCTAAGACAAATTGTAAATTAGTTCCTGCATAAATGATTCAAGTGAAGACATTATGCCATCCGTTTGCTTGTCATCTATTAATGTAACTTAGAAACGAAACAGGCCAGGTTTGTAGGTCTGGAAGCCTTCGAGTAGTCGAGGAGGCTTTCCAGACCCAGCTAGTTGACTCTCATGTTGCCGCTTCTATATACTACCTATATATGTGGAATAAAATATCATTAAGGCTTTCAGAAACAGGGATACCTATGTCATCACGATCATCAGCCTTTTAATTTTTCCACTGCTGAGGCAAAGGCCTCCTCTCTGTGAGAGAAGGAATGGACCTCAAGGGCCTACATATTCTTTAGTGCCGTAAAACGGTACGAACTTTCTGAAGCATACTCCTTAGTAACGACTAGGTTAAAAGGTTTGAAAAAAAAAACTATTTATTATTGTTTCATGTACATTATTTTTTAAACATGGTTTTTTTCATATAACAAATAGATTTGCTTTAAAAAAATAATTAGCAACACGATATTTTTCGCAACTTTTGGATACTCCTCCAAAACGACTTGGATGTTTAAAAATATTTTGACACAGAAAAATTGATGGCTGGAATTTCTTCATAAATGACATAGCATATTATGTAAATCAAATAATATTTTGCAAACAAAACTGTTCAAAAGGAGGTTCAATATTGATATTTTTGCATCGAACGGGCGCACGGCCAGTACTACGCTTACATTGGGTCATATATATCGCCTTAACCTTACTCCACCACGCGGGTCCAGTACGGGTTGGCCATAATTTTGCTAGGAACCACGAGAGCGGTTGATCTTCTGACTTTTCGTACCCTGTGGCCTCCACTCCTGACGACCAAGTTGCACAGCACATTTAATTAGGACCCACCTGACGTCGCGACTGTCGCACGAATGTTTTTAATTTGTCATATACGAATACGGTGCAGAGTTTATATGAGGATTTGTGGAAATGGCAAGAAACTTTCAGGTGGTTTGAGGTATTGGTGTTTATTAAGGAATAAAACATTAGAGACCGCATTTTTGTCGATATATTCAGACAATAAATCCATTACATAGTAAGCACTTCACACCTACAAATTTTTTCCGACTTGCTCATGACGAAAATATTCGGACTTGCTCATTAGATGTCAGGATGATGAACTATCATCATAACCTTTTAATATTAACTCGTTAGCTCTTAAGCTAACGAGTTTGTATTTAAAGGCTGTTTTGAGCAAAAAAATCTGTTAAAAATATCAGGTATAATAGTCACAGTGGATCTTTGTGTCTATGAAGTTGGCTGCAACACTCTGCGCAGTTGCTATTTTAGTGTTAATGTTGAAGAAGAAGTTAGCATTGCATTATCTCTTTCGCTCGCTTACGTTTGTCGCATCGTCGTATCTCGCATACTGTATGCAGTATAATCGATGACAAACTATTTATTGCGCAATGGATCGCAGAGCCAATTTCAGAGACAAAAAGATCCGCTGTGACTACTGTAGGTAGGTATTGTATGTAAGTAACTGGTAATACATTATAATGTTTGTCCAAAAAAAATCTCTTAGATCGAAGCTAATTTGTAACGGTTTTCTCAAAGTGATCTATGGCTAACTATCTAGCAAAAAGTCATTGAACTATGACCAACATGACAATCAAAACCTTTATAAAAACGGGACCCTGTTACTAAGACTCCACTGTCCGTCTGTCTGTCTGTCACGAGGCTGTATCTAATGAACCGTGATAGCTAGACAGTTGAAATTTTCGTAAATACTAAAAATAGTATAAAATAAATATTTAAGCAATTAATAATTAGGTATGTAGTAATAAAATAGTAATAGTGGTACGGGAACCAACCAACATGACAATCAAAACCTTTATAAAAACATGCATTAGTTTGAAGATGTCATTAGCATCGATGAATCCTAAAGAAAACAAAAATACAGCAATACGGTGCAGCTATGTCAATGATGATTTAGTAGATTAAGGATTAGTAAACTTAAATATTTTATTACTTTTAACTGTTTATTTATAAATGCTTGAATCAAATATTTACTGCAATGCGATTAGGTCACTAACCTGCCTTGTATGTGTTAAAATAATTTACTTTTTACTTGACCTACACAAGTAATCATGCTTGGACGTTTTAATTCAAGTGAGCTTTGGCAAAAGAAAAAACGAATAGAGAGGTACTTGAATGGGGATTATGAACGAAGAAGTAGTAGTTTTTGACAGATGAATCCAATTAATAGATAATTTGATCAAATCCGTTGTTGTGGTAAAAATTTATAAAAGTAATAGTTGTTTTATCCACCTGTGTCTTTCGCTACGTCTACACTCGATAGCCGGTCACATCAGCCGTACGTTTACCCAGCAATGTACCTATTGCGTTCAATTTGGAAATCATTCGGGCTATATCGGTTACCTTGGCTTTTCTGCGGAAAAGGAGTGCAATAGTGATAATTGGACAACTATCAAAGTAATTTGTGTTTTATTTTAAGAGCGATTGCAATTTACGTATTCCAACTTTTACGCATAATCAGATTTCCGCAGTATAAAATAAGATTAATGGGTGTGCAATATGGGTGAGCTCTTGCAACCTCAAAGTGCAATTCTTTTCTATTTTCTTTCACAAATCGCAAGTCGACACCCCTTCCCTACTTTTTAGCATTAAATTAGCGTGTCCGCAATAAAATTGCACCCCAGTGTAAGTGCAAAATTTTTCACTGCAGCTACCTTATCTAGACATTATCTGCATATTTATTGCACCTCGCTATTTCTACAAAGAATGGATTAATTCCTATTACAATTCTGACTTCGAAGGAAATGTAAGACGGTAAAGCATTCTTGGACTTGAGTTTTAATTTACAGTTTTTACCTGAAAAAGTGGTTCGTAATATCGTTATAGTAAATATTAAATTCTGGTGTTGGAACAAACTTTTTACTACTTCTTACTTATATTATAAATTCGAAAGGTCGACTTCCAGTCTTACCGGATTCAGCTGAGTACTAGTGTTTTACGTGGACCGACTGCCTATCTGACCTCCACAACCCAGTAACGGGTAACACGGTACCCTTTGGCAAGACTGGTGTCAGATCTCAAGCTTCTGACTACCCGTAACGACTGTCAAAGATCTTCAAATGACAGCCGGGACCAACGGCTTAACGTGCTTGCCGAGGCACGGAGGAAACTCGGTATGTTGAAAATGGTCACCCATCCACAGACCGACCTCGTCAAGCGTTGCTTAACCTTGAAGATCGATCAGTGCGGCTGTTATTATTAAGCCACAAGCTCACGCCAGAATGGCTATCCCGGGAAAATGTTCCTTTGGTCTAATTTTCGACTATCACGCGCGTGAAGTCACCGACCGAAGCTGTATAAACTTTGTTCCTTTGGTGGCTAATGGATTGAAACTGGTCGAGTTTTCAAATCAGCGCAACTAGAGATGCATAATATGAAGCATTTGTAAACGTTTACGTTTTTGCCACTAAACAACACTTTTTTAATGTGATTAAAGAACACTTATATTGAATGAGATATCATCAATCCAAGGTGAATATAATCTTGAAAGGATCACGATTCCTTGCACTGAAGAAACAAAAAATCCAGTGGCAGTTCTTTGACTAATAAGGTTCTAAGAACAGACTCTATTTTTCATCCTGATGATCAGTGGTAAAAACCCATGAGTTATCATGTCCAGCAGCCAAAATGGACGTGCGAATTTTTTTTAATCACATGTTTCATGGAATATTATTTCAATTTGAATCTTATGTAGATGATATAAAAATGATGTCAGCTTCTGATGATTCGCAACAATTTTATTTGATTAGATCCATACGAGGGTTTTATTTTGGCACGGAAACCTTTAGTTATTTAAATAACTTGTTAGCAGCTTACTGGTAACAAAAAGAGTAAAGCTCATCTATTATTATTTGTTTTATGATTAATGTAATTCGCACGGATTTAACTGTTTTAGTACATTAAGGCACATTTTCGGGTGTTCAATGTGAAAATAAGTTACACGTTTTTAGTCAAATAATATAACGTGAGTTTGATTTTGTTGGTTAAAGTAACATAACGTACTGAAACTGAAAAGAGAAAAATACAAAACATTTTAACAAAAAAATAAATAAACCGACTTCCAAAACAAAACACTACAAACCGAAAAATAACTTTTTTTTCGGAAGTCGGTGTCAAAAACGAAAACAAATAAGTAACAAAGTCACGGACTGCCGAATAAAAAGTGATTTTTCGCTTTGTAGTGTTTTTTTTTTGGAATCTGGTTATTTTTTTTTGTTAAAAAGTTCATTTATTTATTTATATACATTTTATTGTACACTAGAAAATACAGGAACCAAAGAAACCTAAAACTAAAAATATACAACGGGCGGCCTTATCGCATTCCACGATCTCTTCCAGGCAACCTGGAAAAAACTAAAAAGTTTTGTTGTAAAAGACTAAAACATTAATTGCGTATTATAAAGGCTGTATATGTAATTGCCAGGGCTTATATGGCTCTTGAAACAATTACTGTTCAATTTATTTAGGACTAGCTTCTGCCAACGGCTTCGCTTGCGTTAAACTTGAAAATTATCCCCAGGGTACAGCCAGGATAAAGTTTCCTATGTCCTCCTTCAAAATTCAATCTATATCTTTACGAAACTTCATCAAAATTGGCCCAGACGTTTGGGTGCAAAAGACCAAAAAACGGATAAAGAAATTTATGCATAAATAAAGTATTGATTTACCTATTAATATTTTAGGTAATAGAGTATATTATGCCGACATGTTTTTCACCATACATTGTTTTGTTTTATCTCAAAGGGATAGAAGGCAGCGTTTTTGATGAAAGCTCCCAGACGGATTGACTTTTGCCAACATGTATCACACAACAAATATCGTCAGATTTCAAACAATTTACACAAAACCTTAACAAATTATATACCTTGACCTTCCTCATGAATCACTCTGTCTATTGATAAAAACCGCATGAGAATCGCGTGTTTATCTCGAACATAGAGACAGACAGACAGACGCGGCGGAGGATTTTGTAATAAATTAGTGTTTTTACCAATGTCAAACTTCAAACATTTCAACGAACAGTTAACTTTTCACACATTTAACAGCAGCATTCTTTGCCAAAATTCCGCCATGTCTTCGATCAGAATGCCATCACATCCTCATAATTACTATACATGTCATAGCCAATACTACCGGGAAACCATTATCAGTTCGTGAGGACGGTCGCAAGGACTCCAGATTTTCCGCAACATGAGTGTGTATAGTTCTTTTGTTTTATACTCGTAACAAAGAGGAAGATTGATGCGTCTATATGGGGTTTGTACTTGTGGGAACTTTTGGTTGCCATGTTGGGTCGAATCTTGTTAGAATATACGTTAAGAGAAGCATTTAGCGGGCTAAGCTTGTCACTAAATGCTCCTTTTATAGTACCAGATTCGACTGCAATATATTGTTATTGAAAAACTTATTTTTTTATGATTGATACTTCATAGTAGACTATATACGAGTACCTGCAGAGGTGCCTGGCAATGTCTAGAAGTTTGTATACATTTATATAATGTGAAAAGTGCTCTTTTTTAAGGTGCGTTTATATGACTGCTGTACAAAATTGTCTTATAATTCGTTCTACACGCGACGAATAAATTATCGTCTTGTATAAAGGTCAACATTTTAGTGAGAGAGAGAGACTCTAGATCTGTTAATGGCAGAGAAACTGTTAATTCCTATAGTGAAATCTAAAAATACCTTTTTTTTTTTAACCACTGAGATGTTTTTTAACAACTGATTTTTTTATTCCAAATTCATACTTTTGATAGGAAACTTGAATTAAAAATCTGCTAATCAGCCGTCAAATGTCGTCGAGTTTTTTTTTTATAAATAAGGATATTTGAATTAGGAATCTGATAATCAGTTGTTAGGAGACTTCTTTAAATAAGGTTCTAATAACAAACTTTAAAGAATAAACAGACCACGCACGAGTTAGAAGCATGCTCGTTTTAAAGATAGTCATCTTAACGACTCAATCTGAATTGGTACAGCAGTTTCGACGTGTGTTGGTTACAAATGCATAAACACAACATATGTCCATGAATGTGATTACTTACTACGTACTTCAATGAGCCCGAAACTTTTGGTAAATTGCCACATTTTGACATAGAATTATAAGTAGAGTCAAATAGGTGGTTGAACTGTGATAAACATTTAAAATAGCTTATTTTAGATGTTAGAAACAAGTTAATAAATAACATAGTTGTGTGGTCAGAATTTTCAAGAACCTCATTATTTTTTTTAACTTACCGTAATCAATTACAGAACGGAACACTACTGATTAAGATTTATAGATGGTAAAATCTTTGCGCGTAGTTCTATGACGTTAATTTTAATCCAGTGGTGACTGACTACATTGGTAGGGCCTGTTTTCTGGGTAGGGTAAAGACAAAATGGATGGATTGTGTGAGGAAGGTCATGAAAAACAATTAAAAATTGACGAAACCTGCGACATATATTTTTATTTCATGCTTTTTAACAACATAATTTATCTATTACGAGACATACTTCGATCAACAATCGATCGAACATGTATTTATGACAAGATATCTTGCGAAAATATTCCGATTCAAGCAGTAAAACGCCCATAACTTTTGAACGGCTGAACTGATTTTCATGAAACATAGCTATGAACACTCTCGATAAAGTCAAATTTCAAACAAAAAAACGTAATCAAAATCGGTTCATCTGTTTAGGAACTATGATTCCATAGACAGATACACAAATACAGTTACAACATAACATCCCTCATTTTCTGTCGGGGGTTTAGCGTGACGATTAACAGCGGAAAATGGAAGAAAGAAACGTGTTGCGCATCAGCGCCTTTGTCCCATGTTAGTTGGGATCACCCAACTAACATGGGAAAAAGGCAAGGATTATAATGATGGTGCTGTATCGATGTGCACAAAATAAATATAGCCATTCATGGCGAAAAATAAATAGTCCTGTTCTTTATTGACTTACTTGACTTAATGTCCTATGTCCCCTGGATGCCACAGCAGTACTCCATCACGATCGGTCATGAGTTTCACGCTTCACCTCACTCCACGTCATACCGATACTCGTTGCTTCCGCCAACACGGTTCGACGCCAGGTTTGACGGGGACGGCCACGCTTTCTTTTGCTTTGGGGATTCCAATCCAGCGCTTGCTTCGGTATATGATCAGAATCCGTTCGTAGCGTGTGGCCAATCCAACTCCATTTGCGACGCACAAAAAACTAATTTGTGTAACTTTGAAATCTGTCACTATCGCAAACCAACATGTGGGTTGTTGCAACTTATTGACAAAATCGAAAGAAAAGTACATAACTTTACACACTCGGACTTTTGCGTTATTTATATCGGCGAGGAAGACTTTCGAAAAACGCATAACTACTTAGAACTAGTCATATCTGTCAGGGAAAAATTGTTACCACTGAATCATACAAACTTCATAATTTGTTTACCGACTTTTAAATATATGACAGATGCCAACATAATGTTTAACAGCCGTATAGAAACCTTCAATAACCTTCTTTATTTAGATATAAATACGTGGAATTATGCTCATTTACTAGACTCAAATTTTAATCTACCTTACAATTACGAATCCTACAGTAACAAATATGGAACTTTAAATTACTCTGGTTTAAAGATTGTTGTATCAGATTTGCAAGACCTTATATTTGACCTTGGCGACCTGACTACTACACACTTGGAAGTGGACTGCCCATCTCAAAATCGAAATACTCAGCCTATAGATTCACAACATGCAAATACTCAGTTTTTTCTTTAAATACCTTACCATTTTACATCAGAACATAGCTGGACTAATTAATAAAATTGATAATCTGACTGTAAAGCTAGTGGAATTATCTGACAGAGGAACTATTATAGATATTATTTGTATCACGGAGCACTTCGTACAAAAGGGTTTTGAAGATTTATTACACATTCCTAATTTTTGTCCAGCAGCTTTTTATTCTAGAGAAGTGAAGAGAGGAGGAGCGTGTATTTTTGTTAGAGTAGGATTACAGTTTAAGGAAATACCGGAAATATCAAAACAATCGGTTTCAGGGATTTTCGAATGCTGTGCCGTAGAGATAATAACTCATAAAATTATTATAATTTGTGTATACAGAATCCCTAAACCTAATTATGAAATATTTTATGAAAAATTAGATTATGTTTTAAGTAAAGTTTCTATCTCTTCGAATAAAAAAATAGTCTTGTGCGGAGACTTTAATATTGATGTTTTGAAAAGAAACAAGGCAACATTAGAATTAGAGTTTTTTCTTATGAAGTATAACCTAAAACTATCACTTTATACACCCACAAGATTAAGTAGTAATACCTGTATTGATAATTTTGCACACAACTGCAGGAAAGGTTGCGAAACTGAAGTTATAGATTTAATCCTTTCAGATCATGTATCACAAATAATTAAAATACCTATTAAAAAAACCTGTAAATTACAGTATTGGAAAACTAAAAAGCAGGACCTAAATATGAATCATTTACTTACTTTTAAAAAACATCTTAGCAGTCTATCATTTACACAGGTTTTTGATGCACAAGAGGCAAACACAGCTTTTGATGATTTCATGGATGATTTTACTCTTTTTTATAAGCTGTGCTTCCCGGAAAAAATTGTAACAATTAAAACGAACAAGGAAACAAAATGGATTTCTCGAGGAATAAAAATATGTAGCAAGAAACAAAAGCAGTTACTTTGGGCTTATAGGTTAAATTCTAACTCACAAAATAAAAAAAATCTTAAAAACTACACAAAACTTTATAGGAAAATTATTAAGCTAACACAAAAAGCTCAAAATAATCATTTTATAAACATCGCTGAAAACAAATCAAAGGCTACATGGCAAATAATAAATAAAACCAAGTTATGTTTGCCACAGGAGTCAATCATGACCATAAATAGAGATAATCTAACGTTTACACACCCTATAGACATTGCGAATGAATTTAACAATTATTTTATTGACGAAATTGAAAATAAAACTAAAGCTGACATAACGTTAAATAATATTAATTTAAAAAATCAGACATTAAATTCCCTATTCATGCAACCTGTTACTGCCGATGACATTATAAAAATAATTTCTAACCTAAAAAACACGAATACTGTAGGATACGATGGCATTTCTACAAAAGTCATAAAATTTGCAAGAGACGTAATAGCACCTCCATTGGCGCATATTATTAACTTGTGTATTGCTAATGGCGAGTTCCCAAACAAGCTCAAAACGGTTGTCATAAAACCTTTACACAAAAAAGATGACAAATCGGACTTAAAAAACTATAGACCAATAGCGAAAATCCCAATATTCTCGAAAATTTTTGAAAAAGTTGTATATAACTCTCTTTACTCGTATTTCGAAAAGTATAAATTATTTTGTAAGGAACAAAAGGGATTCCGCAAAAATATTACAGTTAATATGGCATTCTTTGACCTCTTAACAAACATCATGTCATCTGTAGATAAGAGAATTCCAGTTTGTGCTATCTATACTGATATGTCCAAGGCTTTTGATCATGTGGATCATAAAATTCTGTTGGAAAAACTGCATAGCTACGGAATAAGAGGAAATATTCTTCAGTTAATAGAGTCATATTTAAGCAACAGAATTCAATACACAGAAGTCTCTAGAATCTGTCCGAAGACTAAAATGGAAACCATTTATGTATCAAAGCCAAGACACGTAAAATATGGTGTTCCGCAGGGTAGCGTACTGGGGCCACCATTTTTTCTAATTTACATCAATGACCTCCCAATTGCAACATCAAATAAAATGATTCTCTTTGCGGATGACAGTACAGCTGTGATTAAGTGTGAGAATCATATTAATTACGAACAGGACATAAATACTTGTTTACATGACATAATAAATTGGCTAAATAATAACAATTTAATTATAAACCTCAATAAAACAAAAATAATGCAATTTCATCAACGCAGTGAAAACCCAAATATTAGTATTGCTTACCAAGGTTGTAATATTGAGGAAGCAAGCCAGGCACGGTTTTTGGGTATAGTTATTGACAGTAAACTCACTTGGAAACCTCATATTGAAGTTGTGTGCAAAAAACTCAGCAAAACCGCGTATGCTCTCCGTCAACTTTCAAAAAAAGTCAACATGCAGGCTCTTTTATCAGCATACCATGGACTAGTTGCCTCTGTCTTGCGGTATGGTATCATATTTTGGGGGCAGTCTACCGATAGGGAACTAGTATTTAGAATGCAAAAGCGATGTATAAGGTCAATGTGTGCGCTTAAAACAACAGATAGCTGTCTTCCCTATTTTAAGTCTCTAAACATTTTAACTTTCCCGTGTTTATACATTTTAGAAACAGCATTGTTTGTAAAAATTCATCCAGAATTATTTGTAAAACTGTCAGCAGGCAGAAAAAATCCGACACGGGCTCAATATGTTAATAAACTATCCCAAGTAAAATGCAAAACGGCACTTATGCAGAAGAGTTTCTTTGGTCTTGCCCCACGAATCTATAATAAAGTACCTGATGCAATAAAAAATATGACTGTAATAAAATTTAAAAGGGCACTAAGCCAAATATTAATAGAGAAATGTTATTACACAATTGATGACTTTCTTAATGATAAATTATTACAATGACATAAAAACGTATTATTGTGATGGACATGTATGATACTATTTCGACATTTATATTTTTTCCAAATTGACTTATTTATTATTCTCTTTGACATTATTATAAAAATTCTACTACTTTCACTTGACTAATTTTAAAAAAAGATATTTTTTTTTGTATTTTGATAAATTGACATTTAAATTTATATTATCATTACAATTTTATATTACTATTTTTTGTGAATGAAATAACTTTTTGCATGCCCACAAGACGGTAGAATATGGAGGAGCTAATTACCTTTAAAAAACATCTATGTACCAATCACCCATATTTGCAAAGAAATAAATGATTTATGATTTATGATTTATGATTTATGATTTATGATTTATGACGCTTTGGCTGGAAGTCGATCCGGCTCTCGTGGCATTGCTCCTACTGCTCTACGTTGGTGATGGTCTCGGGCCAGTAAATGCCAACTATGCGACGAAGACAGCGGTTGACGATGACTTGGACCTAGCGTCAGATGTCTTTAGTGACCTGCCACGTTTCGCACCTGTAAAGCAGCACGAATTTGACCCGAAGATTTTGAGTTTAATCCTTTGGGTCAGTTGCCGCGATTGCCAAACAGGTCTCAGCTGCGCGAAGGTAGCTCGTGTTCTGGCGATGCGTGAAGCGATGTCCACTTCACTATCTCCAGTCGTGTCAGAAACTGGAGGTATTGTTCATTATTAGAGGTCAGTTATTCCAACGTTTTAAGTTTTCACTGGTGCAACAGACGTCACATTAGTATGTCGCTGACGCAGTTACATTAGCATATTGGTGACGCGAAGTCTTACTACTCCCACAGATAATATAATACTAGCACACAAGTGCCTCATCCCATACAAAGAAATCGTGCCGACGTAACTAGCGTTTTTCGTCTGATTAAACTGATTATTTTTGTATATCGATCGCTTTCGGTTCCGTTCCACGTCGATAAATAGATGGCGCTAGCTGCGACTTGCATATTTGCGGTTCGGGAATATTTTTTCTTTAAATATATTGACGATTCGTTTTATAGCGTTGTTTTGCACGTTTTTACAGTTTCATTACACCAAAATGTGTTACAATATCAATTTAAACAATTGAGTGGAATGCCTCAGAAATTTAAAACCGCGCCATCTATTGAGATTAATTGTAAATGATCCGTTGAAATAATCTTTGAAAGGTTAATTAAGAGCCAATATATTTTATTTTTTTTACTTTTTATAGGCTCGCGCTTGACCACTATCTCACCTGATGGTAAGTGATGATGTGGTCGACGGTGAAGCACGCTTGCCTAGAAGCAACCCATTCACTCTTAACTTAAAGACCCCTAGATTGTAGCTATCAGGAAACACAGACTCCGGCAGGAAATTCCACTCTTTAGCTGTACGCATAGTAAAGTATTCTCAAAACCTTTAGTGCGTACGGGTGGGATGTGTGAATATTCCATAATTTTTAGAATTGATAAAGCAAGAACATACATTTTTTTATGTTCAATTCCAGAAAATGTGAATTTTACTCAAAATTTAAAAACAAATCAAAACATATCGCGCCATCTAGTGATATTTATTAGAAACAAATTTTCATTCTTTACTTCGGGACTCCGTGCTACTACTAAAAATCGCTGAACAACGACGAAAACGACAAATTGAAACCAATGTCCACAAATTTTGTTCTTAATCAGAAATCTTTTTCTAGGTTTCTTACCAAACAGAGTTTTGATACACTAAAATAAAATAATTTATTAATTTTCCTTTTCTTTCATTCTAGTGTTCGATGCATCAGCGAAGTCACCACAAGGTCTACTCTTCGGGTCTTCGTACCACCTGGGTAACTTCGACGAGTGTGTGGCTATCGAAGATCCTGGATATAATGGAGTCACCATTGAGGGACAATACTGTTTGGCTACTATTAAGTGGAGATCGAAACATGAGACTAAAAAGGTAATTAGAAATGCCAGTAACAAAAATATATCGCATTTATTTCGTATCATAAATCAGATATAATATTGTAAAGATTAGAAAGATACCTCAAGTCGTTACATAATTTTATACTAAGGTATGTAAACAATGTCTTTATCTTTGAATCAGCTTAATGCAAAACTATCAAGCTTCTCGTGAATAAAGGCGATATATACGCCCCAATGTTAACGCAGTACTGGCCGTGCGCCCGCTCGGAGCCAAAATATCAATATTGAACCTCCTTTTGTATATCCGATATTTGTAGTTCCGATAACTCTGTCGCTATGCTAAAAAAAAAGAAAGTAAGAAAACTAGTATATTTGGCACACACAGATACACACAATGTAGGTACAAATAAAAGGAAACTTAGTTTTAAAACAATTAAAACATGTCCCGCGACTGCGCCAAAAAGGTCCAGTTCAGCAAAATGCCAGACATCTGGGAGTTAGAGAAGGCCTGACACTGGATTTCAACTGAACCTTACGTTGAAGTGTACGGATGTGAATCAGTTTCTACGGTGTTAAATATACAGGTAGATTAATATAAGTTAGTTTGTTATAAACGATTTATATGTATAATAATTTGGTTGGTGGTTCACCCATTATGTCATGAGCAGCTGAGCGAAATAGACGGATTGCAAGTAACGTTTAATATTAAAAAAATGTTTTTATATTCGGGTAGTTTGAGAAATATTGCGATCAGTATGTACGTCACAAGCGAGTGTTCTTATGCGACGGGCGATTACTCGCACCATTCGCTCTGGTGAATGCTGAATAATTGTTCTAAATTCATTAATAAGTTATCTAATACTTAGATCTGCTTTGTAGGTAGAAATGATCGCTAGTTGGTCTCTCGGCATGAGTTCTGACTGCCAAGCGAGCATCGCTGAGCGAATATTATCTTTGATAGCTCTTGCCTTGATGGTGGGAGTGTTCTTGCCGGCAGTGTGAACAGCCAGCAATCAACTATTAATATATGTGGCTGATTTATTGACACGGGATCTATATCTTTTGTCCATTTCTTCAGCGAGAAATTAATCGATAGCTAATCGCTTCCTAGTCGGCGGAAAAGTGCCTATATAATATATCTACAACGAAAACGGTAATCCAACTTTTTTGAATGATTTGTGATTGAGAAATGCAAATAAACAACGTGTTAACACTAAAAAATCTATAACTTAAAACATCATCAGCTTAAATAATAATAATTAAAAGTCTTGAAGTAACACACTGCAACTTAATACCTAATTCTGAGACACACTAGGATCTTCAAAACGGAAACTGTGCAGCGCAAGTTCGGTGGAACAGAGCATTATGTTTAGAACTTAGTAATAAGGCTCTTTCGGTAATCCCACTAATTCTACTTAACCATGTCATAGTAAACGACGTACTTGTCTTGGAGCTTTGTATGTGACTTAACTAGTTTCTGGTACCTGGGAATTATTGGAGTAGAATATGCATTGTCATGGACAATTTAAATTAGGTAGCAAAACGCCGCAAATATGATACATGTTGATATCTAAAGAGTTAGTAAAATCGGCCAAGTGCGTGTTAGACTTCGCACATTTTGGGTTCTGTACCAAAACGCAAAAACAAGTTGAAGGTTGGTTGAAAGAAAATTTCAATGAAAAATGTAATTTATCAAAATATTGGTATTTGTTAGTAAAATATACGTAATAATAAACATTATCACCACATTTCAAGTTCATAGGTCAATGGAAATTTAAAAAATTCTTCGAAAGAAAATTTTGTAAAAAATGCTGACTTTGGTGGCTTCTTATTCCTTTGTTTTCAATATTTTTTAAAACAAAATATAGTATTTATATACCTAACGAGTTCTAAACAACAATACCGCACTCGAATGAGTAGATCAAATTACTTTTTGCCCCCCCCGCCCCCCCCCGTTTACATGTATGGGAACGCCCCTTAAAAACATTTAAAAGCATTTTTTGATAATTTGTATGTCTTTGGGTCAACAAGATGCTTATACAGTGAAATTTTGAAGACTGTAGTTCCAATTGTTTGGCTGTAAAAAATGTGTGACGGACGACGGACATACGAACTGACGGACAGACGGATAGACGGACAGACAGACGGACACGTGAGTAACAGCAATAGGGATCCGTTTGGACCCTCCGGGTACGGAACCCTAAAAATCAGACAAATTGGAAAAACTGATAGTAGTGGGAAAAAATAAACATATAGCCGAACATAGAATCCCTCCTTATCCTCCTTTTTGGAAAGACGGTTTAAAATGGACGGAATAATAAGACCTCGCAGACGTTCACCTACTCGCTGTCCAGATCATATCAAGGCAATAATAGGACCACTGTGACCACTGCCTGAGAAAAGCCGTGGACAAAGTGGCCTCGAAGCAGCTCCTTAGTCAGCTTTCTAAGACGGACACCACCTTCACAAATAAGCAGAGCAGAACTAAAAACTATAAACTTATAGGTAATATTAAGTAACTCGAGTACTCCCGGTCGTTTACCTTGTAATCATCTGATAAAATTAATTGTTATGAATTTTTCTTGCCACCCATCTCGTCAGCGGCACCTCGCTACTTATTATAATAATAGATCTTTTATAGTACTTACGTTCGTAGTTCTTCTGGAAAATTAATTATGTAATGAGAACTTGTTTTACCTATAAATATTTACAGGTCTATGTAGATAACATTGATAGATAAATACAAAAATTCTTTAATTCCGTTTTCAAATTTTTAAAGAATCTATGTATTTGGCCTGTTTGACTTGTTTGGCAAATCCAAAGGTTAATTTTTGTCCACTGTGACGCATCAAACCACACCAAGTGACAATGTCAAATCGTGCGGTTTGACACTTATGTTCGGTTTTCAAGTGTTGACTTTTGCAGTGCTCAGTGGTAGCATTTGATAAGAAAAATCAAGATTCGAATCAAGTTTATTAAGAAGAATATTGACTAAGGAAGCAACTCTTCATACTAAAGAGGTTTTTGTGCGTAAAAATTGTAAATATGAGCTCCAAACACTTCTACAGCATAACACACATCCCGTGTTGAGGCAAAGAAGGAAATTTATGCATTCTGTTTGTTCGTAAACGTGCTAACAATAGCTTCTTCATGCCAACAATTGCACGGATGTTGAGCAAAAAAGTTTTTAAATAAGCCCCATTTCATTCTTCAGCGTAGCATTTTGCTTTAACTGTGTCTGTTTGAACGTAACAATGGATACCAAAACACACACGCAAATACGTAAACGGTCTCATGAGAAATCTTCTTAAGGTATTGCATCATAAGCGTAAATGTATAAACACTAGTTCTTAGTACTAGCAAAGTTTACAAAGTCAAGCAAATAATGACATACTTTAACTGCTAGTTTCACACTTTGAAAAGTCTATTTAAATACTGCAAGAAAGATAGTTTATTATGTTAAGCTAATATTAATTTTAGCAGTAAGGCTTAGCAGGCATTGCAGTTTTTAGTCGCGCGGATTTTATTCGCACGAATTTTTATCCGCTTATTGAATCATAACTAATACGCACTGTGGATAAAATATCGCGCGATTTAATCCGCAGTGCGTGTTTAGTTTCTTTCTACCTATTCAATGAGCTCAAAATATTTGCGCGAATTTAATCGGCACCGTGGTGCTGTGGATTCTGTGGTAAAACACAGATTTCCTGTGGAATTATTGCTGAATGATTTTGTTACTACAATGCATGCAGCTTCATACAATTCCATGTGTCGCAGAATGTGTGGAAAAAATCGTGCGAATAAAAACCGCAGTGCGTGCTAAGCCTAAATCAGTAGTTACGAATGTGTTACTTTTAACACTTATTAGATGTGTATTATTAGGTCATGGTAACATCGGTCAATGGTCACCCTTGTAATGCAATTAACTTGCACATAATGCAAGTTATTTTTCATAATGTTCACTAATAGGCAAAAAAACAGTTAAATAGTGAGGGATTGCACAAGCCATAATAGTTACATTTAGTATTTAAGTATATGTTTTATGACAAGATAGTTTTCATTTTTCAATGCCCCAAAAACTAAAGCTTCATTGTGAGGTTTTAAAACGTAATACCGACTGTACATTATCACGCGAGAGCTCGCGTGGATGATGTAGATTGCTCTCAGTACTGAGTCCAATCATCAAGTATTTTGTTTAAAAAATACTTAATTAAAAAAAATAAAAAAAACCGACTGCATCTGGTTTTCGTCAGCCAGCTCCTCCGACAACACAGCACGATATTCTTCTTGTTTACGTCTTTTTAGTTCGCTTACTAAGCAGCCCGGTCTTTTGATTTTTTCAATTAACCTTTTTTTATTTATAACTTTTGGGCTAATTTTTTTTTTTTCGATGTTTGTATTTTTTAACATATAAGTGTTACATATTGGTGAAATCAACTCTTAAAACCCTTTATTTTGATACCCACAAGATGGGTACAGAAGAAAAAAATTGTTCCCCTACAATATGGCGCCCAAAAGCCGCCATTTTTCTTTTTTCCAATTTTAATGTAGCTGGTGACACTCGCAAAGTTAAGACTAATCGATTGATGTAAGAAACATCAAAATCGGTTAACGCGTTTGGTCTCTAGAAAACCACATAGGAACAAACATACATTCATACAAATACTGATAAACACATTACCATCCTTCGGGCTTTTGCGCGAGATTGTATAGCGGAACAATTTTCGGTTTATAATGTTTTTATAATCTTCTCACGTTCCTTTTCTCTTAAAAATATATTATGGTTTTATATTGCGTACACACTTCTTTTGCTTACAGTAGGTACCTACTTACGCCTTAGAAAAAAAAATGTCTCAAAGCCGCTACAAAGCATCATGTTGAAATTATTTAAAAGGGTAATAATATAAGGTCATAGTTAGTTTAATTTTATTACATCGTAAACTAGACTTATGTAATAGTTAAGTTTACCATCTCAAGTTTAACGGCTGTTGTGTAACGCTTCTAGTTTAAACATTAACATAGGAATTACATAAATTAAGTGACTGTAACTCGAATATTTTAATTTTTAATTTTGGATTAGATGACAAAAATAAACTCAGTCAAAAAGCGAGACTTAAATACTTATACAGAATTACCTTTAATTCATTGGAAATCTTACAAAGTGTGAATTTAGTCATGAATTTGTTAAAATTATACGATGGGACCAACTCCGAAATTAAATTAAAAAGACTTTTTTTTTAATAAATACAACCGAATTCCAAATAAAAACACTACAATGTGAAAAATAACTTATTTTTTCAAGTTGTAGTATTTTTATTTGGAAGTAAGTTGTACTTTTTTGTAAAAATGTTTATTTATTTTTCCCTTTTTAGTTGTAGTACCTAATAGGCTAGTTCTGTAGTAAGATTCCAGAATAGATTACCCGAATATTATAAAACTTGAACGTAACCGATGAAATAAGAGTGTGCCAGTGTGGACTGTATACATCTGCTTACCCCTTTGAGCGAACTGGTGTGAGTTTATGTTATGAAATGGTATCAAAATTAAACAGACATGCTATTGCAGCAATCCCGAGACATTTGCTGTCATTTATTGAAGAGTTCTGTTGTATATCTTCGAAGTTCTTCATCAGATATTCACCAAATTTAAATGGGACTAATTTGGAAACATACTTTTCAAACAAACAACAAATAAATATTCAAAATCAGTTCACAATTGATGGAGAGACCGGAGAAAACACACAAACAAAAAAGTCGAACTTAGGACCTCCTTGGAAAGTCGGTTAAAAATAATAGTTGTTCAGTACATTTGTGTATGCATCAACCACTCGACAAAAATGTAGGAAGCATCAACACAATAAAAATTTTTTTTGGGTATTTTTTTCTAAGACTGTCTGTCAACATCCTGAAAGATGGCCAGTGTACTAAAAGTCTTCCTGTAAAGTGCCTAAAAAAGTTTCTACCTAACTTTTAAACACTTGTAACAATGTCCTAATGACTTTTAACTGAGGACTAGGAACTTAGTTTGGAGTAATAAATGTAGTCCACACGTTTTGTTAGTTGTCTCACCATCAGTAGGTCATTAGCACCTCGTTTGGTAGTTTACGAGTATTTGTCTACTGCATGTATGCAGGTGAACTTTGATGTTTGCTAACCAAGTGCATCTTAACATTTAGCTATAGTAAATCAACTGATAAACACACACAAAGACTGTTAAAACGAACTATTATTTTTACCCGACTGCAAGGAAAGAATTACGTTTTTACTTTTTATTTCATGATTAGCCAGTTCTTGAATTCAATCTCGCCTAGTGAAAAACAAACGAAGAGGGGTACAATGAAATAAACGAACCTAATAAGGTTAACGTAGTAGATGAAGTAATATACAGAAATTGACAAAGAGTTCCACACTGACTAGTACTGACATAACTGTTTTCTTATTTAAGAATATTCGAAATGGTTTTGAGAAAAGTATGGTACAGGTGAGACTTTTTTTAAGGGTAAAACCAGAATAGTGGCCGAAGGGTATAATTGCCCCGATCGTAATTACTCCAGTTTCACGGATGAATCGCATGCTATTTTATAAATCTATCGAAAGAGTCTCCAACTACCACTAAGTTGACCGTGTCTCATGTCTCTGAGAGATTGCATGGAAAGGCAAAATGCGATCAAAGTTTTTGCGGGATAGATGTCCAGTTTATCGGTGGGGCATCTATCCGAAACGTAATTTACATGGATTTGGCTACTATCACCTATATGGGAATTGATTTCCCAAAATATAGAGGTCCGCAAGAATCGCTAATACTCTGGACATATTAAAGATGATGGTTTTTACCTTTCATAAATAAATAGATAAAAAAACAAAGCCAGTTTTACAAATAAAGTATATTATATAGCTTTTTGCGCTGAGATATATAGAGTGATTTCAAAAAGTGTGGCAACTATCCGGTTTTTGCCCTTGGTGTGTCCAAATTCAAACCAGCCTCGGCCACTGCAGCATAACCTCACAAACCAATCAATCTTTACAGTTGTTACTAGACAGCGAGCAGAACCTCTCATTTATTCTAATTTCAAATTCCCTTTCAGACTCGCACCGGTCGCGGCGAGACCCTTCGCTGGGCGGTCTGCGTCCCAAGCGCCTGCAATGCCAATTCTGTGGCTAGCTTCGTCAGCAGTGTCCTAGCCCACACTGTCAGTAATACCACAGGCGTTGAAGTCAGTGAGAGAGACTGTTATCGGAGACGACCCCTGGAAATTACGTCGCTGGATATGGTTTATTTGTAAGTATACAAGTTGTAATGCTAAGAAAACAATAACACGTTAATGGATGAAATCTTGATTGAAAATTAGTTAATTTTAAAATGCTTGCTACATAAAACTAGTTGAAAGAAATTAAGCCAACTAAAATGACGAGGACCTATGTATCCATCATTTTCAAAATATGTTATGTATGATGCGATAATTTCACATTTCGTTTCTTGGCTACGATTGCAGGTTTTATTTTAGGCCAAAAACATACGGATACCCCTTTTATAAATGAACTGTGAAATCATTTAAGAATGAACAAATTTATAAAAACTGAAGTCACTGAAACTCGACCAAGCACAAAAAAAAAACTCCTTAATTAAAACAATAGCCCCACTATTAATCTACAGAAAGGACAGATTTTCCAGCAAAAACTTACGCCAGGTAACAACAGAGAGATTAGAAGATTTTTCTGTAAATTCCATGTTCCTATGCTAGGGCAAGCCACGGCTAATAAATCACCGAGGTTACCCGCCCCTATATTTCTTCCATTTTCCCATGATTTAGTATGGGTTTGGTGTTATATTGGAAGACATAATCGAGTCGACTTTGTGGTGAGAACCATTATTCTGTTGGGTTACTTTTGAGGTCTAAAATGGGTGAAGGAATTTAATATTTGCACTCAATTTACTGAAAATATTTAAGGGAATTAACAATAGAAGATGACTTTGATGTTTCTCTTCCTTTTTAGGGTTTCGACGTCAACAAGGAACCCTTATAGTTTCGCTCTGTCCGTCTGTCCGTCCGCAGCTTAGCTCAGAGACTCTTAGTACTAGAAAGCTATAATTTGACATGGATATACATATTAATAATTCCGACAAAGTGGTACATAAAATAATGAAAAAAAAATTTTTTTAGGTTTCGTCCTATAGATGTGAAATGGGGATGTTTTTTTTTCTAGTCTATCCCATGGTGTGGAGTATCGTTGGATAGGCCATTCAAAAATATTACGGATTTGTTCAAACCATTTTTCGGCTCAGAGATCCGTTTGCTTAAATTAACCTTTAAGTTGCAAATTTTTGTTAGAGTCAAGTGCCCCCCTCCCCCTGCCAGCAAAATGATTGCTCTTGGCTATGTGAATAAAAAATCATGGCAGTAGTATGTATAACGAAATTAAAAGGAAAACTATCACAGCTAAGTAGGCTTTACAAGTTTAAGGTTTAAAGTTGGCATTCGTGTCATAGGTCAATATTTACTACTGCTCAACGATTTCTTAATTCGAAAAAATAAAACATGGATTATTTGAAGGCTTGTAAGTTTATGTTTTATTAAATAAAATCAATTTGAAATTATGTATCAATTTAATTATGCATATTGAGGCGGGTGGGCCTCTTTATAATATTATTTTTTAGAAATATTAAATTACCTATTTTCTTTTGTTGAAATCCATCAAAAGATAAAAATAAAATCAATATTCAACCGGACTACATCACTAATTGAGTAGAACTTTCGAGAACGAAATAGTGAATACCTCAGATTAGAGGTTCATTCGAAATTTTTCAAACTCTGAAAGAGAAATAAACAAGGAGCGTGCGCGCGAGGTCCAGGAACGAACCATTCCATTCCCCGTGGCTCTAACGCGCACTCGTATCGCAATTGACGTACTTTATATATATTATTTATCGCAGCTTATTTACGTTAGTTGTTTGTTCCTATCATTGAATTGAGTAGGTTTTTGAAAATACTCATTCTAAAATATTTGTTTTCGGTTTGTAAATATTAGAAGATTTTAACGAAGACTATTTCCGTAACGGCAATACTGCAGTATTCAAATTATTAAGTGACGGTGGTAATAAATCTTTATTACGAATGCTTGCCTCTACCCGCGGTGGTACTAAAATAGATAATACTTTTTCTAAGTTCACTTGATAAGTTCGATTTTATAACTCCTTCTTCAGTTACCATCGTCCAATGTGGAACCGTTTTTAGACGTTGTGAGCCGCTGAAACCGTTTTAATGTTCATGAAATAACAAAAAATCTTCTTCTTAGTCCGCATTATTATGCAACTTGGGAACCCTATTACTTCGCGTGGCCTGTCATGCACTTGGCCTGGTTTTTCAACGTTCTATTATAATGACTTTGTGATGACTGCTAAACATCATGAACTGTGGTGCCGCAGACGAAATAGGAATAACGGTGTTTTTCATACGAAGACCATTTTTCAAAGCTATTCTACTGATACAAAATTTCATCTTAATCGGTTGAGGTTAACTGCTTTAAAATTTAGTTGCAAGATTTGACTCGAACATGCATACATTGCAAGTTAAATAAAAAGCTTAGTTGCAGGGCATTCCAATTCCTGATTGTATTTTTTATCGTAGCAAGAGTTATAATTTTCACTACAATTAGCTCAAGGCAGCCTTAATTACAGTAGGGACTTCAACTTACGAAAAAAAATGGCGCTTGTACAATTAAAAATAATTTAGAACCCCAAGTAAAACTGATAGCCAGTAATTCCACTCCACTCACAGTTTTGCTTGACATAAGGTATAATTAGGTTTCAGACTAGAAATTAAATAACCAAGTGTCTAAATTATGATGAATGACACTGATTAATGCCTGCTTAGATTTACTTTTAGTGAAATAGTTTGAGTTTTAGAAGTTAGAAGTTAGCTTTTTTGAATACTAGCATTAGAAACTATATTTTGAGTAGAAGAGTAAATTAGGCTGACTTCAAGTGGCAATAAATCAAGATTGTCTATTGAAATAGTTTTGAGGAGAGTTGGTTTGATGGCTAATTTGAGGTTTTTGTAAGATCACTGTCATTACCAGAATTATACTGCTTTTGCTATTAAGACGAGATAATAGAGAGCTAATTAAAGAGAAATTCACTTGATAATGAAAACCATACATACGTACAGGTATGGTTGATTACTTATAAACGTATAAGGAACTGTGGATGTTCAAAAAATTAAAGAAATAATTTTGTAAGTAACAGTTGTAATAAAATCATACTTTATTTAAATCTACTCACAACTATTAGCACCAAAACCTAACAACGCATTAATATTATATTTATATAATGTTTGTCACAATCAACAAACATATGCCCAACAATTTCCAATTCGGCATCCAAAGAACAAAACTAACAATTGTACTCCAACAGAAAAATCACGCCAATTACTGTTTTTATTTGTTTTCTTTGTGTAAATATACTTTGTTAAGAAAACACATATTTTCTCCGCGCCAAGAACACACAGCCGTAACTTTTGACGTATTGTGATTGATCACACACGGGAAGATAATATTACTTTCCTTTTTCATTAATACTTGATGATACCGTTTCATCATAAAATAATGTTGTTGTATCGAGGGGTTTTCCAAGGGTATGTTTGGGTTGGTGAAATTGAGATTAAGGTAAAAAAATGGCTTGGAATTTTTGGTTAAATCTTCGGTTCCGTTGACTTCGTACTGGAGTAACAAATCTGTGTACAGTTTTGAAGAAGTTAATTTATAACTCCGTTAATTGTGATAGTGAAGAGAACATGTTGTTGTGAGGAAGGTTTGTGTAAGAATATTGATGGTAAGGTTTGAAGAAAAGAAAGAAAAATGGATGGATTGTGTGAATGACGATGATTTTGGTTAGAAAGTAGGTGCTTATTGAGATGACATCAAACAGAGATTGTATGGAAGAAGAAAAATGTTGCGCCCACCCCAAAAAATTGGGTTGACGGCAGGATGATGATTTTTGCAGTAGTCACACTAATACTCGTATTATAAAGTCGAAAGTTTGTGAGTGAGTGTTTGTTTGTTTATAACTTTCACTCTCAAACGGCTAGACGGATCTAGGTGAATTTTGGCAGAGAGATAGATTATAGTCTGGAATAGCACATAGGATACTTTTTACCCCGGAAATAAGTTCCCTCGGAATTATTTTCGACTTCCACGCAAGCGAAGCCGCTGGCAGAAGCTAATCTAATGATATTTTACAAGAATATTTTGTATCGATTGTATGTATCTCAATGTTACTAATCTTTCCCGAATCAAATAGTATTTTTATACTGTATTCTTATTTATATGTCTCTATATTTCAGGTCACTGATCCTCCTCTTCATCACCATCCTATTCTTCAGTACTCTCTACGAAACCTACACCATCTACAATGGCAGCAAAAAGGAGTCCTTAATATCCAACTTGATCATCTGCTTCTCCATTATCAACAATATGAAGAAGATCATCTCTACGAAGCAGCATAACACCTTGGGTTTGGAGTGCATCTCTGGCATCAAAGCTTTGGCCATGATCTTTATCATTGCTGGACATGCTTGCATGTTTATTGCCAGTGGCCCTGTCATGGATGCCGATGCTTGGGACCGGGTAAATATATTTCTTTTAATGTTTTCATAGACTGCTGCCAATGACTTGACTGCTGACAAGTGACATTTTATCAAACATTATTAACATTATTATATTTTTTTACAAATATTGTATTGATCAATCCTTTACATTTTGGCATTTTAACTATCGCCATTGCTGACATCGAATTACCCTTGTCTAGGGCCTAAGAATAATTAAAAAATTTTTTTTTACAAAAAAATACAACAGACTTCCAAATAAAAACACTACAAAGTAAAAAAATAACTTCTACTTCGGAAGTCGGTGTTCCTGTTTTCGTTTCTTCGTTTTTTGACATTGTGATTTTATTTTATGAAATGATGTAAACAATAATCAGACATGCGATTGCAGCAATCCCGAGTGCTTTGCCGTCATTTATTGAAGAGTACTGATGTATATCTCCGAAGTTAAATGGGACCACATGAAAAGCACCAGCTTTCAAATAAAAAAGAATTATCAAAATCGGTTCACCTAATAAAAAGTTCTGGGGTAACACAAATAAAAAAAAAACCTTCGAATTGATAACCTCCTCGTTTTTGGGAAGTCGGTTAACAAAATATTAAATGAAATTATTTGTTTTAAAATCTCATATAATTGAGTGATATGACTGTACCATTCCCATTATTTTATTTGTAGGACGTTTTTTAAAATAGTACGATCTGCTCATGTGTCGTTTTGCGAATAGGACATTTTGATACGGAGTCTTAATTGATAACCCACGAATATCAGAAATCGTGAAATGGGACTCTTTCAGACTTGGTGGAGTGACGATATTCGCTAGTTTCTTGCCCACTCTCATATTGGCTGATAACAGCTGGATGAGAGTTCATCCAACTGTCACCAGCCTACAACCAACTTGAACTAGCGTATTTAGCTGAGGTTTGAATTAAATGGAGATAGAGTGGAAAGGCTTATTAAGGCTAGTTATAATAAATTAAAAGTATTAGTCACAAATATTGCATTGAATGTATTAGTAACTATAATAATAATCACGCCCTCTTTTTTAAATCAAAGAAAAAAAAATCAAATCTGTTATAGACATAACCACCCTATACAGGGCTAGACTATTGTAACAGTCTTTATACTTACTAAAAGGGGTAAAACAAAGAAGTTTACATTACATTGTCTAATAACAAAGCAGTCTTTTTGCGGCTACGAGCACTAAAGTTAGAAAACGACGAGTAAATTAAATTCAGACCATAAACTTAATATTCCTAGAGGTAATGTTTCAGTAGTTTTATTTCAATATTGTTTCCTTTATCTTTATTTATGCATTCTTTTGAATTAAAACTCCGTCGATATTTTAATACGCCATTGTTGCTTGGGACATAACTTTGTTAGTGAAATTCCTTTGTAGGGCTGCGAAATATTAGATTTTGTATCTCATATTGATAGTCATCCTTGCTTTTACTTTGGGCTTTGCTTTATATTATCTCTCTGCTCTTAGGAATTTCTGTTGAGAGAGAAAACCAGTAACAACGTGATAAAGTTCACAAAAAAGTAAGCATCATAAAATTCTAAACACTCCGGTTGAGTGTTTGAATTTTGCAAACCTGAAATTAAACATGATTTTTTATGTAGAATAATAAATTATTATAAATAATAAAAAAAAACTATTCTAATAATAAGTAATTAATTTTAATAATAAACCGTATAATATAATTAATTATTAAACACCTAGTTTAGCAAACACCTCTCGTTGATCAGATTTCTCTTCCTATTGACTGGAATCACATGACAACCCTATCGACATAAAGTCTATCGTACACAGTATAATTTATGTAAAACTGTACTGGCTTGATCTCCAGGCATTATGTCCTCGATAGGGTCAAGGTCACACAGTTTATTTGGATTTACACAGAGCTTCTAATTATGCCCGGAGCTTCCCGCCCAGATACAGTATCGCATAAATTTTATCCGTAATCAGGGTTCCGTTTTAGTTATTCAACTGCCTAGGTTTGTTCTCAAGGTCAGCTCAGATTAGGGAACTAATCGTGAACTCAGGAGGTTTGGCACGTAGGTACTATTGCCTTGACTATGAAGTGAGAGTTAGTTAATAATGTGGTGTGATTAACGTCTCATGCATAGGAATGACTGGAGACTGTATGTTAATGACTGAAAAGATGTTTTAACGAAGAATTTAAATAGTGTTCTTAGTCTCATTATTATCTGCATCTTACTAAGATTATTACTAATACATTGTGCATATCAATGCCCATTTTATTAACATACGTTGTAAATGCAAAATGAAATGCAGATCGCATTTCTATTTCTTTTTTTTATTGACGTTAGGTAATTTTCTTCTTTGCAGCTTGTCCGCTCACCAGTCAACGCCTTCATGTTGAACAATACTTTGTTGGTGGACACATTCCTGATGCTCAGCGCCTTCCTCTTCTCAAGACTGCTCCTCGTTGAGCTCGAGAAGAGAAGGGGCAAGGTCAACGTTATACCGATCTTGATCTTCCGGTATATCAGGTAGGAAACAACTGTCAGTGTTTGAAAGTTACCAATACTGATATATTTATCTAATAATCTTATCACTTCTATAGAATAAAATATTATTTTTATCAATTTCCACTAGACTAACTTTTGTATTCTACCATATTTATTTTTAAAAACAATTTGCTGTCCTTAAAATTAAATAAAGGATAATATTAGATATCTGTGTCTGTCTTAATATGATATGTATGCATGCATTAGGTTTGTATAAATTAACAATGTAATGATACCATCGCTAAGAATCATTAATCGTTGTGTGTTCCATTTGTAACATGTCGGAGATCACTAAGATAACGCTTCATAATACTTTGTTAGTAACAAACTCAGTTTGAGCGCACAAATTCATCCAAATTTTTTTATTCTTCGATTATTTTTTGCCCTTGTTCATTAAGGTAGCTAGAATGCAGCGCTTCATTTGATATTTTAATAAAAACAACATTAGCCATGTCGTAAACAAAATTCATAAAATGAAAATACATCACAAAATCCCCTTTCCACAAAGCTTTGCTGCCAGGATTTCATCAAAACGTAACTACTTCCTCTTTTTGCAAATAACAAGCTCTTACCCAATAAACTGCCATACAATGAACGTCGTACCCTTTGTAGTATGGAATAAGCCTTATTAACTTAACGCATTTCTGTACAGTATTATAAAAGCTAGCTCATTTCTCGCTTAGCCTGCTTTTTCTTTGTTTTCAATAGCAACTTGTTCCTTTTGTTTCTTTGAGGTTTTATTAAGATGCTGGTTTTGCAAAAATACTCATTTTAATGATTGTATGACCTTTCTAGTTTTTCTTCATAATAAATTTGTTATTTCAACCTAGTTATTTCACGGAACATTTCAAATGATTCAGTTTCATAGGTTCAACTTCTGAAACAGTCTGGAATGATAATAGATTGGGCCAAGTCTAACCGAAAGACACAGGTCCCAAACCGACTATAAAGTTAATCAATAGCTCACTTTAACCGTGCCTAGAATTTATTATCAAAACCTAGAATTTACATTTTGATACTCCGTGCGTGACAGGCGATAAGAATATCTGCTTTTTGAACATTATAAATGTTTGGGATATCAATGATGGCAATTTTGTGGAAGCAGTCGGGTAGGTCGGTTAAAATATTTAGAGCCATGTCATTTGGCGACCCTTCTTCTCTGGTAATTGTATAAACAATGAGAATAGCGCATACAGTTGTAGAAATAGATGGAAATCGTAAGTATAAGGTGAAAGCGAGACTGAATGTCTCGTTCGTTGGACGTATGTGTCTACATACATTTAAATGTTCCACAAATTAATGTTTTCATGCATCCCAATTTAATTTAGTTATATTCTGACTATTGAATAAAGCTAAAGCTATGATTTTTTATTTTTTTTTTATTTTAAATAGGCTCGCGCTTGATACCTAGATTCTGCTCTCTGGTTTGAAATCATGATTTTTTCATTCTTCTTCTTTTCCAGGGTAACTCCAGCATACCTGGTCGTAATTTTGTTCTACATGACTTGGCTACCAAAGATGGGAGAAGGCCCGTTATGGCAGGACAGGTTGCAATTGGAACAGGAAAGATGCATGGTCTCCTGGTGGACCAATATTCTGTATATCAATAACTACGTTAATACTGATAAAATGGTAAGTTTTAGAATTATAATACTTAATGTACCCTTGATTAAGTTTGGAAGTACACTGATTATATGAAAAGGCTATAATAAATGGTTTAACATAAAGTTATCTACTTACGCTATCGAATGTGTGGCTCATTGACACTTACAAAAGTTCCTGCTAATGGTTGTAAAGAAATATAAGATTTGAGTTTGTGTTGAGTTAGACTCTTAAATTTAAAGCTAACAGACAATTCATAAAGCAGTTAACTTAAGCCCTGATGAAATAAAAATAGAAAGAAGGCAAAAACCTAGAATATTAAAAGGAACTAACAATAAAATGCTTGAGTGAAAAAAAGAGGATCATAAGGGTCAACTTTCCAGTTGTCAAACTAAAGTTTCACAGAGATTCACGACAGTAGTTTCATAATGCTTCTCCCTTTATTGTGAGCGTATCTTTTTAAGCACCAGACACCCGGACAAGCGACGACAAAGACTTCGTCTGTTTTAAACTTGATGAAGTTAGCTGCCTGCAAACTTATCTTTTTTGGCCGTTGTACTTTTACTATTAACGCTTTTACATTGAAATTAATGCCGCAAAATGTCTGAATATTGTTGTGTTTTGAGTTTATAACTACCGTTTTACTTGATCGTTTTTGAGAAATTAATTAAATTCATTATGATGCGCATGGTGAATTTAATTATATATAGTTTAAAAAGTTTGCACTTTAGAAACTAAACATATAGTTTCTTAAGTGCAAACTTTTATATTATAATTAATTGCATTTTACCGGCATGTCCTATAACAAAAAAATCGAAGACATGTGACATCTACCAATCTGTGTTGGGCCCGCATGGTTGATTACAGCCCACTCCTTCGCACAGAGCGGAGGCCTATGTCCTAGCAGTATGAATATTATAGGCTGATTGTGCTTATGCTTAACAGAATTTGGTGATTTCAGTTTTAATTAAGAGAGATTTTTAATCCAAATTTTGTTTCTTTCAGTGCATGTTCCAATCGTGGTACCTCTCCGTGGATACACAGCTGTTCTTCATAGCACCCATCTTCATCTACAGCCTATGGAGGTGGCGCAGATTCGGCCTCACACTTATATCAGTTGCAATCCTACTCTCTTTGATTGGACCTGCAGTTATCACTTACAGGGATAATTTGGATCCTACGCTTTTGTTTTATGCCAAGTAAGTTTTATTATTTTTCCTATAGCAGTTTGTCTTATATGTGCTATAATAGTCTTAATAGTACCTAATGATATACGATGATACATAATTATTTTAAAGTACGGTTTTATATTTTATTGTTTTTTTACAGAGAGTTTACTGATATTATTTCAAACTACTACTTCAACGAAGCTTACATCAAGACCCACATGAAGATGATTATTTATTTCATAGGAATTTTAACTGGCTACATTCTTCATCGGGTTCAAACAGAAAAGTGAGTTTATAAAGTTTCTGTCTTTATTTTTTTAAACTTGCACTATACTTTTTATTGCTTACACCTTTTTTACCACTTAAACCGTAATTTGAATAGAGGCCATCTAAAAATTCTTACCTATTTTTCAGCTACCAGTTCTCTTACCTGATGAAAACCCTTGCGTGGATCACCAGTGTTGTCCTTGGTACAATAACCACCTTCTCCGTGACTGTCTTCTACCAGGAATGGTACCAATACAGTGCAATCGACGCCGCTGCCTACATTTCTTTGCATAAACTTGCCTGGGGTATTGCTAACGGATGGCTTATTATTGCCTGTGCTACTGGCAATGCAGGTAAGATATTTATTTCAAATTATCTAATTGCTTGCTATAGATAGTATTTCCGTCTTAACAAACTATTTGTCTATATAACTTGTTGATTCATCAATATCTACTGAAACATTTGAAAAAAAAACCTTTTGAAACCCCTTTTTTCAGCTTTAACCTGAACCATTATATTCAGGGCTAGGATTCTGTAACCATCGTGTAGATTACCGAACATTTTATTGAAAAAAAATTACTTTCAGGTTTCTTCGGGAAACTACTGACGTGGAAGTTCCTGGCTCCGTTCTCAAGATTGACGTTCTGCGCTTATTTGGTGAACGGCATCGTCGAATTGTACTACGTTGGAGAGCTGAGGCATCCACTACACATCACTTTTTTCACTGTTGTGAGTATTTTCATAGCTATTTTAACATGCCTTAGTTCATTGATCTGTTAGCAAAAACTAAATCATCATTGTGGTACTCCTTGGTTTTCTGAAATTTTGTTTACATTTCAAGCATTAGGACCGTACCAATACCGCCATCATCATTTTTTAACAAAAAGTTCGTAGACGGTTTCACAAATGTTTTAGTACCAACGCTCGTGGCAATATCTTTCAAGCGCTAAAAAGGCACAAAAAGTAAAATTCTATCAGCTGATGCAGTATTTATATCAGTTAGTGTCAGAAAAAAGTGTATTAATTTAAAAAATCAACGTATTTTATTTGTATTGTCTGTATTTTGTAATAGGTATACTCAAAGATGTGTAATGCTACACGTGTCACTTTAATTATTATTTTTGATTCTACAACTTGTGTCGCGTTAATTGAAGAGTACTTTTGGTTTCTTCAAGTAATGTTTAGTAGCATCAAACAGGAAGACTTACAAGAAACCTTGAAAGTAATTACTTTCCTTACTAGGTTTTGTAAGCCTGTTAGTATGTGGGATTTTCAAAAGAGTGATCCATTCGGATCAACTTGAAGCTCAAGGAAAAATATTAAATAAGAAACTAAGGAACTTTCTCAGAAAATCTAATAATAATGTAAGACGAACAAATGACGATAGAAACATCACAATTAAATTTTTGTTTTGTAGTCAGTTAATCTAAAATCAATATTTTTGTGGGATCTTTAAACTCAAAATCCAATCCTGAAGAGAACCTGAAGCTTAATTTTGATGATTTAAACATGGTAAACTAAATTAAGTAATCGTTTTCAGATGGCGAATGCAATCTCCCATATAGTGCTGACATTCTTCCTTGCCATGTTTTTGTGCTTGACGTTCGAGTCACCTCTACATGGGATCGAGAAGATTCTTCTTAGGCTGTTCGGTGAGTACCTAAAAAAAATAAGCTGTTCTAAAAACAAAACCAAGCCAATACGGTTTGATCGAAGTTTTTCAGCTTTTAAGTTTACACCAATTATGGGAGAGTTGGTATGATTTTTGTTTTAGAACATGTATGTAGTAATAAATGAGGTAATATTTTTAACATGTTAAGGCTGAATCGTCGAAAAGTTAGGCGTGTTATTTTTTATGATACGGTTTCTATTTTACCGGTAATTTTAATTGTCCCTTTTAATAAGTTTCTTTTCATACCACCTCTTCCCTCACTAAATTTATTAAATTCAGATGCGAATATCATGCGAATCGTGTTAAATATATCAATGAATCTTTTAAGAACAAATCTTCGTTACATTCCTCTAGTCTAACTTATAATAACTACTATAATAAGATCAACGATCACGCTTTTAACTTTGCCATAACAGTCTTTCCAAAGTTAAAACTGCAATCAAAGTATGAGAACAAAGTTATTGAACTACAAAAATGATTTAAATCAATTTGCTCATTCGTAATAAAACTTTATAAATTCTAACATTTGCTAGCGGTTTCACTCGCGTAATAGTCGAAAATATGCCTAGGAGAACGTAGTTCTTATCGAAATAAGAAGTCCAATGTCCTTATCCAGATCATGGTCCACCTGTAAACCAAGTTTGATCTAGATACGTTTAGCTGTTGAGGCGTGATTACATTAAGTGTGAATAGGTTACTTCTAGGCAAGCGTGCTTCACCTTCGACCACATCATCACTTAACATCAGGCGAGATAGTGGTCAAACGCGAGCCTATAACAAATAAAAAAAAAAAAAGTGTAAAGGCAGAAACTCCAGCCCTCTCCAACTCCCTTTTCCGCACTTGGATTCTCATTTGGTCCGTTGTGCGTGGGGATTCTAGCAAAATTTACGGCCTAACCCCGCCCAAAACCACAGAAGCTTTCTGGGGGCTTCACAGGCTTTGCGGAGCGACCTCACTGTTCCGAGGATTTAAGCCACGGCCTCGCATTCCAGAATTACGTGGGCGGCTGATTCCTTAGCATTACAGTAGCCCCTGCAAAGAGAGCATTCTATGGCAACTATGTTGAAAAAAATGTTTATTAAGGGGGTGTGACCCGTAATTGCCCTTATAGCATCCTTACATTCTTTACTCCTTTTGCTAATTGTGTTTTCTTTTATTTTCAGCGCGGCCCGTACTGAGTGACAACGCAAGAAAAGACGTATCTGTAGAATCATCGCGAAACACTAGTCAATCTAAATTAGATTCGTAGCTTAGTGTTATACGGTCTTAGGTTTATATTGTAAGTAGAAATCTATGTGTGATATTTACACAGATGATTTTCTTTAGGTTAGGTAGGTCGAGATTTGCGCAAAGCCCCGAATGTTTAAGAATTTTAGAAAAACAGGCATATTGTCTTCCGAAAACAAATCGATATAAATAAGTATTTACAATTTGTTTATTTTTTTTTTCAAATTATTCTCATGTTAGTGTACAACTAAGGGACCTTACTGATGGCGCGATGCAACTAAGATTCTTTTTTTTTTAGATTCTTCGTTATACGATATCGCGTATGTATTTTCGGGTTATTGGACGATTCGCACGAATTTAACTCGCCCGAAACGTGCGAATCGACCCTTTTTAAAAATATTATTTTTTCTGTGGTTTGGTGTCAAATTGCGTCGATGATCGCTAATGAATCAGAATGGTCGCTTAGGCCCAGTTTTTTAACTGTACTTAGCTCAAACAATGGTTAAATATGTTAACCAATGGTTTGAAATTTTTCGTCAATTTTTTGTATCATAAATGGTCAAATAATTTGTAGAGTTAATAATTTGACTATTTGTTACACCAAAGATTGATGAATAATCGCGTTTCACCGAAAATTTTGCAGTATATTTAACCATTTATTGAGTTGACTATGGATCAAAAACTGGCCCTTAGTGTACAACCAAGTTGGTCTAAGGGACCAACTTGGTTGTACACTAAGGGCCAGTTTTTAAGATTAAGAGTGCCACAAAGAGTTTTTAAGTTGGCTTCATCGTGACTAAAATAATTTGGGGTATAACGTCAATGTAATATATTACTAAGAATCAAACAGGCTCAATATTATTTAAGGTTATAGGTAATTTTGTAAATATAATTTTAGTTGTTAGTAGATTAGAAAACTAGATTTAAAACTTTTTTTACGTTTGTAATATGTTGAGGATACTTAAAATACTAATTTCATAACCTTATTGTGTATTTCCTATAGTCATAATTAAATATTCGATCACTATCACTAACCAGTAAAGTATTGATAAAAAATGAAATAATATTTTTTCGCGAAGTTATCCGTCAAAATTACGAGATTAAAATGATCAACAGTTGGTAACACCAATCAATAAATATGTTATTGTAAATGAAAGCTTAACACAAGAAGCTAAGGTTTAAGACTGAATTCACTTTTTCAGGATACAGTTAGTGCAGTAAACAATTATTACATTTTCATGTATCTAGAGTGCCGAATCGTGAATAGTGACATATTTTTATTTCAGGTTTACCCTAGTATTGCGTACCTATCTATCTAATTTAGATAAATTGCTTGCATAGCATACAATACATCTCTTTACGTGATGATAGGAACAGTGATTAATATGTTACCAATATTTAATTAAAGAGAGGTGCTTATGACAAAAAAATTAATTAAGCTAAGTTTACATTATTGTGTTCTGTTGTGTAGTGGCGCTATCTGATGCAACTAATTTTCTACAAAAATAAATTGTGGCGTTTGATTGGTGTATTCCGCGCCACGACATAATATGAACTTAGCTTTAGCTGTACAGGAATTCCTGGGGCAGTTACGCACTACACGTCCGTGTCCGTTAGCCGCGTCCGTGATTTAAGTTCAGTGTTCGAAATGTTCTGAATTATGATAGATTATGACGGATAGAATTCGGATGTAGGGTGTAAGCTTCCCTACAAGAAGTACTAAGGCTACTTCTGGAACGAAATTTCACGGACACGGACGTGTGTAACCGCCCGTATTCTGCATTTCCTCTATCATTATTTTATGTATACTACGACATTTTATGATAATCATCATAAAATCTGGCTAAATTATACATATAGTATCTTTAGCGAAGCTTTATTCCAGCCCAGGTCTCATAAAGCCTCTTCAATAAAATCAGACTTATTTTTATATTAGTAATTAGTAACATGACATAGACTATGCTTTTTGAAACCAGCTTTTATTTTTCGTGTTTTGATACAAATATATTGATTCCCACCGTGTGGTTGCGCAAAATTATAACATTTATACTATTTTGTATAGTGGAAATCGAATGCTTTAATAATTTTTTTGCCATATTTTGTATGAGTGATTGTTTTTTGATGGGCTTCTACGTTATGGAAGAAATATTCAGAATTGCACATCAAATATGTAATCACCTATCAATTTGTTTCCATCATTTATAATACTTTTTACATCAGAAATACTGACTGCACAGCAAATTAACCAGAGCGTACAAACGTTCTACTCACATATTATATCAAAATAAGTAAAAGAGCGAATGAAGCGAGCTTAGGGCACTCCGACACGGATAGGTTAGATTCGAAGGGGATGACTCAGCTCCCATCATCTCCTTCATGTTAGGTTACTTTAGACCCTGTGGACAGAAACAGGAACCCCGCAATTGTTGCTAAAGGAATATTTTGAGTCACTATTTTGCTGTGCAATCAGTATTTTTGATTGAAATTCGGATTATTTTTGGATACAAAAAGTTTTTTATTTGCATTTAAATACCTACTACTCATTATGAAATGCTATTACTGGAATATTCACAAATCAATTAAAATAATTTTAAGACTAATTTGTTAAATATATTCTTACCGTCCATTGCTCAATGTTATAATTATGTACTTACTCTATTTTATTCATACCTCAATGTACACAAGATTTTTATTTTGATATTAAAAATGCTGTTTTAATAATCTGATTTTGAATGTCTTCATTTCCTCTTATTTTTATTTTTCAATAATTTGTCTGATCTTTAAAATTTTAAAAGGTAAATAGTGACAAATTGGGTTATTGGTGCACAATTAAAATAATGGCGGCACTTACGAAATGCAACTTATAAAATCGGCCGACATTTTTGTTATTCCTTTTTCTTATTACTTTCACCATATCTACTTGTTTTCGCACTGTAATTTAGCTCTTTTGCGGTGGTAGTTAACCACACGCAATAAAATAATTATAACATGGAATACCAATACGGGCAAACCCGCCCTTATTGGTATACTTTTGTTTGAGGTAGCAACCTAGTGATTGCATCATCATCATATCAGCCGAAAGACGTCCACTGCTGGACATAGGCCTCCCCCAAGCGTCGCAACTTTGACCGGGCCCGTGTGTCCCGCAACCAGCGTATCCCCGAAACCTTCACCAGGTCACCTAGTGATTGATTTTTGCATAATTATTTAGTTCTACTTATTCAAATGTAGGAATATTTTTTGTACGACTTAAAGTCAAAAGGAACGTTATGGGCCTAGACAAAGACAAATGACAAAGACAAAAGTGACATCCTACCACCTTGTCGATCGTCCAAAATATAGGATTGTCATACACTACCGAAATATCATGTTATACAGTTCTCGAGTACACTTGCAGCACTGTAAAATTTCCCACACAATATAAACGAGTTAGTTCCAATATTTGCTTTACCAGTGAATGCACTCAAGTGTTCAGGCAAGGCCGGCCAACTTGGACAGTTTTCAATTACTCAAAGTTACGGAGTAAGTGCATAGCCCGTCAACTATTTGCAAACTTGCATAATCTTCGCTGGATCATGGCTGGCATACACGGAGCAGAGTTACTGGTACGTATAAATTAAACTTGCTTGCTTGCCATGTTGCTCTTGTGTTAAGTGTTCCGGATTTTGGGAATCTGGGATGACTTGATGCATATTTGCTGCAGTGTAGTTTGTTTTCTGTTGTAGATGGTGAATGAAGTTATTTTGTTATTTTGAGGTTTGGGAGCGGTATAAGTCTCTATACATCATCATCATCATTATTTCAGCAGAAAGACGTCCACTGCAGGAAATAGACCTCCCCCAAGCGTCTCGTATGCAGCGGATCCCCGCAATCTTCAGGTCATCGGTCCACGCAGTAGGAGTGCTTCCATCGCAACGTATTACGGTTCGCGGTCGCCACTCTAGAACTTTTCGGCCCCGTCGGCCATCCGTTATACCAGCAATGTGCCCTGCCCAATGCCACTTAAGTTTGGCTATTCTTCGGACTATGTCGGTAATTTTGGTTCTTTTGCGGATGTCTTCATTTCGATCTAATAGTTGCAAACAATAATTTCATAGTTCAAATAAATCCTTCTTTCTTGCTTCTACAAATTCAAAGAAAAATATAAACTTAAGTATTTAAATACTGAATACATTTTTTATTTCGGCACAAAATTATGTTACCAGGGCAACAATTTTCTTAATAGTCAGTAGTCTCTTTGTCATTAAGGAATAGAAATTTTGTATCTAAAGTATACCACCAATTTGTAAGAGTTAATTAAGTGTTAGAAGCTTATTAGAAATAAGATTGCACTGAGCCGGAAACAGATTTGGCAAAGCAACAAATTTAGTTTAATTATACAGAGAGCTATAATTTTGTTTAGGTTCAAAGTTAATTACTAGATATATACGCTTTTATATCCAGTTTTAATGTCAGTTAGATGAACCTGTTTCATTGGCTTGTAATATTCAAACGGCTTAAAATGTATGACCGATATATGAAATATATGATTTTATTTTTAAGTTTCCTTTTCTGTGTTTTAACTTGGTGTACCTACAATAAAGCATATATAAATAAATAAATAAAATCGCACAATTCACTAACGATTTTATCCGAATATTTTTGTTGAAATGCACGCTTTCGTCATCCGTGTAATTACAGGAGGCTGTAAAATTTAAGGTTTTGCCTCCGAAACGCGTTTCTGACACTTTTGGGGCCGCATGGCATTTTTTGTGGTATTAATAATGACCATTCAAGTCCGAAATAAAGATGATGCCATCGGTCATATATAAGTAATAGTGACGACAAGGTTGGCGCAGTAGTTGAGCGATCGGCTGCTGCGCTGCGTGTCGCGGGTTCGATTCCTATACGGAACAAATATTTGTATGGCCTACAGATAGTTGTTCCGGATCTGGGTGTCTTGTGTATGTGAGTTTAAATGTTTGTAAACGCACTCACGTTACATGAAGAAATTTCTAGCGTGGGGTTGCGCTACTTTAAAAAAAACCCGTTGGTGTCTAATAGAATCATGATGGCGTTAGTATAGAACGTCACGTCATAATACTGCACCAGACGCTCGGCGCGGCCTTTGTACCCGTAGAAATAATTATTGAAAAATAATAATATTAATAAGTATTGGATTATTGCAAAAGAGATGTGTAACTTCATTTTTTTGGTGTACAATAACGAATATTATATTCTATTCTCTAGACAAGTGACATTCTTTAAACGAAAGCATTGCGATAGCGATCGACAAAACTTCAAAAATTTAAGGGATTGAAAACCGCTATAATGCGCACGTAAGTCGGCAGGAGTCGTTAGATGCGCAGATGTCGTTTTTTAGGTATCTATGGTAGTGAAGCGGGGCGCGGGGAACGTTAAGGACCGTTCCGAGCGCGCGATTGGTTGGTCAGTTGACACAAGGATCGACTGACCAATCGTGTTGCGTCTACGTTCCGTTCGCTCTTTATGGTGGTTGGTCAGGTCGCGGCATATGCGCGTACTTACCCCCACTACGCTAAAACCTTACTAACTTACGTGCCGGGTACTATACGCGCACGTAATCAATCGATTACATTTTGGCACATTGTTCACTCCCCAAATGGGCCTTGCCTGTTTCCCATTAAATAATAAAAAAATCGGTTGTCTGTAAAGTCGGTTTACTGACGATAATTGAACGTGACAACGTCATAAGAAAATACTGATGGAATGGTTGCATTATTTAAAAGAAAATTTTTATTTTATTTGTTTGATAGATATTTTATATGCATATAGAGAAGGAGGTAAATGGAAATCACAATTGAATTGATCAAGTTACATTAATTTGTACGCATAAATACAATTACGTAATTTTTTTTTTTTTATTCAATGTACATAGTTTTTACAAGTATCACTGAACAATATGTCACTGAACATATATTTAATATCGAAAGAATCATTATCTTTATCGCCTCAATTATCGTTGCTATAAACAATTGACACCACATTCACTTTTCACTGCACTTCATACTTGACGAAAACATGTAAATGTATTATTGTATAGCAGCTGTCCACGCGGACGCATCGCTCACTCTAGTAGGAGAGAGACAGATGTCGAACGCTGCCGAACGCGGAGGCCGATTGTGCCTCTTTGTCGCTCGTTCCGCGCTCTCGCTTGCACTTCAAGCCTTTAATGGAACGCCTCAGAGCGAGGTAACGCCGCATGAGTCATGTTTTTTCGTGCCTGCAGCCGGCTCCATCGAATTATAAGACGTTGTCACGTCAAAAATAAAAATTGTAGCTTATAGTAAATACTTACTATAAAATGTTCGTGAGTTGCAATCACACAATACATTTCTGATCCATTGTTCCCCGCTTGTTCTCTCGCCTGTCTCATTCCAAGGGAGACCGAAACTTATATTAATGGGTCGCGGATGTGTGCAAAAGGGAGAGTGACGGTCCTTGCCTTGGAGTAGGACAATATCTATACCGTTATATTTAATTTCGTAGACTAAACTGACATTTGGGGGGTTGTCACTTTATCGTTACATAAAAATAGTGTCGTATCCTGACTATCCTGAGTGATCGAAAGTTGATCGAAAATCGAAGTAGATCGAAAATGAAACTATTTCACGGCAAAAAAAATACATTTGTTAAGAAACGAGCGGTCTGGAGAGAGAGAAAGAGAGAGAGAACAAAATTAAATAGAGGAGTCATGTCACATCGATTCGATGAATCACTTATGATTGAGCCTTACGTACAATACTATGCTCCGCGCTTGAAACATTAAAAAAAATAACGTCATTGGTAGCTGTTAGTTTAGTCTACGAAATTAAAAATTACAGTACAGTTCGCGCTTACGTTAGAATATAACTACATGATTGGTATCATATGAAAATAATCCTTTAACGTCAGGTACCATCCGTCGCTTCCCGCTTGCTGTCTCACCAGTCTCTTTACAGATAGGACAGAAACTTATATTGGGTCGTGGAGAGAGCTGCGTAAAACGTTATCGCAAGAAACAACCAGCTTACAAGTTCCTTTCCTTATCTGTTATCTTTTGTCTAAACAACGTCCCGCTATGTTTATACGTTCCCCCGCTCAAGTTGGCAGAACTTGCTATTTGTTAAATTAAAATGTTTCCCGACTTCCAATTCGATTTTCTTTGTGTTTTAGTTTTTGTATTTTTAACTTTAGTTGCAGTATTTACTGCGGTTTGTTTTTATTTGATGCGAGGGGAAGGAGGTAGTAAAAGTTTTTCAACCTACCTATTAATCGGTTGAATTCCGTAATTACCGAAATAATTAAAAAGCCATTGTGTCTCGCCTGAAGCTACGTTTCGGGCACTCATGGGGTTAAAAATAATCAATCAATTTCTTATACATCTTAACTGATGCAGATATAGAAGAAGCAAGTGGATTGTTACCGGAAGGCAACATTGCGGCCCGCCAACTGCCGCAACGTGGCCTACAACCACAATCATATGGACATACGCATTGAATTTTAAACATGGGTGTTCAATTTAAAAAGACAAATAAAATCTTTTTACAAATTGAGCAAGGTGCTTAGGTATTCTACAAAATACCCATAATAAATCAATTTACGTATTCGTGCTGTTTGTCCCTAAAGAGTTCGGTTGTAAGTTCCATATTTTGAAAACTGCCCAACTGATTTTGATGAAACTAGCACTATGATCTAAATTGAGAAATACTTAATCCAATAAAAGAAGAATGATCATGATCCACTAACTAATTTTGGAGATATGCATCGACAAATAACCATACATATAACGGATCCATGCGGAAGACGTTACGGAGTATTTATTTGTTATATACCAAAATCTTGTGCAGAATTTAACAAATACTTTTCTGAATATCGCATCAAAATCGGTTCCGCCAATCGCGAGAAAATCGCGGACAAACATACATACAAACTTACTGGTCAAACTGAGAACCTCCTTTTGAATTCGGTTGATGACGAAGCTTTTGTCAATTTCGTGATAATCCAGCTCTTTACCTCGATCTAGCCTAACAAAAAGCGAGAATGACGTCTACAATAGAACGAGGGAGCCCAAAATACGCCTGTTCACTCTTTTTTTGATTGAAGACTGGTAGGAGAGTGAGAATTGAATTGAACTTCAGAAAATAGTAACACTACTTCATTTAATTTTGAAGGCTGACAACAGAGTGAGAATTGAATTGAACTTCAGAAAATAGCACAACTAAATCATTTTATTTGGTTCTAAATAAAACCAAATTTGAAAATCGACATGTTTGTAGACGAGTATTTACAAATAGATAAACCTACCTACTAATCCACTTCTTTCAGTAAAGCGTTCAATTTCTATAACCTATTATTCAGAACCGATTATATGTGGATTTCTTAGACCTCAATAAACTTGTATAGTTCTACAAATATTTGTATACAAATCACGGATAGAAGCGGTAAGGTTTCTTAGCTTACTAGATTTATAGATCAGTCCTTTTCGGAAATATTTTCGTCTTAGGAGAAAATCACGGAACAAGAAATAATTCTTAGAAAGCAGTAAATTATCTTTTAGGAATAAACTGGTAAACATTTCCATTTCTCTCAAAATTTCGAGACAGAAATGTGGTTTTATTTACATGATAGTTCCCTTTGTGTATTCCCCAAACTATTGTAGAATGTGACTGTTTTCTAACAAGAGGAGTGTATTTTACACTGTGTGGTGGCACAATGGGTTACAGAAATGAATAGGAGAAATGTAAACCTATAGTACATTTTACCATCAAACAAAATCATTGTCTCATAGATTCGATTCTTAGAACTGTTTTGTGACAAAACACTTCAAATTTTTTGGATTTTTAGTAAATCTAAAAAGTGGTTTAATCGTTTGCGCAGTTCATTTTGTTCTTTGATCGCTAAAGAGAGAGTCAAAATGAAACTTATTTTTTTTTCATCACATAAAGAACAGAGCTTCGAAAGGTACCAAGCCAGCACATCGATCTATACCTAGTGGGTGTTACCTACTTGAGGCGATATATACGCCCCTATGTAAACGCAGTACTGGCCGTGCGCTCGCGTGATGTCAAAATATCAATATTGAACCACCTTTTGAACAGTGTTGTTTGCAAAATATTATTTGATTTACATATGCTATTTCAGATATGAAGAAATTTCAGTCATCAATTTTTCTGTGTCAAAATATTTTTAATCATCCAAGTCGTTTCGGAGGAGTATCCAATAGTTGCGAAAAAAAATTGTGTTGTTAATTGTTTTTTTAAAGCAAAACTATTAGATACACGAAAAAACCTTGTTTCAAAAATAATGTACATGAATCAATAATAAATATTTTTTTTTTCAATCCTTTTAACCTAGCAGTTACTAAGGAGTATGCTTTAGATAATAACCGTTTTACGGCACTAAAGCGGTGGAAGGCCTTTAAGGACTGGTTACGGCTAGGCAGTCTAAGCACGAGCATACTGTATAAAACTAAGTAACTACCAAAAACTAGTTACGCCAAAGTTTACAAAACTTCTCACGTATACACAGTACTTTCACTTCTAAACTCATAACCCTCTGTTTACAGTGTCAGCCAAAAAATTACAAAGTACAAACGTTGCCTAAATAAGTTGACGACAGGAGCCTGAATTAAAAGGGGCAACCGCGCGTATGCCCAACTTTTTTACCCTTTCAGAGTTCGCAGCACCTGCGTTGCTTAAATTATGTAAATACATTTTAATTCAAAGTCCTTTGTAATCTTTTACTTTCAAATTTTCGGGGAAATTGACTTATTTAAGCATACGAGTTGCTGAGTTTTATTTTGGGTGATGAAAAAAAGGTGTCGTGTTTTGTTTTCGGCTGTTTTGTTTATTCCGGTTGGGTATGAAGTATTTTTTGTATTTTTCTCTACGTTTTCTGATTAACATAAGGGTTTTTACCCTGAAAACGACGGTTTTTCGTTAGCTTGGTGATCAAAGGATGATAAATAATTTCGCATTATCCTGTTAAAAATGCTCTTCATCTTTTAGGTTTAAACCCTGTGATAGACCTCTAAAATAAAACTCATGACATTTTCTAGTTTCTTTTGGCCTTATAAAATAATCAGTGGCAATCCTTAAGTGGCAGGAAAGGCGAACGGCAGGCTTGTATGGGAACTTCGTACCGCAAATAAAATTTCGTGTTTTGGGATATTTTTTGTTTTAATTGGTAGTTAATACGATAAATAATCCTTTTTTTAATTCTTAGATTTTTAGAACTTGGAACGTAAAAGTTATAACCAGTTTTGTTTTTTAAGGTTATATACTAGTGTACCAATGTAAATTGTTACATATAGGTAAATGTTGCAGATTGTTACATAGGTAATGTGTAAAGTAAATTGTTTGTTGCTATCTTTGTAGTATTTTCCTTACCAATAAGTAGGTAGATTGAGATGACGATCGTACCTACTCAGGGTATTACTAAATACCTATATCCACCAGCAGACTGCGACAGTTTGATAATGATGAGTTTGGTTATATTTAATGTTATTTCTATTTCTAAATAATTAATAATCATTTCAATTTTGTGTTATTTTATGTAAGGCAACTTCTAAAAACATAATTGCGTTTAGTGTACGATTTTATTACGTTTATTTATTAAAATATTTTTATTGATATTATTAATTAAGCCGAAGTTCTAAAAATAGTAAACTTACATGAAAATAAATGGCTTAGTTGCCTTAATAAATGGTACAAATTCTATAACCGAACAACAAAAAAAGAATGCGGTACAAAATCTGCCGTTCACCTTTAAACAAGGTTCATTTTTTACTTTTGAACGCCTGCAATTCAGAATGGAGTTGAATATTTAATTTGAGAGGTGGCTCGCTCATTATTGCGAATGGTACGATTTTTTATCCAGAGGGAGGTTCCTACTTGAGAGATTTATTGAAAACTAGCTGATCCCGCGGCTTAGCTCCCGTCAGACCGTCAACTGCCTACCCTACCCTACTTATCTATCTGTCCTACTTGCCTGGCTTATCCTACCTTCATACCCTTCTTTTTTTCTAGTGTCATTTTTCCGCCAAGAATCTTAACACCGCCATTCAGAAAATGACGTCAAATGCACAAAGCCATCTATCGAATATGGAGTTCAACCATCCCAATATCTAAATTACATGATGTGATATTTTGCTTCTTGAACACTTTAAATTCATATAACTTTTGATAAAGTGAACCGATTGCGACGAAACAAAAACTAAGCAATACTTCAAGTTACGCACAAGCGGATAAACGGACGAACGAATAAACGGAGAAACGGAAAAACGGTGAAACGGACAAACGTACAAAAGGAAAAACAGACAAAAATGCTAGAATTTGGATCTGATGGTTATCCTTTAACACCCTGGCTTTTTATTTTGGAAATGTTTTCGATGTTCAAAAACGACTTTTCCACTGATTTATTATATGTATTGACTACGCTGATGTTGTTTTTATCAAAGTTATTGGCTGGTGGCCATTTTCAGAAAAGGAAACACTTACCAACTTAACTAAAGTCGGTACCTACTCACGTTACTGATCTACACATGTATACCGTTAAGACCCATCTTTAACATTTTCTTAATGTATATAAAATATAATAAAATACCTACAAGAAACAGGATTTCAACCTGAAATATTCATAAAATAATCATTGGGCTTTTTAATTTCATACTGAAACTAAGGTCTATCTCTGTAAAAAATTACACAAAGTAAAGCGCCGTACTCGCGGCCGTTACCTAAATTCGAGAGACTCCTTTTCTATGGGTTTGCTGGTTGTCCTAATTTTACTTGATTTTATTTCAAATCAATTATCATACTTCTAACTTATATCAAGACTTGAGACTATCGAGTATGCTGTAATACTAGATGTATTTGTACGACGGGGGTATATTTCAATCTCAGGGTATAGTCAATCCTCCCAGATTGTTGACTTAGCTCACCGGAGCACCTATAAGCTGCCTTCAGGATATGTGATTGATTACAATATCTGCTTCCTTTGGAAACGTTGGCAATCGGTTTATATTAATATTTTTCGTTATTGAGAACACACCTGTATGGAATATTTAGTTAGAAACTTCAACTGTGAGGGAAGGCCCTTTTTTGAAAATCTTTGATTCTGGCTTTTGGAGTTCCTATGGTTGGGAATTCTGTGGTGGGTTTTATAAAAAAAATCTTTGAGAGCAAGTTTGAAGCAATTCCTTTGACTTAGAAGTCATAGAGTCAAAAGGGATCTTAGGAGTTACCTAAATTGAGACTTTTGTGCTGACCAATCACAATTTAATAAAATGCAACTGATTAAAAACATAGCGATGTGTTCTTTCCTTAGCCAAGGATATAATTATTTAATCTCGCACCGTATCTACACAATCTATTTCTAGCTAAGAGTATTATCTTTTCATATTTATTGAAAATATAATATCATGCCCAAAATACAAGTAGGTACACTACGGTGTTAAAATCCTTGAATGGAAGTCTAGACACCACAATCATAACTTTACATGCGTAGGCATTACCATCTATCACATTATTTTCATATTGTACCTTCTTCATTATGTTTATTTATTATATAAATTCTTTATCGTACACAACTTAATAAATAAAGAACGAAAGTTTATAAAAACAAGTGTGTAATGGGCGGTCTTAACGCATAGTGACAACCGCTCTTACAGACAACCTTTGGATGGACTAAACGACAGGTTTACGAATTGAGTAAACATAAAAAAAAAACTTTTATACATAAAAATACTATCGACTTCCAAATAAAAACACTACAAAGTGAAAAATAACTTTATTATTGGAAGTCGGTGTCTTTGGTTGCTACCAATCTTTTTTGTTAAGTACAACGACTTCCAAAAAGATAGTTATTTTTCGCTTTTTAGAATTTTTATTTGGAAGTAAACTAAAAAAACATTTGTACAAAAAAAAATACTACCGGTATTTTTTTTTTGTACAAATGTTTTTTTAGTTTTACGTTTTAGTTGTTCCTAATATGCAAGTTCTTTAGTAAGGTTCCTATAATGCCAGAATAGATTACCCAAATATCATGAAACTTAAACATAACTGGTGAAATGAGAGGTACCAAGATGAACTGTACACATCTGCGTCACCCTTTAATGCGTACTGGCGTGATGTTATGTTATAAAATGGAATAAACATACATGCAATTGCAGCAATCCCGAGAGATTTGCCGTCATTTATTGAAGAGTTCTGTTTTATATCTCCCAAGTTCTACATCAAATGTTCACCAAATTAAAATGGGGCCAATTTGGGAACATACTCTTTTAAACAAAAAAAGTATTTTCAAAATCGGTCCACAAGTAGCGGAGAAATCCGTGAATATACACAAAAAAAACAGTATCGAATACAAAACCTCCTCTTTTGGGAAAGTCGCATAAAATAAGTAAAGATTTTAGTATTGAGTTCTGTCTGTATCTATTTTAGTAATAATCCTGCAAAATTATCTTATCTTACTGCTAACCTTATCTTCCTAATCTTACTATAATTAGATGAATTTTTGTGAGGATGGATGGATGTTTGTAAATCTTTCACACAAAAACTACTGAACGGATTTTCACGAAACTTTACAGAAATATAGCTTATACATCAGAATAACACAAAAACTATCATTTATAAAGGTATTGCGAGAAGAAATAATACAACGCGGGTGGAGCCGCGGGCGGCAGCTAGTAATACAGATGGGACAGTTTGGAGTTTTGGATGGATCTGGGAGAAATATGGCACAGAGATCGATTATAGCTTGGAATAGCAAAAATAAACGAAATAATGATAATTTTTAACTTACTGGCAAAAATTCAAATAACATTTTAATAATTGGTATTGCCTCCTTGGGGTCTGATTATAGCTTCGAGCAGGTTTGGCACTATAATTTAGGAGAAATTGCAAATTCAAAAATGTAGGTATTGAAGATAAGTTCTTTTGTCAAAAATAACACAACGAAAATCGAAGTACTCCACAGATATTTTATCAATTTAATTACAAAATTCTTACCTGTATGGTTTCCATTGTGTATTTGGATAAAATATTCAATCATTCAGTTATTTTCACCTGTGATAATAAACTTTGTTTTTACAAAATAAAATAATGTTTTTCCTCGACACAATTCATTTGTATTTTGGGCGAGCCGCTCTTGTTTCTGTTATTGGACATATTGTAATAAAATAAGGTAATATAACGTCATATTATTTTAATATAATTTTGCTTTCATATCGGATACCGAAAATAGTGGATACAATGAGACATGAGTATATAAGAGGAAGTTTAAAAGTGGTGCCAGTGACAAAAAAGTTGAAAGGGGACCGTTTGTTCTGGTATGGTCATGTGAAGAGGAGGGATGAAACGCATTTCATAAAAGAGTTGTGAATATAGATGTGGATGGATGAAGTGGGAGGGGAAGGCCAAAGAAAAGATGGATGGACAGTGTGAGGAGTGACATGAAACAAAAGGGAGTCAGTGATAGCATGGCGGGGGACAAGACGGTATGGAAGAAGAAAACGTGTTGCGACGACCTCAAAGCATAGCATGCATGCATAGTATGGTACAAGGTCAGGAAGATGATGATCGGATAATGACAATAACCAAATCATCATTGGTCGAGTTGGCATCGCTCGGTTTCCGGGTCCGGCAAAGTATTGGATCCACCTGGGACTTCTCGGTAGCAGTACCTGGATTTGTGCCCCATTTGATGACCCCTATTCTCTGCTTATCGTTTTAAGTAATATAGGCGTAATGTTATGTTGAGTGATGTGTATTTTTAAGGTTTTTAACCATGCTTATTTTACTGCAGATGAAGTTGCAGATGCACCAAAAGGTCTTGGGAGTTATAATTCTTCTACTGGTTTTATTCAGATTAGCTGTCGAAGCTTCTCATGGTAAGTAAAATATATTTGACTAAAATAGAGTATTTAATAGTTTATTACAGTAATTGTTATAGAAAAGGGTCGTCACATAGTCAGCTAAATAAGAAAATGAAGTTCAATGAAATTAATAGCTAAACTTTTATTATCTTTTCAGGTGGAATACCAACTAACGAATACGTCGAACCCTACGATGCCAACCCAAATAAAACCATTGAATGATTTGAAAATAATAAAACCTGGTGTACTTACTTAATTAATAAATCAATTTTGCGACAAAGTTGTATCTATATACTCGTAGCTACCTAGCTATTTTCAACGTCAACATTCTCATGAATTGAGAACCTTAAAAACATAAGAATCATTAGTAAGTTCACAAATTTATATTAATTTCAATAATTTAATCGTTTATCCTCGCACTGGAACGCCTTGCAGAAATTACACAAATGGAGCATAAACTTATTCTACTATAAGTCCAGAAGCCTAATTGCGTAAGTGAATTCAGCAAGGTAAAGGGTTTGACTCCATGAAAGAGTATGAACAATTGAGCTATCACATGCGAGATTAAAGACACGATGTGGATTTCCGTCTAGATATGTCTTTCATGGGGTCAAACCATGGTCGGACCCTTTGCCTTGTAGAATACACTTACGCAATCAGGATGCAGGCTTCCTGACGATATTTACCTTCACATTAGTTTGCGATGTAAAAGATAAACTTAGAAAGTACATATTATGATTTAAAAAAGTCACCAGTCACCAAAGTTACTTACAGGATTTTAACCCACGACCTCAAGCACGGGAGGTGAGGTCTTAGCCACTGGGTTGAGAGGTTAGTTTCCTCTGGTACCTACCTATTCTGCCATGGAGTTAGCTATCTTAGTAGACATAAATCTGGAGGCATGGCAGTGCCCCCAACAAGTCGAGCAAACAAAGGCACCGTACTTATCATCCTTTTCTCGCAGCTTTTAGCAATTAGGTTACAAACAAACAAACAAATTAACCGAGTTGGTTTTACATTAGAAGAACACAATAATGACCCCTTATGTAAAAGTGAAAGCAAGTCGGTTAATGTTACAATGTTAATAGGTGACTTCTGGGTAAGCGTGCTACACTGTCGACCCCATCATCGCTTACCCTCAGACTCGATAGTGGTCAAACGCGAGCATATCGACAAATAAAAAAAAAATGTTTGTTTAACCTAATTAATAAAATACCTACTGAATAAATTAACCGACTTGGTTCTACATTCGATATCACTACTTTTTGTGGTAGAAGAACTGCGCCGTGAGACTTGTTATTTTTAGGGTGAGGCGAAACGAACGTAATTTTGTGAGTTGTAAGTCTCGTAAAATGCGTCACGGAATTTACGCAGCGTTCGGTTTCATGCTAAAGTTCTATGTGTGCAACACGGCGACGCAAAAAGAGTTGTCTGCTGGCTCACGTACATTATTTCAACCGAATTTCACTCGAGTTGAGAGAGAGGAGCGAGGCAGGCGTCAGCGCCCCGTGCAAACATAGAATAGCAACTGAAATTACGTCCGTCCATCTGGGAGCCTAACCGAATTTCAGTTAAACGTAAATTCCAAGACTCATTTTATGCGACCCAAAACTCAAAAAATAATGTTCGTTAGACTTCACCCTAACATGTTATATTTTTATCCGCATTCCTGGACAAAAACCTCATCATTCCCAATGTTCGTAGAAATTAATAACTTGGTCTGTTTTTGCTCAAAACAACCATTGTTAACTCATTATATTTTAGACCAAGGATCCCTAATTTTTTTCAAAATGAAATGTAGCCTATGTCAAATTGGAAGAATGTAGCATTCTATTGGTGAAAGAATTTTTTAAATCGGCCCAGTACTTTTTGAGCCTATTCATTACAAACATACAAACATACAAAAATAGGTACAAATCTTTCCTCTTTATAATATTAGTGTAGATGACTAAAGAATACTTCAGATCAGCAAAATTGACACTAATGTCTTTGTAGCACTTCGTGGTCAAAAGAACACTGCTTCATAAAATTATATTTAAAGTAACAGTCCCAACTTCTAGAATTAATTCGTTAATTTTGCGTCAAAAGTTTGGCCACATCTGTACAAATAATTACTTTTAATATGTTTAATATTAAACTATTGAATATTTTTTATTTGTATATTTTGAAACATACTGTCGATATTATAAGTGTTGACAATGTCTGTACAGAAATCGCCGTATCATCGTCTAAGAAATAACGTTTAATTTCAGCGGATTCTTGTTTTCAGGAGTTTTTGCAGGTTCTTTGATAATATTTAAGAGCTCTTATTTAACTTGCGATATAAGTAAGTATGCTCGGGTCAAATCTTGCAACTTAATTTTAAAGTTGTCCTCAACTGATTAAGATGTAATTTTGCATACACGTTGAGTTTGGATTACAATGCATGGTTAGCTAAGTGACGTCATTCTAAATCCAATATGGCGGACGGTTCAAGATGGCGGGCTAGTTATTTTGTGCACTGCCATGATATGGGTATCAAATGAACGGGTTTGTTGAGAAGAATTCGAAAAAAGCTTAGTTAAAAAAAAAGGTTTTTTTAATGATTAATTTATTATTGACAGGCTCGCGATTGACCTTTGTCTCACCCGATAGTAAGTGATGATGTGGTCTACGATGGAGCACACTTATTTCGAAGAAACCTACGTATGTACCTACCTAGTAAACTATTCAGTAATATTTATAAACATCCATCGCACACAAACATTAACCTATTTACCACACATAAAAATAAAATGCATCAAATATAAAATAAAATATGTCGTACGGCTCGCGTTTTTAGCGTTTCATGCTCTCAATATTGCAGTGTGATGAAAATACCAGGCCTCGGAAAGTATTCGGAGTTTTCTGGTAATAACGCAGGCCTCTCTCACCGACGTATTATGTACTCGTAATATTATAAACATACGTGGAATTTTGTCATTTTATTTGCAAAAGTGAATAGAGGTTGGGAATGTAATATTTTTTGTTTGGTTTGGCTGTTGTGATCCAGTGTTCTGCGATGGATTTTTGCAAGCTATAGTAATATATAAGAAAAACCGGCCAAGTGCGCGTCGGACTCGCGTACGAAGGATTCCGTACCATTATCGCAAAAACGGCAAAAAATCACGTTTGTTGTATGGGAGCCCCACTTAAATATTTATTTTATTCTGTTTTTAGTATTTGTTGTTATAGCGGCTATAGAAATACAACATCTGTGAAAATTTCATTTGTGTAGCTATCACGGTTCATGAGATACAGCCTGGTGAAAGACAGACAGACAGATAGACCGCGTCTTAGTAATAGGGTCCCGTTTTTACCCTTTGAGTACGGAACCCTAAAAATTACAACCGACTTCTAAATAAAAATACAACAAAGTGAAAAATAACTTCTTTTTCGGAAGTCGGTGTTCCTGTTTCATTTTCTTCATTTTTTGACACCAACTTTCGAAAAAGAAGTTATACTACACTTTGTAGTGTTTTTATTTGGAAGTCAGTTGTATTTTTTTGATATTTTTTTTTCTCTTTTTCATTGTGGTACCTAAGCTAGGTACTAGGTACCTATAATGCAAGAATAAATTACTCGAATATCATAAAACTTGAACATAACCGTTAAAATGAGCATGTACCACGATGAACTGTACACATCTGCGTACCCATTTAGAGCGTGCTGGCGTGATGTTATTTATTTAAGATTATATATAGATTTGCTATCATTTATTGAAGAGTTCTGTTGTATGTTTCAGAAGTTCTTCATCAGACCTTCATCAAATTGAAATAGGACCAATTTGGGAACATACTAAATAAAAATAAAAAAATTCAAAGCTGGGGCTCAATTGACGGAAAAATCGATGTGAAAAAGAAATACACCTCTATGTTTACTGCAACAAATTTTCTTTTGTCCGAAAATCATACAAAAATCCCAATGCAAAATTTCTTTTGCTTTCTGTCGATTGTTTCTTAATTTTGAGCTTTCCGTCGCTATCCGCTCACTTACTAACTGGACAGTAAACCTGGGCTGAACTACACGCTACTCGCAAAATAGTTGCCTTTCAACATTAGATCGACTGACGTTTCGCTGTTTCGGCTATCCCGAGCCGGATTTGAAAATTTGAATGAATAAAAAATCGTATCGGCGAGTCGTATTTTTCGTTTTCAATTTTATAAATCCTTACCTTATTGTTTTCGATTCGTTTTCCAGTGCGGCACTTGATATTGGTTTATTTGAATAGAGCTGTCGATTTTTTTGGATGGATAGAATAATTTTAGGCACAGATTTTAGTAGTGATTTTGGTACAATTTCTAGCAGTTGCACTTGTCTATGGAAACTTTTAATTTCCATGTTTACTTTAGTTGACCTATCTAGCTTAAAATTTTGATGGAAGGCTATAAAGCCGTGAGGAATAAGTACAACAGAAATATTCATTATGTAATTCTTTTAGTCCCACATTCAACAGTGGTTGTCCACTATTTTGCGTCGAACAAAAATTTCCATCGATCCAATCAATCATCCACAACCAGTCGCTTCAAATTACACCAAAGTTTGACCCTATAATATTTCCCGATCGCAATTATTCAAAACGGAACCAGCTCATGATGAGGATGAGAGTACTCAATAATTTCACGATATTATACAGGACAGCCATCATCTATCATTTACATCATTGATCGACAAAGAGCTCTTTTGAGCGCTGATGTTGAAATCGAAATGACTTTTACGCATTGCGGATATACGAGTATGTCGTTTGTAGGAGCTTGTGTACTTGTCTCCTCTCGAAATGACGTGTGTCATCGTTCATTGGGAGCTAAAGGATTGACATAATTATCACAGTATTTTATACGTAACAGAGTGAGTAGGGTTTAAAGGTTCGGCAATTGGTGCTTCAATTTTTTTCTCTGTTCTTACACTGACATAAATAGGTTCTTGTTCATATCTGAAACTACAAAGGAAATCCTTCAGTTTAGCTAATGCATTTCATGAATCGGAAAGGCACTTTATGAAAGGTGTTTGCTAAAACATGTCATATTTACCTAGGCTTGCGTGCCCTTTTTGCAGCTGCGACTAAAGCAGTGATGAGCTGGTGACCCACTGGTAACAGCCCTGACTTACAAATTGTTTGTCTTGTTTTTAAACCCAGACAGAGGCTTTACTTTTTAACCAACTTCAAAATGATCACCTATGGGACCGAGATGTGGTTGCTCACAATGGGCCTCATCAGAAAGCTTAATAAAGTCACCCAAAGGGCAATGGAGAGGGCTATGCTCGAAGTTTCCTTGCGTGATCACGTCAGAAATGAGGATATCCAAAGGAGAACCAAAGTTACCGACATAGCCCGAAAAATTTAGTGGGCAGGGCACATTGCTCGCGAAACGGATGGCCGATGGGCTGAAAAGTTCTGGAATGGCGACCGCGAACCGGAAGACGATACGATGAAAGGCCTCCCACTAACTGGACTGAAGACCTGGTTCAGGTTGCGGGAAGGCGCTGGATGCGAGACGCACAGGATCGGTCAATGTGGCGACGCCTGGGGGAGGCCTATGGGCAGCAGTGGACGTCTTTCGGCTGAAATGATGATGATGATGAATGATGAATTGCTGAAACACAACCTAAAATACATACGATCACGTTTATATGATTAAATAACATAATTCTGATTAAACCTCTTAGCACAAAGCCACATTACCAATTTCGGGATCAAAGCTATTCTAAAACATACTGGTTTCAACACAGTGAAAAGAAAATTTACACTATTTAAGAGCCCTGGGGCTCTTAGACGTAGAGCTCCTTTAAAATTTATCATAACAACCTACGCTTAAGCACTTTGTATCCAGACGCCTACGTAAATATGTGCAGTAGAGTTGGAACAGTAGTTTAGTTTGAAAAGAATGTTGAAATAAAAAGAACAAATAATGGATTTAAAATAAACCTATTCATATTCATTTATTGCATTCCATATACCATATTACGTTTTATAGATGTTACACACCAGCTTATAAATAGTTAAGTACACATATGGACACTCTAGGGCACAGCAACAAGTAATTTTCAAACATGTCTCATGAAAATTTCTATCAGTAAAGCAAAAAGAGAAGTATTTACTATGTAAACTGTCAACAACGTTGACATTACTGAGACACAGTCATTCTCTCTACACTAGCTCAGTGCATGTTGACGAGATATCAAATGTCTTCGAAAGTACTAAAACTTTATTCAACTGAATACTGAAGGTGAAAGGAGTATTCTTATAAATGGGAAACTCTTTTCTTGAGATAAAAGCCAAGACCTTTATATAAAACTTTTTTTTATTATTATTGATAGCATAGGCAGAGGTAGAGATGCATTCTCGTTTGCTTTCATGTTTACATTTATGTTTTTTGTTTTTTTTTTTTATTTATTATAGGCTCGCGCTTGACCTCTCACCTGATGGTAAGCGATGATGTGGTCGACGGTGGAGCACGCTTGCCTAGAAGTAGCCTATTCACTCTTAACTTAAAGACCCATGTTGCTGCTGTTTTTCGTTTTTCAATGTATTGCAATAGTACAATTTGCATAGTGTAAGAACAATTTTGTTCAAACCATGAGACTACGGTTGCTTGTCTCTATAGTTTAACCATCTCTTTGATGCAAGCTCAGGGTTAATTATTATACCTAATCATAATACTGATGTTTTATGAACAGAATAAATTAGGTAACGACTAACATCGGACTATGGCTCGTCTAGTCTGGTCTGAAGTTGTATAGCCAGCGGCGGTATATTCCTTGTTCTTGGTATTTCAGCTAGACATTTTCGTATTATGGCCAGAATTGTATAATAGTTTGAATATAAGCAGATTCAAATTAACTTTGAGAATGAAAATTGTGAATCTGAATAAAGGTGCCATGATTTTGAGCCTTAAATGAACGAATCAGAGGGACATTATCGTAATAATTAGTATTTGAATTCCTCTTCCAAATACAAAATTTCTGAGCCCGGCATGAAATTGATCGTCTTTTGTTTTGATGTTTGACTATTGGTGGTTGCTGGATATACTATAATCTTGACATAATTCTCAAGTTGCCTATGGCAAAACCATTGGCTTAAAATATTGTTATACATTTACCTAAAGTGGTATTAAGTCGTTAGTTAAACTTACGAATACTCATAGGCTGCAAAATTTCCTTTACTTACTGAACTTTGACTTACCGCTTTCCTTTACTGAACTTTAGCTTTTGGATTACTTTTTCGGTCAAAACTTACCTTTTTTTTGAAGAGCTAAAAATTCTAACATTCATTTCAATCAAAGCAAGACAATTTGATCTCGATTCATCTCACGTCAACTACTTTCTGGCTATCGATAACGTTCCATTGATATTTCATGAACTGGAATTACATACCAGCGTGGGCAAACTCTAATGGCATTAGGTAAACCTACTCAAAATATCACTATTCAATTCCTCGGCGCAATCGGGTGTGATTTTAACAATTCCGTTTCTAGGAATAACATGGGCTATTCATTGAAGTGCTAGTGTGGGCAGAATGTGTACGTTTTGATTCTATGTTTAGTCGTTACTGCCCTTTAGGTACAACGTACCTTAGGTTCACACTTAGGTACAACATTCTTTTGGCCATGAGGTTTGCATTTGAAGAGTTCTGATGAAAGTTCTATCATGATATTTTTCAACTGTGATTTTGACTCTTTCTTTTAATTAACGTTTAGCGAATATTTTTAGTGGTCGTATAGCTACGGAGTGGAATTCCCTGCCGAAATCTGTGTTTCATTTTATTTTTAACCTGAAGCTAACCCCTTTTTTAGTCAAAGATTCTTGTAGGCTAGCAAGCTTGATCGTTGACCATAATCATCGCTAACCCACGGGTGAGATAATGTTCAAGCATGCGTCTATCAATGTTAACAAAGAGTATCACTACATCACTAATAATAATAGATACTTTAAATTACTTTTGAATTCAGGACACACACCAAATCCTTTACCTTTGTATTTCACCACTCTATAAACAACTTTTCCGTACTGAGATTTATAGCATTTTTAAAATGTCTCTCTTATTTAATCTATATCATTGCTATGCAATTTTAACACCTTACCAACGTTCTATATTTAAATCAATTAAACCCAGAGCATTTATTTAACCCTAATCCAGCGCCGAATACTATATCAACAAAAAGTTCGCCAAAGTATATTTTTCACGTTAGTTCATGGCTCGTTCGTTTGAGCTGTCGGTTTTATGCAGTGGGCTAGAACGGGCGCGAGGATTACATGGTCGGGCCACTCCGGCGGTAGAGGGTTAGAGCGACGCCATGAATTTTAGTTGATACAGTTTTTGTTTGGAGTTGAATTTAATTGAAATAGTTTTTTTATTTAAGGGCATCTTTAGTTCCATCAAGATGATGCATTTAATTTCCCAGAAAGTTGCAAAATCATTTTATGTGACAGGGAGTTACGAACAAAAAATACTAACACCCGAGTTGAAAACCTTAGACACTGCATACGTAGTCACCTGTCTAGTGCCTAAAGTGTTAGAAAGTCTTCTATCAGCGGATCGGTTTTCAAAAAGTCCAAATTGTAAGGTATGGGATTGACATGCGTTACTGGAATATCACGTAAATAAATCCGAAATATTAAGAACTTTTGAAAACTTTTATCACTGATAAAATATCATTCATACTAATACTAATTATACTAATAAATAAGTAATAATAAATCTGTAGAAAAGTCGCGTCGAAAGGGTTTTAAAAGATAACCAATAGAACCCATTTCCAGCATTTTTGGCATTTTTGTCTGTTGGTCGATTTGTCTGTTTATCTATTTGTCTGTTTAGTTGTGCACGCATCACGTAAAATGAACGAAACCAATGCAGATAACTATGATACATAAAAATTGTGCGTAACTTGAATTATTACTTAGTTATTGTTTCACCGCAATCGGTTTACTATATAAAAAGTTAAATGAATTTAAAGTTTTCAAGAAGTAAAATATCACAATACACGCAATTTTGAAGCTCGGAGAGTTGAACTCGATATTCAATAGAAGGCGTTGTGTATTTGATGTCATTTTATGAATGGCGGTGTTAAGATAATCCGCGAAATCCGCGAATGACCCTAGAAACAAAATGGTAGACAGGTGGGTGGGATGGGTTCGGTAGGTTTTCTAGTTTTACTCGTGTTTCATCGCACTATCGTAAACGTCAAACGCCCGTCGAGTAACAGTAATGGAAAACCACTTTTTTAATAAAAATTGACATACGAGAACGTTTACGTTAGGTAACGCGATCGAGTAGGTTAAAAAGTCCCACCAAGGTGACCCTTGTATTTAAAACGTTTTCAGTAAATATCAAAAGCCGTATATTTTTAATAGATTTTGCCGTGTATGATCCAGTTAACGTTTTTATTAGTTTTTTACTGCAAATGTACGTAAAACTCATATTTTAAATTAACATTTTTCGCATATCGTATGCACGTTGAAGTTTAATGTTAAAAAGTTGTCTTTTTATTTTCATCGTCATGTGATAAGCTGAATTTGAAGTGAAATTATTGTTAATAATGATAAGTACATCCATTTACTGTTTTTCACAATTTTCTATGAATTATTATGCATTTGCTACATGATTAGTTAAAGTTTCAGTATAGCTATGAAGCCTATGTTGATGAGTCGATCCGAAATCCGACCGCTGCAATAACGCTTTACTAACAAAACAAAATTAAGTCAACTTTATTTGGAAAAATCTTTAATGGTTAGTGTAAACATCATGGTAATCACGGGGCTTTATGACAGTCACATTTCCCATCAACACAGACTCCATTGCCTGGTGGCCAGGGTCCGGTTCCAGTGAGGTGGCAGGAACGTTGGCACTCCATGAAATTACACACGTAGCGACGAAGCTTAGCGGGATCCCTGCTATAATTGTCGTAAAATAAAAGGACAAAATATTGAATGCATTGGTAACAATCAATAAACATAGCCTTTTCCGAACTATGTTGGCCTAGGCTTCCAGCACCCCTAAATGGGTCCAGGGGCAACGGGTTCGGGGACGTCCGTTGCCCCCCACACATCAGGACCCGAGGTGGCTAACTAACTAACTAACGGACTGACAAAATACCCATAATAACTCAATTTACACATTCGTCGTTGTATGTTCCATAATTATCTTGAAAACTGCTGATTCGATTTTGATGAAACATACACTATTCCCTAAGTTGAGAGATATCCAATAAAAAAAATGGTCACGATTTGATAAGTAGTTTCGAAGAAATGCGTGTACAAACATACATATCTACGTACATACAAACATACACTTATGAAATTTGGCACACATGTTTAGAAGCCCATACACAGTAACTTATGTGAATATTGTGAAGTGCGTACATATGTGTCGAATTAATTAGTTCCGTTTTTTTTAAGTCGGTAAAAAAGTAAACATACAGTACAGTACATACAGTAGAACTTCTTCCCTGTTGGAAAGTTGGTTAAAAATCACCTTATATAAGTACAGGATTTTGAGTTCAAAACCAACATGAATATAGCACTATTTACTATTTGCATAGTAAATAGTGATTTACTATGCAAGTTTGAACTTTTTGTTTTGACGTTGGAATCAACGATTTGCTAGTCAACGGGAGAGCTTGAATTTTATGACAAGCGTTAATGAATCTGCATTAACATAATCAAGTTTTATAAAAAATAAACATTGAGAAAAATTGAAATACTTTTGTGCAGAATGGTCAATACGTATTAACATAGTAATTCATCAGATAAATAAGGATAACTTAAGACATTATACCGAAATTAAAGTATTTTTTTAGAAATCTTGGTCGTAGTGTGAGTGTGTGTAGGTTCTTGTATCTAAGTCACGTCCAAACCAATTGATTTTGACAACGACTTCTTAACGTAATAGTCATTCGATTCTGCAATAAACTTCACCGTAAAGATGATGAGAGCATGAAGTGAGATGTCATTTGAATTGATGCTAGGCATTGGCAGCTTGAGTTGTAAGTGTAATGTAAATGACATTAAAATGACTTCAGCTTTGTGTAAATTATTTCATCACCACTGCAAATAAAACGGTGAAGGAAAACGTTGTGAGGAAACCAATATGTCCTAAAACCAAAAAATCGACGACCTGTGACATTCACCCACCCGCATTGGGCCCGCTTTGGTGAATAATGGCCTTTTCCTACTCTTACAGAGAGAAGGCCTGTGTCCCAGCAGTGGGAACACTAAACGGCTGATGATGATGATTGATAGCTTACTTCACTTAAATAAGTTATTACAGTGAGATTCTTACAGAATAGCACTACCGGACTGGTGTCGTAAGAAAACTTCTTTACCAAAAACGGTGACAGGATCTTGAAGATGGCAGGTTATTGTCGGAAAAAGCTGTAGGATCTGATTGGGATTAATTTCCATGAACTTTTATCTAGCAGGGAAAGGGTAAATAAATGGACATATTTTTTTACGACGGAAAAAGAGTGGTTTTATAAGTTTGACGTGTGTACCTGTGCGTTTGTGTATGTATGTATATGTTTATTTGTTTATCTGTCTGTGGCATCATAGCTCCTAAACGGATGAACCGATTTTGATTTAGTGTATTTTTTGGAAAGGTGACTTTATCGAGAGTGATCTTAGCTATGTTTGATGAACATCGGTTCAGCTGTTCAAAAGTTATGGGCGTTTTATTGTTTGAATCGGGATATTTTCGGAAGATATCGTGTTCCATAGATTGTCGACCGAATTATGTTTACTACTAGATAAATTTTGTAGTTTAAAAAGTATGAAATAAAAAAGGTGTCGAAGAATTTTTAAACTTTACTTGTCATAATATCATAATTTACAATTAATTGGTCTTTCGGGATTACGTTACAGTCGCAAATGTTATTGACGCAATCGCCACCTCCCTTAGGTCCAGTGCCGTAGCAGTGTCTCTGGCATGCGTGGAATATGCAGAAACCCTGTCGACGCACCCTGTTCCAGGGGGCCCTGATGAGATCAATGTCGTCTCCTAGAAACGAAATACGGGTTTATTTTATTGCAATTTTATTTCAAAATAATTTTAACTAGTTACATTATCAAGTCTGAGTATCTCAGGAATGGCCATTTACAGGAGGTTATGTTTCGCATTTCAGACACTGTACACCAGCTCATTTAAAAAAGGCAGTAATTAATATAACCATTCTTGCTTAAGTGAATTAGTGATTTCAAACTTATACTAACTAATGTATAAGTCCAGATTTCCTCACAAAATTTTCCTTCACCGATACCAGCGATGTCTTTGATAAACTTAGAAAATATATATTGAGTTGAAGTCACATTGGTACTGGCTCGGATTTGGATCTACGACCTCGAGAACGAGAGGAGAGGTCTTAGCCACAGGGTCACCACGATACCATTTTCCAGAGTTTTTAATCCAAGGCCACCAATTTGATGGACATGGGAATTGAGCCTACGATGTGTTGAGCGTTGAATTATTGCTCAGCTTTGTGGGGACTATACACATCAATCATTTTGCTTTCGCAAGCCGCTGCAGTGTGACTATTATATACTCCCTACTGTTATGCTTCGTTCCAAAAGATAAATAAGACAGTACAAAATTCACTCACCTGGATTCAAGGTTCCTGCACAAACGAAGGCTATAAAAGCCGCAAACATAGCGAACATGAGAAAATACTTCATCTTGTATCTTGAACCTCTTGAAACAATTGAATGGCTAAGCTGGTCTTCCATGACCTTATATACTCTACAGGAAAACCATCGCAAGTGGAAACAAACTTTAAATTTGCTATTGCGAAAACATTTGCTGAACAAAACTAAACTGTATTTTATTTAAAACACGGATTGCGAAATCGCCAATAGACGGCAAATGTTATAGTTTTAAGGCCGGTAATATTAAGTATCCTTCACATTTGAAAACAAAACGTAATTTTGGGAAGAGTGCATATGAAAATATTTTTTGTAACCACGCAATGGGACTGAGTTTATTGAATGGTAAAAAAAACACAAAAAATATTAAATGTTTGGGAAAATCTAACGTACATTTTACAAAACAATGGAAACAATACTAATACCAATTTACTCTCGGGTCTGAATAGAATAGAATATACTAGTGTACGCCAAATTAATTACTCAATTATTTTTTTTCATTATATATAGACTCGCGCTTGACTTCTATCTCACTTGATGGTAAGAGATGATCTAGTCAACGCTTGCCTAGAAGTAACCTATTTATTCTTGAGTTAAAGACCCCGAGGATGTGTCTGTCTATTTTACAAACAAACAGGCAGCAAACAAACTTGCTAGGAAAAGGATTGATTTTGATAAGATTTGGTAAATCCAAATGACAATAAAAATCTAATTTATTCTTCTTCCGTAATTATGGTAAATACATCTTTAGATAACAATATTCTTTTATTTTTCAACAATATTAATTAAATGTAACTCGCTAAACTAGTCTATAGTTGTTTACATATCACCATTTGAACACCGCAAAAAAATACAAAACCATCTAATGGATTTGTTATTTTATTGCTGTTGTTAAATGCATCAAATTCAATTAAGATAACTTAGATTTATAGTCGTGTTGGACATTTTATTTTAAGGAAAGTAATAACTTTATTAAATGCCTTAAGTTAGATTAATTGTGATCATCCTCTTCCTGCCCTTGTACCGTGTTACTTGGGGTCGGCGCAACACGTTTTCTTCTGCCATCCTGTTCCCCGTCACGCAATCACTGACTCCCTTTTCTTTCATGTCACTCCTCACATAGTCCATCCATCTTTTCTTTGGCCATCCCCTCCTTCTCCATCCATCCACATTTATATCAATAACTCTTTTAGTAACATGCGGTTCATCCCTCCTCATCAAATTACCATACCAGGACAAACGGTATCCTTTCAACTTTTCTGTCATTGGCGCCACTTTCAAACTTCATCTAGTATAATCATTTTTCACTTTATCCATTCTCGTCACTCCCACATCCGTATTAATATTCTCATCTCTGCTATATGCAATCTCTTTTCATCCATCTTTTTCACAGTCCAACATTCTGATCCATACACTACGACAGGTCTAACCACGGACTTGTCCGTAGGTCGTAAGTTGTTCCAGTGACCTGTCGCCATTTCATCCACCCCGAGTTGATCCGGTGAATTACGTCTCGGTTTACCTCGCCACCCCCTTGGACAAGAGAACCTAGGTACCGGAAGTCAGAGCACATCGTTATGGGTGTTCCAGCGACAGCTATAGGCATGGAACTGGAGAGAAGAGAAGATAGTTTAATTGTGATAAGCAAAAAATAGGTGCTTTGTATAAAAGTTTATGGATTCTATTGGTACCAACATAATAAAAAAGATATCGATTATTACAAGCCAGACTGTCTTTATTGTTGATACAAACCTGCATTAGTTAGAAACAGCGTCGCAATCATTATCGCTCACCACTAGAAGTGAGACAACAGGTTCCAACAGGAGAAGTATTATAATAGAAAATACTAAATAAAATTTAAAATCTATTAAAAAATCAAAACATAATTTTATTTCAACGAAATGTTTAATCTAGTTGCACAGCGTCAGTACGTCTCTATAGAGAAGAAAGTGCAAGAGACTCCACGGACACTCTTTTCCATCAGTTTTAATTTTAAGAATTTGGTTACATCATTCTCGTTGGAAAAATATATATATGTCGGAAGGATGTAAAAAGACGTGCACGTAAAAGCGTCTACAGTAAAAAACAAAAATACAATAAGTAATTAAAACAGGCCGAGGCAGCTAAGTTATGACCTATCTCATCTGATGGCGCCCGTTCACGAACATTACGAATGGATTGGCACCACTCAGTTCAACCATCATGAAGGGAACCGAATGATCCGACACATGTGCCACCATCAGAGATACCTTAGAGGAGGACACACTCTCAACTGCAAGTCAACGAAAGACATATAGGTACAGAAAATGTAAACAATTAATAAATCATTTGGATTGAGCTTCGCAAAGAAATATACCGTGACCTGAATTAGGATATACGATTCTCTTTATCCTAATTATTTGTATATTCCCGTTGGATGATTTATGACTTTCCGTGGACGAAGCTGCTATAAAAAGATAGTAGAGATATTTTACAAGGTAATGAAATACTGAATTACTGCAATTCTTGAGAAGGATCATTAGCTACATTACACAAATTATTATGCATAGTATGGGACCAACCATGAGATCACGAAATATAAATCATGTAGTCCATGATCCCTTTAAAGCAATTGTGTTATTACACCCTATATAAATAATCCAGCACTAAACGGCAAATCTCCTTGACTTCACTGTTTCAGAATAAAAATACCCATCCAGCTAAAGCCACATTTTCAAATAAATATGATTTTTAAAATGATAGACCATATTATAAGCAACAGCATCTTATATAAAGTTCCAAGCCACTACGTCGGCACGCAGGCAGTTCAACTCAAGCTCAGCTACTACGAATAAAATTTCCATCTTTCGCGTAGTTTACTTAGATTTAATTTTTATAGGAATCCTATGAATGCGTAGTATTTATATTAATAAAATATATTGGCTGCATTTTTAAAAGGAAAAGCGTTATTGTGGAAACCGGGGATTATCATGTTTAAGAAATTGACTCGCATATTGTTCCGTTGTTGTTGAATTAGGTAATTTACCTAAGTTTGCAATATTTGTAAGTATGTGAGAACCATGTTCCTATTTATCAAATGAATGAATTTACCTGCTGTTTGTAATACTTTATATCTCTACTTAGTATAATAGTGTTAGTCTGGATGCATTGTCCTCACGTATATGAATTAAAGTATGTATGTAAATATTAAAGAAAATAAAACTAATTATTTCCACATGCATTCATACAATTTTTACATAGTTTATAACGCTCAATCTTTTTGAGGCAAGATTATGTGCGCAAAACACTTGTGTGTAAATCACTTTTTTTAAAAGGGTAAGTGTGGAGTTTCTTGTCCGTTCTTCTCCATAACAAGCTTCTTTTCCAAATGGACGGAAAATTCAATAATTATTACTTATAAATTTAAATTTTTGATGTTCACAATTGCCGCTTAATGTCCTAATTGAAATAAAGAAACATGACTTTGACTTTATCCAAAAGTCGGAAGTAACTTACTAATGCAGAGCTGGGTTGTTGCGAACACAGTATACGCGAAACTTCAGCATTGTACCAAATTTTTCAATATCCGCATCAGCATCAGCATTGATCGATGACTGAAGAGAGGACGGGGCTTAATAGCACGTGTTCTTTTCAGTTGCGAGTTTTGACCTATTATTTTGTTTATTAAAGCTCACAAAATTATGAAACTATATCGTCATATTACCCGAAAGACGTCCACTGCTGGACATAGGCCTCCCCCACCCCCCCAAGTCGTCGTCGCGTGCGTCTCGATTGAAGTGGATTCCTGCCACCCTCACCACGCATCTGTCCTTTTAGTGGGAGGCCTTCGAACGCAGAGTCTTCCGGTTCGCGGTCGCCACTCCAGAACTTTTCGGCCCAATCGACCATCCGTTCTGCGAGCAATGTGCCCCGTTTGATAAGGTGCTGTTAGGTAATATAATGACTTTGCTGGCATTTTAAACTAAATTCATTTAAATATGCGAATACATAGGAATTGCTTTATCCTAAGATAACCCTAAGAATGATGTATGCGTATGGACGAAACGTTTTGAAATACTTTCATTACTTAGAATCTTTAAGTCAAGAGTGAATAGGTTACTTCTAGCACATAGTATGTAAGTGGCGGATCTTTTAAATAAGCGTGCTCCATCGTCGACCACGTCATCGCTTACCATGAGGAGATATAACAGTGATATAACGCGGATCATCAATATCAAAAAAAGTTATTGATTTATTTTTATTCTCATCCTTTTAACTGTCACAACATTGAGGTACCTATTTAATCTAATGAATGATGAAATCAATATTAATTTGATGAAAATGTGTGTAATCGGGCAATAAAACGGTAGGTATATTAAAATTATTTATATCGCTTCGTTCAAAATACCCAGACCTAATACATAAAGTTATTAAGAAGTTAATGGAACTAATAAGAATAAAAGCTAGAAATTGGATATTATGCACTATCAAAATGCCAAAATAAATATGCGTTATAGCAAATAAATATGCATTAAAAAGGGCGACATATATGCACTATGAAAATAATTTTGTCATTAGAATTTACGTTTTTTGTCACAATGTATTAAATTTTCAATTGTAATTTCTTTGACAACATACAAACTAATATTTTTTTAGAGCAAAATTGTGACGTTTGTTACTTTATATTAATTTGTAGATGACCTCTACGTCCACTGACGTTATTAGATAGAACTTGAAATTTTGCGCCATTTTTGCAGAAATTTTTTCAAGCCAGACCTTTTTTTTTCTTGGAGAAATGCTCATGTATACTGCACTACCACGGGGAGATAGTGCAGTTATGTGGGACTCTAACCCACTAAAACTCCACGGTGTCCTCCTGTGCAGCTTAAGGTAAGAACACGGGCACGCGTTAGCACTTACCACGAACCAGCCGCGGCTGTCCGTCACCGGACCCTCCTCTGAGGAGTACCCCCATCACCGGCGAACCAGGGAACAAACCAGCACATGGTCGCCAGACAAACTTGCGTATGGCTCCCTTGGTCCCTTGTGACGGGTCAAGGTCAATGGCCCCGCCACCTATACCCACCGCCATTTTTCGGCCGCAGAGGATAGGGAATAGGGCTAACGCTGTACCGACACTCTTCCTAACCTGCGGCCCCACCGCGTCCGCCATCAAACAGTGGCGACATCGTCCATGCCGTGGAAGGTAGGGAGAGCGGCCCAACGCAATACCGGCACTCCTCTCCCGCCGCGGCCTCCAACCCTCAGCTGCGATATTGTATGGGTATGGGAGGCTCATCCGGCATCTCGGCCCGCCTCATTTGTGATGTCGCCCAGGCGGCACCGCAACCTACTTGTTAGCCGCTACGTCGTCGGCTTATCGTCAAAAGCCCTGACGAGCGGCCCCACCTCAGGTTCCTCTTCGCTTCACCGTGGGTGAACATGCAAGGGCTACTGAGCCCCCCCGCCTTGACAATGAGGGCACCGGGGGGGTTTCAGGCCAGTCCTGGGTTTTTATATAGAACATCTGTTAAAAATGCAACACCGCTAAAAACTAACTACTGAAGTAAGGACTATCAATGAAAATGTACTAAAATAAGTATTAACGCTATAAAATTAGGGTTTTATTAATTTGCATATGCAAACATGCGAATGCATATAATCCGATGTCTAATAACAGGTAATGAAGTCGATCATATAGGTAATGATGACGTAATGGCCCAGTCGCCTCTCGGTCTTCAAAAATCAGGCAATTACCAGTGTGACTATTTAAATTCAAAAGTTCTTTCTGAGTTTATTTTAGAAATCCTGCATAGATAAAGGAAAACACTGAAGGAACTTGGACTTACCTTTAACTTGCTGTTGCCCGCGACTTCGTCTGCGTAGCATTAGTACTTCGAATAGGCATTTTTTTATACCGCGCAATAATATTGTAGGCGTGGGCCATCTTACTTGAGACATTATTAGTTCAACATACAAACTTCCAACCCCTTAATGATGATTACCGGGATAAAAACTATCCTATCTCCTTTTTGGGACCTAAAAATATGAATCCTCATACTAAATTTAATATAAATCAGTTCAGTGGTGTAACTTTCGCATTTATGGTATATTTTTTTTTTTTTTTTTTTTTTTTTGTCGACGGGGAAAATCATCTTATGACAAATCCCGCTCTTGGGTGGAGCGGGAGATAGTGTCAGACTTGTACTGACTAAAAACCCCGCGCCGTTCCTTCTAGCCTTCATACCGGGGCTCTAGCTTCCTTTCGGATAACATTTATGGTATTAAGTATAAACAGAATAGTGTGGATTAGTTTGAAATCGCCAACCTGTCTTGAGCAAGCGTGGTAATTTGGGTATGCTCGTTTCCTGTATAAGAAGAGTTATTTGACCTGCTGTGGGATAGTAACGGGCTGTACCAACCTTAAATAGAGACTCAAACGGCCAAGAGAAGGCTCAAGTCTAACCAGGGTTTTGCTTGCACGTTGCATGCAAATCTTTTTAGAGTTCCGTCTCAAAAGGAAAAAAGGAACCCTTATAGGATCACTTCGTTCTCTGTGTGTCTGTCTGTGTGTCAAGAGTTTTTTCAATGGAATGCCTGGAGATACCACATTGAAATTAATATGATATACTCAAGTCTGCAATCCCTTGGATCTGTAAAAAAAATAAAACTTCTAATTCAACGCGATCAAAAGATATAGCCGTTAATGTCATGTATTTGAGGTAAGAGAATCAAAACCTAAGGGTACTTCCCGTCGACCTAGAATCATGAAATTTGGCAAGAAGATTATCTAACAGCATAATTACAGGAAAAAATCTAATAACTTTGAATTAGAAACTACATAAAAAAAAAGATAATTAACTTATTTGCAAGTAAACTGCCCGCGACCTATCTATACTTATAATATTATAAAGCTGAAGAGTTTGTTTGTTTGTTTGAACGCGCTAATATCAGGAACTACTAGTTTGAATTGAAAAATTCTTATTGTGTTGGATAATCCATTTATCGAGGAAGGTCATAGGCTATATAAAATCACGCTACGACCAATAGGAACGGTGCATAAATGCAAAATGTTGCATAAACGGGCAAATTTATTCCTTTTTGAGAGCTTTCGTTGCATGCGCTGCGTAAACGGTTTAAGTAACACAACAATCATGTATGTGGGGTAGGTAGGGTAGATAGGTAGGTAGGTAGCCAGTTGACGGGAGCGAAGCCTCGTAGGACAGCTAGTATATTGATATATGGGGACGAAAGTTTTCGAACAGCAAAGTTAATTTTGTCCCTTCGTTAGAGCAATGTTCGGTGATATCATTGTTTATGAACGTCATTACTATTAAGTACCTATTTTTTATTTTATGGAATGTAGCTGTTTATATGGAACCCTCGGTGCGCGAGTCCGACTCGCACTCGGCCGGTTTTTAACCGGTTTCGCAAATAGGAGGAGGTTATAGATTCGACTGTATTTTTTTTTTTACCTACGGTCTTTTTATTGAGTGAACCGATTTTGACGATTCTTTTTTTATTTGAATGCTTGTCATGTGGTCCTATTTTTTTTTCATCAAGATCTGATGAAGAACTTCAGAGAAATACATCAGAACTCTTCAATAAATGACGGAAAATCACTCGGGATCGATACCATCGCATATCTGTTTATTGTTTACACCATTTCATAACATAAAATCAAACTGGTACGCTCTAAAGGGGTATACAGGTGTGAACAGTACATCCTGGTATACTCTCATAGCACTAGTTTTGTTTAAGTTTCATGATATTGGGTTAATCTATTCAGGCTTCACTTTGGATACTATACGCGTAGGTTCCTAGCATATATAACTGGTTCATTATGTACCACGACTAAAAAGTGAAAAATAAAAAATCTTATTACAAAAACTGCAACCGACTTATAAACTAAAACACTACAAGGTGAAAAATAACTTCAATTTCAGAAGTAGGTGTGAAAACGAAAACAAGAACACCGACTTCCGAAATTGAAGTTAGTTTTCACTTAGTAGTGTTTTTGTTTGGTAATCGGTTGTATTTTTTGTATAAAGGTTTTTTATTTAATACATACTCAAAAGGACATGGCTAGACAACTGCCCTAAGCATGTATAGAAATTTCTCACTAGCTCGTAACATTCAAATATTCATTAATGAATTATTACAGTTTCATTATTATTCTAGAACTTTCGTGAATTAATCATTTAATTAAAAGTTTTTTTCATGTTTTTGCTAACCTAAAATTCCATTCTACGAAAAATTGTGGTCAATAAACCTACTTTTTAAGATATTTGCGTAAGCCAAAATGAACAGAATTCATTATTATTTATTTTTGTACCTATCGTAATACATCTCAAAACGTTGCTTGATTTCTTTAATTGCATTTATCTGATTTCTAGAAATTATTGGCAAAATCTGGAAAGAAACGGCACTTCAATAGTGCTGACACTAAAAAGTTACAATCGATTATTCTCGATTACCCTTGATTCGGTTAGAACCAAAATAAAAAAAAAAAACATGTTGGGGGTATCGTGGGAAATCGCTCTGAACGAAATTCCTTTCGCCGGGTAGCTAACTAGTATGGTCTTAAATTTTAATTGTGTATTGATTCATCATGAGAGGCATACACTGTGGTCTAGTTACAAATGACAGATCATCAAATGAGAGCCAAGACGTTGGTCCCAGCTCTCATTTGTAAGCCGTTGGGCTTAGCGAGCTTTCCAAGGCACGAAAGAAAGTCGTTCTATAATGATGGTCACCCATCCACGGAATGACCTCGGCAAGCATTGAAGATCGACCTGTGCGGCTGTTATTATTTGACCACGAGCTCCTCTAAACGCCTTACTAAAGTATTACAGCAAAATCTTGTTCTTTTACAAGTTTGTATACCCATTAAAATAGGAGTTTCTACGATTTTATTTTCAGGATTGTGACGATATAAAAAGGTCCTCTAACTTTTTTCATACGAAATACTAATATTCAGCATTATATATAACTAGTTAAAACGTTTATACATTGCTAGGGCAGTCGCCCATACTTTATTTAGCTATGTCCTTTTCAAAGTCCGTCACCAGCACTTAGAGGTATTGGAGGTGACGGACTTAGAAAAGTTTTTAGTTTTACTATTCACTTCACTTCTAAAATACTGGCTTCCTCTTTATTTTATAAAGACTCTTGTACACCAAATAATCGTGACAGGAGGATAGGTAATATTCAGTTGGATGCCGACCATACACCAAGTACGTAATACTTCCATCAGAATACTGAACTTAATAACATTGTGTTATGCTTGAGTTACCTGTTTCACTAATTTGCATAAACTGTTTAGTAGATGAAGGGGGATGCTGGAAGAGACCATATATTTTGCCAACTTGCATTTGGTTTAAGCAAAAGTAGGATGGAATAAAGATTGAGTCTTTACCCGATTTGATGCGCAATAGAGGTAACATCTACTAACCCGCCCTGGGCCGTACTATGACCAACTTGCTCGAACAACTTAACTCGGAATTAGTTGCTAACACAAGGTTAATTTAACAATATTGTATGATAAACTGTCAACATAACCTAGCAACTAACTCTGAGTAAAGTTTTTCGTGCAACTGGGGCTCATGGAACAGTGCCGAAACCTTTAAAAATGGTAAAAAGTGACAAAAAATTAAAGTAGGATGAAACCCATTGGAAAAGGAAGAGAATGTAACAAAAAATGAAAGGAAAAATAATTTACGGGTGATCTGATGTCGTATATTTATATATATATATATATTTGGTAAATAAAAAAGTTGTAGATCTTTTTGTTACCTATAACTTTGCCATTTAACTTTTTCCATAGGACTTGTAGTTTTGCCGGACATCGAGATAAACCGTTTTCTTCCCTTAAAAACTCAATCCCTTGCACTTCCCAACCTCAGATTGCCCGTAAATTAGTTTTCCTTTCACTTTTGTTATAATCTCTTCCTTTTCCAATGGGTTTCATCATACCATAAATTATTAATTAATTTATCGACCCTGGTCTATAACGTTACAACGCTATTATGATCCCGCTGTGACAAAGGGCGCTCTTCGTCCTGTATAGCTTCGTCTCTGTCTCACAGTGGAGCCATAATAGTTTTAACTTTTCAGAGTAAGTCTCTCACGGCGACGAGTCCTGCGATCGTACTATGACATGCCATTGCCATCTTGATGCCGTTGTGAATAAGGGATAGTTTATTCGTCTTATATGGCTCCTTCTCTCTGACGCACCAGAAGCTTGAAGTTTTAAGATGTCATATATATAAATCCATACTAATATTATAAATGCAAAAGTAACTCTATCTGTCTGTTTGTTATCTTTTCACGCTTAAACCACTGAACCAATTTAGATGAAATTTGGTACGGAGATAGTTTGAGACCCTGGAAAGGACACAAGATAGTTTTTATCCCGGAAATCATCCTTTAAGGGGTGGGCAGGGGGGTAGAAGTTTGTTTGATGAACTAATGATTTCTCAATAAAGGCGGCCCACACACCGATAATATTATGGCGCGATATTAAAAAATAGGCTGTTCAAAATATTAATGCTACGCAGTCGAAGTCGCGGGCAACAGCTAGTTGGATTATAAATACTTAATATCTCAATAGAGCGATGATGGTATACTATATACTGTTATTCAGAAACACGATACGCGATTACCACGGATATGGTGATTACTCCAACTACTTTAGGATCACATCTATTTAGAAGCAGAAATCAGGTTTCGTTTTAACACTGTTCCGTTGGTAGGTTCATCTAGTAAAATCAAAGATCTGTGTTGTCCCGGACACTCAGCGAGTAGATGTAATAAATGCCCGCCCACCTGCAAGGGACCCTCTTTTCTCTTAAGAAATAAACTTTGCTGAAAAACGCACCTTTTGTATATTTTCTTCCTTCAATTTTTTTTATGACGTCCATCCATCTTGTCTGCAGGAGGTAACCCAGTTATTATATCTTGTTTCTGTTATATAATGACGTTGATAATTCTGTCATTTTCGGTGGGGAGGAATATTTTTATCGGCCATGTTTGATTTGGTTTTTTTTGATGATCATTTTGTAGCAGGGAAGCGCTATAATCTAAATGATGTAACCGTAACAGTTTTGAACCCATTTAAGTTTATGTACTCAGTATATATTTTACATTTTGGGCAGCTGCAATTTGTCCGTTACAACCCATAGCGATCCTAAAATAACATTACTAGTACAAGATTTTTTAATTGGAACGATGCACATAAGAGTATTTGCATGAAAAAACCGGTCAAATGTCCAAACAATAAGTTACACAAAATATCTTTTAAACCATTTTTTTGTTCAAGTTTGATAACCAATCTGAAAATTGGTCGCCATAAAATTGCTACTCGCACTTGCTTATTGTTGTAAAGCCAGTCGGAACACATTTATTGTTGCAATCGCACGTCTTGGTGTTGTCTTACTATTGAATTTTCGTGTGGTATACCACAGAAAAAATATTTATTGAATATGGAGGTGGAAGGTATGTACCATATTTAAATATGCAATTTTATTGTTTTATGTTTCTTTTATACGTATACGAGCTATGTTAAACATGTCATATTTGGGAATTTATTTTTACTTATAATTTTGCTATAATAGTTTATTTGTTTAAGTGTCTGGCATTGTATTTTTTTTAAAAGAGTAAGTTTGGAGTTTCTTGTCCGTTATTCTCCATAAGAAGCTACTTTTTCGAATGCACGGTAGAATAAATTTATATTACTTGTTAATTTTAATTGTTAACGTTCGAAAATGCCGCTTAATGGCCTAGTCGAAATAAATACATTTGACTTTGACTTGTCGAGTGTCAGAAGAAAATTCTCCGCCTTTATCAGTAATTTTCTTTTAATCCATTCGAAGTTTTTCATTCGAAGCCGTTTTTAATGCAAAGCCGTTTTTTTTAATTTAGCCTAGATAACATCAGTGTTGCAAGTGCAAAGAAGGAGCATAGCTATAACACATGATTTAGACGTTCCTCCTGGATCCTACATCTTATTTAAAATTGAGGCCAATTTAAAGTTTTCACGCACAGAAAAAAAAACAAACAAACAAAACAGACAAGAGCTACTACAAACAAAGGCAATATATAATTAGTGTAAAATAAAAACTTTTTAACAAAAAAACAACCGACTTCCAAACAAAAACACTACAAAGTGAAAAATAACTCAAATTTCGGAAGTTGGTGTTCCTGTTTACTTTTCTTCGTTTTTGGGCACCCACTTCCGAAATTGAAGTTATTTTTTTCTTTGTAGTGTTTTTGTTTGAAAGTCGGTTGTAATTTTTGTAAAAAAGTTTTTTATTTTTCACTTTATAGTTGTGGTATATAATGCTGCAGTTCTATAGGCTAGGTACCTACACGTATAGTGCCCAAAGTGAAGCCAGAATAGATGAACCCAATAACATGAAACTTAAACAAAACCGGTGCAATGAGAGTATACCAGGGTGAACTGTTCACACCTGCGTACCCCTTTAGAGCGTACCAGTGTGACATTGTGTTATGGTGTAAACAATAAACAGACATGCGATTGCATCTATCCCGAGTGATTTGCCGTCATTTATTGAAGAGTTCTGATGTATTTCTCTGAAGTTCTTCATCAGATCTTGATGAAAAAAAAAAATGGGACCACATGACAAGCTTTCAAATAAAAAAAGAATCGTCAAAATCGGTTCACCCAATAAAAAGACCGGAGGTAAAAAAAATAAAAATACAGTCGAATTGATAACCTCCTCCTGTTTGCGAATTCGGTTAAAAAAACAATACTTCTTTCTATCTCACTCTCCATCAATACATATAGTATTACTATTACATTGCATAATACTCGATAAACAAATGACGATCCTAAACAAACACGACCAAGATACGGTTGTTATAAGTTTCGCAAATAGATGAGAAGCGAACAGAAGCTTTTCCTGTAATGAAGACATGACATTGTAGGCATAATAATAGTATCTTATTTGTGTAGATTGGGGATGACAATGTGAAATAGAGCTACTAGGCATCGATCGAAACTCAGTTGAATGAGATATTCTATGAATCCCTCAGAAAGTTGCTCACTATACATTCTGGGAATACTTTTGTTGTGCTTATATTTAAGAAGTGGAATTCCCTGCCAAAGTCTGTGCTTCCCGATAGCAACAACCTCGGGTTCTTTAAGTCAAGATTAAATAGGTTACTTCTCGGCAAGCGTACTTCACCGTCGACCACATCATCGCTTACCATCAGGTGTGATAGTGTTGAATCGCGAGCCTATCAATAATAATAATAAACAGTATCTCTCCACCGTAGTATCTCTATGTATACGTCGTGGTGGGGCTTGCGCGTTTTAATGATCCCTAGGTCTGCGCCGGTAGATTTTACTTTGCTGATTGATTCTACTTGCCGCAACATACCTAAGGTGAGGAGCCAGACTAAGAGAGAAACAATCCGCAGGGCAGCTTTGTGGCGAGCTGGTGGGCAGTGGCGACCCTACGGACCTGATCTCCACGGAGAAGTCTTGTCCCTCATCTCCAACTTGTCTTTAGTGGCCGGTCGGAGTGAACACTGACGGGGAACAGAGCTCCCACCTCTCTCTTGCCTTAATTGGCTGGGTTGAGTGGAGATTCGCAAGAGCAAACGTGCTCGGAGGAAGGAAGTTAACACAGTAAGATGCTGGTAGGGATTTTGACCGTACTTCCGGGATTGTCCTGATAGCCGTGGTATACCTCTCCACTCCTCAAGCACCTCCATATATGTTGCCCTCTTGGCGCTTCGTCACTAAAGTGCTAGTGACCTTTTATGGGGGCCCATTAATTGAGTGTGGCAGTCATCCCCTGCCATTTTATAACCGTGTAGATCAACAGTGGTCAGGCAGGGGCCAAAAGTCTTTCTATAGTTTTAGGTAATCGATCCGCGAAACCTCCTAAACCCATAGCCCAAGGTGTTTTGTCTCCATATTCTGCAATAGTCCTGCACCAGCCGGGGATTGTCTTTGGGTGCTCACTAGTGCATACAGGGATAATCGCCAGTTGGTGTCACATTTCATCCTACATGTCTAACAAGGCCTTTATGAGTTGGTTTCTTCCCCTGGTACACCTTTCAAAGGGCGGGATCCTAGAGTCCCGAGAATCTCAAAGAAATAATAATAAAAAATTCAGTTAATTCAAAAAATCCGACTGAAGAAGCGAACTAAAAAGACGTAAACAAGAAGAAAATTATGCTGTGCGGTCGGAGGATACATATGCGCGAGCTGGCTCATCAAAACCAAATGTCATTGTATCCTCCGACTGCACAGAATGATTTTCTTTTTGTTTGTCTTTTTAGTTCACTTCTTAAGGTTGCCCTAGTCGACGGTACGAATTATTTTGTGCGCGGGGTTAAAATGCATCCTATCTCATCCGACAACACGTGCGAAAGAGATAGATGCTGTGATGAGCAGAAAAAAGTTAGTTCGTGTACGAAAGATCACTTTTGCAAATTTGTTGCGAAATGGATGATGATTTAGGATGAAAACGAGCGCGCGAAATTTTATTAACAGACCTTTGGGAATCTTTATATCATGAAAAATTGACTATATGTATGTTTTCAAAATAAAATTAATCGCATTGTTGAATTACTAATCTATCCCTGCATGGTGGCTGTTTTGCAATTTTCTTTCTTCTTATGGTATTTATTTCCGCTCAAAGATGCGTTAAAATTAATGTTGAAATATGGATCTTTCGACGCTCATAAATTTCAAATAATTTTCTTTTTAATCGACTTCAAAAAAAGGAGGAGGTTCTCAATTCGTCGGAATCTTTTTTTTAATTTTTTGTTTCCATACAGGGCTAGATAGCAGAGGCTAATGATGTGATAGAATGATATCATTTTTTGTTTTTAACTTGCATCGTCAAACAATGGAGTAATCGCCAGACTACGTTTGTATGGAAGAATAATCGACTAGTGCAACCTTAAGCAGTCGGGATTTTTGATTTTTTGAATTAACTTTTTTTATTTATAACTTTCTAATTAACATTTTTTTTTAGAATTAGGTACACAAAGTAAATCAGATAGGTTTGCAGGGCACACCAACATGGATGTTTCGTGTGCGTAAAATCAGCGGATGTATTACTTCGCCTATTTATTAGTGTTTGTTTCACAATAATCCGTTGTCCACGCACACACTTGCAATTTCTTGTCACTATAATGTTGCGGGGAATATGAAGCAATGGTCTCCGTGGCGCATTAGTCGAGCGTGCGGTATATCTTACGCCTTGGCGCCGTAAGATCGAATCCGACTGCCGACGGCCAATGTTTTTGTATGTTTTAAGTTTTCTTTATATTTGAGTTTGAATATATTAATTGTCTACCCTCTTAAAATGACATATAAGTTAGTAGTTGTTCATCGTCATAATGCTATTGACTATCGGGCTTTCGTTACGTTTTTAGACCTTGCAAGTTTTGAGAAGTGCTTTTATTTGTGAATCACTATACTATACTTAAGAGCTGAGATAATTATTATGCATGAGCAAAACGTATCTATTAGTGAAATTGCTAGGCGTTGAATGTTATCGCCATCGGTGAGTAACAAAATGTTTTTATTATGTTTGGAAGTTTAATATGTTTAAATAATTCACATGTTATTGATTGTTTATTTTTTGTAATAATATTTAATGGAACTGTGCAATTGTGGTTCCGTCGTTATGCAGATTCGGGAAGCATTGATCCTGGCCGACCGGGATCAAAGGCTGGATTTGCATACAGAGATGCCAAAGCGCGGCACCGTGATATAGTAGCTTGGCATATGGCTGAGCCCTTCCTCAATAGGTCACTACTCGTTCCAGGGCGACTAAACATGATGTTTCATTACTAATTGTACGGAACCAGTTGCGTGCAACTGGTGTGAAATGTTGTAGGCCAGCCAAGAAAACAAGAAATTTTTAAAGATTTTCACAGGCAAAACCGGGTAAGCTTCGCAATAGAATATTAGAATTTCGATTGGTGAAATAATATAGTTATATGAAGCGATGAAAAATCTTTTAAGTTAGACAAGGACGGTCGCAAAATATTGTGGCGAAGAGATGGTGAGCGCTTTATAAAATAAAAATGATCTTCAATGCAGGTACACGCACACGAAACATCTACGTTGGTGTGCCTTGCAAACCTATCTGATTTACTGAGTGTATATTTAAACATATAAGTGTTGTTTATTTTAGTGTTATATATTTTGAAATCCTTTATTTTGATACCCCCGACAGGATCGGAAGACAAAAAACAATTGGGCCCCCAGAATATGGCGCCCAAAAGCCGCCATTTTTGGTATTTCCAATTTTAATGTAACTCACAAGGTTAAAAAAAATCGATTGACGTAAGAATCATCAAAATCAGCCAACGAATTTGGTTTCTAGAACGCCACATAGGAACAAACATACATCCATAGACTGACAAACACATTACCCTCCTTCGGCAGTCGGGTAAAACATTTGATTCGCATATCAATGAGCACGATCAGCTAAGCTGGGCTGGCATAACTTAGGTTATTTTTCTTACTTAGATTATAGAAGCAACAAGAAATATGTAACCAAACATTATATGTAACACATATGATTTAAAAGAGTGTCCATGGAGTTTCTTGCACGTTCTTCTCCATAGAGATCTACTTCTTGGAACGTGCAATTTAGCTTCACTTCTTTGTTTGACTGACCGACATTTTGACAATTCAAAAGTGCCTGTAATTGGTCTATTTGAAATAAACGTTTTTGATTTTGATTTTTGATTTTTTGATTTTACTTGTTTAAAGATCACAAACCATGCAATCCATGCTGTGTGAAAATTACCTCAGTTTGAAAAGTTAAATAAACACCAAGGTAAGTTGAACTTAGCGTAGCTTTGCTTGGTTAAGCTCTTGATGAGCCACCCGGCTTAAAAATTGTTTGATGATTGGATGGCAAAGTATAAAATACGTGTTCAAACTTTGTGTAGCGGCATCTATGCCACCACCTTCGAACTAATGACCTGATGTCACACAAATCCTGCATCGCGCAACAAAGTTTCGGCGCGACTTGAACATACAACACTCCGACATCAACCGTCGGGCAGTTGCCCGGACCAGACACTCGTCTGGTTTGAAGATCTTTACTTTTCAATGGAGGTTTGCGGGACTTTACATCCTGTTTCGCATACCTGCAAATTTGCATACAGCATGCTCGAATACCTATGTCGCACATCTTACATCTATCTAAAGGGAAATATCACTCACTCGAAATGTCGAAAACCGCTTTACGTATAAAGATGAAATTTGGCAAGGAGGTTTCTCAAGTGACGTAAGTGCGCAAAAAGAAAGGATGTTTGGAAATTCCATCCCGAAGGGGGTAAAAAAGGGTTGAACGTTTGCAAGAAATTTCTACAGTTTGTAAGTTGGACACGTAAAATTTTAGATTTACGCTTTTGGTAGAGAAAAAGTATTCATGAATTTATTGGTTTTTGAATATTCCACCCATAAGGGGGTAAAAAGAGGGTTGAAAGTTTGTATGAAATTTCTACAGTTTGTAAGTTGGACTTGTGACATTTTAGATTTACGCTGGTGGTTAATAAAAAGAGTTTATGTACTTATTGGTTTTTGGAAATTCCACCCCTGAAGGGGTAAAAAATGGTTGAATTTTTTTTATGAAATTTCTACAGTTTGTAAGTTGGACAAGTGAAATTTTAGATTTACGCAAACGGTTAATAAAAATAATTCATGTATTCATTGGTTTTTGGAAATTCCACTCGTAAGGGGATAAAATAGGAGTTGAAACTAAATGTAAAATTTCTTCGGTTTGGAAGATAAAATATAAATTAATAATTGTTAGTGTTATTTATTGTTGTTAGTTGTTGTTTAGTCATTGTTGGTTTACGCTCTTAGTTAGTAAAAAAAACAATGAGTTTTTTTTTTAATTTCGGTAATTCTACCCCTAAAGAAGTAAAAAAAGGATTGAAAGTTTGTATAAAATTTCAGCAGTTTGTAAGTTGGATATCTGAACTTTTAGATTTATACTCATGGTTGATAAAAATAATTCATGTAAGTACATGAATTCTTTTTATCAACATAATTTCTACAGTTTGTAAGTTGGACACGTAAAATTTTAGATTTACGCTTTTGGTAGAGAAAAAGTATTCATGAATTTATTGGTTTTTGGAAATTCCAACCCTAAGGAGGTAAAACGGGGATTGAAAGTTTGTGTTAAACTTCTACGCATTTAAGTGTGACACGTGAAATTAAAGATTTACGCTTTTGGTTGATAAAAAGATAAGATAAGATACGATATTTATTTTGTAAAACATAAGTACAGTATGAAGGTCTTATATTAATATGAGGTGGCTACATGTTTTGCCATTTATGGCGTACAAAATTTGTTACACTGGACAAACAATACAAAAAAAATACTATAGCAAAATTTAAATTAAATTGAAATTAGACTGTGAAAATTCAATAAAAAAGAGCAGAAAAAAGAAAAGAGTTCATGTATTTATTGTTTTTTTGGAAATTCTACCCCTAAGGAGGCGAAAAGGTGGAAATTTGTTGGGTTTATATATTTGAAACTTGGCATAAATACTAACCTAAGTAAATACCAAGGTTTTCATTATTAGTTTTTCAAAACTACTCCTAAAAGACGATTTAGGGGGTGTTTGAAGAATTTTACTGTTCAGAGCTTCTTTTTATGATGTAGGGGAGCACTAAGAAGGGGTTTTTAGAAATTTAACCTTTAAGGAGGTGAAACTAACAATGTCATCTGTAGGATACGGATCGCACGAACGAAGTCGCAGGCGAAGTACTAGTATTGTATATTGTGATTGCATACTTTTCAGAAAAGCTCTCTGCTAAATGGTAACAGCCGAATAGGTCGATCTTTAAGTTTGGGCAACGATTGCCAAGACTGGTCCGTGGATGGGTGTCCACTCGGTGCATCAGAAAACACTTTTAGCTGTTGGTCCCGGCTGCCTTATGTAGATTAGACAGTCATAAGGGGTAGGTAGATGCCAGAAAATGCGATACCAGCCTTGCGAAGGGGTATGTTACAGTTACTCGGTTTTGGAGATAGGCAGTCGCTCCATGTGAAATAGGTAATATGTATGTAGGTATGTCTCGTATGTTGGGAAACGCTAGGCAGATTTTTGCGTACTTATCATAGGTTTTGTCTGGCATCGGTTAATCTTATCGCCTAGTTAGCCAAAAGACACCATCAGTATTCAGAAGACACAAATATAAAATTACCAAACTGCGATCGTTTGAATACCTAACTGTTCAGTACCTACGTATTTGATGTCCTTCGGTATACATAATGAAACAACATTGACTTTATTCTTTATTCAGTAACTCCAGGCACCTGAACACAGAATACTTTAGATACTTCTCGAGTTACTTCTCTAATTTAATTTCGGGAATATCTATCGAGTTTTCAGATGGTCTGCCAAACGGTTTCGTGTTTCGAAAGCTGTAATTACTTATTTTCACGCCCTTCTCCGGGAATGAGTTGAATTCTAAGAGGCTTCAATGTTGTGGATCGTATTTACAAGTAGGGTAGGTAGATACTTATTTTTAGACTGAAGGATTTCTGAAGGGATTAGCCTTTCAAGAGCCTTTAATAATGCGATACAGATAGATGTTATACTTTTCAGCATAAAGATTTTGAATTAAACCCGTAAGTTGATGAAGCTATGGAATGGCCGTATTAGCCGTAGAGTTGATGAACTTTTGGGTAGAAGTATTCTTGAGTGGAGAACGCGAATTGGTAAGCATAGGGTGGCATGCCCTTTACACTGGCAGAGTTTGCCGCTTGGGAGGAGCCACGCCGTGCCCTCATCTCAGAAGTAGGCAGTGACCTGTCGCTGCCTGCCGTAGCAGAGTCTATGGTCGGCAGTGAGGAGTCCTAAGACGCGCTGATCCTTCTGCGAAACAGTCGTCTCGCAGAAGGAGGCTGTGGTGAGGGAGAGGGAGATTTCATCCGCTCACACGATCCGCAGAAGACACGCCGGGCGTCGTCGGCGGAGGGCGGACAACACCCTCTTCCAGCCCCCCTAAATGGGTCCAGGGACGTCCGTCGTACCCCACACACCAAGACCCGAGGTGGCGGCACGTAGTTTGCCACGCGCGCCCCTTTTAGACGTCGCGGAAGTACCGCAACCCCCAGCATAGGTGTGAGAGGGAATACCGGGGTGGGCAGACTCCTCCGTCCCCCCCGGGCGGAGGACATCCAATGAGGATTTTACACCCCGGAACAAAAATAAATAAAGAAAAGGGTGGTATGCTCTTTGGTTAGGCTGATTAGCCGGAGCGACGATCTTCGCAGGGAGGCTCATGCAGCTGGATGAGACTTGCCCAAAATCGAAAGAAATGACATGCGATTAGAAAAGTTTATGTCCAGCAGTAAACTACTGTAGGTTGATGATGAAATCCGTAAGGTAATGTTTAGTTACGAAAGCCAGGGGTGAAGATTGAAGGTGCAAAAGGGCCTAAAGTAACTTTCTAAAAGTAGAGACTTACCCTTACGAAAAGTAAGTAAACACAATTATCTTATATCCCAGCAAAACAGAACCGAAAATGCACAAACTACGTAGATAACATTCAACGAACCCGAAAACCAGGCATTAGTTTCCCTCCGTCTCTTGATCTACACACTGCAACTTCAACTTTCCACTGTGAAATCCGTAGACAAAGTGTTCATAATGAAACCGTTTGAACCATTTCACCGGGATTAAACTCTGTCACAATGTCTGGCGTGGAAATGCGATGCATAATGCACAGTATTAAAATATTAAAGAATCTCGTAATGGCTGCGGTGGATGGGCGCGGCGCCAAAGCTGCTTTCACCACACTTTTCCGTTTTAAACCCTGAGACAAAGATTTTAATATTTATGGGGTAGAGGGAAGTTTAGTGCCTAAGTGTTTGGTGCATCTTTGAAGGACGTAATTGAATGATGATCTTATTTTGGGGGATGCGTGGCAATTGATGAGACTTTTTATTTAGCATTATACGTGAAAAGACAGCTGGAAAATGAGGATTACGGAAAATTGGTTGCCTGTTGGTGCAACTTGGTGAAATGTGAAAAATTAAAATTAAGTCGTGCATTTAAGACTAAATTTGATCCCAAGGACAAGCAAAAGTTTACTGTAGATAAAGTTTTGAAATAACTATATATACGAAACTAAATGATGTATAATTTTGCTAAACCACAGAAAAATATATATATAATTGAAAATGCTTCAAAACACGAAATCCAGTCGACAAAATAATCTAGCTTATTACATATTCTTGTTACGAATCGTACAACAAAATTCCAACATCTAAAACAAATAAGGGGATAAAGCATGTTTGTTTTCAAAACTACCTACCAGAACTCATTTGAACTTTTCAAAGTTAAACCTTCAACTATTCGATGGAACTAAATATGGTGTGTCGTGGTTTTTGTACCACGTGTTTTGGTCTGTGGTACAGTCGCAGTAAAAATATGTTCGTCACTTATTCTAATAATGTTTGTGGCATAATGATTAATTTGACATACTAATTGATTATTTTGACATTTTTATGCTAATTGTTTGTGACATATTTGATAAATTTGATATTCTATTAATTTTTAATTTTTGTGGTATATTTGATGACATAATGGTAATAACTTATATCTGTTGGATTAATATGACATTACATCTGTTTGTAACATATTTGAAATCAATATACAATTTGATACAATAATTTAATAAATCTTTAAGTGATAATTTTACTGCAATTATATTCCACCAATTCCTGTAATTATGTACCCAATATACTACACAATGTTAATTGTTTGTGAATAAATAAATGAAATTAAATGTATAATTGCAATCTATATAAATTGTGTAGTGGGTGACCTAGATATAATAAGTTGTGATTTAAAACTATTCGATGTGGCTGTTCATTGCCTTTTTTTTATTTGTAGCGTCATAAATTTTGCATGCCTCTTAGTAAAATATGGCCGAACCCACTTTTTATGTGTTTATCACCATGTACTGTACCCATATTTGCAAAATAAAGAATTACTACTTACTTACTTATGGTCGGTTTGCGTTTGCTGCATGCAAGACAGAATCTGCTTTATTGCTTTACCAGCCATGATTGTATATCATAATTGTCTTAATGTCACAAAAAGTGTCATTTTGAGACAGACTGACAACACTTTGTAGCTAATTGAAAAAGACAGTGATATTGCTAATGGGGGCTACCACGTATGATTTCCGATATGTCAAACTCCACTATTTGTGTTCTCAGTGGACGGATTTTTTTCCTAGTTATATTATAGTTGTGAATATTTTGCGATAACTCAGCTTAGTTATGGCAAATACGAGTTACGGGTCAATAAATGTCAGTGCTGTAACGTATTAAATATGATTTAAATTTAAAATCGATTCTCACGCCCGCAGTAGGTACGTAACAAACTTTGACAGCTATACGATATTCTGGACCTTATTCGACATTCTAAGTTTAAACTGACGTTAATTGGTTCATCCTCATTGGGACAGATTTGATTCTATTTCATTTAATGTCTATTAAAAAGGTTTAGTTTGATGTCAAAAAGAAACTCATAGCAAAAGTATACTGCTATTTCGACTTCTGTTTTCAAAATTAAATTTCGTTTTCTATGAAGTAGTTTGCTCAGTGGCGAAGTTTAGGAAACTTATCATCATCATCGGTATCATGTGTTTGTTGTTGATTTGATAAAGGTTTAACCTTAGTCAGTTTTCCAATTATTTAATTGGAAAACTTACTAAGGTATAAACAACTCGAATGTACAAAATATTGCAACTCGCGGTACAAAATGTTTGAGGGATATTAAAATGTAAAATGATACAGACAGTTTATGAGGAACTTTTTGAACAATTAACAACTGGTTGGGAATATGAGAGATGTACTGTTTACGAAAATGTTGTTGATTTATACTCCGTTTAGTGGGAGTTAAATTAGGAGTATGAAAGCATTATCACTTTATCAGTGGTACGAGTAAGACGAGCTGTAGTTATAATCCCACTTCTTGCTCCTATGAGAGTCTGGTAGTTTTGGATGTCTAGATATTTAGATGTTTGTATATAAATAACGCTTCATCGGCTGAATTTTTTACACAGGTTAATGACCAGGAATGGGATAAAGAATGCTTTTTGTACCCAAAGTTTGATTTCTTGGGCAAATTTTCGAAGATGCTCCTGGTAAAACCTATTTTTTTCTCAAGTATTCCAATTGTGTTTATCTTGTGTGGGAGTAATGAAATCAGGTATATTTCCATAAATACTTTCTGGGTTGAAGTGACGAAACCTAATCTTAGTACGAATTTTTCTCACGTACTGGCCATTTTTAGCAGCTTTCCAGAGCACTCCCTTTGGGTTCAAGAATTTCCGGTAAATCGCGCCTCAGTTCTACCTACTATACCTTTGCTACATCCCGGGAGAACAAACTTCTTTTATTTTTGCCGTTTTTTATATCCTTGCAGGTGTCAAGGTCAGGTTGAGAAATGGGCTGTTAAACAAGGGATTGTTAGTGCGAGTACCAAGTGTTACGTTCTACACAACACTCGCTCTGCACAGGTGGACGAGGAGACAAGTGCTCGATGCATCGCTGTGACAACTGACGCTCTACACACATAGCAATAGTGGCTGAATTCACTACGATATTCAATCTTTTTACGTGTATTTCCTCCAATCACCTATACAGGTAAAATTGATTGTATTTGTTTATACCATGTTTGTAAAATTCTTTGACTTTACTGATGTGACTACAAAAGAATCAATTAAAAGCTTATCGATACTTCAAAGAAACACACCATCTATTCCCAAAAATCACTTACTCTTTGTCCATCTCATATGTTTTAATACGGGGATATCTAGCTCACATTAATTTAACTGAGTGCTTGACTTGTCTGGGTTCACAATGTGATGTCTGCCTTAAAATTCGCCGGTTCATGATTAATTTTACAAATTTTGTGAATAAATAACTTTGTTGACGAATATTATGTTATGGAGAATTTGTGTCAGTCTTTAGCCAGCGAGATTATGATCAGAAATGTATGACGTATGTACAGGTAAGACGCGTTTCGAGTATAAAAATAACTAAAATAAAAATTAAAAAGGCTTTATTTGACGAAGCTACTATTTACATTTCATCTTAGTTACTAAATTAATTACTTGCTAGTTGCTGGGTAAACGTAATTATGATTTTTTCTATCATTTACGAATAACTATAATACAAATTATTTATTTCTAGTTATCTTATTAATAATAATAGTATGCATTAAGCTAGGTCCCCAGATTGGGTAAAGGCCTCCTCCAAAGCTGCCCATTTCTCCCTATCCTGTGCTATTTTCCACCAGTTTGGGCCAGTGACTTTTTTGATCTCATCGTCCCAACGTAGAGGATCTTTACCTCCTTCTTTTCCTTTGCCTCACTATGTGGCCGGCCCACCTCCATTTTAACTTTTGTGCGTAGCTTAAAGCGTCACATGCTTTTGTTATTGCTCTTATTTTTGTGTGACGGATCTTATCTATTTTTTTTACAATAAGCATGCTTCTCTCCATTCCTCGCTGGCAGGTCGAGATTTTTTGTTTGACTTTTGAGGTAAATTTCCAAGTTTTGTCACCCATAAGTCAAGCATGGTAGAATGATAGAGTTCAGTGTCCTCGATTTCAGATCAATAGGCATGTTACTTTTCGTGTTTCGTGTTTCGAGTATTTAATACTTATTTGTGTAAAGTGTAGGTATTAAAAGGGGTTTGTTTTGCTGAATCATTCGGAGCATTCCACGAGCACCAAGTCGAAAAGTTTTAAATTAATTTTGTTTTCCGGATTGTTATTGGTTGTATGAATGGAAGGACTTCTAAATGGTAAACCGGTGAATGCCCCAGTATACTTTTAGATACGCAAAGCAAAAGGTCGGTGGATGTGGAAGCGCTTGGAGGAAGTCTTTGTCCAGGGATAGATGAGTTTCGGTTGAAATGGTGATGATTATACTGAATGGAAGATCTATGTCGTCTGCTACTATTTCTTATATTTACTTGAAAGTAATCTCTTAACGACGACGCCCGTTAATTTATTGAGATAAGTTTCGTTTAAGTATTATTATTTATTTTTTCTTCTAGTGTTATTACCCGCCTGCAAGGAAAGTGTTATGTTTTTCGCGCGTATCTTGTATATTTGTATGTATGCACGTTATATTCTTTATTACTTACCTGATATATTTCAAATGACTTGACGGATTAATATAATTAAGAAATCGTTAGATAGGTCTTGACCGCCCAATTGTTCTCAGATAAATGCCGTTAAAAAAAAGGAACATGGCGGATTTTGGCCGTCATATTGTGGGGGTCGCATTTTTTTTTCATTCCCATCGAGTGGGATCAAAATGAGTTTTATTTAGAGGTGATTACAAAAATGTAAACCACTCATATGTTTAAAAGTCATTCGAAAAAAAAAATATGACTAAAAAGCTTTAAATAAAAAAGTTAAAAATCAAAAACCCGCCTGCTTAAGAAGCGAACTCATCATCTTCCTGCCCTTGTCCCACGTTTCATGTTTTCTTCTTCCATACCGACCTGTCCCTCGTCACACCATCACTGACTCCCTTTTTTTTCATATCACTCCTCACACAGTCTATCCATCTTTTCTTTAGCCGTTCCCTCCCTGTCCATTCATCTATATTTATATTTATAAATGATAAATGATTTATTTCTGTAAGTAGGTTTGTACAAACACTTTTACATGTCGATCATATTTTTAAAACTAGATGAAGTCGGCGTTTCCTATCTGACTACTCTGAGAAGAAAGGCCGAAACAAACTCAGAGGTCACAGTCTCTTTTAAAGTCCAGACAAAATCTTGGTTAGATCATGTGAAGACCATGTAGACTGAAGTCTGAAATGGTCTTTTGAGGAAAGAACCAGCCAGATTGAGTGGACCTGTCCAGCCGTGCACGCATTTGTCAATAACCGTGCAGCTCAACTCAGAAATTAAGGAGCTCAACGATTCGACGAACAATACCAAAGAAAGGACATTCGGGTAGGCCGCACAAACTACTCAAACTGCCAGACCATGATTAAAACTAACTTAGATAAATTAAAATTAAAAACAAACAAAAAGTATGATCCACATAGTCTTCACATTCACAACAATTAAGAAAAAAAAAAAAAAGAACTTAAAATAAAATAATATAATACTTTAAAAAGTAAATATTCTTTTCATTGCAAGAAAACAAAAAAAGAAAAAAAAAACAAAATTCATGGTGCAAAATATAAAAAAAAACAAAATTAATTGGAGCAGCTCAATCCCAAGCCTGTTTGTCCTCAACGTAATCTTTAATTGCATAAAACGCTTTCTGGCACAACTTACGTTTAATGAATGTTTTGAATTTATTAAGACTTAGATCTTGTACGTGGCTTGGAAGCTTATTATAAAAGCGCACACATTGACATCTAAACGAGCCACCTATTTTCGTGAGCCTTGTTGCAGGTACTACAAATTTGTGTTTGTTCCTAGTATTTATGTTATGGATATCACTGTATTTTTTAAACAATTTTATATTTTTATGGGCATATAAAAGATTTTCATAAATATACTGAGAAGGCACAGTCATTACATTAATCTCCTTAAATTTCTCTCTGAGAGAGTGTATAACTGTTTCTCATCTCATCACATGATCATACCAGGACAAACGGTTTCCTTTCAACTTTTCTGTCACTGGCGCCACTTTCAAACTTCCTCTAATATACTCATTTCTCACTTTATCCACTGTCACTGGCGCCACTTTCAAACTTCCTCTAATATACTCATTTCTCACTTTATCCATTCTCGTTACGCCGCACATCCATCTCAACATTCTCATTTCTGCTACGTGTAATCTCTTTTCAGCCATCTTTTCACAATCCAACATTCTGATCCATACAGTACGACAAGTCTAATCATGGACTTGTAAATTTTCCCCTTTAACTTGAAGGGTATCCGTGGGTTGCAATTTGTTGCAGTGATCTGTCGCCATTTCATCTATCCCGAGTTGATCTGGTGCGTGACGTCTCGGTCTACCTCGCCATCCGCTTGGACAAGCGAACCTAGGTACCGGAAATCGGAGCACATCGGTATGAGTTTTCCAGCTAGAGCACGGAACTGAAGAGACCGCCAAAATCGCAAAACAAGTATTCTGTTTTTGTTGGAGGATACATATTCGCAAACTAGCTGACCCCCTGATACTCCAACAGCACATAATGATTTTTTCTTGTTTACAGCTTTTTAGTTCGCTTCTTAAGCAAGTGGGTTTTTGATTTTTAAATTAACTTTTTTTGCACTGTATAACGCCTTAGTTTTGACCTGTAAATTTATACATGTATACTGGAATAATAATAATAAAAAAAAAATACTGAAGAACAACACTCATGCATACATTCAGTTATCTACATCTGTATAATAATTTCATTGTTCTTCACTTAGCTAACCAACTAAAAAAATAAACGAGTAACACCAAGTTGAGAGCAATAAAAATCACGAACACACTTCTACCAACACATAAGCCTTTAAATCCAACGAACATCGATGCAAGCTTATTAACGCGCAATATAACAGAGCATGTTGTTAAATTGATACAAATTAGCAATACTCACGGATTTAACCCCGCACTGCGGCGCAATTTGTGTGGGCATTAATGTGAGCAATTTTCTCCGTGTATATTTAAAACGGACGTAATCTTTGCCAATTAGGGCGTTAAAAGTGTTAGTTTAAACTGTTTGCATCTAATTTTTGCGGTGTTTATTAGCGGATTTGCGTGCTGTATTTTAGTTTCTTTCTTTTTGTTTTTTTTTTTGCAATTGTTGGTAAAATAAAATTACAGTAGTTAATTGTATAATTTTTAATTATAAGTTCCTCTAGAATGGTACTAATTAGCTTGTTATTTACTACCAGCAATGCCGCTAATAATTTAAGTACCTAGTAGAGATTAGAAGACTGGCAAAAAAATCATGAGAAAACAATGTAGCTAATTGTTAGATATGCACAACTAAACAGAGAAGAGGCATCTAGATATAATCACACAAATATTGTAAAGGCGAAAGTTTGTGAGTGTGTTTGTTACTTCTTCACGCCAGAACGGCTGAAAGGATCTGGATGAAATTTGGAGATAGATTATAGTAAGGATTATATCCCGGGAATATGGTAGTGGTAGTGACACCCTTTTCCGCACTTTGACACCCATTCCCGGGAATATGTTCCCTCGGGATAATTATTGACATTCACGTGGGCGATTCTGTTGGCAGAAGCTATTAAAAACAAGTATTCCACTACATTGAAAGCCGAATCTAACATACTTAGTTGGGAAAGGCTAGGCAGAAAGGAGTAGTCATTTTCATCTATACGTATACTTCATCTATACTAATATTATAAAGAGGAAAGATTTGTATTTTTATATGTAACGATTAAACTTAAAAACTACTGGACCAATTTTAAAAATTCTTTCACCGTTGGGAAGCTATTCTATCCCCGGGTGACATAGGCTACTTTTTATCTCTGTATGGGAACGGGAACTACGCGGGTGAAACCGTGAGGCGTCCGATAGTCATCAATAACTTAATTGTCTCTGTCCTCGCTCCGAACAAGACTGGATAACATGAGCTGTTGTTCTACGGCAATACAATTTAAGACAAAATCGCACAAAGTCGCACATGTGCGCTGAACTGAAGTCGGTAAGCATGTGTAGTAGCTCCGCGTAAATCATAACTGCGGCTACAAGTTTGAAGTCGGTGTCTAACTCAGTCGGCCTCGGGCGATGTTTGAAGTTTGTTCGATGTTTTTGTATAACAATCATATTTGTATTATAGTGTGGAGCGGTTGTTATTTTAGTTAAAGTGGGTTTTCTTTGTGCTAAAAGTTTCTTTGAAATATGGCTGCATGAAGGATTTGTTCATCAATTATGGGAACGTGTCAAAGTTTTCTATCATAGTTAAGAAAGTGCAGCAAGCTTGAGTTATTAAAAATCAAAAACCCGACTGCTTAAGAAACGAACTAAAACGATGTAAACAAGAAGAAAATCATGCTGTGCAGTCGGAGGATCAGGCGGTCAGCCAGCTTGCGAATATGTGTTCTCCGCCTACACACCATGATTTTCTTCTCGTTAACATAATTTTAGACCCTTTCTTAAGCAGTCGGGTTTGAGATTTTTTTTACACTTTTTAGTTAATATTTTTTTTCGAATTACTTTTAAACAAATAAGTGGTATGTATTTTTGTAATTTTGATACCCCCTACATGGGTTTTGAAAAAAAATTGGGGCCCGCGCAATATGGCGCCCAAAATCTGCCATGTTTGTTTTTTACGATGTCTTAATTAATTAAATAAGTGGTTTGAACGATATAAGGTAATAAAGAATATTACATACATACAAGATACGCACGAAAAACATAACTCTTTCCTTTCAGCCCGGTAAAAAGAAGTATACTGGTAGCTTCAGCATCACTTCTGGCAAGTAAAACTCGGTGTTTTAATGGTTATGATACAAATGACGAAAATCAATCATTATTATTACATGGCTTGCTTTTTATCTGTCTCTGATCCCGGAGAAACTAACTGAAAGCCTGAGGGACTCGAAGATAGTGTTTTTATGATTTAAAAAAAATGTATACAAGAGCTAAGCAGCTAGTAGTGTCAACAGCAATGGTGGACTAAGCCTGCCAGAGGCCCGGGCAAAACAACTAACTGAGGCCTCTCCTCTTAACAGTGAAATTCGTAACGCTTGGAAGCGAAGATTACGCGAGCCGAACTTGCCATTGAGCGGTTTGTTCATATTTTTAACCGACTTCGCAAAAAGGAGGAGGTTCTCAATGCGACTGTATTTTTTTTTTTTTTATGTTTGTTACCTCAGAACTTTTCATTGGGTGAACCGATTTTGATGATTCTTTTTTTATTTGAAAGCTGGTGCTTGTCGTGTGGTCCCATTTAATTTTCATCAAGATCTGATGAAGAACTTCGGAGAATTACATCAGAACTCTTCAATAAATGACGGCAAATCACTCGGGATAGATCTAATCGCATGTCTGTTTATTGTTTACACCATTTCATAACATAACATCACACTGGTACGCTCTAAAGGGGTACACAGGTGTGAACAGTTCACCCTGGTATACTCTCATTGCACCGGTTTTGTATAAGTTTCATGTCTTGGGTTAATCTATTCTTGCTTCACTTTGGGCACTATACGCGTAGGTACCTAGCCTATAGAACTGGTCTATTATGTACCACAACTAAAAAGTGGAAAATAAAAAACTTTTCTACAAAAATTACAACCGACTTCGAAACAAACACTACAAAGTAAAAAATAACTTCAATTTCGGAAGTCGGTGTCAAAAAACGAAGAAACGAAAACAGAAACACCGACTTCCGAAATTGAAGTTATTTTTTACTTTGTAGTGTTTGTTTCGAAGTCGGTTGTAATTTTTGTAGAAAAGTTTTTCGAATAAGTAATCATCATCGTTATCATATAAGCTGAAAGACCTCCACTGCTGGACATAGGCTTCACCTAAGCGTCACCACATTTACCGGTCCCGTGCGTCCCGCATCCAGAGGATCCGTAATCTTCACCAAGTCATCGGTCCACCTGGTGGGAAGCCTTCCAACGCAACGTCTTCCGGTTCGCGGTCGCCACTCCAGAACTTTTCTGCTCCATCGGCCATCTGTTCTTCGAGCAATGTGCTCTGCCCACTGCCACTTAAGTTTAGCAATTCTTCGGGCTTTGTCGGTAACCCTGGTTCTCTTGGAGATCTCTACATTTCTGATAAGTAATAATCTCAATGAAAAAAACATAGACTTCTAAAATTTACCATTTATTGACCTACTTAAAAACTCAAGACTACACATGGGAAAGGCCTATCTTCAACAGCTGATGTCTTTCAGCTGATGACGACTATGACCTATTAAATCCTTACAAAAGAAAATGGTCGTTTTATAACTACACAAAATGAAATAACTAAACAGTTTTTATAACCAAGTCTAACAAAAAGAGAACAGGAAAATTGTTGTAGAGTTTTATAGTGAGACGCGGGTCGACGTTTACAGGCACTTAAAGTTTTCCCATAAATATTGACATCACTTGTAGCTCTTCTATTCATAACATGTGTTTGACCCTTTTTTGTGACCACTGTTTGAAGAGTTCGGAGTACCGACAGCTGGTGTATTTGTAAGTTTGAAGGAGTGATATTGAACTGAGGACATAGTACTGGTTGATAGATTCAGTCGAACTTGTACTCTAACAATTCATTATCATCATCATATCAGCTGAAAAAACGTCCACTGCTGGACATAGGCCTCCCCCAAGCGTCGCCACATTGATCGGTTCCGTGCGACTCGCATCCAGTGGATCCCCGCAATCTTCACCAGGTCTTCGGTCCATCTGATGAGGTGCCTTCCAACGCAATGTCTTCTAGTTCGCAGTCCCCACTACAGAATCTTTCTGCTCCATCGGCCATTCGTTCTGCAAGCAATATGCCCTGCCCACTGCCACTTAAGTTTGGCAATGCTTCGGGCTTTGTCGGTTTCCCTGGTTCTCTTGCAGATCTCTACATTTCTGATTCGATCACGCAAGGAATCTCCGAGCATAGCCTGTAACAATTATTTCAACATAATTAAGAAAAAATAAAATTTATAAATCGAAGACAAATATCATCACATGTCTTTACCTACATAGCCTTTTCCCAACCATATTGTGGCCGGCTTGTAGTTTAACCGGATGCAGCTAAAATTATTGACGACACGGTTGGTCCAGTGATTGAGCGATCGGCTGCTGCGCTACGTGTCGCGTGTTCAATTCCTGCACGAAACAAATATTTGTATAGCCACAGGTAGTTTTCCTGGATCTAGGTGTGTGTATATGCGAGTTTATATGTTTAATACCTGGGCGACCGAGCTCTGCTCGTAAATGAATCCATTTTGATCACAGACATAAATCTAATTAGATGACGCGATTGTATGTACTTCGCGTGCCAAAACCGGAGTAAAGTTACGATTAATGATCGTAATCTGAGCTTTTCATTTAGCGTTATCGGCACCGGAAATCTACCGAAATCTAGCAAAATGCCTTTTTATGCCATATTCAGTTATAAAGAATGTATAGAAAAAGTTGACCGAGGCATTGGAAATGTTTTCTTTCATTGGTAAGTAAATTTGTTTTTAAATTATTGGTGAAAAGTGGCACACTTGGTTTTCATACAGATGAAGGGGCTCGCGTTATCTAGTTAGATTTATGTCTGTGATTTAGATCGATTTATCGCTCCAAAAATCCCCCGCATACAAAATTTTATGAAAATCGTTGGAGCCGTTTTCGAGATTCAGATCGAGACTAGCTTCTGCCAGCGACTTTGACCGAGTGAATGTTGAAAGTTATCCCGAGAGAACATATTCCCGGGATAAAAAGTTAAATCTATCTCTGTGCCAAATTTCATCCAGATCCGTCCAGCCGTTTGAGCGTGAAGAAGTAACAAACTTACAAACACACTCACTCACAAACTTTCGCCTTTATAATATTAGTTAAAAACTGATGATGGTGATGATGGGGCAAAGTTAAAATTAAAATACTTTTTACATGGAGGGAGTATCCGACCTCCGCAGTCCAGTTGAGAATAAGCCTTGGTAACTGCTTATCTGACTTTCGGGCTCCTGTTTACTATACTACCATGCCAACCTGCAGCCTAATTGTGTAAATAAATTCGGCAAGCCAAGTGTTTGACTCCATGAAAGGGAATCAACAATCGACCAATCACAAAGACAGAAATCCACATCACGTCTTTCATCTCGCATGTGATTGGTCTATGGTTCATGCTCTTTCAAGGGGTCAAACCCTTTGCATTGCCGAATTCACTTCCCCAATTAAGCAGTGGTGCTCTTTATATTAAAACAACGATGGTTGACAATTGAACTCGAACCAAGCAGTTTCATTTAATTTTCTCTAGGACTTAAAACTCTGTATATATGCATCTTAAACTCTGAAGTAGAAGAAAGAAAAAGAGCCTTCAGAATATTAAATCCCCAATTATTTTTAATTATAACTAAGTACCCTAAACTATAGGTTTTCTCAAATATTATAGAGATACAGTTTTCTACATCCGAGGCGATTTCAAACTCAGTTTAAACTATTACTTATACCGGATTATTTACTGCTCAGCGCTTAACAGTTAAGTTTCAAGCGAAGTTTAAATCGTTGCTAGCGATAAATATAATACGGTGTTTGCCGCTTTTTGTTGATCCTAACTTTAAAATTGTTTGTTTGAGGTTTATTAAGAATCCTTGTAATATTACGAGGTTTTCCAGACCTTCATTCACCACCATCCTACCATCTATGTAACTGACTGTTGAGCAGGGTCCTGGCTTCAATGCCCAGGCTGAATAAAGTGATATTCAGTTTATTCACAAACAATAAAAAACTAAGTAAGTATAGTAAATTACACAGAAAATCAACAAGATTCCTCTAATCTGGTTAGTAAGTATACTTTGGCCACATAGGCAATATCTAAAGTTAGCTTACTTAGCTAGGAAATTGGGACTAATTTCGATTGAGCCTAAAATATGGCATAGTTTAGCTCCAAAATAGATTGGGCTACAGCTCATGAGTGCTCGTTGATGCACGATGTGGGGCAGATGCATTTACGAGTATCTACTCTAAATCCAAACTAATGTTTTAAATAGTATTTCTGTTCGTAAGACGTATTCCTTGGAATTACTGATTAAATTGTGATATAATAGATAAGACATGAGACCCAAGCCGTGGGCTATTTTAAGATGCATTCATTTGTTTTTGTTTTTAAATAAAACTTTGCCCCACACTAGGAATTTCTTCCTGTACCGTGGGTGCGTTTACAAACATATAAACTCACATACACAACACCCAGAGCCGGCACAACTATCTGTAGTTCGTACAAATATCAAATCCGTGCGGGAATCGAACCCGCGACATGCAGCGCAGCAGTCAATCGCTCAACCACTGCGCCAACCGTGCGCCCAATCATTATACCAGTATTAGTTTGATTTCACAATCTAACGCACGATTCACATGTCGGAAAATCTGTTGAAAAATAATAATCTTTTACCTCTAAAAGCAGGTCATTGGACACCTTAAAGTCCGAGGCACGTGCCAAGTAATGAAGTAGCACAAAACTTTGAATTAGATCAGCCAATATTTTATGAATACTGTATGCCGAAGTTACACGATTCGATGAAGTTTGTACTTCGGTGAATGAGGAATGAGGCAGTTGTGGCACTTGATTGACGGCTGCCTAATTAGTGGATACCTACCTACCATAGAATTAAATAGTAAAGTACGGTCTTCTGTAAGAGTTTCCTATGAACAAGACAAGCAATTCAGTAATGACATTATACGGAGCGGAGTAAACTGGTTGAAGGGCGATATCAACCACTACATGACTTCGTTCAGCGCTAGGAACATTTGCCTCTTGGTTCTGAATATGGTGGCATATATGGAAGGAGTTGAATCGATACATACACAGGTAAGCAAATTTAATTTGAGATAAAAATTAAATTTAATATTAAAAAAAACCCCGACACAAAAACCTCTAAAAAGAAAAATAAGCCTCGTACTCACATCGAGGAACCGCCAACGTTTACAGCAGTTTATTTTATTTACTTAGAGGTTCCCCAACGCGAGTATGAGGCTCATTTGATGCTTTTGAGAGATTTTTGTGTCGGGGGTTTTCTAAATTTTAAAATTAATTTTTATATCATGCTTTTTAAACTTCATATAATATACATACTAGTACATAGTTCATATAATATACGTACTAGTGTTTTACTTGGAGCGACTGCGTATCTGACCGCCACAACCCAGTAACAAGGGTTAGTAACAACGGTAAGTTGGGTAACACGGTACCCCTTGGCAAGACTGGTGTCAGATCTCAAGCTTCTGACTACCCGTAACGACTGTCAAAGATCTTAAAATCACAGCCGGGACCAACGGCTTAACGTGCTTTCGAGGCACGGAGGAAACTCGGTATGTTGAAATGGTCACCCATCCACGGACCGACCTCGTCAAGTGTTGCTTAACTTTGAAGATCGACCCGTGCGGCTGTTATTAGTTAGCCACGAGCTCCTCCAATCGTATGTGTAGGTTAAATTGTACACCCAATCGTATGTGTAGGTTAAATTGACATCAAATGCGGCTACAAATAAAATTGATTACTCTTTAGAAGTTAAGTTGAAAGTAGCATGCATTTTCAAAACCATTCTCACCCATATCTTACCATAAACTGTTAATATAATCTAGATACATTAAGTTAACATCGTTTAGTTACATTTTAACATTCACGAATGCTCGTCCGACTTAGTTTATGACTGGCTGTAAACGGGGTTCGATTCCCGACGTTGAACAAAGCAATAAAAACGCGATAAACATTCTCTAGAAAAATCTATTTGGTGTTTATAGTTTGTCTTTACATAGAACGGACGATAAATTGATGTTTAGTTTTGTCTTTATCTTTAAACTCATGTTGATAAGGGTTGAGCGGAATTTATTCTGTTGTCTGTATTGTTAATTTGCAAACGGCAATTTCATGATGTTAGGAGATGGCCTCTCTACCAAAAATACTATGAGATAATGTGGGTATATTCGTCAAGTCGAGACGTAACGTAATATTCAGGTAAGTGTAGTTGGATGTATAATAATTAAGCCATTTATTCCCAAAAAGATGATCAATCCCAAAAAAAAAAAAAAAGTTGTATGTACGACATAAAAATACGACGATGTAATACAATTAGTTTTGCATTGTATATAGTGCTGATACCCACAACACTACGTGTAAGCGCGAATTTTGCGTACGGACTGTTTGTACTTATTTTTTAACCTATAAGTTACTATGTCTAACTTAACAGAAAATACAGTTGCAATTGAAAAATGACTAACGAAAGGAGCTGCAAGATTTAAGGAAGTGGCATAACCGTACATTATTGCAAAACTCATAAAAGCATGAAGGAAATCCGATATTTACGACCCCATGAAAAGTTTTTATATAAAGTTTTGATTTTGAAGTAATTTGGAGTGATGAAATAACTTTTTTACGTCCAAATCCCTAATAAATATTATAAAATGTTAATGGTAGTTTCATTATTTGTTTGTCCTGGTTACGTGCTTCAAGTGAGGGGCGCCCAAATATCTTGTGAGACGGACACGGGTATAAATGCCCGACATACCTAAAATCCCCGCCACGAGAAGCTAATGTTTTGTGATACTGGTAAGTTCAATGAGTAAGACGCATTCCAGTACCACAAAACATCAGACGACAGCGCTTCATCTCGCTAAAATATAACTCGACCAAGTGAAATTGCTCGTTAGTTTCGTATTACACGTATGTTTCTTTGAGTTGATTGAATTTGGGATTATTTGTTGCTGATTGAATTGTCGCTACGTAACTTAGTAGAGTTATTTATTTACAAAATGTATAGCTTCTCGTGACTGGAACTTTTAAATTACTGATTCGGTTTTTCAATCGTGTGGCGTGTGTACTTGTGGGAAGTGCAGGCTTGGGGAAGAGCAGTATTCACCACCTCCAAAAGAGCAGTTGCGGATAAAATTTCCATTATGGGCCGTTGATTTGGAAGTTAATTTGTTTTGTAGATATTAATCATATATAGAAAGCTTTTTACAAATTTTCAAGACTCGGAAGATCACGGTTTACGAGATATAATTTATTAAAGTTTCCATACAAATTGGAAAATAGCATTCCCTTTAAAAATTTTTAGGTTGGATAAATTGTCATGGTAGATGTCAAAGTTGACATTTCACGTTCCGTTGACGTTAGAGGTGTATTTATTCAATTTTTAACCGACTTACCAAAAAGGAGGAGGTTCTATGGTCGACTTCGTGAACGTATTGTGGACCGATTTTGAAAATTCTTTTTTATGTCATAGTTTTTACTTAAATATAATAGTAAAGTAAAAAATGTGAATTAGTTCAAGAGCGAGCGAAGCGAGCTCGGAAGCTTAGGGCACCCCGATACGGATAGGTTAGGTTCAAAGATGTCATTTCTTTCATGTTAGGTTACTTTAGACCCTGTAGACAGATATAGTCGACTTTGTTGCTACAGTAATCGTAAAAACATTAACCATGGATATCTCCATAACCATGTGGTTCCGTGGGGTGGGGATGGTACAGTGGGATAAGGAGGTTATGCCACTGTACCATCGCCCCCTCGTCGCTCCTTAAATCGATGGACGTTTATAGATTTTTTAATTCTAACCTGAAAACTTTATCCATGGATATCTCCATAACAATGGGGCTCCGAGTAGTGGGGATGGTACAGGGGGACAGCCAAACCAACGCCCCCCTCATCCCACCCTCCCCATGCCAAAAATCAACGGCCTATAATGGAAATTTTAACCTATGTTTATGTTCTGTTACAGTTGGCAATATTTTTTTTCTTTCTTCTTTTCTTCATGTCTGAAATGTGTCCTGGTGGATAAAAAGCTAGCAGAATGTATAGTCGATGGGGCTGAAAGGTAAAAGTTCTGAAGTGTCAAACGCTTACTGGAAAACTCAGCGTTTGAAGGCTGCCCTAGGTGGACCGATGACTTGGTTTATGAGTATGGCTGCGGGGAACGTCTTTCAGTCTTCAGCTGAAAAGATGAACTAAAAAAATATATTCATAACTCAAACACGCAGCTCCAACCAAAATTTATTTGCAAACAAAATGGCACGCAATGTTTAGTATGAAAATAAAAACGTTTAATTAAACATGGTATAGAACGCCTGTGGTTTTGCAGCTTTCTCCAATTAATTAAAAACAAACAAAAGGTATTTCGATATTCTAATTTCCTTGTGGAATTACTTGAATTTTTCATGGCGGCAGATGCCATTTATTAAACGTATTCTTAATTGAATATGGATTTGAGGTAATTGGAAACGTTTTTCCAAAAAATATTTTACCTGTGCACCTAACCTACGCTCGTACCTGTCACACCTACCTACAGAGGTAAATTGTTCAGTATTCATGTTTGGTTTCTTAATAATAATATCAGGCCTTAAATTAAATACTAAAGAGTAAAACATTAATCGACCTGCCCAGTACCAATATTATAACTGAAGTAATAATCTAACTCCGGCGCAAAATATAGGTACAGTCAAGCAGCCTAGTTGACGGGCTAATGTGATAAAAAAGAAAACAATAATAACTTATTGAGTGGTAAACTATAGTCGGTCATCCAAAAGGCCTTAAAAACATCACATTTACCAGCGATAATAGTTTCAAAAAGTCCAAAATGATTTGGATTTCCATTTGGTGTGCGTGCAGGCCACCTCTCTGTTAGAGGGAATGGGCCCTAAACCAACACGCGGGCCCTGGGGGGTTGGTGGATGTCACATGTCTTCTAATTTCTGGTTCTAAGACATGCCGGTTTAATCACGATGTTTTCCTTCACCGTTTAGAGAGCAGTGGTGATGAAATCATTCACACAAAGTAAAGCGCCTGCCTGGGTTCTAGCCCACGACCTACAACTCTTGTAAGTCGCGGCCGCTGCCACTGAGCCACCGCTGCTTCTGAGCCAGAAATACGCTTTCAAAATAGCAGTAATGCCCATTTGAATGTTATACCACCTAGAGCCCCTTGGTGGATACCAGCCCAGTGGTAACACATGGTACGTACTTAGGTATACCGTGTAGGCACCTGTAGGCTATGTATGTATTCAGTCAAGTTACTAAGCCAATAAAGAACTTTCTAGCTAGGCCAAAGAACCTATTCAACTACACTATCAAACTATACTCCTAAACTGCTATTAATAATCGGTGCTTAAGCCTCGTCGCGACCTAACAGGTAAATTACAGCATTGGCCGGGCAAAGTTACAGTTGTTGGCAATTAATAGTTGTGCCTGGCTTGTGTGCTAGGTGCTCAAGTTGCTACATAACCTATGTTTTATGTAAAAAGAAGATAATAGGACATAATATCATCAAGAGTTATGGAGAGGTTTACCTTTAGTACATCTGTATTTACAGCTAATAGTCTGATGGACAATAGGCTCCTTCCAATTGAAGTACAAGGCAAGCCTATTGCCATCAACCGCACATAAATTCATACTCCAGGCTGCTACTTAAAAAAATCCAGATAGAAAAATCTTGGAACATTACCTGGACCGGGAATCGGACCCAAAACGCCATAATCTTCAGTATCGCTTATAAAACTTTAGACTAACAAGGCAGTCTATCAATAGGAATATCTATTAATAGGAAGATCAATCGGCCTCTAAATTTGAAATAAAATTGCAGTATTATCATTAAACTTTATGTACCAGCGAAATTAAAAAAAAAGCCCAACTAGCAAAATTATCCTGGAACACGTACTTTCTAAGACTATTTTGAGTTATCTGACTATCAATATTTGCAACTGCGTTTTGAACAGCATAAATATATGTTGTTTTAACTTAGTACATTTACTACTGTAACTTAACCTTGTAACCGTTTACAAGAACATATTTGCTGCCCATTATAAGAATAAGACTTATAAAAGCATACACAAAGAATAGGTGCACTTAGAAGTAATCCCTCCGGTTATTTAGATTTATAAGCGCTTATAGGACAACAACATCTGCGGGCCTTTATAATCTTATGACTCGTTTAAGAGCCAATACCAGGAATATATACACTGAGGAGTTATAAGCGTTTATAAGACAACATCTGCGGGCCGATTATAATCTGATGACTCCAACAAGAGGCAACACCATGAATTACACTGAGGAATAATTACGCTGGGTATTTAGACTTATAAGCGCTTATAAGAGCACATCTGCGGGCCGATATAATCTTATGACTGCTATAAGAGTCCATGAGTATTACTAAGCCCTTTATTTGGTTGACAACATGGCTTTTCTTTGCAACACAACATACCTACAGTATAAAACAAAGTATCCCTATTATAGTACTATAACGCAATTCAAAATGCCAACTGTAGAAATAACAGCTGCCTTGTATAATTTGCTAAACAAATTGCTAAATATTAATTATGTAAATATTCTAATTTTAAGAGGCGCGTTAAATTTTTTACCAAAAACTTAATACATTTTACAGAAAATTCATGTTCCTCTACGCATACAGTACGCTAAAAATAGTGATTTAATAACATGATAATGTATGAATCAACTTAGTGCTCTGAAATACATTATTAGAATTCACACTACTTACCTTAAAATTTGTTTTATAAATCCACTGAGCAAACACTTAGATTGCGTTCCACGACTGATCAGTAATAAACTTATAAAAGCATTGCTGAGAACGTACTAATCTCACTTTTTCCTGTAAAACTCTTTAAGGAAATTTGGCAGGAATATTTGGATTAAAGTGATTCTAATTCTATTATGGGATTACTATTAGTGTAATTGGCATTTCAACGGACCATTATAAATATCTTAAAAGTGCAAATAGACTAATAACGTGGGCCCTTTTCCGGGCTTTTATACGCTTATAAATCCCTTATAGTCTGGCCTTGGGATGGTTTTGAGATAATTATAAAACCGTATTTTGCTTGTTGGTATAGAATTTATTTTTAACTTAATACTTAAAATAATTTAACAAAACTAAATAATGACCTTAACGTCTCTTAAAAATTCTAGACTTCAAACGTTTAGAACATTCTTTGTTTTAAAATTTTCAAGAAAATATTTTGCCTTTTCATCTTAAGTAACAACTCGGAACATCATAAAAGAAGTGGCTTGAAATTTTCCGCAGGTATTAAGTTTTTGTTAAAAAATCCTTCGTAAAAATTTTCAAGGAAGGAAAAAGCTTCAAGAAAAGACGCACTTTCCTCAAGTCTTAAAGATTTTGAAAGTAGCTTGAAGTAAAGAAAAAATTGTAATTGTTTATGATATTGTGACGTATGTTATTATGAGTGGAGGAGAGGAGGAAAGTCTTTGGGGAGGGCTTTGTCCAGCAGTGGACGTCTTTTGGCTAAAATGATGATCTTATAAGGCAGATGTGATTGGACCGGGAGGGGACGCCCTAGAAGGACAAACCCGATCTTATTGGAGATGTTATTTAGAAAAGTCAGGGGCACAGTTCTCTTAACCAGAGTGCGTGTATCACTAGAGTATGAACGTAAATGATGCAAAAGGAGTATTTAAGGATCGTAGTAGGTGGCGTTCTGTAGTTTCATGGATGTATTTATGATTTTAGGAACGTTCTAATTACCCTTTGCCAAAAAATGTTTGCCAGTAAATGAGAGAGTTGCTATGCAATCCAAAAATAATGCGACTAAAGAAGAAGTAGAAATGATTACCCAGAACTGATAAAATCTTAATTTTGTAACACAGTTTCTAGGTAAGATGTCAAAAGATTGTGAAGTTTCTGACGGCCTAATAAATTGAATAAAAGTGTTTTCAGACACTGCACTTACTCGGAATTTTTTTTTGAGGAAAGTTACCTAATATTTCTCCTTCATAACAAAATCCACGTATATTGCCTTACCGTATATTATAGCAGCACCACAAATATCCGTTTTGTTGCCGCCCAGAAACTTAGTCAAGTACCATGTGCTAATAATAGATGGCGCTGTGTGTAGCTAAAGTAACTGGATTGATTTTATTAAGTATTTACTTTGATAAAGCCATTACACTATTATTTTCTGAAATTTGGTAGTGACACTATCTCATTCATTCTCTAATGTTATAATATCATAATCAAATGGAATACGTCCATAACTGGACAGCTGGTCTCCTCAAAAATCGTCACAACCAACGGTCTTACGCTTTGTTTGTCGCTTGGTTACACCAAATTCTAGGAAGCAAAATGTAGGCCAATATTGAAACAAAATCTCTCAACAATAATGAACGGATTAACAAGATGGCAGAAGCATAGCCTATTATGTTTCTGCTGCTGGGACACAAGCTTCCTTATGCTTGAAGTATTGTGGTATTCTAATTTGCAAATCCACATCCTTTTAGTCTACTTACGTTTTATGACACACCTTCATATCTTCATACAAAACACACCTTCATATCTTTTGATATTGTATCAACTCATGACTCATTTTTTATGTATTCTTTGATACTGTTAGCACCTGAAAATCATAATTTGAGTTATCTCTGTTTGTTTTAAAATTCCTCAACTTAATTTATATTGTTAATTTGTAAAATCTTAGAATATTTTACACTCTGACATTTTCATGTGATCTGACATCTGTCCACATCTGTCTGTCTATTTTATTTTCTTAAGCCATAGACATAACGTACCATGGACTAGACCTTCCTTAAGCTAGTTGTACATTATAGTAAGGGCAGCGGTAGACTGCCCCCTCTGTATGCCGTTTTTTTATTGTTCTGGTCATATAATTGGGAATTTGAATTTAAAATTTAGAAGATATGACAGAACGAGGAAAAAAATCTGGCGTCCTCTTTTTTGGGTCAGATTCGGGCAGGGAACGCCGAAATTCGGTTGACTACTTAATATTACCAAGTGTACTTTCTTATCTGAAAATTCTTATACTGTAATATATATTCAGCTGGTGAATGAGTGTAAAACAATCTTTAAAAATAATAAATTAATAGCCTGGACATACTTTTACTTATAATTAAATTGATGTTCCAGTCCGGTAAAAAGTACATGAGCTGCATCAGTCAAGCCTTCAGAGTAGCGCGCGGCAACCGCGCGCCTGCCAGCAGCATGCGCAGGTTCTGAACCCGCCTTTTGTCCGTCTGCCTGAGACGCCACAGCCCAGCACATCGTCTTACCTTACTGCCAGCTTTCTTATCAATCTATTTACCTGGTAATCTGCCTGTTTTGCCTGCTCACTTGCCTTCTTCAAGCATTCCACCACTTAGAAGAGTTCCTGTGCGACCTGCTGTCTGCCTAGCTGACGACCACCATCTACGACGTGCGAAGCCGGCCCGTTTTTCTTAGTTTAATTTATATTCACTCATATTTTTAATAACGTGGCTTACGTTAAGCTCGTCTGAGCTGAACGTAACGTTATAGTATTGCTGCCTTAATGTTCCATCTTAAAGAGGAAGCATCAATACTTTTTAACACTTTAATCTCTTACCTGTAATGTCTGATTTTCCAACTGCTACTCAGCCACCCGGGTGTATTATCCTAACCCAAATGTCAGTTCCATTTAGTTCGCAGTTTACCAACTAGGATCGTTCAAGTTTCATACATCGGGCCGCGTAAAGTTGAACATGTACCTACTACTCGGAGTTTAAGCCCGGACTTTGCCTTGGGAGGCGTTTACACGTCGCCAGTGTTTGAGTCAAGTGTGAGAATATAAGTGTGGAAGAAAATTCTTACTCTTGGAGAAGTTTGTGTTGTTTTACTGACTGAACAGGAAAAAATAAAAAATCACCCGACACATTTTTATATCATGCTACATAACTTATCTAATAGTAGGCACGCTACGATCGACAATCTATTGAACAAATAATTATGACACAGTATCTTGCGAAAACACCCCGATTCAAATAGTAAAACGCCCATACATTTTAAACGGCTGAACCGATTTCCATCAAGCGTAACTTAAAACACTCGATAAAGTCACCTTTCAAATAAACTTTAAAATCGGTTCATCTGTTTAGGAGCTATGATGCCAAAGACAGATATACAAAATACACAAATATACAAACATTCAAACACACAGGTACACACAATACTTATAATATCCCTCTTTTTCCATCAGGGGTTAAAACAGAAGTTGAAAGGTGAGAAAAACATATATAAGACCTACCACCTAAAATGTATTTCTTGATCTTATAACCATTAAAGCCTTAATGTAGATCTTTGTTTCGTCATCTATATATAATTTTCCTACTGTTAAGTACTGTACTTTTTTACTGTTAAGGTCAGCTTCGAGCCTAACTGGTTGCGGTCACTACTATTCATAGGGCGACTGTCAATCCGACTTCCACAACCCAGTTTGTTTATACAAAAGACAAAGTTTTTCCTTGTGTCTAAACAAAGCATATCATTAGATCTCGGGGCTCAGGCTTTGTGTATTACTGGAGATACCACTTAATAAGACTGACTGCCAGTCTTTCGAGCTTCTGTCTATGTTTTGTTATATTAAAGTCCGCTTTTATTAAAAAAAAATACAACCTAAGAACTGGAACTAGTAACTACTACTGACGGTAAAATAAAATAACATCCTGAGTTCTACTATTCATATATTTCGAAGTCCTCGTTGTCTCCTTGAAACTAGCACTTCATACCACCACCATGTAAACGCACCCTTACTTTAGTCTTCGTAGGCCAACACTGACACCGTAAAAGTTATTAACAGTGTTATTGAGACAAATTTGAAGTCTCCCAGTTTGTAAGTTAGTTCACTTGTTACTGCGGGTTTTTGGTAAGTATTGTTGAGAATCTGATGGGTTTGGCTTCTGGTGTTAGGTAGACATGAACGAAGGGATAGACAGAAGATAGGATAAGTTGGAAAAAGTATGTTCATCAAGAGAATAAATTAATCATGGAAGCGATGTCATTATGCGATTTCAAGCTCAGAAGCATGGACACAATCAATCTGCCTTTACCTATAACTTCTCTGTATAAGAAGTTAAGGCATCTTGACAGTAGGATAATAACAAACAGGTTGGTATTTTGTTGTACAGATCCGCATCCTTTAGTCTATTTACGTTTTATAATACTATACAAACCATACCTGCATATCTTTTGATATTGTATCAACTCATGTCTAATTTTTATGTATTCTTTGTTTCTGTTAACACCTGAAAAGCATATTTTTAGTTATCTCTGATTGATTTAAATATCTTCAACTTAATTTATATTGCTAATTTGTAAAATCTTCTAATATTTTATACTCTGACATTTTCATCTGATCTGACGTCTGTCTGTCTATTTTATTTTCTTAAGCCATAAATGATAAATGATTTTATTTCTGTAAGTATTATTACATATTTTTTTAAACTAGATGTAGTCGGCGTTTCCTATCTGACTACTCTGAGAAGAAAGGCCGAAACAAACTCAGAGGTCACGGTCTCTTTTAAAGTCCAGACAAAATCTTGGTTAGATCATGTGAAGACCATGTAGACTGAAGTCTGAAATGGTCTTTTGAAGAAAGAACCAGCCAGATTGAGTGGACCTGTCCAGTCAGTGCATCCATTTGTCAATAACCGTAACATAGACATAACATACCATGGACTAGACCTTCCTTAAGGTAGTTGTACATTATAATAAGGGCAGCGGCAGACTGCTCCCCCCCTCTCTGTTAACCGTTTTTTATTTTTTCTGGTCCTGATTTTTTAATTGGGTCAATTTTTCTGAGTAAAAATATTTTATACATTCTAGTCGTTTTGGAATTTTAAATTTATTTGTATTACGAAAAAAACATATTTATAAAATAATATACATGAAACAATAATAAATACATATTTTTTGCAAACCTTTTAACCTAGTCGTTACTAAGGAGCATACTCTAGAAAGTTACCGTTTTACGCACTAAAGCAGATGTAGGCCCTTAACTCTTACAAATTCACGAAATAACTGTAGGGTTCGTGGCAGCAGACGACAAAAATTGCCCTCTGTTTAGTACCAAACATTCTACACATAATTAAAGACCTGAATGAACATAACAATTTGTGTACATAACACAATCCAATGCAATCATAAATGAGGCCATCATTATAGGACCCTTATTGTCGAATCAGTCGACTTTGAACCACAGTCGAGATTTCGATTGGCTCGATTCGTTTGTGGTTGTAAAACTTAATATTAAGAGAAAACTTACTAAGATTTTGTGAGTTTGACAAGAATTTCAAAGGTATTGAAGATTAATTTCCTGGCGTTTTCGATTGCCTCTTCGAGGATAGTGCGCAATTGACAATTTTATTCTCGATAGGTTTTCTTTTGTGCTACTTACTAACTTACCCCGTACAACTATTTGAGATTCTAGGAATACGTAATTTCTAGAAACTTAATCATTTAAACTATTAGCTATAACTAACTATTAACGATTCATAAGCAGTTAAGAATACACAAAATTTCATTCAGAAAAAGGCAAACGTGATCAGTTGCTCGACAAGAAATTCTCGCACGTTCGAGCGTGTGTGTATTAAGGGATACAATAATTGACCTCCAGCGAGTATTTAAAGTACGATACTCATAAACACGAAATTTATTCGGGACTTAATGAGTACCTACGTTCCAATTACAACCCATTGCAAGGCTTGAACGAGCTTTATAAGTAATTTTATTTGGATTACCAACAGTAATTAAAAGTGCTAAAGCGTTTACGGGTTAGATTTCGTACCTACTTTACATAATATTGACGGGTTAGTAAAGATGTAGATTATTTGGTTAGCAACACCGTTCCTAGAATGTTTTACGATTAAATGAAAATAGAAAGCGTTTGTAGGATTCTTTGAAAAGTTTTTTTGGAGTATGTCAATGATATAAATGGTTACTGTGGGTTATCCGTGGGAGATAAACATATACCATCGCGAACCTTTTTATCGACATTTGTAAGATATACGATTCCGTAGTAAATTAATTTGATCTATCTCGTATGGTTTAGCCAGCATTTGTAATATAAGCGCACACAAATATTTTTGTTATGACATCACATTATAAATCTCTGTAATTCTCAGCTTTTTCCTACTGTAATATGCATATATACTACATATAAACCTTCCACTTGAATCATTCTATCTATTGCTGAAAACTGCACTAAAATCTGTTGCGTACTTTAAAAGATCTAAGCGTACAAACAGCGGGTGCGACTTTGTTAACCGACTTACTTTTATACCATGTAAAGATATTGAAAATGAAAAATTCGTATTATGAATACAAGCTTACTCTCAAACGTCATTATTGAAACTACGCAATACGTGACTAATCCGTGTCGCAGCTGACAGCATCGTAAGGGTGTCTGAAGAGGTTATTCAATCTATCCCCCAAGACCCTACATAGCTGACACTGGTACCAGTGTAAGTCGGTAAAAGCTCCCGTAGACAGTTGAAATATGACAATGCGACAAATATACATCAATGGGAGCAATTGTAACAATGTAGAGAAATTATAAAATTATTTTATGAAAACGTGTTTTCGCAATCTCCCGTTGCAACTGTCTAATATATCAACTCCTGTATTGAGAGGATTATGCACTTAAATAGTATGCTGTAGGAGCTGATTCATAAATGTACGTACAGAAGCCAGGAGGATCAGAGCGGTGTCACCTTAACATGAACTGAGTCCTGCTTACTGTGTCCCGGGCAAAAATGTGTCCTCCAGAGGTACCATCATCATCATCTTCCTGCCCTTAACCCATGTTACTTGGGGTCGGCGCAACATGTTTTCTTCTTCCATACCGTCCTATCCCCTGTCACGCTTTCACTGAATCCCTTTTCTTTCATATCACTCCTCACACAGTCCATTCATCTTTTTTTTTAGCCTTCCTCTCTCTCTCCATCCATCCACATTTATATTCATAATTCTTTTAGTAACAAGCGTTTCATCCCTCCTCATCACATGACCATACCAGGACTAACGGTATCCTTTCAACTTTTCTGTCACTGGCGCCACTTTTAAACTTTCTCTAATATACTCATTTCTCACTTTATCCAATCTCGTCACGCCGCACATCCATCTCAACATTCTCATCTCTGCTACATGCAAGCTCTTTTCATCCATCTTTTTCACAACCCAACATTCTGATCCATACAGTATGACAGGTCAAATCACGGACTTGTAGATTTTCCCCTTTAACTTGAAAGGCATCCATGAGTCGCATGTTGTCGCCATTTCATCCGTCCTACAGAGGTAACAAAACAAAAAAAAAACTATGCAAAACACGAAAATAAACAAGGCTGAATTTTATACAAACGAACGAATTGTAACGCAAAAATAATGTCCGCGCAAACATTTTAAGCTTTAAAATGATTTTCGCCACGGATCGGTGCCGCCACAAAATCTGACGAACCATATAAAAAGTTTTAGGTTCACCGCAAATGTAACTGAAGTTTTAATAAATTTGAGCCAGCTCACTGAGCGCCGGAATAACAGATAGGCATAAACGTTGAATTTTTTTGACGTATCGATTTTACGTCCAAATTGGAACCGTGTCGCTTAATAAAATCAAATGATATCGCCTGTGCGGGAAGCTGAACTTTGGCGGGTTGACTTGCTAGGTACACCTTTACCAATTCAATTAAGGCTAGCTGCTATTGAAGATATCTTTTGATCACCGTCAGCACGTAGAACCGTGACCTCTAAAAAGATCACCCTGGAACTCCCTCTGTGCAATGCCTGTTAGGGCACATCCCTGGGGAGACTGAAAGAGCGTCTTCCTTAAGCCTCGCTGCACGGCAGCACGTGATTGCTGTGCCACAGTCTTTCCTGGAGTCAATTATTGGGCTGACAGAATCCCCAGTCTGAGCACCCCCGACCCCGGAACTGTTAAAGGGTGAACTTTATTCATTAAATATTATGGCAAAAGTAGTGTAAACTGAAATGCTGCAGTTAACTAAACTAAACTAATAAAAGTCACTATGTCTATTAGTTTTCTCTGGAACGTTAACGTGTGAAGAGAGTTGAAAACAGCGATGAGCATAACTGGATAGAAGGAGAGGGAGGTGAAATTGATAATGATGATGGATGGGTTTTGTGAGGTATGATGTCTAACCGACCGCCCCTTAGTAACATAGGACAAGGTCAGGAGGATGATAAGAGCTCGTGATAGTTTGTTCTTTTTCACAATTTCGAATTGAACAAAAATGATAAATGGTTTTTATTACGTCATATCACCAATTGACATGGAAACCCAAATTGAACTAGAAATATTTTGTTAATCGGCCACAAACGAGTGTAGTGGTTACATTAAACATGATTAAATTACCGCCATTTTAGCGATGTGAATCAAATAGCTACGAAATATTAATTATACTAATAATTCAGTAATATAAATGAGTTTCATTTGAAATTGACTGTCGTATTATGTTGTGGCTTTGTATGAATCGTTGTTTCAACATGTTACACTCTAGTGGCGGGCCTACATGATGATCATAGGAAAATAAAAGCATGCAAAAATAATGTGGGCGGAAAATATGTATACATCTTCGGGGAAAAATAAAGTTTATTTTTTGTATGTAACTATTTTAAAAACATGAGGACGAATATTATCTTATAGATTGTTATTCAAGAAAACATTACTAAATAACAAAATGTTTATCCATTGTAACTTTTTATTTTCAAACAATATTATTCTAACACAAAAAGTTTTGCGCTTGAAAAATCCGGATTACATGAAAAATCTATCCGATATTTAGTAAGGCGTGTATTAACCAGATTTAACCAGTTTATCATAGCAAGCAACGTCCCGATATTTTGTTGTTCCCCGGTTTTGACTGCATAATGGAACGGATTTCAATATTTTAATATTTATAAGCAATTCGTTTGTTATTGGTCTGGTTGCTCCTACAGAGAGTTATTTTTTTTTAAACCGCTACGGGTTTTTCAAGGGACTTTTTTAAGGAAAAATCTGTGAATCTTACGCTATTATTTGCATTTGAATATTTTTTTGGAAAGGGATCATAAAAGGGGCTTTATCCTGGAAGCAAACAATTGTGGGTAGGTGTCTAGCCCCGACCTGGTTGTGGAAATCGGAACGGTATTGCGGACACGTTTTCTGGGCAGCGTGGAGATCTACCAGGAAAAATTTAATTTATATAAACATCTCTTTTTTCGGTAGAATCAATTGGTATCAACTTTAAATTTATATTTTTGACGTTCAAAAGTGCCGCTTAATAGCCTAGTTGAAATAAAGAATTTTTGTCTTCGTCTTTTGTTTTTGCTTTTCTCGCTTTTGAGGAAATTATCAATGGTAATCGTGTTTCCGACTTTTCACTAAAAAAATCTATGGAAGTCGATAATTATCGACCGAATTACGAAGAGGTCTTGAGGCATTAAACAAGTGACATTATATTATTTATCGAAAGCGTGGCGATAGCGATTTTCAAAAAGGTAGAATTGTATGGGATTGACAAGCGATATCGAAAAAGAACGTCACACATCAATCCCTCACATTTTGACTAACGCCTTCGCTGACTTTGAATGTAATTTTTTAGGCCCCAGTGCAAAGCGCGTAGCGTACGATGAGCTCATGCTTGGCGCTGTGCTACGCCGTAATCCATTGTTACGTATGTTCTTAGGATACTTTTTTTGAAACATAATCATTTGGACCCATATTTTACCTCATCACTTGCCGTTTTCTCACTAGGCTATAAAGTTGTTGACACGATATCGTATGTTTTCGCCTAATATGAAAATGGCCAAATATCTCGCCCTTGCTCCAAAGGGATTCTAGAGAGAGAGATGTGTGGAAGATGGAAACGTGTTGCACCGACCCCAAGTAACATGGGACAAGTGCGGGAAGATAACGACTGCCTTGCCCTTGTCTCAGATTTAGTTCTCTTCTCAATTGTCAGCTCTTTTCTGGCCAAATAGTCTGTCACAGTCTTTCCATCCAAATTCATACTTAATAACTTTAGTCTGAAATAAAAAACCTTACACAATATTAAATGAAATACACCAAATTCCCGCTTGTAACAAACATGAAGATCTAACCACGAAGATCAATCCATTAAAATAAAGTCATCAACAACATTTAAAACAACACAACCTTACAATGTAAACACGACAGCACACAAATCATCTTTAGAGTTGCCCTCCAGTGCGTAATAGGCTTAATTCACTCGTGTTGTGTAATTTATAGCCCCCCTTGTGTAATATCTCAGTTGATGACTGATACCACCCTGTAGGGCAGGGAAAGCGAACCTATGGCAGTGTCAGTTATGGCACGCGGCAAAATAATCCGGGCACGCCAATTTAAGATTAATTAGCATCTAGGTTAAAAGTTAACGTTTCCTGTTGAAACAAAACAGCAAACAAAAATAATAGTTCTAAAAACTTTTTTAAACTTTTATTTATTTTTTACTTTTTCGTTCAATCGCTAATCCTGAAGGTCCTGGTAAAGATAATGGGACAAACTATTTAAATTATTGCATTGTCATCGGCCCTTGATAAGTGCGTAAAGTTTCAAGTTAATCCGACTTTTTGAAGGGGGTGAAAATCACGTTCAAAGATTCCGTTACATAGATAAATAGATTCATAGATACATACATACCAAGCTAATAAAACCGAGTTAACATAAAACAATAAGTACTACACGATCAAAATAACTGAGTACCCAAAATGTCAATGTCACAAAGACGTTCGACTCTCGCTATTGCCTCACGAAACGAACGCGGGGCGCCGCGGGTAGGCCAATTGACATTTCGGGTGCTCAGTTATTTTGACCGAGCTGTACGACTGCTGTACGAATTTCAGGTTGCAAATAAAGAGCAACGTTATTTTCGTGCATTGAATCACTTACTCAAAATTATTTGGCGACACGTCACGGTTACATTATTATTTTTTTATAAAAATGGCATGGTTCTCATTAAAGGTTCGTCATCCCTGCTGTACGGGGTATGACCTATATGTTTGTACTAAGTTGCATGGATGCATGTATATAAAGTAATTAGAGGATGTTTGAGCGTAAATTATAGAGATAAAGGTAATTACTGTGTCTTGTTAGTTAAATAAACTAGATTACTCTTCATGGAGTATTCACAGCAAAATTAGCGGCAACGCAACATGATGGCCGCATTTCTTAAACGGACTAACAGTGGCTATTGTGGTGTCTTCACAAAGTGATTTTCAAAAGATTACGTAGTTAATCTCTTCATTTTGACTTTTCGACAATCAATATCTGATTATTGATAAAATTGTCATTGTCTAGAACCTAAGGCTCTCTTATAGGATGGAGTTAATAATTTTCAAAGCTTTCCATGTTTTATTTTCTTAGTTTTGTCTTCCTGTATTGTAGCACCCCTTTTTTTTGTGTGGAGAAGTGCTCATGCATATTGTGCTACTACGGGAAAATAGTGCAGTTATGTGGGATGCCAACCCATTAAAATTCCATGGTGTCCTCCTGTGTCGCTTATGGGGGGAACATGGGCACGCGTAAGTACTCATCTGCCCACCGCCGCTGTCCGTCACCGGATCTTCCTCTGAGGAGTACCCTCCATCACTGGCGCACCAGAACACATTGCGCGCCGTGACCTCCGAAGGCACTAAACCAGCACATCGGTACCAGACGACTCCGTGTATAGCACATTTGGTCCTCCCATGACGGGTCGGGTCAGTGGCCCCACCGCCTACCACTTTTCGGCCGCAGGGGATAGGGAGAGCCGCCAACGCTGTACCGACACTACTCCACCCTTGCGGTCCTACCGTGTCGAAGCCTCAGCCGCTATACCTCCCATACGAAATTGCGATGAATGCTATGTTTTGTCTAAAAATCACAATGCCAATGGTTATAAAGTAGCTGACTGGTATAATTCACTATTGAAATGGAAGAAATACAGCAACATATCAACTGTGAGTACCTATAATCTGCAATAACACTACCTATATACATATCACACAGACAAACCCCTTCCCACATTCCCATAGCGTTACCTAAGTACATTCCCCATTAATGGAGTCGTAGCCCATTCAGCATTGAATTGTGCGTATGTAATTGAACGAGGCCCCTTGTTTGAACGAATTTGTGTTAATTAAAGAGCATCCTTGTTTATATAAACACTGAATGGTTACTTCGGTATGTGATTAGTCGAGGTTTTGGGTTCCGATTCTAATCTGTCACCATGGGGCAGCCGGCAGGGGTGGCGAACTAATGGATCGCGGTTGGAGTTTGTGGGTAGGCAGTAAATGAAGGAGGGAATAGTTAATAATATAAAATGTGGTAAAAATTAACGCTAGAATTTTAAACATTTAGACGAATTTCTCATCACTACCATTTTATAGTGTAGGTGGAATGAAAACGTTGATTGAATAATGTTTTTTTTCTTAGTTTACACTGGCCACAGCTGAGCGCACTCCCAAATTATTCCAGGTATTCTTTGCCTGAGCCACTTGAACCAGCCCTTGCAGTAGGCGTCTAGGTCGTCCGGCCACTTTTTCCTGGCCATACGGCTGATGTAATCGTTTTTCTACATCTATGATGCCCTTTTTAAAGCGCACTGTGGATTTTCATATTCTGCCAGCTCTTTTTACGTACGGAATGTTACGCTCCGTTGCTCTTTGAGTGATATTTAAAACATTTAAATGGCCTAATTTCAAGGAACCAAATAATGTACGTCAGCCACGTGAAAAAGGGTGCAGGATAAAAAATCTTTTCATCAATTCTTGAGGGCAAAAATTTATCACGAGCAGTTTAGCACAAGGTGGATATGTTCTACGGATAGCCGTTGCAGCCAAAAAGTTCTGGAGTGGCGGCCCGCGAACCGGAAGACTTTTAGTTGGAAGACCTCCCACAACGTGGAGCGACGATCTGGTCATTTGGTCAAGGCTGCGGGAGTTCGTTGGAAGCGAGACGCACTGGACCAATCAGCGTGGTGACTCTTGGGGAGGCCTATGTCCAGTAGTGAATGTCCTTTGGCTGCAATGATGATGATGAGTTTATTAATTATTATCTACTTAAGTACAAATAGTAGTTTCCTTGGTATTTAATAAGGTACAGCACGCACGCACGTGGAAGTACTAATAAATGGTTCTTCATCTCTGTTGAACGGTAAAAGTCTGTTAATGTTGACCGGTACCAGGAATTTATATGAGTTAGTTCAGTTGTGTTCTATAAATAACTCTATAGAACTTAGAAGTATATTTGGATTAGTATAGCATAGTTTGTTTGATTTGTCAAATTGTATCAAATGAACTAACTTTTTTAAATGAAACAGTGGATTATATTTCAACATAGTGTTTTACCGTAAGCATAATTTTAGCCGAAAGATGTTCACATACATAAGTATTCCACAAGCGTCGTCACATGGTCGTCAAAGAGGGGCCTGAGCTTCTCGCCTCGCTGGATCCACTGAGATGCCCGCGTTCATCGGTCCACTTTATGCTCCTACTTGGTGAACTTATGATCTGATGAAGACTACCTAGGTCTACCTAGCGCTTCACCTCCGGTAGGTGCCATTTGCCTCCAGTAACCCTTCAGACCCTTTAAATCCGTTAGATTTTTATACTAAACATACATTTTTAAAAAGAGTAGCAGTAGGTACAAAGTACGAGAAGTTATAGTAACAGTATTGTGGGCAAAACCGGCTGCTCATTAGAAATTATTTATGTTATTACTATGAAGAAAAAACTGCTGCTGTTAATTAACTTAGTAAAATCCTGTGTAATCTCGCCATGTGTATAATATTAACGTTATTACGACTATATACATATAGAATCGTAAGCTTATTTGCTGCCACATCTTCCTTGATCAGCGTTAATTAAAAGCTAATCATAATTCGCATTATGCATGGGCGATTACTACATAACTAATAGTGGGGCAAATTCAACATGCTGTGTGTACGTTGAGAAGAAATAAATGTATTTAAGGGCCTACATCCACTTTAGTGCCGTAAAACGGTAACTTTCTAAGGCATACTGCTCAGTAACGGCTAGGTTAACGGTAAGGTTTAAAAAAATATATGTTTACTATTGTTTCATGTACATTATTTTTTAAACATGGTTTTTTCGTATAACAAATAGTTTTGCTTCAAAAAAATAATTAGCAACGCGATATTTTTCCCAACTTTTGGATACTCCTTCAAAACGACTTGGATGTTTAAAAATATCATTATTCAGAAAAATTGCTGGCTGGAATTTCTTCATAACTGACATAGCATATGTAAATCAAATAATATTTTGCAAACAAAACTGTTCAAGAGGAGGTTCAATATTGATATTTTGGCATCGAGCGGCCAGTACTGCGTTTATATTGGGGCGTATATATCGCCTTAAGTGATACTTAAGAATCATAATTCTGAAAAAAAAAATGCTTGTAAACTGGATCAGTTCTATGATTTTTGGCACGATTACAACATTTGTAAATATCACGCGTGTTTAGATATTATTCGCCGAAATACTAGGTAGCTAGAGGTGGAATTATAGTGCAAATCCACATTTGGCCAAATGTGTATAGGTCAGAAAGTAGTGCTGGCCCAGTGGGAGAGCAGTGGTAGCCCAGGGGTAACGGCCGCGATTTACAAATTGTAGGTCGTGGTTCGACCAAGCAAACGCTTTACTTTGTGTAAATTATTTCATCACCACGGCTCTCAGAACGGCAAAGGAAAACGTCGTGTGGAAACCGCCATGTCCTAGAAGCAAAAAAATCTAAGACGACCTGATAACTACCAATCCGCACTGGGACCGCCCACTCCGTCTCTATGAGAGGAGGCCTGTGTCCCAGCAGTGGTAGTATTAAGGGGCTGATGTGGATGATGATGCTACTGAAAAATTAATGATCAACTATCTTTATGACTTTTAATCGAATCCAGAGGCACTAGACAAGTGGCATTCGATGTCAGCGAAGGCGATCGTCAAAATGTTAAAATGTAAAGGATTGATCACTTGATTCTTTTTTTGCCTTTTTGACAATCGCTATCGCCACGCTTTCGACGATAAAATGTCACTTGTACCTAACCAAAGTAGTAGTAGTAAGTTTGCTGGCACCTTGGCTAAGAAAGTCTATAAAGCCTTATAAAAACATTCTTAAGGAAGTTCAGACAAACCACGAACTAAATACTAATAGAAGATTAAAAACCTCGGCCAGAAGTGTTAGTTTAGTTTCAAAAGAAACTTGCAACTTTACAAACATTGGCTTTCCAAGAAAAATAAGGCGCAGAAAATAAAATGTGGCAAGTTTTCAAGTAAAAAAACTACCGGACATTTATTTGTTGGCTATTTATTATGATCTTTTCTTTTTTAGTTTGAACACCTTTGTTTAGTTTTGTTGAAGAATAAAGTTTAGTTTTGTATTACCTATCTTATCTTATCTTGTGGAGGGCCGAGAAAATAACTCGCACATTTCGACCCATTGGGTTCTTTTGTGGTCCCCTAGATAATGTACTCCTCCCCAATCTCGTTGAAAACTCTCTTCATGAGTTTTACAACACGACTAGGAGATATGAGCTTATAGTCTTCAGCTCTTGGATATCCTAGAACATTTTTTTATTTGGTTGGGAAATCACAGAAGGAGGAGACAGCTTCCCACGCCCTCTCGCTCCGTACCGTCCGAACAGGAACCTCCCGAAACATGGATATCCTACTCCTAGGAGACTTATTCCCTTACCAGCAAGTGCATCGAATGTGCACAGAAGGAGCGTTCCGTATGTTCCCCACACAACCTGCAAATGGGTGTCGCGGTTTGATTCATCTTCATGTGCATCTCGTTGGTTCCAAAGTGGCCAGTAAAGGCCCCAAGCAGGTAGCGAATTTGCCCCCTGCTCGTAATCCAAATGCATTCCCGTGCTTTGAACGTAAAGCCCAAGAATTTCTTGGAGCGTTTCAGATTGGTATTAGACAGCCAATGTATTTGTTGTTTGTGATCTGCAATCTTCTTGAATGTGGCTTTTACGAGACACGTCGAAATGCCTACACATTGTTCTGGACCCAAAAAATCATTTGCTAAGCCCTCTCTTGCCAGTTCATCTGCTATTTTGTTACCATGGATTACTTTATGTCCAGGGACCCACATCAAACTTATTCTTTTATGATTCACAAGCCTGTTTAGGGTTTGGATAGCATCCAGAACAAGTTTGGAGTCCACTTTGTAGGATGCCATGGCTTTAATTGCAGCCTCACTGTCATTAAGAATATGTATGGATTTACCCCTGGTTCCTCTATCTATATTCTCTTGAGCATATGTTAATATGGCAGCTTTATGACATTGAGGGAGGGCTCTCCTAGGTTTCCTAGTTGTGTCTTCCTCGTGAATGGGATAATGACATATTTGCTTGGATTGATAGAGAGATGAATATTTGTACACCATTCCTTTTACTCCTTCTGTGTAGAATGGTCCGGTATTGAGTTTGTTTAGTAGCGAGTCTACTACCAAGCACCACAATAATGGTGACAGCACTCCGCCTTGCGGGCAACCTCTTGTTGTTTTAGCGCTAAGTCTGTCTCCTATCAAATCCGATCTGACAATCTTGCTTCTTAGCATATAGTCAATCCAGTTGCATGTGGTATCATCGATGCCATGTTCCTTTGTAGCAATGCGTATGAACTCAAATGTTGTCTTGTCGAAGGCTCCCTCTATGTCGAGGAAAGCCCCGGCACAAATCTCTTGTCCCTCTAGCGCAGCCTCGGCTCGACTCACAACATAATGCAATACTGACTTTTCCGTAGATTTGCCAGGGCTGTAAGCGTACTGTAGTTTATGTAGAGGGAATTCTTTATGTGGTCTCTATCTTAGGTACCTGTCTATCAGGTAGTTTCTCCAGAGCTTTTAAGAGAAAGGATGATAGACTGATAGGCCTGTAAGCTTTAGCTTCTACTTAGTATCACCTTACAATTTTATTTATTTATTTATATATACTTTATTGTACACCAAGATAAAAACAATACAAAAAGACATTTTAAAACAAAAACAAACACACAACAGGCGGCCTTATCGGGTTCCGCGATCTCTTCCAGGCAACCTAGAATGGAAAGAGACAGCCTGGACTCAATATAGGGTTGCACTTAGTGCAATTTTTCAACAAACAATTATACTTTATAGCGTAAGTATTTTAAAACTATACGATTCTGTCAAAGATAGCGTCCTTTAGATTCTTCTTTGAGTTTCCCAATACGTAACGGAGTAAGTACATAAGATTTATTCAGCAAAGTCCATACTAATATTATAAATGCAAATGTAACTGCATTTGTTGCATTTTAACGTCTAAACGTCTAAAATGAAACTGGGCATGTGGGTCGACCATGGCCTAGATTAGGAAATAGGATGCTTTTTTATCGAAAGTATGTTCCCTTTGAATAATTTTGCTGGAACTAAGATCACTAGTGCTTTTGACAGCCATTGTGATTATCTATTAAGTACCTACTAAATGCCTCAGACAAGTCGATTTGTGAGTCCTTTCAGACTGATAATTTTGTTCCAATTACAAATAACGGTCTCAAAACCCCTTTAGCCGCAGCGAGACAACCCTCTGACAGGGCTGTCACTTTCAATCCGCCCTCTTTCACCAAAAATAGAATAGTAAACAGAAAAATAACAGGAAAGAGCATTGACCTCTCGTCATAATGTTTTATGAATATTTTTCCACTGGCCATAGAGTACATAGGTACAGAAGGTTAGCTAAATATTAAACCGGCCAAGTGTGTGGTGGACTTTGAACATTTAAGGTTCCGTACCAAACCGTAAAATCAAGTTAGTTGTAATAGGAATATACATGACATATATATATATTTTTATATAGGATAATAAACATTATCACCAAATTTGAAGTTTGGAGGTCATCAAAAATTAAAAAAATCTTCGATATGTTTTGTAAAAAAAGCTGACTTTGGTGGCTTCTCATTCCTTTATATTCTATTTTTTTAAATAAATAATACACTATTTATTTACTAATCGAGCTCTAAACAACGATACCATACGTGATGGGGCAGATAAAAAAAAACCTTTTTGCTGTAGGGCCCCCTTAAAAATATTTTAAAATATTTTTTGACAATGTGTATTCTTTGGATCAACAAGATGTTTGTACTATGAAAATTTTAAAACTACTGTCTTCAAATGTCAACCGTTTTGCTTTAAAAGCTATGTGACACACGACGGAAAGACACACAGATGGACAGACATATAGACGGACACGTGAGTGACAGCAATAGGGCTCCGTTTGGACCCTTCGAGTACGGAATCCTTAAAAGGCGAGTCGTGACTGCCATTTGTTTAGACATTTTAATATCTCCGCAAGTACGTGTCCATGTTTGCATGCACCTATTCAAGGGTATTTTTTCTTCAGAAATATGTGAGACAGCTAGATGGTGCGCGAGAAAATTCTACCAAAGGAATCACTTAATTTTACTAGCCCGGTTTGGCGTATCTCCAGTAGAAAAGGACTGAAAGGAAATTTGTAAATACGAGAAAGCGAGAGGTGTGCGTCGATGTGAGCTAGGAACGTGTGCGAGGAACGAGAGCTCAAACTCGCACCAACATACCGCACCCTGCCCGCACACATTTGAAAAGATTCCGCCACGCATCTTCGCACCACTCTGTTACAGATTGTTTAACAGCTTTGCTACGCGCTCGCACGTCCTAGCTTCCTTGCACATCTCGTAAGAAAAATATCCCATATTTTGTTGTATGGAGTCGTCCTTCTGTTGTCTATCTATTCTGTGCCCCGGTTGTCTGTGTACGGTGTCGGAGCTTCGTCGGTTTCTGTAACAGACTTCCATGTTTTTGACAGTAGCTAGTGCATCCCGTTTTTCGCTTAGCTTTTTCGCTGGTTAAAATCGGCTGTATGGTCGTAAGGGTGTAGAATGGTTGTCTGCATCCGAATATTTTATGACGAGTTAAAAGATAGGATACGGAATATTTTGGTAGGGGGATGTGAAGCGTGTTTCGTGGTTGTGTCATGAAAATAACACTGTTATATTTATTGTTTTCCTTTTCAATTTGGCAGACAACTTCCGTACTTACAGGAAGCCGAATTCTAAACTTGCTAGTTGTCTGCCATAATAACGGACTGTATCTTAGGCTTTATTTTCGACCGGGGGATCCCCCGGTTGAAAATGAAGATTTCCTAGATGAAACACTTTTTATTTTCACAACCTTATTATCTAAGGCAAAGAATTCCCTCCGAAGAAAAAAACAGCTACATTCTTTACAAGCCAAAGCAAATACTGAGGTAATTAAAGCGTAGATTCCCGCTTTTTCTTTGAAACTTTAAGTATCCTGAAGTTCATTAAAATGGTGGACCAGCTTCACTCGAACTCTTTGTCGTTAAATAAAAACTAATAAGAATAATAATAATGCTCATGAAAGAGTTTTATCTGGGTTTTTGTTCTTATAAAGTATCTTAGTTAGAGTTTTTATTAAACTGGTTACGGCTTTATTATGAAACAAGGCGAATTAATAGGCGATTACTTTTATCAGGTGACAAGAAAATAGAACAAAGTACTTATTAGGGACACAACGTCGATCTATTTGCTCAATGGTACTCATCGTCACTTATATTGGCATATTTTAGCACATCACCGAAGTTATAGGGCAAAAAGTGAATTTATAATTTCTGACAAAGGGTTTGGTTGCTCAGAGTTTGAATTATTTTGGAGTTGATGGAAATACGTAGCCTTACCACGTCATGCGAATTTTCTGGTTGCGGGTAGCAAAGGACAGCGTCTTTAGGCGACGCTGCGGGGGGCGTATGTCCTCAGTGGACATCTTTCAGCAGAAATGATAATGATGATGCTGGACCCACAACACATGGGACTGCAATTACTGGAACAATGTATATTTCGTGTCGTAATCGTGATCTTACGTTATTTGTACGGCGATATTGCCGTAAGACTTTACGGTTTAAAAGACGAATATATCTCTAGTCGAGAATAAGGCGATTCGCTCACTGCACCGCATTACGCAGCGTAGCGCGGGAGCGTGTTCTTACGTTGCTTGAAAGTATGACTTTTTGCATTGAAAACACGCGTAGTGTAACACACAGAAAACGCATTCACGCGCAGTGTCGCGATTTCGTCGACACGCACCCCGCTGCGTAATGCGGTGCAGTGTGTGAATCGCCTTAGGTATTTGGGAAGTATTACATGTTAATACCACCAGTTGAAAAAAGTAATTTCCTTATTACTTCAACGCAATTATAATTTACAAAACAAACAAAGGGATTCGTGTATTTCAATTAATTATGATTACCCACTTTTCCAGCCGACTAATTTACTTGGGAAGTTATTTGGAAGTTGTTTAAAGAGAGGTTTCCCTTTTGATCTTGTTTTTAACCTTGTGTTTGGATAAGATAATTATTATAATGAACGATTAAGTGAAAATTGAGGTCGTTTTCGAATGGGAATAGAAATATCTCAGGTAATACCAATTACGCAAGAATGTGGGTAGCAACATCTGAATTAATAAATCTGCCGATACTTTTCTCAACTATTTTGGGATCGGGTTTCAGTCCAAATGGATGCGGCTGAATGTCAATATTTTTCTTGGAACGACTACCTATCTGACCTAAAATAACAATTTTTTTACAAAAAAAAACTTTTAACAAAAAAAAATCAAACCGACTTCCAAAACGAAACACTACAAAGTGAAAAATTACTTTCTTTGCCGAAGTCTGTGTCTTTTGTATCTAATTGTTTTACGTTTTTCGACATAGCCTTCGGAAAAGAAAGTTGTTTTTCACTTTGTAGTGTATTGTTTTGGCAGTGGGTTGATTTTTAGGGTTCCGTACCTCGAAAGGAAAAAACGGAATCCATATAGGATCACTTTGTTTTCCGTCCGTCTGTCTGTCAAAATCCTTTGTCTCAGGAACGCGTGGAGGTATCAAACTAAAATTTATATCAAATATTCAGGTCTACTGTCCCTTAAAGCTGTGAAGCCAAAGCAATCAAAAGATACAGCCGTTTATGCCGCCAATTTCCGCAAATTTCGACACTCACAAGGGAATCAAAACCTACAGGGTACTTCCCGTGAACTCAGAATCTTGAAATTTGGTACGAAGCAACTTCTTATAGCACAGATAAAGGAGTAATTGCGAAAACTGTAAATTTTTAGGTACAAGATATAATGAAAATATTTTTAATAATTTTAAACTTGCTACCCCTTTCCTCATGAACGCGTAGAGGTATTAAATTGAAATTCATATGAGATACTCAGGTCTATAAAACCTTTAAGCTGAGGTTAGTACGGAACCCTCGGTGTGCATGGCCGGTTTTTTTGTTAAAAGTTTATTTTTGTGAAGGTTTTTGTTAAAAGTTTATTTTTGTAAAGTTTTTTTGTAAAAAGTTTTTTATTTATCTCTTTTTAGTTTTCGTAGGTACCTCCAATTAGAAGTGCAAATTATTTATATCTAAAGTACGTCTCATTACGATTTCAATAAGCCAAGGATACATTGTTTTATTTCGGAGTTCCGGTGCCTACTGTCCGGCTTCATCATCAGATCAGTTCAATGGTACCATTTGCAACAGTGCCATTTATTTATAAGTATTTGCTTTTCATAGTCGGTTAACTATTCGAGATATCTTATACCCGACCCCTTAATTATTCGGCATTAAGGAGATCAAGAGTTCCAGTGGCCATCTGTGGTCTACTTCATCAGTTCTTCTTCTCCAAATGATACTTTCTGAGTGCAAATGATTGCATTTTTGATGAAAATACCAAAATCAATATATGTATGACTATAACATTTAAGGAGTACCCTCGATTTCGCCACGATCTCATAATCAGGTCCTGACCAGATGACCATGGGACCACCTGGGAAGTATATCCTTTCAAGCAAAAGAAGAATTTTTCAAATCGGTCCAGGCGTCTTTGAATAATCGCGTAGCATACATTAAAAAAAAAGATGGTGACGAATTGAACACGTCCACCTTTTTTTGAAGTCGTTTAAAAAATACAACGAATTTCCAAATAAAAAAACTACAAAGGGAAAATAATTTCGAAAGTCGGTGTTCTTGTTTTTGTTTCTTCGTTTTTTGACTCCGCCACCATCACGCCATGGCATGTTTAACGTTGGCGTTTTTGTTGTTTAGTCTAAGTTTTCTTTTTTTTATGTTTAAGTTGTATGTCCTGGTTTGTGTCAAATAAATGTGTTTTCTTTATGTTATATTATGAAACGGTGTAAATTATAAACAGACAGATGTGATTGCAGCAATCCTAAAAGATTTGCTGGCATATATTGAAGAGTTCTGATATATATCCCCGAAGTTCTTAATCAGATCTTGTTCAAATTTAAATGTTACTACATGAGAAGCAACAGCTTTCAAACAAAAAAAGAATCATCAAAATCGATTCGCCTAGTAGGTGAGGTAACACACATAAAAAAGTACAGTCGAATTGAGAACCTCCTCCTTTTTGGAGTTGGTTAAAAAGAAGATACATAACACGACACTCCTCACGATACGACTACGGTGGATGACCAAATTAGGGGTAATAATTTTATTTCTTTTAAGTCTATTACGTAATATATATTTAATTACGTCTATTGTAACAAAAGAATTTCTGGTCCTATTTAGCATTTCATTATTATACTTTTAATCTTAAATAATGAAGCAATCTACACACTATTCCATACTAATATTATAAATTCGAAAGTAACTCTGTCTGTCTGTCTGTCTGTTACCTTTTCACGCCTTAACCACTGAACGGAATTCAATGAAATTTGGTAAGGGGATAGATGGCATCCTGACAGGGTAGAGTAGGTAGGTTGGTAGGCAGGGTAGGTAGGTTGGTAGGTAGGTAGGGTAGGGTAGGTATGTAGCCAGTTGACGGGAGCGAAGCCGCGGGCGACAGTAATATTATAAAGAGGAAAGATTTGTTTGTAAGCTTGTTTGTTATGTATCAAAAACTACTGCACCGATTTGGAAAATTCTATCAAAAGTAGAAAGCTTCACTATTCCTGAGTGGAATAGGCAATTTTTTATCTCATAAATGGGCCCTATGGGGTGGACCACGGGGGCGTAGCCGCGGGGCAAGCTAAAGTTTTATAAAATGCTGCGTTACTACTACGGGTGTGGAGTGCCACTAGTTAATTAATACTAATTTAAATTTTATTTAATAGTTTATCCTAAAAAAAAACACGATATAAACTTTCAGGATGATGACTTATTTTTAGCTGAGTCTCCTACTATCAACTTCAACCACCATTTTTCACACGAAGTTCTATGTAAACGCCTTCCAACTATTAATAACATAAACAACACAATCGCAAAGTAATCCATTACCGCACATCCATTGTGGACGGCATACAATGCGCTCACTGCACTGTGACACGGCAGCGCGGCGACGGCGGCGCGTAATGTAGCGTGAATTAACGCGAAACCTCTAGGGGTCAGTGGGCCTAGCGCGAACTGGCGGCCGCGGAGTAGATGTGCGATGCGACATTGCAACATAAAGCCGGAACACACTTTCGTGGCGTGGCGTGGCGTGGCGTGGCGCGCCATTAGTATATCGGTTTCATAAATTTAGTATGGTAAGAGAGCCTGAATTTAGTATGGTTTGTGAAACATTCTGGTGTGGCGCGGACTGCTCGTGACCGATTGCACCAGAGCGGTGGTGGAGGTAATGGCGCGACACGACACGCCAGGAAAATGTGTTTCCACACCGCGTGGCTCATGTCGCGCCATTCATCGACGCGGACGTTTGTGTGCTGCGCATTAACAAATTACCGACGAGCTTATTTAACTTGTACGTCAACGTACAGTTTAGTATGACACAAAGTTTGGGGAGCATAAGGATCTTTTTGATGATTACTTATATCTTATATAAGTGATTATCAAATTATTAGCGCTATTCTTTGAACTTTCCTTGCATTCGTTGCTTCATTTCAAAAATCCATCTACTCTACAGCGTAAAACATGCAATGAATACTGTTGAGTTGTCAAAATGAAGAGGAAGAAGTGTGCTCCGTGATGTCGAAACAGACACGCATTTAGGGTGCTAAAAGCATCCTTCTTTTTTTGGTTTTTCTCTCAAAAAGTTTCATTGCTAGGAGAAAATTATTTACTAAAACTTTCTCTAACATAAAGGTACATACAAAGGCGGATTGAAAGCCTGAAGTATTCTCTACCAGTCAACCAAGGGTGATGGAGCTATAATATGGCAGGTGCATACAAATAAATTGAAGGTCTTCATCGAAATCATCATCCAAATCCGAAGTAAACATTATGCACGTCTACACGTTGCAAAGGTTTGTATACTGTTCAGAAATAGCGCCAGAGCACGCCACGACACGCCAATTTTGTGTGCACACTCAGCCGCGCCGCCCACGGCACGTCACGCCACGTAAATGTGGCGCTACCTTAAGTCAAAGATTCTGGCGTAAAGGGCGGCGTAAAGACAGTAGTAGTGTCGTACTGAAATAAACACAAGACACATTAGAGATGCGATTGGCAGTCATCGAAAGGCATATGCAGCGCTCAGCTCACTGTGACACGGCAGCGAGGTGAAGGGGACACGTAATGTAGCGTAAGCTCTAGGGGCCAGTGGGCCTACCGAACAGGTGCGACGCGTCAATGCGACACTTAGAGTCGCACGCGTTTTTATGCGTATAAATATCACATGATCTTGTCGTACGAGTACCTATCTGCGGGAGTGTTAGATTACTTTCAGTCGTACACACACCCGTCAAGTCCACATACAATGTTCACATCCACGTCACGTCACTTTGCCGGCTAGTCAAAAAAAATCTTCGGTCACGTTACGACCGGCGAGTCGCACTCATTCACTTACAATCAGAAAAGTGACAGTGAAGTGGCTGATGTTTGTGCTAACCGTACCTGCATGCAAGATTTTCAGATTCATTCTTCTAACGCGTTTGTAATGTGGTCAACGTTTCCGCACGGAAAGTATCTACAGATGTGTGTTATGTAGTATTTAGGGCCACTTGTAATTGTATAATTATGTCAAGTCAATGCGTACCCATGTTTGGGAGCTTGAGTAATTAGTTAAGAAATTAAATATCCAATACTTTGTATTTGTATGTTTTTTTCCTACACCTCCGTTGTTCTTTTCTGATTAATTTCGTTGCGGGATCCAAGACAATTAAATCCATTCTCAGGGACTTCGTCGAGCTTCATTGCCTCGGCGCTTTTCTGGTGGTCGCCACTGTTGATTCTGGCTTTCAGGAGTTGCAGTGGTTTGGGCATAGTGTAGTGGGATAGTCCAAATAAAAAAAAAATGTGTTTCCAGCCTAATTCGAAAGATTTTTGATCAGGAAATACGCGTTCTGCACATATAATTTCAAGACTTGAATGTCTACATTGTTTATGTATGATACTAATTTAAACACAAACAAAAATGCTGTAGTAGATATATGTCAGTGATATATTGACGGAGGACAGGACATAATGGTATAGAAGAATAAAACTTGATGCGCCGACCCCAAGTAAATGGGATAAGGGCAGGAAGATGATGATGAGGTATATATAAGTGTATTTTTCGATTAATAAAACGATCGAAGTTAAGTTGCTTCGCACGTTCATGCAAGGCGTTCTGGGACTGTTGATATTGTTAATGTGTGTGTTCTGTGTTGTGGCTTTTAGGATACAGGTACCATCGGTCTCTGATGTAGGCGAGTTTGTGTAAAGGATTATTTTAAGACACATAGATACTGCAGTCTCGTGAATCTTATTCACAAATTACCTACTCTTCTAACATATGTTTCATCAGTTTCTTTCCGTAGGCTTATCATTTTCTAGTAGTTATTAGGTATTTTGCCCTTTCCATTGTCATTATTTCACTAAACCATATTGCCTACAATTGCATCAAAATCCTTTCAGCAGATTTTACGCAAAAGATTAACAAAAATGCAAATATCATAACAAACTTTCAAGTTTATAACAGTAGTAGAACAATGATATAAACGGGTCCTTTTCCACCCTGTTACGCGGTGCTAATCTATAAGGATCGCCGAGACAGCATTGACCCAAATCAACACTGCACACGGCTCGACCACGCAGTGCAGCGTCAGCAGAAACGTGCCGCGCGATGACGACAACAGCGGCTTCGCAATAACGGAAACGCGGACCCAAATTCATAATTGATTCACACTTCGAACATTGTAAACCTCTTAGAAATAATTAACTTGTAACTTTTAGTATAATTAAATTTTATTAAATAACTTTTGCTTTTTTTTGGATCCTCCGGTTGTAGCCCACGTAATTGGCGCAGTCGGTAGGATACCAGTAAAGTAGAGTCAGTGTCGTATCGAACGATTAGTCTACGGGTATCCGAACCTACGGGAGCTGCAGTCCAGAGGAGAATCCGACTCTCGATTCGTCAAGAAGAAGCAATGCTGTAAGTCCTTGAATCTTTCAAGTGCTTGACTATCTTACCCTTAAGTATCCTTGAATATCACAAGCCCTAAGTTTAATCCTTACTATATTCTTATATCCTGTCCAATCTATGTTCATGATATTATTTTTTACTTATAATTTCTGTATGTGTGTAAGTTTTTAGCGTTCAAGATTTTCCATCCAACGGAATATCGATCTGATAGGTTAGATAATAGTGACCGAAGCAGGAGTAGGCTCGCGGCTATAGACGAGAACAGGAATTTAGGCGCGATGTCGAGCGACGACGTAGACACGATTTATAAATCCCTGAGATTAGTGCCGGAGTTCGACGGGAACCCGCACGTACTAACCCGTTTCATTAGTATATGTGACCAGTTGGTAGTTACTTATTTTAAAACCGCAAAAGGTTATGAACTAACGAATTTAGCCCTCATTAACGGAATTTTAAATAAGGTTACGGGACCCGCTGCTAGGCATATTAATTCCAATGGTATCCCGGATACCTGGCAGGGTATTCGATCCGCCCTGATCAATAACTTTGCTGACCATCGAGATGAGACCGCTTTATACAGCGACTTATCCTTGCAAACCCAGGGTTCCAGTAGCCCTCAAGAATTCTATGAAAGGTGCCAAAACTTATTTAGCACCATAATGACTTATATCTCGCTTCACGAGACAGTTAACACCACTATTGAGGCTAAACGAATGCTATATAAAAAGTTAACCCTCCAAGCTTATCTGAGGGGTCTTAAAGACCCCCTAGGCTCTAGAATACGTTGCATGCGTCCCGAGTCCATGGAAAAGGCATTGGAATACGTGCAAGACGAACTAAACACGCTTTACCTGCAACACCGCAATGAGGGAGGACCCAGTAGAAAGGACTGGGCTCAACCACGACCGAATCATCATTTACCTTTGAACAATTTCACCCCCAAAGTAAACCCTGTTAACGTTCCTGTCATGCCTGGACCATCAAAACAATTTGCGTTCAATACGCCTGGCCCGCAGCGACAGCAGTCAATGCAGCCTTATGCTCAAGGATGGAGGCCCAGCATGCCTATACAACAGCAACCCCGTGGCTTAACCCGTACACAACAAATGATGCGCGCCCCCTTGCCATTTTATCACCCGCAAAGTAACGTCTTTAGAATGCCTCCTAGACCTCAACCGCAACCACAATCAAGTTATAATAACGCACCTAAGCCAATGAGCGGCGTTAGTCCTTTTGTGCCCAAAACCTTGCCACCCTCAGGTCGCGATTGGAGACAGTATGGTAATCCACCTCCGAACAACTATTTCAGGACACGCGAGGTTAATTTTAACAACTTAGACTACGACTATGATTATAGTAATTGTTACTATGCCGATTACGAACAAGATTATTATACTAACGAACAGTACCCCGAATCTGGATATTATGAGGATTCGTATCCCTATCACGACACTCCTTCGGTAGAAGAGGTAGACCAAGATACCCAACCTGCTGAAAATTTTCAGAAGGTATCCAAATTAGAAAAACCAAAATAGAGCTCAACTTTCATATACAGAGGCAACTCGGATTTATTCAGATTCAGGATCCACCACTTAAGTTACTAATTGATACAGGAGCCAATCAATCGTTTATAAGTCCAGAAGCCGTAAGCAAATATTTTAACCATATACCACTAAACTATGAGCCATTCGAAGTAACGAATGTTCACGGGACGTCTAAGAATGACTATTCCATTACTTTGCCATGCTTTTCAGAATTAAACGAACATTCAGATGTTACATTATTCGTTTACAAATTTCATAATTACTTTGACGGACTCCTAGGCTTTGATTTGCTTGAAAATTGGGGAAGTAAAATCGATCTTAACCGTAAACTACTAATAACACAGAATGCACAACTACCTATACAGATGTATGACTCACGCAATGTTAATTTGTATGAGGACATAATATCAGCTAATTCATCCAAGTTAGTTAGAGTACCTATTAATACGTTGGATGGTGAAGTAATGATCGAGGATCAAGTCATCTGTAGTTGCTTAATTTCAAACTGTATAACTAATGTTAAAAATAACCGTGGCTGGGTGGAGATTACTAACCCTACGTGTAACGACATCATCTTTTCAATGGACCGCCCCGTAGAGGCTGAGCTATTTAACATTGAAGTTGAAGGTACTGCAATTCCATCAGATCGTGTTAATGCCGTACTTTCTCGTCTCAGAACGGAACATTTAAACCCAGAGGAACTTGCTAACTTAAAAAACCTCTGCGCGAACTATGCCGACGTCTTTTATCTCGAAGGCGAATCGTTGACATTCACAAATAAAGTGAAACATCGCATCCGAACAACTGATGAAATTCCAGTACACACAAAAACTTATAGATATCCCTATGTCCACAGACAAGAAGTCAGAGATCAAATAAGCAAAATGCTTGATCAAAATATAATACGACCATCAGATTCGGCCTGGAGTTCCCCTATTTGGATCGTACCCAAAAAGGCGGATGCTTCTGGCAAGGTTAAATGGCGACTTGTCGTGGATTTCCGAAAAGTCAACGAGAAAACGATTGATGACAAGTATCCCATACCCAACATTACAGACGTACTCGACAAATTAGGTAAATGTCAATATTTTAGTACCCTGGATTTAGCCAGCGGGTTCTATCAGGTCGAAATGAACCCTGAAGATATACATAAAACGGCGTTTAATGTGGAAAACGGCCATTATGAATTCCTTAGAATGCCGATGGGGCTTAAAAATTCTCCATCGACATTTCAAAGAGTTATGGATAATATCCTTAGAGACCTAAACCACATCTGCCTGGTATATCTGGATGACATTGTAGTGTTCAGTACATCCCTGCAGGAGCATATTAATAACCTGGAAAAAGTATTTAAAAGATTGCGAGAATCTAACTTTAAAATTCAAATGGATAAGTCCGAATTTTTAAAGTTAGAAACTAGCTTTCTAGGCCACATCATTTGTAACGAAGGTGTCAAGCCAAATCCAGACAAAATTAAAGCCATAGAAAACTACCCTCTTCCTAAAACAGCAACAGAAATCAAACGTTTTCTCGGCCTGATCGGTTATTATAGGAAATTTATCCCGGATTTTGCTAAATTAACTAAACCACTAACTCAATGTCTGAAAAAGGGTAGCAAAATAACTTTGGATCAAAAATACATTAATTGCTTTGAGCACTGTAAAAAACTCCTTACTAACGACCCTATTCTGCAATATCCAGATTTCAATAAAGAGTTCATTCTAACAACCGACGCATCTAACGTTGCGATCGGCGCCGTCCTATCCCAGGGAGTAATAGGTTCAGATAAACCCATAGCGTACGATTCACGTACTTTAAATTCTAGCGAGTTAAACTACAGTACCATTGAAAAGGAATTGTTAGCAATTGTTTGGGCCACCAAATATTTTAGGCCGTATTTATTCGGTAGAAGATTTAAAATAATTACTGACCATAAACCCCTTCAATGGATCATGAACTTGAAGGAACCCAATTCGAGACTCACAAGATGGCGGCTAAAACTGAGTGAATTTGATTTTTCAATAGAATATAAACAAGGTAAATGCAATACTAACGCGGATGCTTTATCACGGCTTGAAATTAATAATGAAGAACTAATGTCTATTGTAGCTAACCCTTCAGAAAATAACCCTGCCCTTGATGACTCTAGAACCATTACGGCTACGGAACCCGCGGATGACTCGGGTACCGCTACAGTCCACACAGATAATGAGAACCCCATCCTAGAGGTTCCCATTTCTGACGATCCATTAAACAAGTTTACGAAACAGATTATTTTTAATATAGTAGGAGATATAAAGGGTCGAACAATTGTAACAAAACCCTTTGACACCCACACACGAATCAACATTCAAGTGTCAGAATCAAATTTAGAGGAGGACGTAGTTAATGCAATAAAAGAGTACGTTCATCCTAAAATTAAAACAGGGCTACTAATAAATCCAACTTTAGGCATGTACTCAATAATTCCCATTATTCAAAAGAACTTTAAAAATTCATCAATGACCTTAACGTTAACCAAAAAGGAATTGGATAACGTCAGAGAGTACTTGAGGCAACAGGAAATTATTAACAAGCATCATGATGGGAAAACTAACCACAGGGGTATTAACGAAACTTACTTAGCTCTATCTCATAAGTACTACTGGCCGAAAATGCGCGAACATATAACGAAATTTATTAACGAATGTACTACTTGTGGTCAGGCAAAGTACGACCGCAATCCGACCAAACAACAATTTAAAGTAGTTCCACCAGCAAGTAAACCATTTGAAATAGTACACCTCGATTTATTAACTATTCAAAGCGAAAAGTTTCTAACTTTAGTAGATTCATTTTCAAAGTACGCTCAGGCGTATTACTTAAGAGATGGAACAGCCATAAGTGTAGTACAAGCCTTGCTTAGCTTTTGCACTCACCATGGAATACCATCTACCATCGTTACTGATAACGGGACAGAGTTTACTAACCAACTAATAGCAGAATTCACAAGGTTACACAAAATTCAACACCATAGGGTTGCACCACATACTCCGAATGAAAATGGTATAGTTGAGAGATTCCACGCTACCATATTGGAACACCTTCGTATCCTTAAATTAAGTCAAAAAGGTGAATCCGTGACTAACCTCATGCCCTACGCCCTCCTAGCTTACAATAGCAGTATCCATAGTTTCACAAAATGTAAACCTATCGAAGTTATTACCGGACATTTTGATCCCCGCGATTCCTTTGACATAGATTTATCCGCTCATTTGCTACAGCAGTATATGACTAGTCATAAAGAGAAAATGACTACTGCATATAATGCAATACATGAGCTATGTATCGAAACCCGCAAGGAGTCTACTGATAGTCGTAACCGTCAACGCGAACCAGAAGTCGATTACTCACCTGAACAACAGATTTTTGTAAAGAATCCATTTGCTTCCAGGCAAAAATTAGCTCCTCGATACACTCATGACGTTGTTATGGCGGACCTCCCTATCCACATCTATACAAGGAAGAAACGCGGTCCTGTTGCGAAGTCTAGGCTAAAAAGGGTTCCTAAAACCGCCCGATTGTTACAGGAAGCTCCTGATTCTACACCTGTTCCTGCGAACAGCTCCATCTCAAGAAATAAGACTTGAGAGCCTGGACGATGGACCTGGGATTGTACCCTTTAAATTAGGCCCAGCTAAGATCTTATCACACCACCATTCCTTCATACAATACGTTAATTTAGACACTCTACAAGATAAAATAAATTCTATTGATAGCCAATTACTAACCAGCAGCCCTAATCTTAATAACCAAACCAAATCATTATTCCAGCCTCATATAGATTACCTGAGATCCAAACTCAATAGTGTATCCGAACAATTAAAATCTTTCGAGATAACTCGTGTAAAAAGAGGGCTCATAGATGGTCTCGGTAGTGTTGTGAAAAGCATTACAGGAAATTTAGATTATACCGACGCATTACATTATAATCAAGCTATAAAATCTCTCGAAAACGATGAACAAAAATTAGTCACTGAATTCAATCAGCATGTTAGTCTAACAAAAGAGATGTCCACTCAATATTCTAAAATCATTGACGATATTGTAGATAACCAGAAAAAAATGGCAGCCCTACTAAATAGAATTAACGAAAGCAACGCAGATAGAGATCATGATTTGATAAAATACGCACATTTAGCTCAAATACTTATTATCCTTAGCGATAACGTAGATGCAGTTTCACAGGAACTAAACCGGCTGCAGAATGTTCTAGCATTTATATAAACCTCTACAATGCACCATTCCATTCTCAGCATAGACGAAATACGCGCTATAATAAATAAATTAACAAGTTTATATAGTAGTGAGAAAGTAGTAGATATAGATATAAGAGAATATTATAATATAATTAAGTTAGGTTCATATTATGTAAGCAATAATATAGTTATAGTATATAAGTTTCCAATATTTCAACCGCATACATACGATCTATATAAGTTATCAATAATACCTAACAAATATCATGAAGTCCTCATTCCATCCTCTCCTTTCCTAGCCATTGTGACTACCGTGTCATTTATCCTAAATTAATTATCAGATATAATATTTATATTTAAATAACCACGTGCAGGCATAGCAGGAAGGGCATTCGTTATAAAAAAAACACCTTAGGATGCCGACATCTGGCAGCTATTAACGTTGGACTGGTCGTCGCCGGGCGCGCAGACAACAGGACAAAGAAATTGACCATTTTACGATAACACGTGTGGAGTTTTGTATAGAAGAGGTTCGCTTAATGGCCAACCCAAAACAATGGAGAGATGGGGCAAGCTGCAAGCCGTGAACAGAATACCGTGATATTTTTTAGAAATCGCAGGCGCCCGAGGGGCAAGGGTAGGAGAGGCGGAGTCCAGGTAGCTAGGAGTGAACCCTAGGATATTGGGAAGGAGGCGAGAGACACTTAGCTTTAGGCAGGGAAACAGGACGGACTGATTTTGAGAGATCAAGAGAAGTCGAGTTATAGGGTATTACTTTGGAACCAATAATTGAAAATCGTGTCGTTGTAAATATCGTGGTAACGAGTTTAATTATTAATTTAAATTATAATTTAGTCTTATTTCGTAATAGTATTGTGTGAGTGAGTGCCGGAATGATTGGGTAAGTCTTAATTGTTATATAACGTAGGTAGGGACAAATCACTAATGTACACTTTATTCTAGCATGGCGAGAACTTGTATTTATCTCCTAATCCACACCTCGACAGATATTTGTCACTAGCATTTGGTCTAGGGAAGCGGTGAAGTCTTCCTTCACACTTACAAGCGCTAATTTCATCAATTGTTACACTCTACAATTACCACTTTGATTATGGGCCTTTATTTAGAGTTAACTGACATAACACACATGGAAGGCGGAACCGCTAATATCCACTATTTGTATAAAATAGGCTAAATGGCCTCCCTTAATTGGGAACGTAGGACAACCAATTGTTTGTTGACAGATACTGGTTCCTATAGAAGGTCTGGCTCAGAACACCTTGCGTAATACTTGCTGTCGCTCAGATCCAGGGAGGGGGGTAGGCTTCACACGGTAGGCTTCACAAAGAACCCCAGACTACATCGTCTAAGGACGCTTAGGGAACGTGTCTCGTTAAAACTAACCCACGCCGTTTTGTAGGCAGCTCAAAATCGTCACTATTTAGCGAGACATGACTTTGGATGGGTACCGCTCCTTAGCGGTCCCGAAAATCCACGCAATGGGTAGATTAAGGAAATGAGAAGCGACGAATAAATCCGCTCCGACGTACAGCAAGTTTTGGCAATGAATTCTGCACCAGACCAGAGTCTACGGTACGCTTGCATTATTTGTATTGTCTTTATAAGGGGTGTATAGGCCGATAGGGAGAGCTATTTACCATAGCGCGCGTCCAGTAAATCTGGTAGCATGTCTCGCTCAAATTGCAGGGGCAAATAGGCACAAAACTGACCACTGTCTTAGGACTGGGCAAGCCATGCTAAAGCTTAGGAAACTTGTATTTTTGGGGCCGCCGCAGATTCTCTCTAGAACCTGCATTCTAGGCCCCATAGTACATGTGCGACGTGCTTGCTGGTGTTAGCGGTTGCTCGTCACGTGGGTGGGAAATCTAGACTATTATCAATGAACTCACTAACGTAAATCAAGTAAACGTATTTAACAGCGCAAGCGTAGCGTTCCTATCCATTTCCTTCCGTTAGGTAAATAATGCAATTTGCAAACCTTTATCTAGTTAACTTCATATATCACAATTGTTTTACCTATAAAGCCCTTATGGCTAACAGACAGAAATGTGTGCTGGGAGTTTGTTTCATCATTTCTTCTTACCAGCTATTGCACATAGGAAATGATGGCGGGTTGGGCGCTTTTGGGACTGTCTCTAGGAGAGTTGATCTAATCAACTCCAGTTACTTCTAGAGTTAAAACTCTCTGACAAATTATTTAATTGTATTTGAATTAATTCTTGAATGTATATTCACTACTCGTGACCACTTTTCGGTCTTTGATGTAATACTCTATACATTAGTGTAAAGGGTTTCTCACTCAAGATTCAGTTAATTATAACAATTTAGTTTATATCCCCTTAGTTACGTTTTATCCTTCTAAACCACTTCCAAGTTATAAATTTATAACTGTGAATTCCAAAACAAAATAAAACATAATTTGGTATTCACTATAATCGGAAGAGAACCATCCAGTCAATGGTGCGAGGTTCATTGGACAGCGCGGAATGGCGGGGCGCTGTCTCTCTTTCATCAAAAGAGCCGACTTTAACAGTAAATCTAGGACACGTTTAGGAAAAACGAAATTTTGATCAGCCTAGGGTCATTTAGGAACCGTCACACCATCTTCCAGAAAGATTCTAAGAACATAGAGGCTGAATGCCCGAAGACCAGCAAGTGGTTCATATGTGAGGAGAAACGAAGTCTACAGAGTCATTCCTCTCAAGATTGCATACACGAACTCATCACCACGCAAAGGAAAAGTTCAACATGCAAACCTGTCGCTATCACCTTGGACCAGCCAGCGTACGAGGAACTTGATGATAGATACTACACCATCAGCTTCCCGGTTCCCACGAAGGTTCATCTCTCCTGTGGACAAGACCTGTACAAAGAAGTTCAAGGAAGTTACTTACTCACCATACCGCAGGACTGTTACATAGAGACACCACAGATCACTATCGCCAATAAGAAAAATCGTCTGAAAGGTCGTATTGAAGATTATGGACCTACCTCTAGAAGACATAGATAATCAGCTTCCAGTCCCGACACTAAAATTGAACTCAATAAACTTGGACCACCTACATGCAGCCAATATGAAGATAATGCAACAACAGCCACATATTCCAGCTAAGAATGACTACGGAATCTACCACACCACGATTCCAATGTACATAGCACTAACCGGTGCATGTGCACTCATGGGTTACTTTATCTACCGACGGTACTGGTCAAAATCTAAGAAGACTCCAGACGAGGAACCACAATGTCACCCAAGGTGTCCAGAAAGAATTTACGCTCTTCCCGAACCTAAAGAGAGGATAAGCTGCAACCAACCCCCACCTCAATTTACTACGAAAATCATCGGTGGTGGCTGCTCTTCGGGGGGAGGTGTTACGCGGTGCTAATCTATAAGGATCGCCGAGACAGCACTGACCCAAATCAACACTGCACACGGCTCGACCACGCAGTGCAGCGTCAGCAGAAACGTGCCGCGCGATGACGACAACAGCGGCTTCGCAATAACGGAAACGCGGACCCAAATTCATAATTGATTCACACTTCGAACATTGTAAACCTCTTAGAAATAATTAACTTGTAACTTTTAGTATAATTAAATTTTATTAAATAACTTTTGCTTTTTTTTGGATCCTCCGGTTGTAGCCCACGTAATTACCCTTATCTGTTTAAAACAAATGGGAAGTCTATACTTGGTAAACAAAGCAATAAAAATATGAAATTTCGCCTGCCATCGTTTATTAAAAAAACCCTGATTTAGAAAGCCATGTTTGATATTGATCATAAATAAAACACGACTATTACACACGAAGATGCTATTAACTGTCTAAAAAACATGTTATAAACCGTCCACATACGGCAGCAAAATGCCTATTCGTCATTTTGCGCAATAAATTCAGCTATATTCCTTTTTCAAAAACATAAATTTATGCCATTCTTTACACAACCATCGCAAATAGCTGGCAGCAATTTTCGTACACCGTTTAACAACAAAACAAACTAACATATAACATGTTATCACTTTAAAATTCGCACGCAAGGGTTGAACACGACAGTATGGAAGTTATTCAGAATAACATTGTCTGGAAGTTAGTCCAGCTGCCCGAACAACACGCTTGGCACTACAGGTACGTAGGAAAACGGATAAGGCATAAAAACGTTCTTACCATCATGTTCTTATTTTGACCCCAAGTATGTATTTATGTTGTTGTTGCAGATGGCCCATGCGGTCGTAATGCTCTGGTGTGATGAACGCGTAATGCTGGAAGGTCAATCACAAGGTGGCTCGAGGGTCTGATGGAGGCCGCGGTAATAAGCTATGAAGCACATAAGTCATAGTCGTTCGTATTGGGGAGGCCTTGGCTCAGCAATGGACATCTTTTGGCTGATGATTTGTTGAGCTTTGCAATAATAATTGAAAGTACAACTGAGCCACCTCAAGTCCTAAGGAAAATTGATGCATCAGATTGTGAACATTTTAAACATAGCTGCCGTGTAAGAACACGGCGGCTATGTTCACAAGGCTTTTTTTTCAAGCTCTCGCTTGGTAAAGACCTTTCTTATAGAGTGAAAAGACAATATTCAAGCAGTTCCAAGCTTATTCAGATATTCTACTGTTTGCACCGAATAAACTTTGTGCTAATGTTGGGAATTATAAAAGAAACTAGAATAATCAAAAGACCAAACTTTTTGGAAATGGCTACCTGACATATTGGTAGCACATGCCAATCTCAAACATTCCTTGTGTTCTGACTATCGTCATTGCTGGTTGAACATCACTTTATCTAAATTCCGACTACTTTTACCGCATCTCCTTCACTTCTTCCCTCCAAACATTTCATGCAATATTCATGAATGATGCGTCCAGGTGTACCATTACTTCCTGCGGTTTTGAATGTTTTGTACTGATGTTGTGCCACATGTGCTAGAAGCTTGCGTCGGTAGATTAATCGACAGCCGTTGTGGTGAATAGATGGTGTGCTCTGCGGATTGACGGACAAGCGAGGTACGATTTTGAATCTTGTATGGCTCTTGGGTATTCATTTTTCAAACGTCTACATTCACACGGCATTGATTTTGTACTGTGTAATTCTGGGATAACACGTCACACGGCATTACACCGCACGTTATTAGCAGTGACTTCTAAGATACAGACAACTGTCTAGTTTAGAAGTCTGGGTTGCATTATTTGTATTTTGCCTTTGTTTGTTAAACTTTTCTGTATGGTCCTGATAATGAATCAATGTATCGACGCTAGAAAGGCATATTGTATAAAAATGAGACCATTGCATAAATTGTTCAAAAAACAGAATTGAAGTTCAACTTTTCACAAAAAAAAACATAGTAAATTAACTACTGGAGTATTCTTGTGGAAACGCAGAATAGTTACTATTTAATATATTTCTTATTAAATTATTATAATACAAGTTTGTGATTCATCTTATACGATTTTAGAATTACGTTTCATTCGGTAAAATTTAATATTCCAATAAAATCTTTTAACAGACTGAGTTAATCAACAGAGGAAAACCAAAAAACCTGATCTTACTCATTAAACTTAGTTCCGTCTAAGGTCAAGGTAGTATATCCCGAAATTATTCATTTTTTAGCGAAAGGTAAAAAATTAAATATAAAATAAAGAAGTTGCAATTGTAACAGCAAACTTCACAAAGTTATGTAGTTGGTAAAAACCACTAAAAAAACAGCAACTTGTATATTATTTAAAAAAAAACAACTTTGAGATCAGTCAGTCACATGAAAATCCAATATTTTGTTAAATATTTTATTCACAACAAAACGAAAGATAAAACAACTTATAAATTTATAATAATACAACAAAACTACCTTAATTTGAGATCAATCAGTCACTGAAAATAATGCAGATAATGCAGATGTTCGTATAATATGTAATAACAAGCAAGTTATAACACTTTAAGTAAACAAAAAGCTAATCAATTTTGACATCTATATAGATAATCTATATAGATATAACAACAAAAAAACATTAACAGTTTATAATTCAGAGTACGCTATACTATTGTACTATATAGTATAGCAAACAAAGATCTAATGCTATACTATCTAGCATGGCGTTCACATTACGCGATACTATCGCAAGCATTTATAGTATATAGCAAGCTCTGTTGACTGCGATCTTTGAAGAGTGTGCACAGTTGCAAAGCACAGCTTGCGGGACAGCCGGAGGTGAGGGAGGAGGAAGAGGTTGGCGCGTGATATAGCACAGCATAAAATCAGTGCATCGCATCAATTTTATAGCTTATAGTAAGCCAATAATATATAGTACAGTACAGTGTGAACGTGTTCATAACAATGTATGGTGCGCGATATTGTTGTGCTATGAGCTATATACTATATGCTATTATATTATAGCGTAGTCTGAAAGCCGCTTTACTGAATATGCCATTTATTCCGTTTTGTATTTACTATCTTCCTAACTTCAGTCGTTGACGTCTTCTACATCAATGTCTGCAACAATTCTTTAGCGTTGCTCGATTGCAAATTAAGATACTCCTCATTATATCTACGTGGAATAGCAATGGATTTACAAAGCTTTACCAAATCAGCATCTGGGAGCACTGCAGTGCTCCCAACAAGTTGAGCAAATAAAGGCACAGCCGTACCATTCTTTTCTCGAAGCCATTTAGGACATTTTTGACCCTTGTAACTTCGTTGTGGATACAGCTAGAGCCTGAATTCTCAGTGACTAAGAAAACATAATATAACTAGTATGATCTCGATTTACATTCAATTTGAACTAGTAGTTTAGGCATTATTGCTGAGGAGCTCGTGGCTAAATAATAACAGCCGCACTGGTCGATCATCAAGGTTAAGCAACGCTTGACGAGGTCGGTCCGTGGATGGGTGACCATTTTCAACATACCGAGTTTCCTCCGCGCCTCGGAAAGCACGTTAAGCCGTTGGTCCCGGCTATCATTTGAAGATCTTTGACAGTCGTTACGGGTAGTCAGAAGCTTGAGATCTGATACCAGTCTTGCCAAGGGGTACCGTGTTACCCAGTTACTGGGTTATGGAGGTCAGATAGGCAGTCGCTCCATATAAAACACTGGTACTCAGCTAAATCCGGTAAGACTGGAAGCCGACCCCAATATAGTTGGGAGAAGGCTAGGCAGATTGAAGTTTAGGCATTATTGCAAGTCAAAATTCCTTACTGACTGACTCACTCACCGATCATCAAAATTCTAAGTTACTTCTAGTAGACTCACAAGCTTCAAATTTTTAACACAATTAGTGTTTAGCCAATAAAGCAAGGAAAACCTTGAACAAACCCGCAATCTCCGTCCCTTTTCCTAGATATACAAACTGCATAAATAACTTTGTAATCCTATATAAATAGTCATCCATAGAATTAAAAAAATACTTCTACAGTTCATACAATTTTTCGCTATTTACCTATCTACGTAGATATGTAAATAGTGAATTAATATAGGTAGGTACAGTAAGTCATGGATGATGCCTCTTATAATATACCTATATTATAAGAGGCACCTACCTACCTATACTATACTTATGAGCCAACGCAATGGCTTAGTAGGCGTTTCTGCAGCTGAGTTTCGTCCGATCCGGTCGAAACAGGAATTTAATTTATATTAATATTTTTGAGTGGTGTTTCGGACGAATCCTTTTTTAGAGGCAAACTGATGTCAGAAACATAAAATCAGTAGAGAGTTAAAAGAGAGAAATTATATTTTTAACATGTTATTAAACCCTCAACTGATATTTATCGACGTTTTGATTTTGAAGTTCTAAAAAAAAAAATATCCCAACACTAGTATCTACTGATTGGTAGGTGCCAAATGTGAAATAAAATTTTAAATAAGAAATTATATCACTTATGGCACCTGCGAAAAATATCGATAGGTGCCGTATGTGGAATAAATACCTCAGGTGCCATTTCGTACGCTTTTTAATTGACATATAAGACTGATTAGTTGTAGTTATATGTTTAGTGTTGATTGTTGTAATAGTATATTAATTAAGCTTTATCGTTTTCTAAAAATTGCGTGACTTTTACTTAAATAATATAACCCTACCCAAGATTTTTCGTTCTGACTGTACAAAATTTGTTAAAAAAAAGGTATTGTCCGAAACACCACTCAAAAATATTAATAATAATACAATTCGTATTTCAACCGGATCGGACGAAATTCAGCGGCCGAAACGCCTAATAAGCCGGTGCATTATGTCGAAGACAAGTGATGAGATCGTGCTCTTAATGATCTCAATATAACAGACTAAATTTAGTTAGGTTAGGTTAGTATTTGAATTTAATAAACAAATTGTTTGTAAAATTATTCATCACCCACGCTACCTATATTTGCAATACAGATGGACTAGGTACCTAGCGTAGGTAACAACCTAATGAATGGACCGTAAAAGACGCACCAGAAATAGTGCCCGAAAAGAAATAAAGGAGGACTACGTACAAAAAGAAATGAGATCCCACAAAAACAAAATATGTAAAAAAACACAAGTGTTGCGGCGCAGTTCTTCTACCGCAAAAAGTAGTGCAATCGAATGTAAAACCAAATCTGATAACTTATTCGGTAGATTTATCTTATTAATTAATCTACAAACAAACGAATTTATTATAAAAATATTATCTAATTCCTTTTTTCTTAAATTGTATTCATAAATTCTGAGTTTGTTCATTTTGCCAAAAACATTGTAGAATGTCAAACATTAATCTCCTTCTGAGTTTAACGTTGTTCAATATTTTCTTGCATCGTTTCGACGCCATGATTAATTAATATTTACACGCCTAAGTGAAAACAATTTTCGATTAGAAGCAACGGGCAATTCGTGCATGAACACCCTCATCGACAATGTGTGGTTGACTGAAGCGGCCAAGCAACGCTCAGAGCATTAAATAATTGATATTATTATAGTATCAACAGCGGTATGTAGCAGTTTTACCCCAGCTGTAATTGCAAAAAAATGTGTAATAAAATATAATGGGCACCACGACTTAGATCCACTTGAAGGATGCAACAACTAGGCTTTCGTAAATAGGATTAAAGTTGACCTGGAGCACCAGATGATTTCGTTAGTGATCGTAAAGCCAAAATGTAGGGGATCGATCATTTGCGTTATGTCGATAGCGCTTGGCATTACCATAAACTTTTGTCATTTTTAACAACCGCTTTGGTTGATAGAATGTCATTTGTCAAGAGGTTCTAGGGTTCCAGACTGGGGCGGCGGGAGCACGGTTGGCGCAGTGGTTGAGCGATTGACTGCTGCGCTGCGTGTCGCGGGTTCGATTTCCGCACGGAACAAATATTTGTATGACCTACAGATAGTTGTTCCGGCTTTGGGTGTTGTGTATGTAAATGCACCCACGATACAGGCAGAAGTTCCTAGTGTGGGGCAATGTATTGAAAAAAAAAGAGAATGTGAGCGATAACGATAATCAAAATTCTATATCTATGAATGAGATTATTTTTGTGATATTTTTAGCGAAGTGCCTTCAGACAGGATAGGATAGGACAGGTGGACCCCTTTTCGGCATTTAGACTCGCATTTGGTCTGTTGTACGTGCAGGCCTTTCCTCTGTGAGAGAGAATGAGCGGTAATCCACCACGCGGGCCCAGTGCATGTTAGTGGATGCCACATGTCTTCGAATTTTTGGTTCTAAGACTTGTGAGTTTCCACACTATGTTTTCCTTCACTGTTTTTTAAAGTGATGTAATAATTTACACAAAGTAAAGCACTTGCCTAGGTTCGAACCCACGACCTACAACTTGTAAGTCACGGCCGTTACCACTGGGCTACCACTGCTCTTCCATTTGCTGTGCTTAAGCGAAGCGAAGCGAAGTGCCTTAGTAAATTTTTGACAATTGTTGACGCTAAAAGAATTTCATATATTCTTAGCACAGAGTACTAAGTACATAAATATGTTCGGTATATAATCAGCGAGGTATTATCATCTCTTCTGTACTTTGATGTTTCCATTGTAGGAATTGAGGCTTTCCCTCTTTGAAAGGATTGTCGGTTTCATTTAAGAAAGAAAACTTCTGAGAATACACTTTCTAATCTTACAAACAGGTCTCTCCCTTTCACGTGTAGCTAAGTATTTCTGGCATGTTCAAATGATTCTGCAAACATCTTGGTTTTTATTTCCGTCGTAAAAATGTGATAATTAGCGTATTTCTATCTAACTAAATAGAAAAATTATTTTGTGAGGTGATAAATTGTAACATGCCTGCAAAAAAAGATTTTCATCTTACAGAAGTCGATATTAAATGTTTATTAATTTTTCTATTCTACGTTTCCATATTCGATATTAGTCTGAAATCACAGTAATTTTTATCTAGGATCATACAAAGGATCCCATCTCTTATCCTAAATATATGACCTCTAGAGTCATATATTTGTATTACATTATCATTCTCTTTGATCCTATTTTATGTTATATTTGGTTGCAATGTGCAAGTCGGTTCTGTGTACTACTATTGATTTGGCAATTTGCACAGCAGTTCTCCCAATCATAATTTTAGAATCCCCCATCCACTAAGCATATTGTGAACTTACGCCACAATTTCGTATTTATTTTATTCCGTCAATAAAACCATCACAATAATTAATTGCTTTAAAATATCATAATCATCATCAGCCTTTTTTATTTATGTTCCCAGTGCTGGGATACAGACTCTCTGTGAGAGGGAATGGGCTATTATCCACCAGGCGAGCCCAGTGCGGATTGGTGGATGTCGCATATCTTTGAATTTTGGTCCTTGGACATGCCGGTTTCCACACGATCTTTTCCTTTTCTGTTTTGAGAGCAGTGGTGATGGAATAATTACTCAAAGTAAAGTGCCTGCCTGGGTTCGAACCCACGACTTACAACTTGTAGATCGCGGCCGTTACCACTGGGCCACCGCTGCTGTCGCAGCTGTTGCCACTGGAATTAAGAATATAGCAGTAGGAAAATTTAAAAGGCAAAATCATATAATTTTATGGATGTATTTTGTATCAGGAAATTATGAAAGTAAATTTGATTGTTCATTATAGCAAGATTCAACATGGCAAGACAAGGAACCTTATACAATGACGTGTTAATACGCTAGAGGGCGCTGACTTGTAAACATCACTTTAAGCTGTGCTATTACTAATTTAATTCTTAAAAATGTTTTATTGAGTCTGTTGACTGTGAAGTGTGTATTAAAATGAACCTGGAGTCTCAAACTACCTGTGACAGTGTTATCCTCAGTTTTTATGAAGATTAGACTAAATTAAAAGTGATAATACCCATAGTAATGTAACTGTGAATTACGCCTTCAGAAGTGAACAGTATAAACTGTACGTACAATATTTTAATATTCTTAATCAATACCAAAAGATTAACTATAATAACAGTGGAATCACACATATTTTGAGTGCTTTTTAGGAATCTCAACGAAGATGAATTCGTTTTTTATTTGAAACGGTGGTGCACTACAACGCCATCTTACATCTAATACCTGAATCAAGTTGAGCTGTCCTCCAAACAGGGTTGCCAAGACTAATTACTTCATTACAACGAAAAAATATTGAAAGAAGTGACATCTGTTGGATCACTCACAAATTAAAAAAATTTACTGACGTCATTGAAATCACAATAGAAACGCAATTCTGTCAAGTGTATACTTGAGCGATTGGCGCAACGGTTTGAGGACTTGCTTTCCATGCACGAGGCTTCAAGTTCGAATCTTACAAGTATACAAAATTTTTGGGGGTTTATTTGTATTCAAAAATGAATTATCTGAATAACATAACGTTCAGGCGCACACGTACACAGTCGGAACCAACCAATGATGATAGTGATGATATTATTTCACAAAGTTTGGAACAGACTAGAAATAGTTTACCAGAAGTTTCGGATGACGAAGATAATAATGAAATAAAAACATTAAAGGAAAAGATAGACATTTTAACTTCTCAACTGAATAGCGCGCACAATGAGATTGAATCATTATCAATAGAAAATCATAATTTGAAGAAACAAAACGAAGAATTTACTAAGAAGAACATGATATACAAAAAAATAGCCAATAGTCCAGCGAAAGTAAAAGTGACGACACCTAAAAATATTACAAAAAAGCTCACAAAAACCAAACAAACGCAGACAGTTAGGATTATTGAAAATGACTACGCATCGGAAAATTTCTTGAATAGTGGAAATGACAACAGTTTAGGCATAACAAGTACAAAAGTCATACGAGACACACAAAAATGCCCCAGTAAACCTAAAATAAGCTTAATTAGTAGTGAAACCTCAAACATGTTGTATAACATTGCTACCACTACTGGTCTACAAAATTACGACATATGCCACTACCGTAAACCTAAATGTGGATTGGAACAACTATTGGATAAAATTGACAGAAAAGTAAAGGACTATACCCACTCTGATTTTTGTATAATATATATAGGTGAAGAAGACTTTCATAAAACCCGTAATTTTATAGAATTAGTGATAATCATAAGAGAAAAATTGCTAAACCTAACCCACACTAACTTTATAATATGTTTACCAACTTTCAAATATATGGAAAACGCTAACATTATGTTTAACAGCCGCATTGAAACCTTTAATAATCTTCTGTATATGGATACAATTACACACAGCTATGCACACATTTTAGACTCCAATTTAAATCTGCCCTATAGTTACGATACATATAACCTACGGTATAAAACCTTAAACAAACATGGCCTTAAAATTGTTATGGCGGATTTACAAAACCTAGTTATTGACATAAGCAATCTGAATATTGCGCACTCAGAAGTCGACTACTCCATTCTAAATCAGAGTAAAATCTCTGCAAACCCAAAACCAACAAACACTCAGTTTTTTCTTTAACAATCTTAACATATTTCATCAAAATATAGCAGGATTAATTAACAAATCAGATACACTTTTAGTTAAATTAGATGAAATGTTCCATCAGGGAACCTTAATAGACATTATTTGTATAACAGAGCATTTTATAGAATCTGGCTATGAAAATTTAGTTCATATACCAAACTTCAGCCGAGCGGCTATTTTTTCACGAAATACAAAAAGGGGAGGAACGTGTATCTTTATCAGAAATGGTCTACAGTATAAAGAATTACCTGATATCGCTAAACAATCAGTTTCGGGGATATTTGAATGTTGTGCTGTGGAGCTATTATCGTATAATATCATAATAATTTGTATTTATAGGATACCCAAACATAACTTGTCAGTTTTTTACGAAAAATTAGATAATATACTACGAAAACTTAGTCAAAACCAAAATAAAAAAATTATATTAACCGGTGATTTTAACATTGATGTACTTAAGAGAAATAAAACTACTTTAGAATTTGAGCATTTTCTTCTGCAATTCAATCTTAAACTAGCTCTTTACAACCCCACTAGACTGAGTAGTAACAGTTGTATCGATAACTTTGCTCACAATTATCAAAAAGAATGCAAGGCAAAAATTGTCGATTTTGGTCTCTCTGATCACACGTCTCAAATAATTACTGTGCCTATTGAAAAAACATGTAAATTAAACCATTGGAAATTAAAAAAGCAAGATATCTCTACGGACAACCTAATGGCTTTTAAAGCTCACCTTGAATGTTTATCTTTCTCGGAAGTCTATAATGCAAAAGAGGCCCAGGAGTCCTACGATAGGTTCATGGATGAATTCCTAATGCTCTATAGACTTTGCTTTCCGGAAAAAACAGTCACCATAAAGACTAATAGGAAAACTAAATGGATATCTCGTGGGATAAAAATCTGCAGCAGAAAACAAAGACAACTACTTTGGAAATATAGGTGCAATCCCGACATAAGCAATAAGAAAACTTTTAAAAAATATACTGTACTATTTAAAAAAATAATACGTCTAACCCAGAAGTCGCAAAATAACCATTTAATAAAGAATTCTCAAAATAAATCGAAGGCAGTTTGGAAAATAATAAATAAATCTAAATCAAGTTTGCCTCATGATATAATAACTGCTATACAAAAAGATCAACTTTCTATAACGAATCCTATTGACATAGCTAATGAATTTAATAACTACTTTGTTGACGAAATTGAAAATAATATACAAAATGACATGAATTTGACTAAGCAAAATAATATTGGAAATTTGACAGTACGATCTTTATTTATGTTACCTATTTCGACGACCGACATTATTAAAATAATTTACAATCTAAAAAATACAAACACAATTGGTTATGATGGTGTATCTACTAGAGTTATTAAATATGTTAAAGAAGTTATAGCGCCACCTCTCGCTCACATCATTAATTTATGCATCACTGATGGCATATTTCCAAAAGGTCTAAAAAAAGCCATTATTAAACCTCTATTTAAAAGAAACGACAAAACAGATGTTAAAAACTATAGGCCGATAGCAAAACTTCCAGTACTTTCAAAAATATTTGAAAAAGTAATTTATAATTCAATTTATATGTACTTTGAAAAATTCAACCTATTCTGCAAGGAACAAAAAGGATTTCGAAAAAATCATAGTATTAATATGGCACTCTACGATTTATTATCTCATATTATGACATCAGTAGATAAAAATAATCCAGTATGTGCAATCTTTACTGATATGACTAAGGCATTTGATTATGTAGATCACAAAATATTACTGCAAAAATTACATGGATATGGCATAAGGGGCAATGTTCTGAAACTCATTGAATCATACCTTAGTGACAGATATCAATACACAGAAATATCTAGAATATGTCATAAGACTAAAACGCAGATCATATACAAATCAAAACCAAGACACGTAAGATATGGCGTGCCCCAAGGTAGCGTGCTGGGGCCGTTGTTATTTCTAATATATATTAATGATCTGCCAAAAATAATACGACACAAAATGATCCTATTTGCCGATGATAGCACAGCTGTTATAAAATGTAATAATGTGACAACTTATGAAAATGATATTAATAAATCGCTTCTCAATATCATCCGTTGGATGAATAATAACAATCTGGTAATTAATTTAAATAAAACTAAGGTGATGCACTTTCATCAACGGCAACCGCATCCAAATATTGATGTAACTTATAATAACCACAAAATAGAAGAAGTTAATAATGCTAAGTTTTTAGGTATCACCATAGACAGTAAGCTTAATTGGAAACCCATGATAGAAGAACTTTGTAAACGCCTGAGTAAATCTGCTTATGCACTCTTTCAATTATCAAAAAAGGTGAATAAAGATACGTTACTGGTAGCATACCATGGACTTGTAGCTTCTGTGTTGCGATATGGCGTAATTTTTTGGGGGCAGTCGACTGACCGTGTGCTTATATTTAAGATGCAAAAAAGATGTGTCAGAGCAATGTGTAATATAAAAACAACGGATAGCTGTAGACCCTATTTTAAGTCTTTAAAAATACTGACGCTTCCAGCATTATACATATTGGAAACTGCGTTGTTTGTGAAAAGAAACACGCAATTGTTTGAAAAAATATCCTCTACTAAAAAAACTCCATTGCGTGCCCAATACGTAAATAAACTATGTCATCTAAAATGTAAGACCGCATTGATGCGAAAAAGCTTTTTTGGTATGGCACCTAAAGTGTTTAATAAAATTCCTGATGAAATAAAAAACATGACATTAAATAAGTTTAAAAAAGCTCTTATCAAATTATTAATTGACAAATGTTATTATGATGTAGATGAATTTCTAAACGACCAATTATTAAAATAATGCATTATTTCCTTTCGATAAGAAGTACTATGACTATTTATTAATTTTATTGTATTTGATGTTTCTTTATTTAATGACATAATGTAATGACACCTACTGGGTCACTTATAAATTTGTATGTCTTAATTATGACAAAACATAGCGCACCCCTATTTATGTAAACACCTATGTAAACACCTATGTTTCACAAATAAACTGATTGATTGATTGATTGATTGATTGATATGATAGTACGACAATGAAAGAGGGACAGAGCTATTTGTCTTGTATAGCTCCGTCCTGCTCCTGTTTTTATGATCATATCTAAACAACAAATGACGAAAATCTTTTATCAAAGGCGATATGATTCATACGTTGACTTATAGATCTGTGATAGATATATAGAATATACTTGGTGGCGCGTTTAGTGGACTGTATATGCGGTGCGAAACAAAACGATTGACAAACGCTTGATGATAGGTAATTCGAGCTGCGGGGTTGATGGACAATAGAGTACAACCCGAAAATAATTAGGGGAGGATGCACAAACCTTTTCTGGAACCGCGTGGTAGCGTCTTCGTGGCACTGAAACACTTCACCAGGGTTCAAGGGCAGCTGGGCTTCAAATTACTGTCATCACACGTTAAACACAAACACAAATTGTTGATTATAGTTTTATTACACGCGAAACCGCGGTAATTCCAAAGTTATCAATATTTTTCCACGGAGCGAGGCAACGCCATATGCGTAAGCGATGCGGTTCAATTCGGAAGACATCTCCAAACGAAATGACGGGGCATATCTTCCTATTCACTCGCGAGGATGTGCGGAAAAGGGATAGGTATAGGAAACAGCGGATGTCAATCATATTTTGCAAGTTGGCGCAACCATTCCCCCCGGCTTTGAAGGGTTACCTTCAAAAAACAATAAGCGAAACTAATCAAAACTAAATTCAGGTGTAACCTCTAACTGCTAACCTATTCCTAAACTAAATATGTATAAAGCGCTACCATAACTACTTAACTAAGTTGAAACCTGCTGCTGATTAGGCAGAGGACAGAGGCGAATAACCGGACGTAAATACGAACCGGTTGCGGTTTTAATTCTTACTATACGCGTTACTCCCTTTGAATCCGGGAAAACTTCCTCCACTATACCTAGAGGCCAGTGTAGGGGGGGCGCATTCTCGGTCATTAAAACTACCACAGTACCGACGGTGACTGGGTTCGTTGGAGTATTCCACTTTTGACGCGACTGCAGCGTGTGCAAATAATCTGTTCTCCAACGCCTCCAAAACGATTGAACTAATCTATCCAAAAGAGTGTGACGCTTTAGGAGATGCAGTCTGTCTTCATCGACATCCATAGCGGGCAAATACTTAAGAGAAGTCATGTTTAAAAAGTGAGCCGGCGTTAAAGCTAAAGACTCCGACGGGTCACTAGATAGAGTTCGACACAGTGGACGAGTATTCATTACTGCCTCTATCTGAGCGAGTACAGTACTCAGCTCCTCATAAGAGAGAATCTGTACGCCTACAACGCGGAACAGATGCGACTTGAGGCACTTAATATTAGCCTCCCAATTGCCACCAAAGTGACTAGCAGCGGGCGTATTAAAATGCCATTCAATACGATTTTCGGCCAAAACATGCGCGAATTCACTCTGATAATACTTTGACCGCAAGAATGCGTGTAACTCCGAGATACTACGGCGAGCACCAACGTAATTAGTACCATTGTCCGAATATAAACGTTTGACGGGGCCACGGCGCGACAGAAAACGCTTAAACGCGGACATAAAACATTGCGTACTTAAATCACTGGTCAATTCTATATGAACCGCACGAGTCGTCATACAAATAAATAAACAAACGTAAGTCTTTGTGGAGCGTACACCACGACCACGGGCAATAGTTACTCTAAACGGGCCGGCGAAGTCGGTGCCGGTGTGTACGAAAGGTTTAGCGGATTGAACAACACGGCAAGAGCGATGATCGGCCATTTCAGGCTCGATAAAACGCGGGCGAAGCTTAAAACAGGGCACACATTTGTGCACTCTAGCACGAATCAAATTGCGAGCGAAAAGTATCCAGTACTTCTGTCTAAGGATAGACATCAACAAGTCCGGACCTGCGTGACAATTCACCTTGTGATGATAATCTACAATCAAATCTAAAATGTGGTCCTTACGGGGTTAAACTACTGGATGCTTTTGTTCAAATCCTAAATCTGAATTTCTCAAACGACCACCTACTCGAATGAGACCATCCTGCAAAAAAGGTTTCAAATGTTGGATTGCGCGACTACAAAGTTGGTTGGACTCTAAATTTCTAAATTCGGATGCTAAGTAAAGTCTCTGCAATTCACGAAGCACGACTGACTCAGCTTTATCCAGATCAGCGGCGGTTATATTACAGCGTGTGGGTAACAGTGTTATAAAACGACAAACATACACCACACAACGTAAAAGTCTCGACCAAGACGAGACGCGATTAGACAACGATAAAATTATCGACTCTTCACGTGGAACCGAAACTACCAGCGAATGCTTCTTCTCCTCGGGTGGTTCTGAAAAGGCAGCTGGGTTAAAGGGCTTAACCGGCCATTCCTCAAGCACACAATGAATCCAAGACGGAGCGCAGAACCACACCGGATGATTTAGAATTTGTGAAGGTAGCAATCCACGGGAGAGACAATCGGCGGGATTATCTGTGCCAGCGACGTGAAAGAGATTTTGTGGTGGTAATTCGGACTGAATTTTAGCCACCCTATTAGCGACGAATGTGTCCCAGCGATGGGGCGAAGAATGTGCCCAACACAAAGCTACAGTAGAATCAGAAAAACCCATAATTCTATCAATAACAATGCGGTGCCTACAAGCATTGACAATAGAGCTGATTAATTGCACTAAGAAAAGTATAGCGCACAGCTCCAGGCGCGCCAGAGAAATGGTCTTACGAGGGGAAACCTTAGATTTAGCGCTTATAAGACTAACCGAGACCTTATCAGCATTCAAAACGTGAAAATAAACTACTCCCCCGTAAGCCTTTTCACTGGCGTCTGCGAAGCCTACAACAGTAACTATACTCTCTGACAATATACCAACATGGCGCGAAATTTTTATTTTATTGAGCAATGGAAGTTCCTGGCGAAAGCGAGCCCACAATTTTACAATATTGTCGGGCGCGGGGTCGTCCCAATCACTATTGGAAAGCCAAAGCTCCTTTATAAGCAACTTGGCATATAAAACGACGGGAGCTACAAATCCCATAACATCCCATATACGTGCTACACATGACAGGATAATGCGCTTAGTACAAATTTGCGGCGTCGAACTAACTTTAAGACTGAACATGTCAGACGCAATGACCAACTTAAACCTAGAACTTTGTGCATATCATCACCATCAAATTCCTTCACCGAAGATAGTTGATGTGATAGTGGAATCGAATCTAGGACGGTCTGCGAGTTACTTGTCCACTTCACAAGATCAAACTGACCGGCTTTCATAAGACATATTACTTGAGCGGCGGTCTCAAGGGCCTCTGCCTCGCTGGCTATACTATAGACAAAGTCATCCATGTGCAGCCCAGTCTCAATAGTATCTTTCGCTTTCGGGAATCTTTCGCCCTCATCAGCGGCCAATTATTTGATAGTGCGAAGCGCATGGAAAGGACTCGACTTCAGCCCAAAACAAACACGATTAAACTCGTAAACTTTCAAAGGTTCTTGAGGCGAAAATCTATACAAAAAACGTTGATACCTGCGGTCGCATTCGCGAATACCAATAGAAAGAAACATTTGCCTTATGTCGGCGGAGAGCGCGACAGCAAACAAGCGGAAATTTACAATAATGTCAAATAAGTTACCTTGTAGGTTATGACCACAATACAAAATATCATTGAGCGATACAGAAGTGCTAGTCTTAGCACTGCCGTCCAAAACCACGCGAAGCTTGGTAGTAAGCTTATCTTCTCTAACAACTCCGTGGTGCGGGATGATGTAAGATGGATGATCGCGAGTCTCGTCAGTCTCGGCGGTGGGCGCAAGTGAGGTGTATCCTTTATCTAGGTATTCGATAACGACCTCATCATAGGCTTGCTTCAACTTCAGAGATGCTTGCATCTTACGCTCTAAACAAGAAAAGCGATTTTTAGCGGAAGCGTAGGAGTCACCGAGCGAAAAAATATCCCCCTTGAATGGGAGCGCGACAACGCATCGACCATCATTATCTCGAGTAGTCGTGCGACAATAAATCTCCTCAGCCACCTTATCATCAGGGCTTAAGATAGGCGGGAAATTGACCTCTTCAATTTCCCAGAACCTGCGGATGGTAGACTCCAGCGGCGGCTCAACAGTGCAGCAGTGTGACACAGTCGAGTAGCTATCTAAATTTGCGGGTGCGGAACCAATAATAACAAAACCTAGAACTGTTTCTAGGGCGTGCGGTGCGGGATACGACGAATGACCTTGAATCTTACGAGATAACTGGAGGTGCGGGAGAATCGATGCGCCGATCAACATATCGACGTCTCCAGGGACACCATAAGATTCATCTGCCAACGGTAGGTCTTTAAATTTTGCCAATAAAGACGTGTCAACCGAGACAGTGGGCAATTGTTCCGTAATTTTATCTACGACAAGCGAATCCATATCAAAACAAATATCGGAATTAAAACGTGATGCAAATTTAATTTTAATCGAACCATGAATGGTTGATTTTAAACCACCGAACCCCTTAACTACTGAGCAGGCTGGCCGGTTATTAATATCAAGCCTAAGGCGTTGACAACAATTATGAGTTAAGAAATTACTCTGCGAAGCGCAATCTAACAACGCTCGAACAAGACACGGATTACCTAAAGCATCCTGAACAACAACGTGAGCGGTCGCGAGCAATACGGTAGTACACGCACGACTTGCGGACATCGAACACAACGTGACGTCGCTTACGGCGTCCTGCGAGCGGGCAACGTCGCGCGCTGGCTGCGGCTGCGGCGTGTCCCCGCTTGATAAACTAACTGTGCTCACATTGGATGCGGCATTATTAGGACCTTTCTCCTTGTGTAGTAAAGTGTGGTGCTTTGAAGGGCACTTACGACAACTTTGACTACTATTACAAGCCGTAACCCGATGCTTGTCACTTAGGCAGTTAAAACACAAATTGTTATCGCGAACAAACTTATAACGTTCATAAGGTGTAAATTTTAAGAAACCAGAACACTTGTACAATTGCGGATGTTGACTATTGCACAAAGAGCAAATAGATTGTACAGGTGCAGTATTCACATACGTATGTGTCGACCTTTGTGACTTCGAAGGCGCATCCGTTCGACGGTCGTATTTAGTGACTACTTTCTTCGTAACTTCATGGTTTGACGAAGTGCGTTGTAATATTTTAATATGGTCGCGTACAAAACATTCTAAATCATTGAATTTCGGCAGTTTACTACTGCGATGGTTCATTTCAAATAAACGAACAGTTTCACTATCTAATTTCTTTAAACCCAAATACAAAAACAAAAAGTCGCAGAGGTCATCGACCTTTAGGTTTTTTACTGCGCGAACAGATGATGCAAAAGTATCTAAAAACCCCTCTAAATTGTGTTCATTACAAACCGCAATATTTTTCAATTCGAATAACTGATCTAAATATGCGGTAGCTACTAATCTTTTGTCTTCGTATTTCGACTTTAAAGTTTTTAATATTAATGTATAATTTTCGGCACTAAAAGTAATGCCGGCACAAACAGTTTTAGCTTTACCAGTTAACTTTTCAACCAGATAATATAAATTTTCATGATCTGTCAAAGAGACATTCTTATCTATAGTGTTTTCAAAACTATCTATAAACAGATTCCAATTGCGAATATCACCGTTAAATTCAGGTATCTGAATGGGCGGTAATTTAGGTCGATCGCGAGTGTGGTTTGCTTGGCTCTGATGGACAGACGGCATCTCCAAGCTTCTCGCGACACGTTTGATGCGACAGAACAAATCATCGAACGACGCCAAAGCTTGATAACTTACAGCGTAATCTGGATTTAATTCTATCCCTAAAACATTAATATCATGAATTACGGATTCAAATTCCGTGCGCAAACTATCCAAGTTTTCTACAGAACATAAGAACGAATCTCTAACAGCTAGATCAGCTGTTTTGAGTGTGTTATCACAAATAGATTGCACGCGTGAAAACAGCATGTCTCTTTTAGCATATAAAAGTTTCAATTGAACTTTGTTGTCCTTTGGAGGCATCGTAAACAACTATTATACACTATCAATGCGGTAAACAAACAAAATAAAGTTATTTTTACTGATAAGCGATAAAGAACAGTGACGCGGACAATAACTAATAAAAGTGGGTAGGCAGTTAGAAACGAACTGCGCGTGAAATAAACGAACCGTAGGTACTTTTAAATCAATTCTTATTCACCCACTAGGTTGTCTCTGTTTCTGATACTTACAAATACTTGACTTCCGAATGAATAACTAGTACTAGCGATCTATAGCTGCGTATGTATTACAGGTATTGTTTACTTACGCAGGCAATAGATGAACAATATGCGAAAAAAACAACGAATTGCGTTAGGTATAAAACTGCGGTGCGTTTATTCCCAAATGGAATAAATACTAAATACTAAACTACAACAAATATGTAGATACCTAATTCAAATTCAAATATCGAACTATCCGGTGAGAGGGACCAAAAAAAAAAATGGTGGCGCGTTTAGTGGACTGTATATGCGGTGCGAAACAAAACGATTGACAAACGCTTGATGATAGGTAATTCGAGCTGCGGGGTTGATGGACAATAGAGTACAACCCGAAAATAATTAGGGGAGGATGCACAAACCTTTTCTGGAACCGCGTGGTAGCGTCCTCGTGGCACTGAAACACTTCACCGGGGTTCAAGGGCAGCTGGGCTTCAAATTACTGTCATCACACGTTAAACACAAACACAAATTGTTGATTATAGTTTTATTACACGCGAAACCGCGGTAATTCCAAAGTTATCAATATTTTTCCACGGAGCGAGGCAACGCCATATGCGTAAGCGATGCGGTTCAATTCGGAAGACATCTCCAAACGAAATGACGGGGCATATCTTCCTATTCACTCGCGAGGATGTGCGGAAAAGGGATAGGTATAGGAAACAGCGGATGTCAATCATATTTTGCAAGTTGGCGCAACCAATACTTGTGATCCTAGAAAGATGATAGTGTAATACCCCCCTAAGTCCAAACATTCAATTTTGATCCTTTGAAGTGTTGTATTGTCAAATAAATAATTATACAGACAGCGTTCTTAGGGATGGGACGGAACACGCAAAAGTGGAATGTGATTTACCCATGGAATGGTATTTCCGAATTTCGGATTTGAAGTTGAGTATTTGTTAAACTCTGCTTTAGTCCGGAAAACAGGCTTGTCATTTTTTTAACTCCAAATACTCAATTCAGAAACCAAGCCGTAGAGATTCACGATCTGTTAGTTATTTTACCATCAGGTGAGATAGTTGTCAAGCGCGAGCCTATAACAAATAAATAAAAATATTGATTTAAAGCATTTACTTTTGAAAGGTATTTTTTTTGCTACTTCCAAGCTGTTACGATCATTCATCTAAGTTAGGTCTAAAATCCTTGATAGGTAATATTTATACAAAGTCATCACTTCTGACAAAAAAACCAACGTATATTTTGCATATCCATAAGACTGTTTCTCTCATGCATGCACAGTGAATGAAAAAGCACAATTCTTTTCAGAAGATCCTGCCACATCATACAAGCTTGTAATATTTCTTCTAAAAATAAAATAATCTGCAGCCGTAGGTGCTTCACGTGCTACAAAGCTCTGAATACAGAAACAAGTGACTTTATAAAATGTATGTCTTGTTCTCTCAGACGTTTTTAAATCTGCATAAAGGTGGAATGTTTTCTCTAATATTAGAATTATATGGCTTTTGTTATTGCTATATAATATACTAGCTGCTGTCCGTGGCTTCGCTCGCGTGACAGTTAGTAATTTTGCCAAAGGATTATATTATAGAATATCCTATGTCCTTCTCTAAGGTCTTATCTATCTCTATACTTAAATTGCTTTAGCGGTTTTGGAATGACAGCGTAACATACAAACTCACGTTATCATTTATAACATTAGTAAGGAAAGGTATTCGTTTCGTTTCAAACTGTGCTTCTTATTGCTATGGATAAACATGGAATTTTAAATGAACGTTAGGACCAAAACGTTGTCCGTATGATTAACTGGTAGCTAAATTTAATTTAGGAACCGTCGAAATAAAACAAAAAAAAAATTTTTCAAATATGCTATAATGTACATAAAACCTCTCTCTTCATCTTCTTCTTCTTAGTCGCTCTTGACAGAGCGGTCGTGGTCGTCATGAAGTAGTATATGCGGCAGATGTAATGCGTCTCACAATGTCTCGCCACGTTTCCCGATTAGAAGTCATCCGGGTAGATTCGTGCACGGGACCGCCCACAGCAGTGCCTTCCACTTTTACTTGGATGACTAACCGCTCTATGGACTGACTGTCTCGCCTTGAAATAAAGCCATAAAACCTACAACCTTCAAAGCTGGAAACAACGGTTACAAACCAAAACAAACAACAATCGACTAAAACACGATTAGTCAGTAGACTAAATTACTCGATTAGTAATCGAGGGGAGTTTTAAACGAGTTTAGCACAAAGTTGGTCACTCAAAGAGGAAATTAACGGGAATACGCCGATCGTAAATTGGCATTTCACGAGATATATTTTGCTGTTTCAGGATTAGGTACATACAAAGATTGATTCACGTGAATCGGGTTAATGTTCACTCAGTTATGAATGCTCGTGCTCGAAGCGGGGTTTGCGTTTAACAAGAGGGATGTTTTCGTATACCATTTTTTTTATAGCTGCGTACCAAGTAGGTACTTCCTTTATTGTATTAGGGTTATTTGGATTGCAAAAAGGGAAACAGAAATTCCTCGTTGATATCATTTTAGAGGAGAATGATATTTAAAAGGTTGAAATTCTTATTAGAGCAAGAAAATCATATTCAATTCAATTCAATTCTTTATTGCATATCACATGTGTATAACAAAGATCTTATAACAGTAGTATTATAGTTCACATGGACCGTGCACAGCAATAAACTTACGACTACGACTTCGTACAGAATTTTAAAGTCAGATTTTTTTTAAACTGCCTGTAATCGAATTTGTAATTCAGGCAGACTTTCAATCGGACCCCAGCCGTGTATTTTAAACAACTTTCCAAAATGGATGAGGTTCTATGTTCGGCTATAAGTATGTTTTTTAACCGACTTCAAAAAGGAGGAGGTTATAAATTCGATTGTATGTTTTTTGTGTGTTACCTCAGAACTTTTTACTAGATGAACCGATTTTGATGATTCTTTTTTTTAATTGAAAGCTTTGGTGCTTGCTTTGAGGTCCCATTTTATCAAATCTGATGAAGAACTTCGGAGATATACAACAGAACTCTTCAATAAATGATGGCAAATCACTCGGGATAGCTGTAATCGCATGACTGTTTATTGTTTATACCATTTCATAACATAACATCACACTGGTACGCTCTAAAGGGGTACACAGGTGAGAACAGTTCGCCCTGGTAAACTCTCAGTCCACCGGTTTTATTTAAGTTTCATGTTAATGGGTTAACCTATTCTGGTATCACTTTGGGCACTAAGGCACTAAGGCACCTATGTAAACCACAACTAAAAGTGAAAAATAAGAAGCTTTTTTACAAAAACATACATCTGACTTCCAAATAAAAACACTACAAAGTGAAAAATAACTTCAATTTCGAAAGTAGGTGTCAAAAAACGAAGAAACGGAAACAGGAACACCGACTTCTGAAATTGAAGTTATTTTACACTTTGTAGTGTTTTTATTTGGAAGTCGGTTGTATTTTTTGTAAAAAGTTCTTAGTAATGCATTTTCTCCGATTCATCCGTCCGATTGTGGACCGAATTTGAAAATTAATTTTTGTTCGAAATAGTATGTTTCCGAATTGGTCCCATTTATAGATGTGATGATCTGATAAAGAACTTCGGATATAAACAACATTACTCTTCAATAAGCGAAGGCAAATCACTCGGGAATGCTGCAATCGCGTGTTTGTTTTTATTGTAAGACTTTTTTGTTAATACAAACAACATTATTATTTCTATTAAAAACTGAAGAGTTTGAATAGCCAAACCCCTCAATTAACTAGTGATTTAGAAATTACTGGTGGCCCGTCCTGGCCTTGCCAGGGACATAATAATTTATAGCCTATAATCATCTGGAATAATATATATTTCAAAATATTCAAAGATAGAGATATACTCTAAATGTCTGATCAAACTCCAAAAAATTGGGCTCTCTCTTTATATTTTTTATATGATAGCATCGTTCCTAAATCACTATCCCATTCAAAGCTTAGATCGGAACCTTCCAAAATCTTGCGAAGCACGGATCCGGCTCGAAGGACCATCTAATCAGTATGTGCGGCCTGCCACATGAGTTATGGAAACGCCCGAGGCTTGCATCTGCACACATCATAAATTTGCTTCACTCGATGCTCGTTCGATGTGCGAATACCGATGAGTCGCATACGGAAGGCTGTTCGATGCAGATTTACAACGGATACTCGGGTTTTATACGTGAGTACGGGAGTGGTCAAGTGCGTTTGAAATATATTTATTGTCTCTGTTTTTGATGTTGAGATGAATAATTTGATAGTTTCTACAAAGATGTCAAAGTTTAGATGAAGCATGATTCTTAATTAAAAATATTATTTTATACCTACCAACTATGTAGCTTTTACGTGGCTTCGATTCTGCGGCCTCAAGAGCCATGCATTATTTATGGATAAAAAGATATAATATTGCACTCAGCTTGACTTGCTTTCTCTTACTTAGTGAAAGAGTTTTTTAATCGTATCAATTCTTCTAGAGACTACTTTCAACAAGAAAACTAGCCTTTTAATTGAAAATATTTTACATCATTTTCATGGAATCCCAAAAACAAAAATACTATTTAAATATAAACGGTTTGACAAATAACCTTTCTGCATCAGCCGTAACTCTCTTCTATAGGTTTCCGGGCAGTTTATCTGTGAGTCCCCAAAAACAACGCATTGCAATAAAGATTTTTGTTTATTTCACGTATAATTTATGGCAGGAAAATTCAATATTAAACCACTAGTGTTGTTCTGCAACGCTACGCATACGATAGGACGTGGTTTTGTAAAAGTAAAATAATATAAAAATCGATTGGCTTCGTAGGTCGCAAGCGCTACTGCTGAGAAGGTCCTGAGTGCGATTCCTGGGTCTTGCAAAAGTGTTATTGGGTTTCCATATGACATTTCTCAGTAGTAGCCCGAAGTTTGGTGTTGTCGCCGGTTATTATACCGGAAAGTTATTTAGCACTTTTTAAAGTTATTTTGCTCCAGCAGGTGTCCGAAGGCAACTTGGGACCGGGATCGATGGATCAGATTGTCCGCATAAAAGGGTCCAGTGACTACGATCCTCAGTAATGAGGGACCGACTGAAGAAGAAGAGTATTTTGCTTTTGAAGTCGGTTTATTTTTTGTGAAATAGTTTTTATTTCGCTTTTTTTTTTGTGTTAGTACACCGTCACAAAAAATGGGCAAGTTCTATTTAGTAAGTTACTCAAAGGATTTAAAAAAATAGCCATAATAACTAAATTAACACATTCGTGATCTTTGTTGCTAAGGAATTCGGTTGTATGCTCCATATCTTGAAAACTGCTGGACTAATTTTGATGAAAACTTGCACTACTCCTTAAATTGAGAGATACTCAATCCAAAACAGAAAGAATGATCACAATCCAATAAGTAGTTTCGGAGAAATGCGTGGAAAAAAAATCATACATACATAGATACACTCATGAAATTTGGTACACATGTGAATATTGTGCAGTTTCAACAATATTTTCCTCCTTTTTATTGAAGTCGGTTCATCAGTTACCTTTTTATTAAAAAGGTAACTGATGAAGGTGCAGACCACTATATAGACGCACCTCTGCCTAACCCTTCTTGAAATATAGGCGTGATGTTATGTAGGTATATATATAGAAATCTGTAATTTCCTACATTACATGAAAATAAGATTTTTTTGTAGGCTAAGCAATTATTAAATACCTATTTTACTTTAAGATGTGTAAGTTTTTTTTTTAACCGACTTACCAAAAAGGAGAAGGTTCTATGTTCGACTTCAGGTATGTTTTGTTTTTATGTTTCGAAATTGGTCCCATTTTAATTTGGTGAAGATTTGCGGAACTCTTCAATAAAAAACGGGAAATCTCTCGGGATTGTTGCAATCGCATATCTGTTTATTGTTTATACCCTTTCATAACATAACATCGCACCAGTACGCTCTTGAGGGGTATGCAGATTTCTCATTTTACTCTTTATGTTCAATTTCATGATATTCGGCTAATTCTGGCGTTAAGGTAACTTACTAAACAACTTGCTTATTAGGTAGGTACAACTAAAAAGTGAAAAATAAAAAACATTTTTACAAATAAATATTACCGACTTCCAAATAAGAAAACTACAAAGTGAAAAGTAAATTATTTTTAATAGTCGGTGTCCGTAACGCAAAAAATGGTACCTACGAAAGACACCAACTTCCAATAATAAAGTTATTTTTCACTTTGTAGTTTTCTTATTTGGAAGTCGGTAGTATTTTTTTGTAAAAAAATATTTTTTATTCACACAAATGACTACTGTTTATAGACATAAACATTTTTTTATTTTTTTATTTGTTGTAGGCTCGCGTTTGACCACTATCTCGCCTGATGTTAAGTGATGATGTGGTCGAAGGTGAAGTACGCTTGCCTAGAAGTAACCTATTCACTCTTGACTTGAAGACCCCTAGGTTGTAGCTATCAGGAAACAAAGACGCCGGCAGGGAGTTCCACTCCTTAGCTGTACGCACAATGAAAGTATTTTCAAAACGCTTTGTGCGTATGGGTGGGATATCAACCATGTACCGATGGCGCATTGCCGTACGTCTTGTCGTCCGATAAAATTTTAAATTATAATTTAGTATAACAGATGAGTATGCAAAAATTCATGATAAATTGTAGATATAATTAGCAACACAAAATTCTAAACATTCCGATAATTTACTCAATTACCAGTAAATTACCAACAAACCACAGACAGTCAAAACCTATTTATCACAAGTTCACAACTAAAAATGTTATTCTGAAATAGTGAAAGCCGTTAAACGTTAACTGTACGATAAAAAGTTTCTATTTCGACTTATAAAGGCGAATACGGGTCGCGTTGCATTCATCTTTTCACTTCTCTATCTACAGAATAAACCAACGCTTTCAGAATAGGGCCTCGAGCGAAAATACGCTTGCTTTGGCGAGAAGTACCATCCCACTTGCCGAAGATCTTATAGATTTGGAAAGATTCAATAGGCCTCACCAGTCTTTGAGAGATGTACTTATGTCGTCCTTGTCTGATGAGTACCAAGGCATTTCGCTGAATTCCCGTTGGAGTTGGATTTATTTTTAAACTAACATACAATGAAATTGGTATTGGATATTGATAAATTCTTGGAGCTCATTGATTTTATTCAGATGGACATTGATATATGATTGAACGATTTTGAGACGTGGTACTATGAAATAACAGGCAGGCTAGTATCATCGGTGAACTCGTATGTTGCTTTTCATCAGGTGAGATTGAGGTCAAGAAAGCTCATTGTGAAATAATAAAAAAGAGCAGAACATCAGAGCTGTTACCAACTTAGCTTTGGATTTACGCTTGGTGGCCTCCTTCTGGAACATCACAGTCTCACAGAAGGAGGCCATTTCCCCCCATTTTTCAGTCTCTTCCAGCATAGCCCACACTACTAATGCTTTCCACTTATTACCTACTCTTACTTGTCTCTAAATAACCTTTCAACAAATCAGCCTATTATTAAACATTTATTTTAAGTACCTAAATAAATAATCTTTTGTATATTTTTAATGGAAAGTGTTCTTATACTTTGTTTAAAAGAATTTAAAAGAATATTTTGCCTGCAAACATAAACAGAGATTTTAATAACTAATAAACTTTCAGACCGTCTGTAGGTGTATTAGAAATATTTAAACTTAGCTAATTTCTCTTAGTTTATTTAACTAGTCGTTATTTAAAAGAAGTTTACAGTAAATTTCAAGTAAATATTGAATGCAGAAAAAAAATAAACGACTGCTAACTACCTTACTCTAATGATGCTTGTAAAAAGTAACTAATATACTTAATTTAAAGTTTGAAATAAAAAGTTTCGAGCTTTGCACTAACTAATATATATTTTTTTTTAATTGCTCGCTCTTGACCACTATCTCACCTGATGGTAAGCGATGATGTGGTCGACGGTGGAGCACGCTTGCCTAGAAGTAACCCATTCATTCTTGCCTTAAAGACCCCTAGTTCGCCTAGATCGAAGGCAAAAAGGCAAAACTATGTGCAAATGACATGACATGTAAATAATTTACTAATATGTGAAGAATACTATTAGAAATTGAGATGAAATACTAGAAGCCATTACTGGATATAAGAGCAGTGGTGATGGTGGCACAGTGGTAACAGTCACTTACAAGTAGGTGGTCGAGAGTTAGAACTTACGCAGGCAATTTGTATTATTATTTACTTTGAGATTCTCTGGACCCTAGGGTCCCGGACCGGGGTAATCCTCAAAGCGCAACTATTTTTAAGCGCAACCATTAGTTGCGCTCACAATATCAAATTAAAAATATTATATGTTTATTCCTCAAAGCGATAACATGATGAAAAATAGAGAGGGATAATGGGTGTACCCCATTGTTACGAAGTTTATTATCGCGATGTGCGTTACTGCGAAAGTTTACCATTGCGAAGTACGTTATCACGAAAGTTCTTTACTGCGATGTACGTTGCTGCGAATGTTTAATATTGCGACGTAAGTTGTCGCGAAAGTTCTTTACTGCAACGAGCAAAAACACAATCCTGCTTACTTCACCAATGTGAACATTCCAAGATATTGTCCAACAATATAATATTTCCACTATCACCAGTATCAGCAATCCCCCTATATGACTTAAATCACAATAGGGTGCTATCGAAACTGCAATCGTCACTGTTTACGTTTAAATTGTAAATTCGAAGAAATGTGACATCCACCAACCTGCAATGGCCCGCGTGGTGGATCGCGGAAAGGAGGTCTGTTTTCTCATACTAGTAAATGTGAAAATTATTGTCTGTCTGTTTATTCGCAAATAAACAGACAGAGTCAGTTTCACATTCAAGTTTACAAACTTTTCAGATTTTAACGGCTGTGCAGATTTGGATGAAACTTGTCACAGGGGTAGACCATGTTCTATATTAGGACATAGGATACTTCTTGTTTCGGCAGTTTGTTCCCTTGGGAACATTGCCGAGTTTCAGGCGGGCGAAGCTGCTGTCTGGCAGATGCTAGTGTACCATAGAACCTTAAGAAGGGGAACTTGTGAACACGAGATTACTAAAAAATATCCAATGAAACGTTACCTAGCTTCCGTATCACTGGTGATTCGAAATATTGCAATTAGTAACCTCACTAATATCTTTAATAACGACGTCAAATTTATAATGTGCATTTTATTTTGACATCAAGGCAACGTTGAAATTTTACATCAAAAAGGCACTTCCTTCCTGTCGTCAAAGGAGCCGATTATTATAAACATACAGACGTCTAGTATGGACAACCATGTTAGTATAATAAAATAAGTAGGTACTACATGAATTTAGAAAAATATGTGAAACTGTTAAGGTTTTAATCATGCCCGAATGATATGCTGCTGGAAACTACAAGTACATGAAACTTTAAGAAAACAAAAGATGAATATTTGTAATTTTCATTAAACTTAACATCAGGCAAATCGACTTAAAAATTGAAAAGTCCTAGACACTCTAAAAATAAATAGGGTTATTTGCCATCGCACAGACATTGTGGGTAGTGAATCGTATAAAAGAATTTACGATGAGAGTTACTATTTTCAAACAGCTCCGAAAGTATATAGGGTAAATGGATTTTAAATCACGAACGAAACCCCATTTTTTTTGTAACCCAACCTTATAAACCAAACCGAGCACATTACTTACCGTCGCCTACAACCGTACGTAGTCTATGCAAAGACTTAAATTCGACTCTTTATGATACCATCAGAGCTATAAGAATGTTATATAAAATTCTTGTATGACGAAATTGCCTGGGAGTCCACGTAAATTTTTTACAGCACCTTTTTGATCTCGCGAGTAGGCACTTAATAAAAATTCAACGATGTTTGGAACAATCGCAGTCGTTATTCTGATGACACCAGTGAGGCTTGCGTTCTGAATATTACATCGTTTCTGTAAACTAAGCTTCGTGTAATAAGACCCAAGTCTCGTCTAATGCCATGCTCTAATTTTCATGGTTGATGTGATTTCAGAGCTGGGACGTAATGGGATGCAAACTATTGCATGCTGCTGTGAAATTACATTTACGTACGTCTGTATATGTGTGATAATGGTTTGCAATCTCGTTTTGTAATGACTGTTTGGTGAGTTCCATTCCTCACCATATTACTAAGGTACGTAGTAAGAATTTGCCCCAGAGTGATCAAATGAATTGCAATTCTATTCTCTCTTTAAAATGATGCACTGCTTTAGAAAATTTTCTGTAGTTCAGACGGATGTCAACATTTTTGACTGCAAATTAAACTTAAGCGTCAACGATTAAAAATCAAGAATCTTTTGATATTATATATAGATTGGCCGTACTACGATACATTTCTTAAAATAATAAAGGCTTAATGAAACTCATAACTTCAAGTTATTTTAAAATTAGCATGAAACTTACGCATAATAACCTTGGGTGGAAACTTTAGGAACTTTCCCCATCTAAAATTTCGTGGCCCGGTGCGAACTGAAATTAATTACACCAGTTTCTGTTTATTTTGGATTAAAACCCATTTTAACACGAGGCAATTACGGCCTCGTATACTTTATTGAAAATGTCTAAAAACTAGTGTTTAATTAAGTGTTCAAAGAAGTAGGTGTTATTAAAGTTGTGGTTAGGTATTTTGATTTACTGGCACAATCTTTATTTGAATGTTTGTTGAAAAAAGTTTGTATATTAATTTTGAGGTTGATTAAAGTGTCTTCCTGTATTTAATAAGCAATCGTGTGTGCTGTTACAATGAGTTCTTAAACTGGAAATTATTTGTTGAACTTTTATCGACAACTGCAATAGAATGCGGTCTCTGTGGCCGAAGCCGGATAGATCAAATTATCATCAACATCATTATCTTCTACAACTATAGCCGCAATGATGACACGTCTTTTATTACTCTTCACTAGGTTCTATGATCAACAAATAAGTAGGTATAGTATTCGGTTATTTGTATTGTTACTTAAATTGATAAGGTGCATATTGCTTTCATAATCAACACGTGTATTAAGTGACAGTTTCTGTAAAGCAAACAAATTTTAATCAAAGTTATTTTTAATACAAAAACCTACTAAATTAAATATTCGTGCAAAAATATTTAAAAAAATAACCAAATGCCCCAAGCAAAAGTATGCGTTTAATATAAACGATGAAAATTTTACGAATAAAAAATTTTGGAAATACAGAATACTCAGTATCTGAAAATTATAAAATATACTAGAGAAAGGAAAATTATTAATTAAAGAAAATCGACTTTTGTGAAAAATTCAATTATTCTGTAACAGTCACTTTCAGATTTTAGTGCCTATACCTCCTCTTTTTATACCTTTCAAGTCTCTTTGGCACCTTCTTATTAAAACTTTTGCTGATATGTAGATAAGAATGAATTCAGGCATGTAATAAGTTTTATCAAACATCAAAGGTCTGTTGAAATTAATTTTAAGTTCCGTAATTATCTTATTATGAAGTTCGTTGTAATTTGTGAACAAGGAGTTTTTGCTTTTCTTATATAATTAATTTACATAAGTATTATATATCAGCTGCCAATGACTTTATTTATTACCGACTTCAAAAAATGAAGGAGGTTATCGATTCGACACGTATGTATGTAATTTTGTTGGAACTGCACAATATTCACATAATATGTTATTATATGTGGGCTTCAAATTCTAAACACGTGTGCCAAATCTCATAAGTGTATGTATGTTTGACCACGCCTATCTCCAAAACCAGTAATCAGATCGTGATCAACTTAAGGAACAGAACAAGTTTCATCAAAATCAGTTCAGCAGTTTTCAAGATATGGAACATACAACCGAATTCACTAACGACAAATAGTACGAATGTGTATATTGAGTTATTATAGGTATTTTGTCAATCCTTTTGGCACCTTACTATAGAACTTGCTTACTTTTTGTGATGAGTATCTACAAAAACAACACAAAAAAAAACACATTTTAAGTTCATATAAATCTATACTAATATTATAAAGCTGAAGTGTTTGTTTGTTTGAACGCGCTAATCTCAGGAATTACGGGTTGGAATTGAAAAAATATTTTTTTGTAGGATATTCCATTTATCGAGGAAGGTTATAGGCTATATAACATCACGCTTCAACCAATACGAGCGGAGCATACATGAAAAATGTTGCAAAAATGGGCAAAATTATTCCTTTTTGTGAGCTTCCGTTGCGTGCGATGCGTAAGCGGTTAAAGTTACACAACATTCATGTATGTAGGGTTCGGTAGGTAGCCAGTTGACGGTAGCGAAGCCGCGTGGGACAGCTAGTTAATTATATAAATATTGTAAGTATTCGTTGGTACACATTCGGATCACTGGCTATGACCTTTTGCAATTTGGCGATTTTGCTTTTGTGTTAAGATATAGTTTTTTTTAGCACAAACATGTGTAAGAAAGCATAAAATTAGTTCTGCGTAGTAAACAAGCAGGGAGGCAGTGGTGGTGCACTATCTATATATTCCGCTAATAATGGGAGTCTTGAGTCTTCAGTCTCGAGTTGACTCATGGAGAAGTACACATCACGGTGTTTACTTAACCCTTCCACATCGCAGGTATACAGAACTTGGGAGCGACCTGAACAAAATGTGACTGATGTGTGCCGCCTGGATGATGTCGCCACGATTACAATCTGGCAAAGCATCTGGTTGGTGCCCGTCTGTCAAACTGAGGGCTGGATGCATGATGTCGAGCGCGTGTGTGAAGCTATACCAGAAGTGGAAAAGGTGATCATCAATCCATCTGATGTAGTCAAACTGATAGGGATGGTATGCGATCTTTCTTCGCATGCTATCCTGGGCAGCCCAATTGCTTATCTTCGGATGATCCATCGTCATGCGCTGACGCAGTGACCGATGTGTTGCGCTAGGATATAGAGTACTACATTCCATTCTCTGAGGTAACGGTGTCGAGCGTTGACCGTCCATGGTTTGGTGCCGAGTGTGACCGCGCAAGCGCGATTAAACACAAGGCGTACCTAGCCTGGGTTGATGCTCGAGTGTGCAAGGCAAATGACTTGAGTCAGAAGAAGAGTTCCTTCAACAGGGCTGCCAAGTCCTACAAAAAGGCGATGTGAAGGGCACGGTTTGACCATATTAGCAGAATCGGGAACAAACTTGCAGTAATATGCAGGTAGGCGGCGTTTTGGTCCCTGGCTAAATCGGTTGAATCAAACTTCTGTCACCCCTCATTACCACCACTGCTGAGACCTGATGGATCGCTGGCCTACTCCGCTAAGGACAAGCCAAACTTGATTGAAGCCCTCTTTGCGGATTCTTCGCGTCTGAATACTGATGGCGCGCGGCCCCCTCCTTCTGCTGTTGGATGTGAGATTAGTATGTCAGACATTCGCACCCATCAGAGAGAGGTCTGCGTAACCTTGACGTGAACAAGGCTTATTTCCCAGACGGGATACCAGCAATTGTACTTAAAACTTGTGCGCCTGAATTGTCTCCGATCTTGAAACGCCTATATCGCCTTTCAATAGTGACTGGAACTAGCTTAAACCTGTCTGTGGAGGCAGTCGCCGAATGGGGCAATGCCAATCTAGTCAGTTTCAAAGGCGTGTCTTTTTCCCGCAAAAAAGAGCCAATTCTACCCGGCTCCAACTTGCCGTGGTGTAGCCGTGTCGATAACGGACCATACTTGGTGTCACTTTGACATCGACCCTCAATTTTAGTCCATTCATTGAAGCAAAGGCTCAGTATGCTGCAAAAAAGTTGGGATCCTTGCAAAGGTGAGACGGTACTTCACACATGAACAGCTGCTCAACTTGTATAAAGCGCAAGTTCGGTCATGCATGGAGTTCTGCTCTCACTTCCGAGTCGGATCCACAAAATACCAACGTGATGCACTTGAGTCGATTGACAGACGGGTCAATAGGCTGATTGGCAACGATGCGCTGCTCGACTCAAAGCTCCAGAGAATTGAACACCGACGACGAGTTGACAGCCTGACGGCTATCTATCGGCTACATTTCGGGGAGTGTGGTCTTCAAGTCAAGAGTGAATAGGTTACTTCTAGGCAAGCGTGCTTCACCTTTGACCACATCATCACTTAACAACGGGCGAGATAGTTATCAAACGCGAGCCTATCATCATCATCATATCAGGTGAAAGTCCTGACCCAAGCGTCGCCACATTGATCGGTCCCGTGCGTCTCGCATCCATTGGACCCTGCAACCTGCACCAGGTCATCGGTGCACCTGGTGGGAGGCCTTCCAACGCAACGTCTTCTGGTTCGCGTTCGCCACTCCAGAGCCTTTGTGCCCCATCGGCCATCTGTTCTGCGAGCAATGTGCCCTGTCCACTGCCACTAAACGTAAGCTAATACCGTACAAAAAAAAAATGAACCGTATCACTATCGCAAAAAACGGCAAATATATCACGTTTGTGGTATGGCAGCCCCACTTAAATATTTATTTTATTCTGTGATTATAACGGCAACAGAAATACATCATGTGTGAATTTCAACTGTCTAACTATCACGGTTCATGAGATACAGCCTGGTGACTGACGGACAGACAGACGGACAGACAGACGGACCGCGGAGTCTTAGTAATATGCTCCCGTTTTTACCCTTTGCGTACGGAACCCTAAAAACAACGAACAAGTATTTTTTTAAACTACAGTTTTTTAGTCAAACTAAATAACTCAATCAATCAACACAACCCTCACAGATGACATACCTCATGCTCTGCCTCCGTCTTCGTCTTCCATCCTCTCACGGAGAGGATGCTTGTCTCCCAGAAGTAGGAACGATACAGGATGAGTACCTATACTAAAATGTTATGTTTATGATTCTACCTTCACTTATAAACGAAAAACCTAAAGAACTGCTATACCCCATTCTTACTACAGGCTTGTACATTCATCTTCGTAATTGATGCCCCCAAGGGAGAGATGTTATGAACTTTGGAGGCCATCGCTCTAAAAATTAATAGGTATCTATTATTCTTGAAGGCTTTATAATATTCTGCGTTGTCTTTCCCCCTTAATATTAAAAATTATAAAGGAATTCTCATAAAGAATAGTTATACTTAAATTTGGGTGCCCTTTGTTACATGAAATTATTTTTTCTTCAGGTTATAGATTTTAAGGAGTACCGCTAAAGGCGAATGAAATCAAGAATTTCTGTGTGTAAAAATTGTGTCTTACTATTTTTCGTAAGCCAGAAGTTATGTAAAATTTCAAAGATTTTTTGTAGTAATTCCTAAATAAATTTTATTCGGGTAAGTCCTAAAACTACTTTTTCTCGACTAAAGTTCCTTGATGAATAACAGGTAAAATAGAATTACTAGTACTTAACTAGCTAGGTCCTAAACCTTCAAACCATCACGACAACATAAACATCATACGCCCGTATTACCCATAAGGTTCGGCAGAGGTGCATTTGTAGAACACTCACGATACGACACGCTCGACATTTGAACGAAAGCGAAACTGAGTTCTTAATACAATAACAGATTATCTCTTTCTTAAAGCGACGGAAGCACGGTACGTAAAACAGTATTCACCGTACAAAACCACCTCATTCTTACGATAAAGTTTAAAATAACACTTCATGAAAGAGGCTATATCACTGAGTGAAATTATACAAGGTAGGCAGTTACTATACAATATATTAAGACTGAGCTTTATTTTAATTTAAAGTGTGCCACCCCTGTGCGCTGCCATCTTAGCTTGCAGGGGTGTCACAGCTAAGTTTTAGTTAACGCATGGAGTAACATGTAATGTATCATGGCGGCAAAAGCAATGTTTTAATGATTACGGTGACAACGTTGTGATGTGCATAATTCGTATTAGTTCAATTATCTCATTTTATATTTGTTTTTATGACTTCATTTGTTTTTGTCAAAAATACTGTTTTGATGTAAGCAAGCGGTTAGTCGACTCTTCACGTGACCAGAGGGCTGGGCTTTTCCTTGGCCAGAGAATCAGCATTGCCATCCAACGTGGCAATGCTGCCAGCAATCTGGGCACTTTTCACGTTGACAGCGATGTGGACGAATTTTTTGACGCCCTATGACCCCTGCCCTTTTATACGTGTTCGTCGTATTTTATTTTTATTTAAGTGTATATATAGGTAGTTATTGTTAATTAAGTATTATATACTATGTAAATTTTAATTGATATAATTGAATAAAAAACCTGAAAGTCTTTACAAAATATAAAATGCTGTTTTCCCATACAAATAGTCTTTTTGATAAAAACAAATTATTTCTAAAACATTTTTACCCCTTAAAATGATAACGATAAATGATATTCCTACTTTTCTACCATGTATTCATATTCGGGCTATTCCTATTCCTACTAACCTACTAACAAAATTGATGAGGATCACAGGTAGACAAGTAGCATGGATTAGGACGTAAGATATATGTATTTTATCTTCGAATCGTATTTCCCCATTTCATAGGAGTTCTAACACAACCAAGATCACAACTTTAAAAATATTCCTCTTTCTATTTTTGGTTAAAACGGCCGATAATACAATTGATACTCCAAGCGTCGGTCGAAAGCGGATAGTTGCGGTTTCAATCGGAATCCGGGTAGGTAAACCGCCGCAACTCTAGGTGTAGGGTTGTAACTGTTGTAAGTTCAAACCGATTAACTTTTGTGTTGATTGTTTTTTAGGCGGATTCTGTGATGGATTTGACGTTTGCTATCTTCGATGTCTTTGTTTTTTAAGACATGGAAAATGTAAAGTTTTGGTGACTTAATGTAATTTTATTCATAGGGGCAAATAATTAGGTTTGGTTACACAATCTTGGGGTTTCTAAAGTCTTCTTTTTCTACAAGAGAGGCTTATCTAGGGAATGTGCTGGGTGTTAGGGTACAGAACAGGTAGGTGGGGCGATGGTAGACTTATGACTAGCAGTCGACTATTTTCGGCTACGAGGATTGTCAAATCTTCAACGTTACAATCGTGTGAAATAGCTTGTAATTTTTTTTTCTAAGTGTCGTATTTAAAAAAATTAAGTCGACTAAGCAAGCAAAATAAACATTATACAAGAACTACATATTTTGTCAAATCCATCGACCTACAAATATGACACAGGCACACCCACGCAGATAAAGTCACAGCCATTTACAAACATCTAGAGTCGTCGTATAAATCTCACGTCGCAGCCCTAACAGTAGGGCTGGCAGTTAATGCATATTAACTTCCATACAACGTGATACACACGTCAGCCTGGCTTGTCAGTGTCTTGTAGCTTCGTCGCGACCTTGTACAAGATGTATTAGTCTTTGTAACGTGTGCCTTTTACATAATCTCAGGTTTTGTTAATGGAAAAAAGATTGTGAACGAGATTAAGAAGGATTGGAGTATACTTTTTGTGTGGAAATTCCGAGGAAGGATGTTTTTACGTAACAAGGTTCTCGGTTTAAGACAAATACCTAAGTCATACCTAGATATTTAGAATGAAAATAAATTGTCAACACGTCAAACTGATTAATAAAGAAACAGGTTATCTTGTACTTCTAATAATGTTTTTTTTCTGAACATACCAGGAATTTTAGGGGAACAACAACAATAATAATTACACGACATGACAACATTACGATCCTACATTTTGTCTAAATGTGAGGCAGGCACGCTTATATCCTCTGGGATAGCATTCACATTGATGTATGAACGAACAGAGCAGCTATATCAATACTAACATAATATCTTTATTGCCTTTGCAACAATAATCAGCCTATGATGTTCGCACTGCAGGGATATAGGCCTCTTTTCCGTGAGAGAGAGTGACTATTTTAGTGTACAATAGAGTAAATGCCAACTGAAAACTAGCGCTGAGTGTTTGATGCTCAGCAATAGGGTATATGACAAAAAATATCTATTTAGTCCATCAGTTAGATAAACTTAAAATATTGGACACGTATTTTTTCTTTTGCCACATAAACAAAACATTACGACGATATAGTTCGTTGAAATATAGTGTGAGATCACTTCATACTGACAAAGTGACGTCACAAGCCCCTACTCCTGAGCTTTGATGCGCTTTATCTTTATCCATTTTTAATTATTTGATAAAGAAAAAAATACGGGTCCAATATTATTTGACAATCTCACTGATGGACTAAATATAATTATAATTTTTCTACCCAGAAAACATCCCTATTGGTGAGTTTCAGTATAGGCACGACTGTACTTTTTCTTTGGCTATTCTTCTCATTTACTTTGTTATTGTTGCTATTGTATTGTGTCGAATCAATGTTTTTCTAATATATTCTATACTAGCTACTGCCTGCGGCTTCGCCCGCGTGAATGTCGAAAATCATCCCAAGGGAATGTTCCCTAAAGGATATGATACTTTTTTTAGGAATATGTATTCCCGGGATAAAAGTATCCTATGTGCTATTTTAGACTAGGAACGTGGAACGTGTATTCTTACACAACAAAGACTACACTAAGTTTTACAGCACTCCACTACCAATCGGGCATGCATGGTCCGCAGCAGCCGCAGCCGCAGATGGGGACTCCTGGGTAGCTGCACCTCTTGGGACAGCAGCACCCGGGCTCCGTGCAGCAGTAACAAGGACACGGCTTGCAGCGATTCGATCGGCAGCAAGGAATAGCAACCGTCTCACAAAGAGGCAGAGGTTACGGCACTGGAGTCATGGGCTTATCACAAGGAGGGCAAGGGGTTAGACTATGATCTATCTCTGTGCCAAATTTTATCCAGATCCGTCGAACCGTTTGAGCATGAAGAAGTAACAAACATACAAGTAACACACACACTCATAAACTTTCGCCTTTATAATATTATTGTGATTTCATCTAACTTTTTTTAATCAGCCATGAGCCTAATGATGGATGTCACTTGTCTTCTAATTTTTATTTTTAGGACCTTTCAGTTTTCTCACAATATGTTTCTTCGGCTTTGATAGCATAAACACAAACTAAAGCGCCAACATGAGTTCGAACCAACGCCCTGCAATTCTTAGGTAGACATTTATTCACAGCGTCAGGAACTCCCAGTTGTCTAGCATTTTTCTGAACTGGACCTTTTCAGCGCAGCCGCGGGGCACACTATGTATATAATTATTTTAAAATTAAATTCCCTTTTATTTGTACCTACATTGTGTGTGTTTGCCAAATAAACTTGTTTTCTTTCTTTTCTTTCTTTATCACTGAGCCACCACTGTAATCATCATCATCATCTTCATTTCAGTCGAAAAATGTTCACTGCTGGACATAGACCTCCCCCAAGCAATAACATAATTAATACCACTGAAATAACATCAATTTATTCACAGTTTACAACGGATTTTTTTGAAAGATTTTTAGTACTAATAATAAATCACAGGACCTACCACTTTTGGACTAATAATTAATCAAAGAGGGAAATTTGAATCCTCGGCTCGGGTTATTTAGATTTTGGCGTAGGTTGTATTTAAATATGACCTAAATCAAACTGCTTTTTTAACTTTATTTCAGAAGAGAGCTGATCCCTTTGTGCTTTGAGTCTTTAATTAATTTTGTATCTTGAACAATAATGGTGTAACTTGCTGCTGTAGTTAGCCATGGTATTTTTCGAGCAATACCAAGTTTCAGTGCCTGTATAATGTTGTAACATAGGTTTATTTCCTGGCGCGGGGCTGGGTCGTGGTCTGCTGTCTGCTGTCACACACCCAATCATTTGTTCTATTTAATCATGGTAGTGTTTAGGATTATTAAGTACCTACAATTTTTGTTTTTAGTTAAATTATCAATTTAAATATTGACCATCAGTTTATAAATCCAAGCAATAAACTGTACATCGTTTTTCATTGGGAAAAACGTTGTACCTAAAGCACGAAAATGTCTTTGGTAGGTACCGAGTTTGGACAATTATTTAGATATCAATTTCTTATTTAGGATTTATTTCATCCTTGATATATTATTAAATGCATCCTACAGAATTGATGGCGCACTGAAAAAGTATTAGTAAGGTTTTCGGTAGGTAAATACTCTAATTATACCGAAAGTCAACATTTTGTAATGGCGGAAATTCACATTTGAAAATGTGGGCGTTTAATTAAAATTTGATCATAAATTCCAATTGCAATGTATCCTTTGAATGGAGTTTGTCCTAATAATTATAGAATTTATGTCGGTTTGTGAAAATCCTCCAGAGTATAGTGGTTAACACAGCTGGTATTATTAACTTTGTTAGTGTTTATTCTATTTATAGAGTAAATATTGTTATTTATGTGTTCTGCAATCATTATTATTATGACGAAATAGGTAGGTAATTCAGTAACGCCAAACGGGGTAAATGGAAACATAACTTTGAAGAAAATTTTTACGTTATTTAAAAATTGTTTACAGTATTTTAGTAGGTAAGTACTGCAATATATTAAATAGTTATATGGAAACCAATAAAATAGTAGGTATCACAATTAAAATCCTAATCAAAGTTTTGTGCCCATTCACCCCTGCTTTCTGATTCACTCCGTCAATCAATCTGCCTAGCCTTCTCCCAACTATATTGGGGTCGGCTTCCAGTCTTGCCGGATTCAGCTGAGCACTAGTGTTTTACGTGGAGCGACTGCCTATCTGACCTCCACAATCCAGTAACTGGGTAACACGGTACCCCTTGGCAAGACTGGTGTCAGATCTCAAGCTTCTGACTACCCGTAACGACTGTCAAAGATATTCAAATGACAGCCGGGACCAACGGCTTAACGTGCTTTCCGAGGCACGGAGGAAACTCGGTATGTTGAAAATGGTCACCCATCCACGGACCGACTTCGTCAAACGTTGCTTAATCTTGAAGATCGACCCTTGCGGCTGTTATTATTTAGCCACGAGTAATAACATGCACTTTCTGAGTAAATCTTGGACATCGCTGACATCAAGGAAATCATTGTGACAAAACTTGAAATTCTAGTTAATATAATTATGTGACAAATTGCCAACTCTTGAGTGAGCCTCTTGAGCCATTGGTGATGATTACTTGTGCCTTCTCTGTATGAAAAGTAGAAAGTAACAGGTTATTATCCTACTAATATTATAAATGCGAAAGTTTGTGAGGATGGATGTATGTTTGTTACTCTTTCACGCAAAAACTACTAAACGGATTTGGATGAAACTCACAGTAATATAGGTTATACATCAGAATAACACATAGGCTTATTTATAATGATTTTTTGTAATTTGGTCATAATATAACGATAAATATCAAGTAAGTCGGAAAAAAATCTGCCCTCTAAGAGCTATCTTCGCGTGCGCTGTCTAAACCGTTGGAGATACACAAATATAATGTACCGTAGGATTGTTTGTCTTAGATAGTTTTAAATAAAAGTCCTTGACAGCATATATCTCCCTTTTATGTGGCAGCCACTATGACCAAAAAATTAGAGATTCTTATGAAAATTGCATATAAAATTCGTTCTTTGGCGTGCGCTGAGAAAACTATTGATGATACATAAAATATATGTACTATATGATTAGGTATGGTAGGGTAGGTAGGATAGGGAAATTAGGGTAGGGTAGGTAGGGTATGGTAGGTAGGTTAGGGTAGGTGGGTAGGGTAGGTGGGTAGAGTAGGTAGGGTAGGTAGGTAGCCAATTGACGGGGGCGAAGCCCCGGGGGTCAGCTAGTTACCTATAAGTAGGTAGCTTTGATTTCAAAATAATATGTCTAACTAACTCCATCAGCTAAACTAAAGACGCTAAAGGCAACTTCAAATGAGCATTATTCAGTTCTTATTCGTAAAGACTCACAATTAAAATATTGTTCTGTATTCTTTATACGAACATTGTAAAACGAGTTACGCAATGTAAGGATATTCATTAAGTAGAAAAAAGATACTATCAACCACATTGGCACCCGTTCACAAGATAAGGCTGTACCACGATACTGCGGTTAGATTTATCAGTAACAACTGGTAAGCTCGGATCTGATTGCTTTTAATGTAAATGCACACTTTATGTCCAGCGGCAATAGTGAGATATTGACGGGTTGTTATAATCTACGGGCCGTTTGCTGATTATTATCAGTTTAAGGTTTTTGCATTTAAAAGCCTGTTATAAATACTATTATGCGGCCTTTAGCTGGCTTTACGCTCCGTGTTTGGGTCATATATATTAAAATTACAGTCACATAAATGTATACTTACCAAATTTCAATTGAATCGGTCCTGTAAGTTTGTAGCAAATTATACAATTTGCTACAAACTTACTCAGGGCTATGTCGTCCATACGGACGACATAGCCCGGAGAATTGCCAAACTTAAGTGGCAGTGGGCACAGGGCACATTGCTCGCAGAACGGATGGCCGATGGGGCCGAAAAGTTCTGGAATGGCGACCGCGAACCGGAATACGATACGTTGGAAGGCCTCTCACTTGGTGGACCGATGACCTGGTTAAGGTTGCGGGAAGGCGCTGGATGCGAGACGCATGGGACCGGTCAATGTGGCGACGCCTGGGGGAGGCCTATGTCCAGCATTGGACGTCTTTCGGCTGAAATGATGATGATGATGAAATTGTATGGGACAGACAGGCACAGGAGTGACCTTTTATAGGTTTAGTTTTATTTTTTCTACGTACGGAAACCTTAAAAGGGGCATTTTGAAAAAAAGAAAAGAAAAGAAAGGGGCATTTTGAAAGAAAGAAAAGAAAGAATGACAAGAGTAGGTACCTATAGACTAAGTCAGCCTTCTTTCAGCGACGTTAACTGTCTATATTCCAATAGTACGGGATTGATCTCGTGGTTTTTCATCGACAATCGTTATTATCAATACTAGCTTCCTAGCGCTAGCTGTCCTACTGTATTTGTAAAAGTTTGTTTTGTGTACAATAAAGAATAATAATAATAATAATCAATATCTGTGCCTCGACTTGACAGATGGTTGACAACAATTTTCTCTTCACAAATTTTCGAAAATATTAATTATCTGATCTGAACAACTGCAAGATAAAATGCAACAAAGAAATAAAAATAAACGTAAATAATACCGAAACAATGAACAACAAAATACTATAATAACAACAATAAATGAGAAAACCGAAGATGTCATGTTGACACGAGCCGCCGCAGCGAAGCAAGCACGCCTACCACCTCCGGCCTCGTCGTTCAGCTCCGCCTCGCCGCCGCCGGAACCCAGCCCCATCGTGAGTGCTGTGACGCCAGCCGTGGCAGTTGCGTCGAGCTCGAGCGACGAGTACTTCTCGCCGCCGACGACACCACCACCTGCGCGTCGACGGGGACGCCGGCCGCCGGACCGCTTAGGACCTCGAGGCCTACCGGTCTCTGATAGGGTCCCAGCACCCGGCGGAAGTGTGCAGCGCATGAGATGGACACAATCCATCAATGAAAATGTCATGCGCGCATACTTTGGGGCTACAGAGGGAGGAAACAACCTGACCGCGTACCGTGTCCGGATGCTCTCTTTGTTTCAGGTGCTTGAGCCAGCCGTCAACGTTTCGGCCCAACGACTCTCGGATCAGATGCGGGTCATTCAGCGTAATCGTATGTTGGATGATACTGTACTTGATCGCCTCCGAACGATAATGGGTAACCGTGTCACTGCCCCATCATCGCAGGCTGTGGTGCCACCACAGCCCAACCATACTCCCATCCACGCTGACGAAGCGAGTAGTGACATGGTTACAAACGTAAGTACCCAGTGCAATGAGGAATTGAGGAGTGCTTTGGAGTGTGCTATTCGGGAATATCGCTACATGCCACCCGAACTTAGGCCACGATTACCTCGTTTGCCCATGCATAACAAAAATAAGGCGCTGGTGGCTGTTCTGGATTCGCAGTTGTCAAAATATTTTGATGACTGCGAAGACTTCACTGATACACATTCGATCATGTACTGCGCGGCTGTAGCGGCATGTCGTGTAGCTCACGTCAAATTTGCAGATGACCGAGCTACACGACCGAAACCAGCCGTACCGGCTTGGCAGTGCAGGATCGAACTTCGTATTGGTGGGGCCAGAGCACTCATCGGCAAACTAATTTGCTTCAGGGAGGGCAATAATCGCCCAAGAGTGATGCGCTTTGTGAGACGGGCGTTTTCGGAGACCGATGTCAGCCCCCAAGACTATATATCCCATGTCACAGAGCTCATCGACTTCCTGAAGCAAAAAGTGTATGCATGGGCAAATCGAATTCGTAGGTACAGGCGGCGAGTGGAGCGATACACCCAGAATCGCACATTCCAAAGAAATTAAAGGTGGGTTTATCGGGCTTGGGAGCGACCCGACCAAGGTGTGACTGATACGCGCCTGCCAGATGATGATGCCATGTTCACATTTTGGCGCAGCATCTGGTCGGTGCCTGTCAGTCACACCGAAGGCGAATGGACTCGGGAGGTTGAGCGAGCGTGCGATCCAATAGAAGAAATGGGGGCTATCACGATCAGCCCCCAAGATGTAGCTCGTGCAGTCCGTCCGTTGCCGAACTGGAAATCTCCAGGGCCGGACGGGCTGCACAACTTTTGGATAAAATGGCTACAAAGGTCGCATGCTCGTTTGGCATCTCAGTACCAGGCAGCCTTAGAGTTTGGTTCGCTACCCAAGTTCCTTACAACAGGAATAACCCACCTACTCCACAAGGCAGGTATCACCGCGGAACCCAAAAATTATAGACCTATTACAAGTTTACCGACGGTCTATAAGATTCTTACATCCATTTTGAGAGTTAAAATTAATAAACACGTCGATAATAACTCGATCATGTCGGCCTCTCAGAATGGATGTAGGAACGGGTCTCGCGGTACTAAGGAGCTACTCCTCATAGATATGGCCATTAGCCAACAGGTTCGACGTTCCCGAAAGGATCTGTCGACATGTTGGATAGATTATAAGAAGGCCTACGACTCGGTGCCTCATACATGGCTCATGAGGGTGCTAGAATTGTATAAAATAGATACAACTCTACGCACGTTCCTGATGTCGTGTATGGGGCAATGGAGCACAGTCCTTCGCTATCCAGGATGTCGAAATATCCAGAGGAATAGCGAACCTGTAAGGATCGAGCGAGGTATATTCCAGGGCGATAGTTTGAGTCCACTTTGGTTTTGCCTAGCCCTGAATCCTCTAAGCATGCTGCTGGAGAATTCAGGGCTGGGCTATCGGTTGAAGAGAGGTGGGCAGGTTATATCTCACCTCCTTTACATGGATGACCTGAAGCTCTTTGCCCCCAACAATCTTCAACTGATGGAGCTACTAAAGGTAACTGAAACTTTTAGTAGTGCCATCAGGATGGAGTTTGGTGTGGACAAATGTGCGGTCATGCATGTAAAACGAGGGGAGATTGTGGAATCCGTAGGAGTTTAACTCGCGGATTCCACTAACCTGAGATCCCTCTCTCCAAACGAAACCTATAAGTATTTGGGTATATCGGAAGCGTTAGGTATCAGCACTACTGACATGAAGCAATCGTTGAAGGAGCGCTTCTTCGGCCGCCTGAAGAAGGTATTTAATAGCCTTCTTTCGGGCGGAAACAAGGTGCGCGCCTTCAACGGTTGGGTCATGCCGGTAATGATGTACTCTTTCGGCATACTCAAATGGACTCAAACGGAACTTGACTCCCTGGATAGGCGGGTCCGTACACTGCTGACTGCATATCGAATGCATCACCCACGATCGTCGGTCATGAGATTGTATATCCCGCGGAAGTGTGGAGGCCGAGGCTTTTTAAATGCCAAAAACCTCCACAACCGCGAGATATGCAATCTCAGGGATTATTTTCTAAACACTCGACGTGGGTATGCATCGATATGTAGTAGCAGTGGACAAGAAACTCACCCCGCTCTCCTTGGCGAATGAGTTCTGGCGCAAGCCTGTAGTGCTTGATACTAAAGACCGCAGGGAGATATGGCAGAGTAAGGAGCTTCACGGACGCTTTTACCGGGCCCTATATGGGCCTGATGTAGATCAATCAGCGTGCGTAGCCTGGCTGCGTTTCGGTGACCTCTTTGGGGAAACCGAAGGTTTTGTCTGTGCAATTATGGACGAAGTTATCATGACGAATAACTACCGGAGATTTATTGTGAAGGATGGCACGGTTGACATCTGTCGGACATGTCACCGCCCGGGTGAATCGATCCGCCACATTATCTCTGGTTGTTCTCGTCTAGCTAACGAAGAATACTTGCATAGGCACAACCTTGTAACCAGGATTATCCATCAGCAGATTGCTCTGAAATACACTCTCGTGGCGTCGGAGGTACCGTACTACAGATATGTGCCCGACCCAGATCTCGAAAATGGCAATATCACATTGTACTGGGATCGGACCATCATCACAGACAGGACTATTGTAGCCAATAAGCCTGATATTGTGGTGGTGGACCGAATCGAGAGGCGTGCAATGATTGTTGACATTACGGTCCCGCATGACGGGAACCTCGTGAAAGCCGAGAAAGATAAGCAAATCAAGTATCTTGATTTGGCTCGTGAGGTTGTCGACATGTGGGATGTGGACACAGCAATCATTGTACCGATAGTCGTTTCGGCCAATAGCTTAATAGCCACGAGCCTCGACCAACACCTTAGGAGGCTCTCGTTAGGCGGCTGAGTCAAGGGCCTGATCCAGAAAGCAGTACTACTGGACACGGCTCGTATTGTTAGGAGGTTCCTCTCTCTGGAGCTCTGACCGCCGGTAGCTTGGACCCTGTTCCCGATACCGGTGGGCCTCTATTTTTTATATTTTTAAATGTTTTTGTATTTAATTTATTTTATAAAAATATTTAAAAATGTAATTTATAAGAAATGTAATTAATAAAGGACATAATAATCAAACATCGTTGACTGGCTCTTACTCTGCCTTCTGCTGGAACGCATCTCAATCATCTGTTATATTTAAATGGTAGTTTTTAGGATGATCATTGTACTCAAATCTTGTTGATGAATAAATTGAAATTGAATTGAACTTTTTGAGATTCTAAGAAAAACAGACTCAATAAACATGTTCCACATAAAAATCAAAGCACTTTCGATCCGTTAAATCATTATTCCTCATTCATCCCCCTACAACAAATATTTTACCCAATAGACCGACATTCTCTAATATATTACATAACCCAAAGAGGCCTTAACGTGTAAATAATACAAATGTTATAGGTATCGGCTATTTGCAGCATGTGGGGATAATGGAGGCACGGCACGTGGTGACTGACTGCATAAGGCAAGCCTGGCCCCGCGGCCTCGCTTTGTTTTGAGCAGAAGTATATTGTAAAGATTTTTAAGTATGGTTTTTTATGGTTGTGTTTTTGAACAGCGTTGAAAGATATCAGCTAACTTTGCTAACGCATTACACGGAGTTCAACGGAGTCCACAGATTGCGGAGAGTCGCCGCGTATTTATTAGTTTATCCTCGCACTGGAATGGAGCACAATCTTATAATAAACTCACTATAAGTCTAGGTTTCCTCACGATTTTTTCCTTCACCGTTGTCAGCAATGTCCAAGATAAACTTGGAAAGTACATATGAATTTGAAAAAGTCACATTGGTACTTGCCCGGATTCGAACTCACGACCTCAAGCACGAGAGACGAGGTCTTAGCCACTGGGCCATCACGACACAATACCCACAAATACGAACAAAGTCAGTATAATAAGGCTCTGCATACCAATTAACAATAGAAAAATACATATTAACGTAACTTATTTTCTTATACATGTTGCCAAAATAATTCACCCACTCCCAATAAGGTGAGTCACACTATTGGTAGGTAGCCTGTGGAGCGTATACTGTAGTTCAACTTTATTTTTCGCATGGCCTGGCCCAATCAATGAGTGTCGGCCATCAGCTCCTACAACGGAAATATTGACAAACTTTATATTGGAGTTGCTGGAGTTTCTCAAACTTGAGACGTTTGGATGACACGTGCGATGAGTTCGGGTGCGATGTTTTGAAAGATAATATTTGTGATTGGATGATAAGGGCAGATCTTCAAATGTTTGTTTTAAGTAAGTGGTTAGGTAGTTCTGAGTTCGCCTAAAATTAAATTGTAGTCTGTCTGGCTGACAATGCAGATAGAATATCAAATAATATCTTAAAACTATTGTTGGTTTAAGCTAATTATTTTATCTGAGAATCTTTTGAGTAAGGCTTTAGTAACTGGAATACCTTAATTTCGTAGACGTAGCTCTTTGTTACAACCATGCTGCAGACGATAAATCAATTTAATTAAATAGGTAATGCAATATTGTCCTCAGAACATAAAAAGAGAATAATAACGCTCACGAGAAAACTTTTGCCGAATGCAAGGAGGATTATACCATAGCAGCAAACTTATGTTAGCCATGAGAACTTCAAAAAATGTTAAAGGCAGCAAGGTTAAAGACGGCGCGATACAATAATTCCTCATCGCGTTTTCATAGGAATTGCTCTACAAATATGTATTGCAAAAAATGTTGCCACTACAGGGTATTAAACTTTTCACATTGAGAGACATTTCAATTGATTAATAATATAATTATCATCGATTGCACATTCATTTAGTGAATGAATAGTATCTAGGAAGTATTTTTCCATGCCGGCCAGTTCAGGCATCTATAGAATACTCCACTGTAGCGCTCTATGATTGAGATACACTGACCGGAAGGATGGCTGACATTTGAAGAGGGTAATATGACTCAATCAATCGATGAAAAAGTACTTACCACAATATGGAGTACTTGAATGGTTTTACTAAAAACGATACGTTTCAAACGATACGTTTCAAAAACGTATTTTTTGGAAACTTTTAACATCGACTAAATGAATTTCTTTCGTATTATTTCATCAGCGTGAAGAAACGTATGCTATATAACTGTAAAACACTAACGGGTACCTACAGCGAAAACATAACACAATGAGTATTTATTTTTTAGAAAACTTTATCAGTCAATTTAATTGGTTTGCACATGATTGTACTTGGCAAAACATCAAAATAAATCAGTATAAGTTAAAATTATTCATAAAAAAATCTTTTTTGTAACAAGCTTTATTTTTATTCTTCAAAGCAAACCCTTTCATTTGATACCCATATCATGACATTACACAAAAAAATAACTAGTCCGCCATCTTGGGCCGTCCGCCATATTGCATGTAGAAGGACGTCACTTAGCTACGCATGCATTGTCATTCAAACTAAACGTGTATGCAAAATTTCATCTTAATCGGTGGAGGATAACTGCTTTAAAATTCAGTAGTTAGATTTGACCCGAACATACTTACATACATTGCAAGTTAAATAAAATCTTTTATAAAAAAAAAGAGGCTCTAGAAAAGTGACAATCAATCAACGAAAGCGTCGCGATGACAACTGGCAAAATTACAAAAACGTATGACAATGCCAAAAGATACGTGATCAATACCTTATTACAAGCTTTATAAAGAGGAAAGGTTCTTTTGTTTGTTTGTGTGTTTGTTTGTACCGAATAGGCTCCGAAAGTACTGGACTGATTTTAAAAATTGTTTCACCTATGCAAAGCTGTAGTTTTGCATAGGTGAAGGTTATTCCCGAGAAACATAGGCTATAAATTGTTTTAAAAAAATTGAGATCCTTATGAAAATTGCAATAATGTAACCGAAACTAGCTAAATTTTGCCTTTAAAATACATTATTTTGCGTGCGCTGAGAAAAATATTGATAAAAATTATGTACTACATGATTAAAGTACTCATTATTACCTACAAAAAAGTCTGTAGCGTAAATCTGACTATCATAGTTAAGTCACAATAGCGGCTTTTGTGTTATAAAATTTAATTATATCGCCGGTAGAAACAAAAGTGGGTAACATTCGCATTGTAGTAACTCTCATTCAAATAAATAGTTTAACAAATTTTGTAGGTAGGTATTTTGGGTAGGGTAGGTAATGTAGGTTGGTAGGTAGTTATGTCAGGTAGGTAGGTAGGAAGGGTAGAGTAAGTAGGGTATGTAGGGTAAGGTAGTTAGGTAGGGTGGGGAAGGTAAGTTGGTGGGTATGTAGGTAGGTAGCCAAATGACGCGAGGATGAGGTAGGGAGCGAAGCCGCGAGGGTCAGCTAGTATTATATAAAACAACCATCTCACGAAGGCAGATGAATCGTTACCAAATGACTCTTATTTCGACGTCATAAAAGTCACGTAACCCGCCATCGTGAGAGAGAACAACTATACATTGCTTTCGCATGTGTGTCCGGCAACTAGTAATCGTTTTTTTAAAACGCTACGCAACTAGTAAGCGCTTCCTGGCATCCGAAAAAGCTGAAATTCTTTATGCTAAGTATGTACGGGTATAAGATATCTCGAATAGTTAACAGATTACAATGAAACAAATAATGATGATGAAAATGGTAACATCGAACTGATCTGACGACGAAGCAAGAAGGTAGGCACTGGATCTTGGCTTATTGGAATTGTCTTGAGATGTACTTTAGCTGTAAATGATTTTCATTGTAATTGGAGGCACCTACCAAAACTTAAAAGGGATAAATAAAAAACTTTTTAACGACAAAATCAAACCGACTTCCAAAACAAAACACTTCAAAGCGAAAAATAACTTTCTTTTCCGAATTCGATGTCGAAAACAAATAGGTACCAAAGCTTTATTGTTAAAAAGTTTTTAAGTCTATTAAAGCTTGAATTAACATAGGAAAATACAGATTTACTTACATAAATATTTCTTACCCGTACTGCCAAAATAATTCACTCATTCCCTATAAGGTGAGTCACATTATTGATAGGTAGTCTGTGGAACGTAAACTGTAGTTCAACTTTATTTTGAAATATTTTTACTTTTAATTATTTGAGGAATTTAACCGTCGCCATCGTTGAAAGAATAACAATTTGTTTAGAGCCTAAGCTCAACCTTATTCTTGGTATCCTCCATGTAAATATGTACTCGTAGAATATTTTACATTGACACCAAAACCCGAACAAGTCTCATTGTTTTTCATCCACATCAACCGTGTGTTAGGTGTTCGTAACTTGAGACTTTGCTAACGACTGCGCTGTTTGTCCCGGCCTCACTTCCAATCTATATAACGATTATCTGCGCAACTGTACCGGGATCATTTGTTAAAAGTTCCAGCGAATAAATGAGTTTGATTAAAGGGCACTTGAGTACAAAAGTGTTACGGATTTTCGTATTGTGTGCCGAAGGTCGGAGAGTTCTCCGTTTGGAGGACGGGATTAGTTTTAACATTTTATTATCTTGACTCAAAGAAAGTCTGTTCTTTAATAATTGCTATTATATTTATTAAGAAGAAAATAGAGGACTGTTTTCCTCGGCCAGAGAATCAGCATTGCCATCCAAAGTGGCAATCGTTCTGGGCACTTTTCACTTTGGCAGCGATGTGGACAAATTTTTTGAAGCCCAATGAGCCTTGCCCTTTTTTACGCTTTCGTAGTTTTTGATTTAATTATAAACAATATAAGTAGTTATTTTTGCATTTGTAAATGTGTATTTATAGAAAGAAATTGATAACCGTTTTCGCAGAAGGAGGGGATTATTCCCCTTCTTCTACGAAATCAGTTATTGAAAAGTAGGGTACGAAATAAGAGGACTGAGTTCATGTTTTTGAAGGTCGTACTCGTATCTAGATTAGGTACCATAAAAGTTCAGAAGCACAGATTGACGGAGTTTTTTTTTCGCCTGAATCTAAAATGACCTACTAGGTCTAGGCTATTTTCAGATCCCACTTCACCTACTTCACCTTAGTACGGAAAATAAATAGAACTTTATCTATCCAATTTCCATAAAACTAAATGAAAACCAAACACATTCCTTAACTAGTCCATAAAAAAACATGCTATCACAAACACGTCCTACTCTTCCATCCATTATAAAATCTATTATTGATCAGGCCTCAATACGTCAACTATATGTGAAAAATTATGAATCATAAAGCTAAGAAGCTAAGGTTTAAAATCCTTTAACGCGTTGCCAAGACGCGAGGTAACCCGTTAACTGCAAGTGGGGTAAGTTTGATGGGCCTCGCGTGTCTGCGGACGTGACAGGCGACTTTAAGTTCTATAATGTTGTGCACAACAATTTGGCACGAAGTGTACCGAGTTTCTTTCTCTTAATGTTTTGAAATTGCGACTCTGGAACGATTTGATCCGGGTTTAATTAATAGTAACTTAAGGGTTAAGTACTGGAATGAATGGAATGAGTTTACCAGTTGAATGGGCCCAATAGCCTTATTAATGTAAACAAATAAAACATCTTTAAATATTTCTGTTATTTTGTGTTGCAGTGGAATTAAGACAGAAACGTAGGTAGGTACTTCATGGTTTGTATCATCCCCGCAACCTCCACCAGGTCATCGGACCACCTGGTGGGAAACCTTCCGACGCAACGTCTTCCAGTTCACGGTCCCTGGTTCTCTTACGGATCTCTAAATTTCTGATTCGATCATGCGTGGAAACTTTAAGCATAACTCTCTCCATTGCCCTTTGGGCGACCTTAAGCTTTCTGATGAGGCCCATTTTGAACGGTCACGTCTCAGAGCCATAGGTTATCACTGCATCACACACAATCATGGTTTGTATATGATTGATAAAGTTAAGGTTTAATAGCTTTTTTCATGTTTTGTTGTTTTTAGTTATTTTATCAGTGTTGGATAGATTTTTAATCTCGACATCTTTATCATGTTTGACTTTCATTTGTATTAGACGCATATTTTTAGGCATAAAATATTATTTGAATTATTTTAGTTTAACTTCAACTGGGTTACATCGTTGAATTTACGGTTCAAAAGTTTTATTCAGTCATCTTTCTTGCATTTTATTAATTAATTAAAAACCCAAAACATCACGAAGAAATGATTAAAACGAGTAAGAAGCTTCAGCGTAAATATATTCAGCAAATACTCATTAAATCCATTCACTAAGCTATGAAGACTTTTTACTGCAGGTTTATTGTAATCCCGGATTACGACCTGCCAACTTAATTAACTGCGTTTTTTATAAAGAAAATAATAAAGAAGAAATTGCTTTGGACTAAGTACTACTGATAGAAATAATTCTTTTTTTTTTAATACGGCATTTTTGTTGTTAATGGGCTTTACTGTACGTTTTTGTTTTGTCATTTACGTTTATGAGTAGTTTAATTTTTTAAGTGTTTACCTTGGTTATTAATTTAATGATAAAAAATACAGTTTTATAAACGTGATTAATAGAAGCAACTAAAATTTTACTTCCGCTTTTGTGACTTATCGTGCCTCTCAGTGTAAATGTGTATTGTTATCTGTCAAATTGGTACTCAACTGCTATTGAAACTTACATGCCCACAAAGTTTTCATTTCCACTAACAACTCTTTTCAGTCCCCAGCAAACTCCTACCCGCGGTCGATCTACAAATTTTTGCTTGTCCATTAATCGCTTCTTTCTTAAACCAAAAACGGCTGTTGAGGAAAAATCTCAGCGTGCAACAGACGTGAACACTGACTGTAGCAGTTTCCACAACAAAAATACGTTCTAAATCCGCCATTATACGTGATAAAAGCTGTTTCAAGCGAACACGCGAAACGTTAACTGAGTTTAAATTGCCCTATTAATGGGCTGTAATGGTGTGGACCGCTGGGGTAATTCTGTCCCCGACTCGCATTGCACGGTTAGGCGAGCGTCCGACTCGATAAGTGTAATCCTGTTACGTATTCTGTGTAAACTATAGGATAGTGACCGTTTTGAACTGTTTTGATATTTGCTGATTGTTCTGCCTATTGGACGGGGAATATGGTCATGATCGTATGACAACTGGGAAGCGGCCGTTGCTGGCTTTTCCCGGCAAAGTAGATCAGTATTCTATGACGCTTTTGGAGTTGGGAGTATTATACTAATATTACGAAAGTCATAGGCAACAGCTAGTACTTCCTGAAATTAAAATACCTACATTCTGAAATAATATCTGACAAAGTCCTGGATAAGAGAACCAGACGTTGCATTTATTGCCCTGAATGCCTCGTTGGCATACCATACTGGAAATCCACTTTCTTCTGGAAGTTATATTAAGTTTTATCTGTATCTAATCGATTACGTTTTCTTATTTTGCTTAAGACCTTAGATTTTAGTTTACTATGTTGTCAGAAACTTCGTTTTGTTTTATGCATTTAATTGGCTTCTCAGAATATAAAAGATCCATTTTGGAACCCGTCCAAAAAGATTTGATCAAATATGGACTGAGACTAACCGGATAATGTACCTCAAATAAAAAACAATAAAATCTCAGTCAAAAGTTCTCAAAGTTTATGAAAATTCAAAAGTGCATCTCAAAATCGTGAACAGAAAACCCACTAAAAATAACTTTCTTGAAACAGAAACTAGCAGAAAACTGTTTTTTAGTTTTCAAACATAAGTTTTACATTGTTTTTGGGCCACAATACTTAGTTATTGACAAAAAGGAAGCCTTTTTTACAAGCTACATAAATTAAAAATTCTCATTTTGTTTCAGTACTCGCGGTATTATTTTCCACTCTGCCAGGCACGCACTTCTCACAAAACTGCCCAAATACCAGACAATTGGACGTTGTTACCTAAACATTAAATTAGTTTCTGAAAAGGGATCCCCTCGAAACAAACCTATTTAATTGAAATACGAATCTGAGCTAAAAATTTTGAATATCCGACACGTAATTGGACGAACAATAAATTAATTATTTGTCTGGTAAATTAGAACCCAAAAACGAAGTCCTTGAAAATACTAACACAATGTTAAGGACAATTTGTATTCAAGAAACAAGTTGATTTAGTAATTGTGTTTTCGAAACACGATTTAAAATTATTATTCTTCAGAATGATGAAGTTACGAAAATAGATCAAGGTTTTCTAAGAAGAGACAGAATTTAAAGCAAAATAGGTGACGGAAATTACGTTTTCCGTATAATACGTGTATTAATTTGACGTTATAGAAATATTTTATGAGTTCTTAGACCTGTGATTTTTTGATTAAAAAAGAAAATGGTAAAAATATCACAGCTGCTAAGTTTGACAACCACTTGAGTGTCAAGTGTGAGCCGGTTTGCGAGATCCTAGGTGAACTATTTTCAATAGGAAGTGAGGCTTTTATCGATGTCTAGGAATCTAGGTCAACATTTAGACTTCGACCATTTGACTGAATGTAATGTTGGCGAAGGAAGCCAACTGTTTCAGTTAATTGTTGCAAATTACGTCTTTGTTAAAGCTTTTTATTACGACAGAGTGTAGTGATTTAGGTACTTACTTGTAATAGACTTTATTGTAAATACGGTACGGGTCAGTTTCCATTGCTTTAAACATGAAGCATTACTATCATTGCTCACTATGATTGTGACTGTAATGTATTTGTTACGTTTATGTTACTTAATTACTATTTTACAAAAGTTAGCACTTAAAACTCTAAAATTCATATTTCATCATCATAATTTCGACCAAAATACGTCCACAGCTGGACATCACCCAACCAGCATCCATATATCCAGTTGATTCTCGAAACCTTCACGGGTCTGGCGGTCCTTCTTGTAAGAAAAGAAAATAAAAATGTAAATATTTATATTTAGTTCGTTTTAATAAACAGCAATTATGTCTATACACCAAAATCATCACGCAAACGGAACACGGTAAATAAATAATAAAGCCAAAACATACATAATTAATTTCCTATTGGACCTGACATTTAATTTACATATAATACGGAAAACATTTCTCGGAAAAAAAAAATTGTTCTTGAATAATGGTTTTTCCACAATCGGAGGGGAAATTGCTTATGAAAATTTATATAATTATGCCGGACGCTATTAAAATACTTTTTGACGCAAAGAGATTTTTTTTTAATGATTCGTCAATATTTTTTAAATGATAAGAGTTTATACTGTTACATTAATTTATTATATTGTTTCAAATTTTATTATGTACCTTGTTAATGTATGCAAAATAATCAAAAATAATCAATTTAATTTATTTGTAAAATATAGAATTAAGATTGTTGTTTTTGATGTTTAGTTTATATAGGAAGGCTGTAGAACTACATAACTGTACTATTTTTGATTTTTTATTATTTATTTGGTTGTATAATTGAGTAGATACAAATATTTTTTACATTTGCATGCCGTAAGGTAGAATGTTTTGGAACTGCTTTTATAATGCTTACATCTTATTTTGAACCCACATTCATTGCAAAATAAATTATTTCTTCATATTTTGACATAAACAGTAGTTAGGTATATTGTATTCTACTTTACAGTGAATTGTTTAATATTTTTTATTTTTTTATTTCAACTCTACACACGGTGTCTTTTTTTCAACTCCCTGTTTTTTTTTTATTTCAACTCTACACACGGTATCTTTTTTCAACTCCCTCTCTTCTCTCCCTCTCTCTCTGGAAGAGTTTTATTTAGAAATAAGCAAATCTTTGCCGCTATTTTCTGTTCCTTCTTCTTCTTGTCTGTTTAATATGTATAACACTAGTTTCTGCCAGCGGCTTCACCCACGTGAGAAGTGTTTTTTATCCCCGAGGAACATTATACCAGGATAAAAAGTACCCTCTGTGCTATTACAGACTATAATCTATTTCTGTCCAAACTTTCGCATTTATAACATTAGTAAGATATTAGTAAGAAGTAAGATTAATGGTTAAATTAAAACATATAAAAAAATTGCAGATCTGGACAGAAAAAAGTGAAAGGAGAGTAGAGAGTGTTTATGATAACAATAGGATAACATGAAATGGGGTGCTTGACAAAATAGTTCAATTATATCACAATCTAAATTCAATAAATACATGTGTCTGTGACAGTAAAACAAAACTTTGGACATCCAGTTTCAACTCAAACAACTAAACTTAGCCATCAAACATACCACCACAAGAATGTCTGTAGCACAATGTGCCAAATTTACGTATAAGTGCTGTATTGAGCATTTTCAAAATGGACTCTCGAACTAGAATTCCAATTGTGTTAATGTCACGTCACAAAGCTTGATACTGACCGCATCGCTTCATGCAATTACTGGTCGCCACCCTTAAGTGCATGCATGCATACAAATGCATAGGAAGAATACTGTATCAATGCAACTTCATGTTAGATTATGTGATGTTCGCTTTTTGAAATCTGTGTGTATTGATGTTTAATGACGTTGTGTAATGGTACTGAATTTTAACTTGACAGTAGTGGTCATTGAACTTCTACATTTTTATAGATTTTATGATTTAAATAACTTATATCTAACAGTCTATTCGTAATCGTAATCCTCAAAATACTTTAAAGCCCAGGCAATAAAGATTACGGGCCATTGATTACAGTTATTTTCCTGGCCTATTACTAGTAAAAATATTTACTAAATTTGTTGTTCGGGTTCCTATTTTCTTCTTCGTGTCGCCGGCGTGACAGTAATTTAGATTTGTACAACACAAAAGTTTTTGGCGCTTCCGCGGGTTGCTATTTAAAGATATTAGGGAAAGGGCAATTACCCTAATTTCTAGATTGTGTGGTAAAATAAATCATTAACAGGCACTCACTTTAGCTAGCGTCATCTTCAAAAATTGCTAGGTACAGTCAGAAAAATTAAATTGTTTAACTTTTGTTTTGGATAATAATGCCTAGCAGGTAAATAAAAACTTTATTGGTGAAGTTTTTATTCAACCTTAGTGATAAAACTATCTAACTGTCCCATAGAAAATAGAACTTTTATTTTATGACGTGCAAATAACAACCAAAATGAAAATTTTTCCGAGATGCGACCTCGCCAATAACTGACCAACTTGAGCTTCTTGGCATTACGTTGACATCGACTTTCAATTTTGGCCCATTCATTGAAGCAAAGGCTCAGCTGGCTGCCAAAAAGCTGGGAATACTGGCAAAGGTGAGAAGGTACTTCACGCCAGCACAACTGCTCAGCTTGTACCAAGCGCAAATTCAATCATGCATGGAGTACTGTTCTTATCTCTGGGACGGTTCTGCCAAATACCAGCTTGATGCACTAGAGTCGATCGAAAAGCGGGCCAGGAGGCTCATCGGCGATGACGCACTGGTTAAGTCAAAGCTCCAGAGCCTTGAACACCGTCGCCAAATTGCCAGCTTGTCGGTTTTTTATCGGTAATATTTCGGGGAGTGGGCGAAGGAATTGCATAATCTAATTCCGCCCAGCCCGTTTCATCACTGGACTACCAGACGTACGGCGATGCGCCATCGGTACATGGTGGACATCCCACCCATACGCACTAAACGTTTTGAGAATACTTTTATTATGCGTACAGCTAAGGAGTGGAATTCTCTGCCGGAGTCTGTGTTTCCCGATAGCTACAGTCTAGGGGTCTTTAAGTCAAGAGTGAATAGGTTACTTCTAGGAAAAGTGCTCCACCGTCGACCACATCATCGCTTACCATCAGGTGAGATAGTGGTCAAGCGCGAGCCTATAAAAAAAAAAACAAAACAATTAATTTCCCTAAGCATACGGAGAAAATACTACAAACCAGATTACCGCAATTGATGAGTATCTACTACAATTATGTAGCAATGTACAGCTGAGAGCTTTCGTAGCACTCGTAGCACGGACGAGCTACGCCGTAGCCTCTGCGTAGATCTTTGTGTAGCAATTCACGTAAGTTATATTTGACGGCCATTGCGGTGTACAAAGCTTGACATAAGTAGAGGTGAAGTAGAGGTGAATCGGAGTGTAGTAACAGGTTACTGGCACTACATTTATCTTCTACACCGAATATCAATCACCACGCTTGTTCAAGAAAGACAGGCAATATACTGGTAGCAATGCGCAGCTGAGAGCTATCGTAGCACGCGTAGCACGGATGAGCTACGCCGTAGCCGCTGCATAGACTTTTGTATAGCAATTCATGTTAGTTACGTCTGACGGCCATTGCAGTGTACAATGCTTGAAATTCCCTTTGACGTAAGTAGAGGCGGATTGGTCTGTAGTAACAGGTTGCTGGAAGACATTTATCTCCTAATAATGACAGAGTAGATTTATTCACATACAATCGTGATACTATTATCTATCTGTTATTTCCTCACTACAAAGGCCTCTTCTTATACAAAGTGGGTACAATCGATCAACACGCTTGGTCTAGATAGGCAATGTAGCATTGTCCAGCTGAGAGCTATCGTGGCACTCAAAGCTTGGACGAGCTACGCCGTCACCGCTGCGTAGACCTTTTGTAGATCAATTTACGTAAGTTATGTCTGACGGCCATTGCGGTGTACAATGCTTGAAAACTCCTTTGATGTAAGTATGGGTGGATCGGATTGCAGTAACAGATTGCTGGGATGACATTTATCTCCATATATAGCAAGAATAGATTGGTTCACATGTAAACTTAACAATATTGTCTCCTTGCTTCTGTCCTCGATACATCTTCAAGGATTTTTGTCATAGATAGACGACAAAAAAATACCCAGGCCTTAATAACGAATCGACAAACACCTTATTCATCAAAATCGGATGAATAGTTTATGCGCTATGGGGGAACATACTTAAAGACATACATACATAGACTGCTAAAATCATAACCTTTCCTTTGGCTTCACCGTAGTCGGATAAAAATAATAAAAACGCTTGCTCAAGATTGGTTGGCAGTTGTTACAAACAGCGAAAATGGTACTTGTCTAGATTTGAACACACATTCTCGTGTATGAGACTACATTGAGTCATCACAATATGACGAGCAAATTATACATTAAAAAAAAACCTACATTGCCCAATATTCATTGAAAAGAAAATTCAATAAACACACTCACAAAACGTCTTTAACACATCACCAAAGAAATTATTAAGAGTAAAAGACTTATTTCTTTAAAAAATGTCGGAAATCCCGTCATTCAGTACAAAGGGACTGGTATTTTTATATTCCATTTCCACATACAATTATCGTCGTTTCAAGTGGGAGTCTTAAGGCTGTATGGCGTTGAGTGCCATCGACTCAATAGGAATGTCATCACGTACGATGCGATAAAGCCTGACACCGTACATTCCGCTATATACGAGTATTATTGGTTTCCACTCAATTTATGTCGTTCAGAGGAAATTATAGAACATTGGTGTCAGTTGTTTGTGAAATGTGAAGCCGATTATGAAGTCGTGATGTTGAAAAATTTGGATAAGTTGGACATATTTTTGAAAAGCTAAGAAAGTGTTTTTTGTTAATATGGTACGTTAAACGTGAGAAAACATTTATAGTAATACCTACTACGTTTTAGATGGATCTCAGTACTAACATACCATTGAAACTATATCTAAGGAATGGAGAAGCTATGTTTTTAATTTGTAAGCTGTCAAAGGCGCATAACGCATACAGATCCTCTGGCAAAGAATTTTTTCTCAATTTAAAAATCTTGTTCGGACAGGATCTCAAACCGCATATAAGATAAAAACAACAAATATGTGCGTTTGAAGATCTATATCTAGTATATTCTACTATCTAAAGTACATTTAATATTTAAAGTACTTCTAAAAAAGGGTGAATTAAAATTAGGTGTCCAAACAAGACGACCCTTGTTGTACAAGACTCGTAACAAGCCCTTATCAAATTATAATTCAGAATGCATTTCAGACAGTGTACCTCATTACTTAAATTGCCGAGCAAATTCTAAAGTGCTGAATAAATATCTTGACTATGTACAGTCAAGGGCAAAATATTAACACTCATAGTTAAATTCAAATGCGAAACTCTCTTAAACTATTGGTTGAAATTATGAGTTATTTGGAACATAGTATCTTGAAACGCCTAGCTTTTCTCCTTTCTCTTTTCGCCTTTATGTTGGAGTTGCCTTACAGTATAATTAGATGCAGCCACCAGATATCAGTTTTTAATATAAATCGACTGCCTATCCTGTCAAGTTTACAAAACAGCAAGATCTTAAAATAATCCAATTCAATTTTTGAATTTAATAGATAGGACTATTCGTTAATATAATCTAGCTGAACATCCCTTTTGAATTTCACTAACTGTGTCCACATTTTCGGCCGTGACTGTACATTTACACAAACGGTGTCATTCAATTTGTGTAAAATTATTCTACTGCGTTATTATCTTAAGGATTCATCTATTCTTTGGGATCATTAGGTACTTGTAATGCTGTTTACGTGGAGTTTAGGTAGTCGTTACGTTGAGAAATTAAATATCTGGTGAAGGAATAACTTTGTTGATTATGTTTTTGTTTTAGCCTTGTGTTAATGTTTCTTTAGTTGGTTAGTAATTAAGCCAGTAGGAATGTATAGTTATTTAAATAGTGTAGTGTTATTCAAATATTACATTATAATATTTTATTTTTCTGTTACTGAATTCAATGTTAATAGTAAGAATAACCTTTCACGAAGGGTAGAACGCCCTCACGTTCTAAGATTGGGTCTGTCTAGGTGAGACGACAGTCTTAGCAGGGTGACTGCTAGCAGTTAGGTATGCATTGCCGAGAATTGCGATGAATAACGTAAGATTGCAGAGGCCTATGTCCAGCAGTGTTCTGTTCTGTAGGCAACCTAATTATTTATAGGGAATTTGTCACACTCTTTCATGGGATCATACCCTTTGCCCTGCCGTATTTACTTCCGCAATTAGGCGGCTGAAATTCCTCTTTTGTGGTAATTTTGTTGTTGTTCTTTGAGTTAGAGTATATTTTGGAGTTCAGCGTGCCTGTCTATATTAGTTTCGGTCGTTTGTAACCCTTCTCCAATTATATATTATGCTCTCATACTATCGCAGTATTACTCATAGATAAAAGTACTTTTATGCAACGGCCATGTAATATGGATTATTAAAACACGAGTGTGGGTTTATCAATCGAGGCGAAGCCGAGTGTGATAATAGTTTCACACAAGTGTTTTAATACCTAATTATACGCCGTTGCATACACTATTTTATCTTCACTTATACAGTTGAAATAAGACAAAAATGGAAACGGAAAATTTAGATTCTCATTGCGCAGCGCGCATATCCATAGACTATGACACTATTTTTAGCCTTTTTTGCATTTACCATGCCATAGAGTCGTGATAAGATTTATCATATAATTTTCTCGACTTTGCTGGTTAATACTATTTGTAATTTCCGTCGCTGCACCTAAAATATCGGGTGGAGTCAAATTTCCTTCACATTCACTGATATCATCACATTTTTAAGCAAGAATAAAAAAAAAACTCATGCAATTCAGTACAGCAAAACGTATGAATGGCACCAAAACCCAGCACATATCCCGCATTAACCACGCATGCGCTAAAGCGGCCGTTGCCACAGACAAGTAAAAATTGGAATCAAAACTTTTTATAATAGGTACTATAAAAATGGCGCGCCCCGCATGAGCTTTCCATTATAAAAACATAATTGATGAAAACGCCTTGGTGAAATTATCTTCTTGGATTTGCCCTGTATAGAAAAAAATGTTTTATACCATTCCTCCTCTAAAAAGATTATTTTATTCACTGAAAACAGTGAATAAAAAGCACTTTTAATCACTGTTTTGGTGTTTGAATTTAGAACACACCAATATATATTTGACCTCCATCTCAATGCAATACAATCTATTTGCGCATAAATTACTCGATACAAAATTCTTGTGCAAAGAATATTCGAATTTCAAACTCCTTCGTCGATTTATTTTTGAGTTTGTTTATATTTAGGATTTTGATAATGATTTTGATTTTGGTCTAAAATGTTTAGTGAATACTTATTTGGATTGTAATTCTATTAAATGTGTTAATTGTTATTAAGAAATTAATATTAATTGCATTGGTATTTCATTAATTATAATTATGCAACGTATGTATGGAGGTGGTCACTGGCCCCTGAAACACAGGTGCTGTTACCTAGCTCAGCTTCAATTTACAAAAAGTGTGAATCCCTGAGGTTACTAATTTTTTGTAAATTTTTAAGGTAATAAACCTTTTATTTATTTATTATTATTCCTTGTGCTATTGGCTTAAATCCCTCTTTTTCTCGTAGTCATGGTATAAAATATAGTATGCAACTCTTGAATAAAACAGATTTATATCGAGGGCCATGAATCACTCACGACGCTCAGGATTCTAACACTTGAATCACTCGCTATGCTCGTGATTCAATCTACATGAATCACTCCCTACGGTCGTGATTCAGTTGTTAGAAACCTTCTCTTGTTCGTGATTCATCTATGGCCCTCGCTTTAAAACCGTCCTTTATTCACTAGTTGCATAATATACTATTATATCATTATTTTGTTAGAGAAAAAGGTGTTTTAATAAGATCCTATTTTTAAATTTCGGTATTGTGTTTATAATATATAAACTCGTTTTGAAGTTTATAATTCGAATATTACGATATGACAGTAGATAAACTACTATTTCAGCACACACATATGATATAGGTGTGGGTGCTATTACACACGCATACTATATACAAATACAGCAAAATTATATTTTACAGGGAACCTTTCAAATGAGACGTGGGAAAAGGGGAAATGTTAGTTTTCCGCCTGCCTGGGTAACGACCTATCTTATTTAAGGAAACCTAGAAAGTAATGGGAACTTTTTAGTTCACCGTCAGTATATTTCTTTCCAGAGAAAAAGGAATATTGCATCGGTTTCAAATCAAAGCGATGTTATTAGTTTTTCATCATTTCTTTTCGTGGATTCTTATGAAATAGCACTATACGCACGAATTAGTGTAATAGTGCCTGAAAGACACTGTGATTTTCCAGAGTTTCATAAATTAAATAAACATATCATCATAATCATCTTGTTCAAATATCCATGTGTCTTCATGGATATTTTTATTTAAATCAAATTCTTTATGATTTTTAAAATAAGTTAATGTAATATCGATCTTTTGTATATACACACACAGAGCAGTGGTGGCCCAGTGGTAACGGGCCCGACTTACGTGTCGTAGGATGTGGGTTCGAACCCAGGCAAATTACTTTGTGTAAACTATTTTCATTACCACTGCTCTAAAAACGGTGGCAGAAAACATCGTTAGGATACCGGTATGTCCTAGAACCAAACATTCGACGACATGTGACATCTATCAACCCGCACTGGGCTCGCCCCTGAAGGAGATCTGTGTCTCAGCAGTGTGAACATTGAAAGTCTGATGATAGTATAATAAACGATGAATGGTAAAGTTAAAAAAAATAGTTATTCTTTTTTTTAACTAACCTATACCGTCCCACTACTGAGAAAAGGTGTCCCCCATTTTTAATTCAGATCATACTTATAAAAAGCATGAAGACAGATGAGCCAGGATCGTCAAGCAGTGAGTGCCTGAACACGGACGTCTTTACCGAGGCAGCCCTAAGAAACGTTAAGACTTGCACTCGTTCCTGACAGATTGACCGGAGAAGGCAAAAAAAAAATTAAACATAACAAACATAAACTTTTCGCGGGGTAGGCTGAAACTACAAAACGCCACCTAATACGCTCCTTACATGTTCTTTTAGTTTCCTAAACATTCATAGATTTGGACACGCAAGCCGGTTGTGAAGAAAACAAACAAATCAAAGCATGAAAAGCTTCTCTTGAATCTAAAGTCGCAACTTGATCCGTCTAGCTCCAAACCATACCTTCGCGTTACACCTCAGTAATTTATTTCCAGTATGTTCCCAGATGCGATACCTATACAAAATAGATCGCTGTTTCTGAACCTATTACGCGTATCCGGCCGTAAGAGATACCAAATATTGACGCAAGTAGAAGCATATAAATCATTGATATGAAAACTTTCTGTGGATGCCGTTATGTAAGATCGTGCAAGTAACAATAAATATTGCTGAGTTTTACGTTGAAAAAGCTTATGTTTTCGATTTTCTTTTTGAATATTTTTGGGGATTTTGTTGATTAAGTTATTTGTTAATATTACATAACACCAGGTCATCGGTCCACCGATCCACCGGTCGGGAGGCCTTCCAACGCAACGTCTTCCGGTTCGCGGTCGCCATTTCAGAACCTTTCTGCCCCATCGGACATTCGTTGCAGTGATCCGCTGGATGCGAGACGCACGGGACCGATCAATATGGCGACGCTTGGGGGAGGCCAATGTCCAGCAGAGGACCTTTCGACTGAAATGATAATAATGATGATGAACATAACATCACGCATGTATCCGAATGGTTAGGGAGAGGTACACCTATAGTATTGCCATAAACTGGGCTCAAGTCCATACTCCGGCTTGCTCTTAATATATTCCAAATGGAACAAAAATAAAATTTACGAAAGTGTACAACCGACTTCCAAATAAAAACACAACAAAGTGAAAAATAAATTATTTATCGGAATTCGGTGTCCCTGTTTTATTTTTTTCGTTTTTTAACACCGACCAACGAAAAAAATTAAACCAAGTCGAACAAATAATCTTCTCATTTTCGAAAAGTCGGTTAAAAACCATTAACACATTGGCCGATCTGGGAACCGAACTCTCGAAGAAGCCAAGCTCAGCAGTACCTCTATCTACATAAACGGCATTCAAGTTTTGTTTTGCTGTTGACATCTTTTGGCTGAGATGGTGAGTTGTTTTGTGGCAATCTATTGTTTTCTATAATGCAAAATATTAATGTCACAGAAAACAGTAAATACTAAGTAACTTGCATATCAGTTTCTTGAGTATATATTTCGACTCGATAGAAAAAAATGTGATGCATAAAATACGATAGTTTAAAGGCTCCATGACCTTTGGTACTGTCGTTCTGAAAAGCGTAAAATTTCGTAAAACTAGAAAAACACGTTTTTGCAAGATTATGTTAAAAGTCGAGCAAATAAAAGCGTGTTCCAATGTGGGCCTGAAACACGTGAAAAGCGTGTTTCACACCCATATGCCTATGAAACAAAGAGAAAACAGTGACAAGTTCAAAAAACTGAAAACGAAATAAAAAAAAAATCATACATTTAGGCACAATACGAAAAAATCCAATTTCGGAGAATGGGGAAAAATATCAACTCCCAAAAAGTATATATCCTGTTGAAATTTTACCTAAACCCAATAGGTAGTTTCATTTAGAAAAGTTTGCGGTATTCAGCAGTTTTCGAATTGAATTTGATAAGGGGTGAAATTTTGTACGAAAGTAATTTTCGTTCGGGAAAGTTCTGTATTACCTGGCTTTAAGGATAGAGGCGATCAGGCGAACGATAGGCAAAAAAAGTATTTCGCTTTGGGAACTTTTAAATGTGCCTATATCTGAGAGATTCTGTAATTATTTGAAGTAGTATTTGAAGAGTTTTCACGTAAAATAAATGTTTATTTCGATCTCTTTTGGGAAATAATATTAGAGTTGGTAAGGTGTCGTATTTTTCTTTTAGATTTAAGTTGAAAACTACTTCTTTTTGATATCAGTTTTCTCAAATATATAATTTTAAAAAAATATGTTACTATGTTTGATAATATTTGAATCCAACTGAATCTATATCTCTTTGATGAGTAACTTTTAAGGTGTATCTTTCAAAATAAATATTGTTACTGTAACTAGGGTCACAAAAAATCTCCAACAGTAAAAAATAAGATTAAATACTATAACCCGACTACTGAAAAATCACGCTCTAAAACGTATGGAACAGTAAAATATTCTTATCTGAAATTGTTTTGTACAAACTATTCGATATGTATAGGGTATTAAATAAACAACCTAAATGTATTGTAATAAATAATTTATTGTATTTCATACATACTAATAGTGATGTTTGGAGGATAACCGTGGTTGTATGCCACCTACAGTAACAAAACAATACATTCTGAAAAGTAACAAATCCCTGTTCAATGATATTACACAAGATTTTTTTTCTTGACTATGTTCCCCTAGAGGGCGCCAAATACAATTTAATGTGACGTCACATAACCTATAACCAGCGGACAACAAAGACGCTCATTAGTCAAAGTATGATAAGTAGTTTAGAATAGAATAGAATAGAATAGAATACTCTTTATTATGTACACCATAAAAGTTACAGAAAGTATAGAAGAAGTAAACATTACACTGGGTGACACAATGGGCGGCCTTATCGCTAAAAGCGATCTTTTCAAGACAACCTTTGGATGGATTTTAAAAATGAAAGGAAAAACAGTACTGAAGGTAGTCTTTGGTGTACTATTTATATATAAATAAATACATATACATATATATTATATAGACAAATATTTACAGTAATAAGTATGGAACAAAAACAGAGAAATCAAGAAAAACAACTATTAAAGAGAGAGGTAGTGATTCTTTACCATAATTTTAAAAATGGGCAGAGATTGAGCACGCCTTATTGACACGGGCAAAGCATTCCACAACCGCACCGCTTGAACCGTAAAAGATTTGTCATAAAAGCTGGTGGACTGCATCGGCATCTCTAGTCTCAAGTTTTCCGATGACCTCAGATATCTATTAGAGAAGAAGAAGTTATGAAGGCACAGATGACTCAGTCAAAAACATAATCCTCTCTTTTACTTCGCCGTAGTCGGGCAAAAAATACTAAGAAATGCTAAATAACCAGAAACTCAATAAACAAAAACAGCAAAATTATTTTCTACTGAAACAAAAAACCGATGTCAACGACCTTCAAAATTAATATCAATAAGAAAGAAACTTACTTCCAGAACTAAATAGAGATTTTATTCCCTTTCAAGTCCAGGAACGTTTGTCAACTGTACCTGTTAAAATAATATTCCAGACTCGATTATAAATCATGATATAAAACTAACTTCATCGCTTTTTAAAGAAACCATTGCCGTGGAAGAAATTAATGGACAATCTTTTCGTGTAATATTTGACAAAATATCTCTGATTTAAAATGGCTGAGATATAAATCTGGATGAAAAATCTGTGTCTCGGCTGTCATTGGTTGATATCTGTCAGTCGTTGCGGGTAGACAGAAGAAAAGAAAAAGACCGAAAGTTTGACAACCAATGTTGCCATCGGGTATCGTGTTACCCAGGTACTGGTTTTGGAGTGAACAGACAACGCAGACAGGCCCTCCATTTTAAATACTGTTAGTAGCATAAAATATATTTCCATAATTAACATTGGCATAACGAAATTCAGCACTATGATCATTACGCATAATGTTATTAGGCATAAATGCTTTGCCATAAATACTGTTGGCATAATGATAATGATGCATAATCTTATAAAGCATGTGGCATAATGTTATTAACGCATCATTATTTACACATAATGTTCTTTGGATTAAAACAAACATGTTCGCCTCTCAAGGATGGCCCTAGGGCCACCTCGCCGCACCTTTACCTAATTAATTTGAGTCCTTAGATCAAATATATTTAATTAGACATTTTAAGCTTAGGTAAAACAATTTTCAATCGATTCAAATCGATATAAAAATTTTCCATATTTTGAAAATTGCCATTTTACCCGTAGGTATTTTATTTTCGATGTTTAAATTATCTGTCGCATCATGGCTGGCCGATAGATGCAAACCATCGGGAAGTCAGGATGTATTCCCTTAGGTTAAGACATCATGTATGGGCAGGTCGGTGGGTACAGTCGTGCAAATGAATTAACATAAATTATTCGATACATAAATTGTTTTGACGTCCGTACTATTGACTAAACCCGACATACCCATACAATTATTATGACGGATAAATATTATGCCTTAAATATTTATGCAACTCCAAATTCTTCTTCTTTAAAAAAAACTTTGCTCCACTCTAGGAATTTCTTCCTGTATCTTGGGTGCGTTTACAAACATATGAACTCACATACACAACATCCAGAGCCGAAACAACTATCTGTAGGTCATACAAATATTTGTCCCGTACGGTAATCGAACCCGCGATACGCGGCGCAGCAGTCAATCGCTCAAACACTGCGCCAACCGTGAACAAATTAAACCAAATGACAGTTATGCTAACCTTTGCATTATGCCAAAGTGTTATTATGCCACAGTAATATTATGCTCATAAAATTTATGCAAAAACGTTATTCCAAACAATATTATGCCTAAAAAAATTATGCCAAGTGGGAGATTCTCGACTGAATATGGTAAATAAAAAGTCTTAATTCGAAATTGGATCTCGCCTGTGACCAATTTAAAATATATTCCATAAGCTGAAAAAGAAGGATATATAATGTGCCCCTTTTTTCCTTTTTAAGGTTCCGTAGCCAAATGGCAAAAAACGGAATCCTTATGGATTCGTCATGTCTGTCTGTCTGTCGTCCGTCCGTATGTCACAGCCATTTTTTCCCGAAACTATAAGAACTATGCTGTTGAAACTTGGTAAGTAGATGTATTATGTGAATTGCATTAAGATTTTCACAAAAAAAAAAGAAAATAAAAATTGGGGATTCCTCATACTTAGAACTGAAACTCATTTTTTTTTCTATGAAACCCATATGTGTAAGGTATCTATGGATAGGTCTTCAAAAATGATATTGAGGTTTCTCATATCATTTCCCCCCCCCCCCTGTAACTTGTAAAATAAGAGAATGAAAAATTTAAAAAAATATATGATGTACATTACCATGTAAACTTCCACCGAAAATTGGTTTAAACGAGATGTAGTAAGTAGTTTTTTTTTAATACCTCATAAATCGTAAACTGCAATTTACCAAGTACGGAACCCTTCGTGCGCGAGTCCGACTCGCACTTGGGCGGTTTTTAATTATACATTATCTTTATAAGCACTAGAACCCTCAAAATGCTCAAAATTGCGCTTTCAACAGAGACCTAGTGAACAAATCAGGCAAATATAAATGAAAGAATAAAAACATAAAAGCACAGAATATATATTTCTTTTTCAATTTATGGAATATATTTTAATTTGGTCAGGAGTATATAGGCGAGAGCCAAACCTCGAATTATGACTTTTTGCTAAAGAAATTCGGTCGGCGCTCTCCGCCCGCATTCCCTCACAAAAAATGCTAAATACGACGCTCTGTACCATTACGAAGATATAGGTAAACACTCGTATTTTAGCAATTTCTATAAGTACCAAACCTCAACCTAATTCTAGTAACGTACTAGACACATACCAAACTGTCGCCACAGTAATTCGTGAATCGTTTTATGTTAACTTCGATGCTTCTAAGTTTCACGAAACTACGTAATAGTTTTTGCAACCGACACCAGTCTTTTGAGAACGGATCCTATAACGGGGGACATCCAATAACCGTCCTTGGCCTACTTCAGAATCAAATTACTTAGACATTTTGCCTTAATTAGTTGAATAACAGTCTAAACATAGTATAACGCATGTACTCTCCAAAAGGGTAGGCAGAGATGCATCTTAAGTACTCCCTCCCTCCGTATGGGTCTTGAACAAAATTGGCCATTTTGAAACTTGAAAATAACTGGTGGCATAATTAGGGGTGAGATTTTTATCATTAACCGGACTCAAATACACAGAGGCTGCTACTGAGTAATTCTGGCCCTGGAATCAAAATCAACGGCAATATCGCTTTTCCGTGAGTGTGTCCGTAGCATCAACAGTGGGCCTTATAAGAATATCAGCGCGTTATTTCCTTTTTGGATATCACTGCACATGCTGAGATGGGAGCCTTTTTGGTCTCGCACGGCGTTTTATTTTTATTATTGTTTATTTATTGTTTTTGCTTATTTCTCTTGTCTTAGGTGTGGGCCACAAATAAATATTTTTCTTTCTTTCGATATCAATTTCGAATATTGATCAACGAGGAAGTCAGTTAAGAATACAATTCTAATGTTTTGGAGATCATCATTAATTCACGATTTCAGCGGAAAAACGACCACTGTTAGACATAGGCCTCCCCCATGAGTCGCGACATCGAGACAAAACTCTCTAATATTCAAAAGATCCACACCTTTCAAGTACATAAAATACTTGAAAGTCAAGGGAAGAGTTTTTATGGAGCGTTCTATTCCATTTCGCCAGAGGATATATGAACCAGCCTGATTCCACGCCAGAGACTGATAAGTCGCGAACGTGACGGGGAATAAATCATGGGCAACGCCGTGATCCGAATAACATGTACGACAAAATATACCCAAGAATTTATTTAACTCCTATATCGAGGTATTGCCTATTTACTTTTGGTCTCCTTTGGGTTTTAGTAACGTAAGCCTTAACTAAAAGCTTGTCCATCTTAAGACGGGTTGTGGATGTCTATAGTTGGGAATGCGCCTTCCGGTATAGCAGGAGTGAGTATTATTACTTTTTTTTCGGGCCAAAAGTAAGCCGGTGTCTCTTGAAGGTTAGAGTGAGGTATACTGAAATATTTCAGGTGAATATATTATAAAGCTAAGATCTGATTAATTTAATCTTTTACAAGCACTTTAAAAAAAAATACAACCAAGATAAGATATTTTCATAATTAGAATACCACTAGCCGTATTTTTAACCACGCATGTAATCCTATAAAAACATTTTTAGTAACTTATTCGCATGAAATTGTTCATGCAGTTAAAGTTTATTTAAAGATTATTTTAGCCACAATAAAGACTTTCTTTTTAATCAGAATCCATAAAGTAATTTTTTATAGATAATGACAGTGCAATATTATGATAGTTTGCAAGCCCATCAAGTAAGAAAAATAATATATTACCCGCTTGCTCCCAGTTGACTCTTAGAACGTCCGAGGAATGATAAGTAGCTCGGTGCACAACGTCAAGTGGTTACCAAGCTTACTAATATTAATATTTGCACGCTATTCAGGTGCCTGTCTTACTCATATACAAACCAATCTGCTTTTATTCAAAACCATCGCTTAGGATTTTCAATCATTAGACGGTGCATATATAAAAAAATCAAAGTCAAAGGATTTGAATTTATAAAAAAAGAAGGCTATGTTTTCGTATTTTTTAAGTCAACTGTTTTATCTTGTTTCTAAAATATCATGATAAATTTTAAAAAAGATGGAACAATCTTAATTACCAAAATAATCAACTCGAGTTATGTTCCAAAAGAAAATTGACTACCGTTTCTTTTCCAAAATCGTATTTACCAATTCAGCCAGTTTTTCCATAAACAAGTAATGACCAGTGAAGGAGCATTTATTCATAATTTTTATTATAATCAACCTGAGTTTAGTTCCAAAATCAAATTGACCGCTTATTCTTTTCCGAAGATGTATTTTTACCTTACCAGCCAGTTCTAAACAAGTAATGACCGGTAAAGGAGTATTTATTCATGTTTGTATTCAACCTTAGCATAGTTCTAAAATAAAATTGAACGCTTATTCTTCTACAAAGATGTAATATTTAACCAATTCTATTCAGTCAGTTTTTCAATAAACAAGTCATTACTTGATAACATTCCTTTACTGGTCATTACCAGTAAAGGAATGTTATCATAGTTTTAATTATACGAGTTTCGTTCCAAAACCAAAACTGACTACCGCTTTTTTTTCCAAAGGTGTATTTTTTAACTTCCAGCCATTTCCATCTTACTATAAACAAGTAATGACCAGAGAAGAAGCAGTTGAATTTATTCATAGTTTCACGTAAGTAATACGTCGCCGACTGGCTGGAAATTAAGTGTCGCCTCTACTGACTCTATTATGTAGGAAGGATCAAGGAAATTGGAACGTCAACGACGTAATACAGAAGACTAGTTTTTTTTTTTAACTTTGCTGACGTAAGCAGCTATAAATAAGGGGGATTTTGGGAGAAAGCTTGTTCGGGGAAATGTAATGATGGTGGAAGTTGAGAATTTATTATGATTGATACTTGGTTATTAAAATTTGGAGTAAACATGGTGCACGGTTGGAGGAAGGAGTTTGTAGGTTGTGTGTGTTTTGCTGTTACTTGATTCAATAATAACACATTGTCTACGGTTTCGACAAATGATCATTGAGCCGTCGGGAGTTTGGTCGTATATTTATTGTGTTTTATTTATATTTTTTTTATACGTTACACACACATACTGCGACTTACCTTCTGTGTTTAAACCAGTTTTTATTATTTATTTTTTCCTTAAATATTGTATGTTTCGTTTCCGTGAATGTATCCTTGGAATGAACAGTGGGCGCTATCAGAATACTCGTATCAGCGAAGCGTAATTTTCTTTTTAATATCGTTGCACATGCTGAGATAGGAGCCTTTTTGGTCTCGCGCGATCCACCACGCACCACGCGGGCCCAGTGCATGTAGGTGGATGTCACATTTCTTCGAATTTTTGGTTCTAGGACATGCCCGTTTCCTCACGACATTTTCCTTTTCCGTTTTGAGAGCAGTGGTGATGAAATAATTTACACAAAGTAAAGCGCCTGCCTGCGTTCGAAACCACGACCTACATCTTGTTAGTCGCAGCCGTTACCACTGGGCCACCATTGCTCTCCCTTTAGGTACCTTACTATAGAACTTTTTTTTTGTATAACATTTAAGCAATAGCTATCACGACGCTTTTGTTGATAGAATGTCACTTATCTAGAGTCTTTGGCCTATTTGCTTATTTTTTTAAAAAGTGGCTTTTCGGCTCTTAGTAACAGTATCTAAAATGTAATTAAGATATTTCAACAGAAGTTCCTCATATACCTATACGAACTTTTGAAATCTTGTCAAAATTCCTCCTTAGCAACATTTATAATAACATTAATTACAAAATTAATTCTAATAAGGAATTATTAATTCAAATATTCATTAATGCTAAATCTTTATTCGTATTACGCCAGAGTGTACGACAGATGTCCAGAATTTAATTTAATATAAGTCTCGTTTCACTTTCTTTTAATATTACATCTGGAAGGCCGTCCCAGAACTCATTTCTGAAGACGATTCGATGTAGATTCAATTTAATATCAGACGTCTTAGTTCCGTAGAACAACTCAGAAATGGAATATTATTTGGGCTTTTAAAAGCAATAAACAATTTATCGTTGATTGTACTCAAATTGTACCGGTCGTTTGTTTGAGCGAGATCAAATTTTTGTTTGGGCTTTCAATCAGATTACAAGGAGACGCTCAAATGGCTTGCGACGGAGTTTTGTTTCATGATTGGTTAAACGTAAAGATAAGAAATTATTGGCCTTCATTCATTAGGATATTGTTGAGGCTCAATACCAAAACCTGGTGTTGTTTTAATTTTAGTAGCCGACAAATGTCATAAGTTGTCCAGCGTGATTGTCTGACGTAGACCAAGGCAATTTTGTTAACCCACAAAAGTAATCTTCTGCAGAATTAACTTTGTAAGTCAGTTAGTCTATGTATAACAACTGCCAGTACAATACATAGATAACATAATCATGCAATCCTGCCACGAGAAAAATGTTTCTTCTACCCATAAACAACTCCAAACAAGTACCCCAAAACAAATTCAACCATACAAATGCAAAAAAACAGACATAAACCAAGCGGAACGGTGGGTTTTCAAAAGACAAATCCCCAGTTCAAAAGTTGAAGGAGCCTGTCTTGTCAGAAGCAGGCGGCAACTTCTGGCGGTTACATACTGCGCTGATTTATAAACGGCAACTTTGTACTCAAATGCGATGTTTGTCGATAGCGGGAATGCTACTGAAGGTTGGTGAAAGTTGTTTTCAGTGTACGTATTTTGTATTTATGGATTCTAATTTTGAATTGCAACAAAAATATGTGTCATTTATTTCCTTTCGTTTGCGGTAATACTACTGAAGGTTGGTAAAATGATTTTCTAGTGAGACATTTTTTATTCGAATTTTGAACTGTACATAATTTAATATTCATTTGGTTTTTTTGGGCATACTAATGCAGATTAGTAATAGACGTTGCTACTGTACTATTACTATGTGTTTTGTTTCAGTTATAAGAATTCGAATTTTTAACTGCTGCTACAGATCTGTACGAGATATTGCCGCGAGTCTTTTGTTTAGGATGGTTTACATCATCGCACATCAGTTTCACAAATTGGCATTGGTAGCTCTTTTATATCGCAGCTGTGGTGTATCTCAGTGTTACCACTGCGATACACCAAAGCGCACTTTAATAATAGAAAATTAATCTGTCTAGAAAAGCACTAAGTTGTAAAAGATGAAACATCGGCAAACATGGTTTTCTTTGTGAGATTTTTTTTGTATTTCATTTATTATAGATAATATTTAATTTTAGAAGTGAACCACTAGATTCCTTTCACAAGATTCCTTTTTTAAAAAAAATATTAGAGTGACTATTATTAGTTTTTCAAATTTTGACCACCTTATAAAATACATAACATTAACATTACTCATAAAATTAACATTTCACGGCGGCTACCCAAAACACTTTTCTCTATAAATCCTTAGAGTTAATCGCGTTTGACTCATATTTTACACATGAGTGAACTAGAAGGCATACCTTTCTCAACCCTTGTCACAACATATTACTCAAGACCAAATATTCTGTAATAGGTGTTCAAACTAACGGGCCTGAAGTTTGGAAGCCTGGGTTTTTGAACGTCTTAGAGTGAAGAAAGCTAGGTTTTGAATAGGTATAAGTTTTGACTTTGGAAAGTGCCAAATTATGGTGACGGATGGTGAAATAATTAACCGTCACCGTTATTTGACGCTGAAAAAAGTTTGTTAATGCATCTTTTGCAAAAAAAAACGGGCACCAAAGGAGATTTATATATTAAGGTTGATTTGAGTTAATTAAATCAAATTTAATTGTTTGACGTAGTCTGTATACTTATAATCGTGTAAATTAATACGCGTGAAGTGATTTCTGGCAATTTAAAAAAAACACGGCCAAACAATAAGAAGTGGTCGGCAATAAAGACAAGAAGATTATTTTACTTTTTTAATTAAATAAAGTTACAAATGTAAAAACCTAATAACGAGTGTGACCTCCTCTTGCCAAAATCACAGCTTAATAACGTTTTGAGGAATACGTTCCCACTCTTCTGCAATGACTCTTTTTAGCTCCTTGATGTTTTTTTGAGCAGGTTGCACTGATCTTACCCGTCTCTTTAGAACATCTCAGACATGCTCAAATGAATTGAGGTCAGGACTTCAAGCTGGCCAATCTAAACGACGGATCCCAACTTCTTACATGTATGCTTCCACGTCCGCCAGAACGGTGCTGGCGAGCATTGTGTGCACACACTCACAAAAACACTCGCTCACACACTCCCACCCAAACACATTCGCGCCGGACTTGAATTTTTATTTTATTACTAGTTTAAATGTGTACCTTAGTTTAAATTTTACACTGTTAATCTGCACAAGAATAAATTGTAATTCCTCCCCGGAAGAGGGCACTGGCTCCTGTAACACAGGTCAATCACCTAGCACTGAAGTCAGGGATTCCATGTATTTGTACGTTTTCTTATGTAAATAAAGTTATCATTATGTTTGTGGCATCATGGCTGGTCGATAGATGCAAACCATCGGGAAGTCAGGATGTATTCCCTTAGGTTAAGACATCGTGTATGGGCAGGTTGGTGGGTACAGTCGTGCAAATGAAATAACATAAATTATTCGATACACTGGGTTTATTTAAATAGTTCACAGTTACAATCTTGCTCACTAATATTACTGATCGATACTGATTCTACAATGTCTTAGCTCTAAGGCTGTTATACGCTGCATACAAGGGAAATTTTCTGAAACACACAAAATCTACACACAGTATTCGCTCGTCCAATCCTGACTCATACTCTAGGTGAGTGAGGAAACATTTTGCATAGTTGCATATTGAAAGGATCACTGGTCTAGGTATTTCTTTACAACAGAAAACCCCTACAGTTACAATCAAGCTGGTCTAAATCGTCACCCACTAATGCAGGTGAGATTCCTGCAGCACCTCGAAAGGATCACTGGTCTAGGTATTTCTTTACAACAGAAAACCCCTACAGTTACAATCAAGCTGGTCTGAATCGTCACCCACTAAAGCAGGTGAGACTCCTACAGCGCAGTTACAATCAAGCTGGTCTGAATCGTCACCCACTAAAGCAGGTGAGACTCCTACAACGCAGTTACAATCAAGCTTTTTTTTTTTTTTTTTTTTGTCGACGGGGAAAATCATCTTATGACAAATCCCGCTCTTGGGTGGAGCGGGAGATAGTGTCAGACTTGTACTGACTAAAAACCCCGCGCCGTTCCTTCTAGCCTTCATACCGGGGCTCTAGCTTCCTTTCGGATAACCCCGAACCCCGGTAGGCTTCGACCCAGCTGGGCCCCTCTCTTTGCTGACAACTCCTTGAGGCGCGCGGGAACAGTGCGCGCCGTCGACGCCTCGGCTCGGTCCGGGTAGTTACCGGACGATCGGACAGCGAGCTACCCATGACTCACTGTCCACGAGCCCGCGTCTACGGTGGCTGGATATCGGGATTGGTATCCCGGCGGCGGCGGCGAGGGCGCCGTTGCCTGATGCGGTCGGCCTCCTCCTTTGCTAGCATTACTGCTTCGCAGAAGGAGGCGACCGCCTGCCACTCCTCCTCGCTACGGACCATGGCCTGAACCAAGGCCCGGCGCGAGAGGTCTCCGCCGCCGATCGCCCCCACGAGGGCACGGCGGTGCTCCGCCCAAGCAGGGCACACCTCGACTGTGTGCTCCACCGTGTCCTCCGGGCGTTCCGCACAGTGGCGGCACCCGGGCGTCTCTTCCGCTTGGATCCGATGCAGGAACCTCCCGAACTTGCCATGTCCGGTGAGGACCTGCGTCATGCGGAAGGTAAGGACGCCGTGAGGTCTTTCCAGCCACGCCTCAAAGAGGGGACTTACCGCCATTATGGTGGCGTGCCCAGCACTGGGTTGCGATAGTCGCTGACGCCATTTCACCGTGAGATCCCGCCGGAGCTCTGTCCGCCATACCTCGACCTGTCGCGGCAGCGGACTTTCACCCCGGCGTTGCATCTCCACGCGCATGTCGTGCATGTGTGCAAGGACTGTTGCCTCCAGATCCCACGGTGGTAGGCCAGCCAGAAGGCTCGCCGCTTCGCGGGAGATCGTGCGGTAACCCCGCACCATCCGTATTGCCATGACCCTCTGGCAGCCGTTCAGTATGGTCGCCGGTCGCTTTTGCAGCGACGGCGCCCACACCGGCGCCCCGTAGAGGGCCATGGACCGAACGATCCCCGCGTAGAGCCTCCGGCAGGAGGCGTCTGGACCCCCAAGGTTGGGCAGGAGCCGTTTGAGAGCAGCCCCAGCCCGGTTGAGTTTGGGAGCCAAACGTCGGAAATGTTCTCCGAAATTCCATCGGCTGTCGAGAACGAGTCCCAGATACTTCATCGTCAACTCGACGCCGATGCGAACTCCTCCTACCGTAAGCTGGGAGTCTGGTGGCGGCGCATTCCGAGGGCAATGTTAATATATATATATTATGTACTTATGTATATATTTATGATTTATTTTTATGATTATAATTATGTTATTTTAAAATTGTACACTGGATCCTACCCTCTTTTGTCATCATTCTCTGTCACTCTCTAGGGTTTGCTGTAAGAGAACTCAACACTGAGTTAAGCTCGCCTTTGTACATGTACTTTATTATCACATTGTATTGAATATTGTTTTTTTGGTGTACAATAAAGAATTAATAATAATGAATAATAAAGAACATGGCCTCGGATTTGTGCGGCGCCACCTCGAGTCCCAACTCCTGGATCCTACCAACGACTATCGCAACCCCGCGTGTCGCTAGAGCGACCACCGCCTGGTGCGACTCTCCCTGCGCCAGAACCAGCGTGTCGTCTGCGTAGCAGACCACGCTGACCCCGCCAGGGAGGTCGCCGCGCAGCACGTAGTCGTAGCCGATGTTCCACAAGGGTGGCCCCAGAACCGACCCCTGCGGAACACCGCACGACATCTCTCGACGTTTCCAGTCTCCCTGGTGACCGGGGTAGACAATGTACCTGTCCGACAGGTAGGCCTCGACCACTCGACAGAGGTATTCGGGCACCCGGTGGTACCGGAGTGCCCTCCGGATCGTACTCCAGGGTAGGGAGTTGAAGGCGTTGGCGATGTCCAAGGACACCGCCACGACGCTCCCACCCCGGGACACCGCATCCCCTGTCGTGAGGGCTCGCACGCGCATGATGGCGTCCACCGTAGAGCGCGCCCTGCGGAAGTCAAATTGCGGAATCAAACTGTCCGTCCGACAAGTCCGGCCCCACCCGTGATAGGCGCGCGACGAGGCGGTTTGCAATGACTCTTTCAAAGATCTTGCCCACCTCGTCGAGCAGCACAAGGGGCCGGTACGCGGACGGAGAGTCCGCAGGGCGCCCTGGCTTCGCTATGAGGACCAGTTTCCCCATCTTCCAGCGAAGTGGGAACTGGCCCCTCTCCATACATGCGCTGAAGAGCCCTCTTAGTCGAGGCCCGAGAGCCTCCATGGCCAGGACCCAGGCTTTCCCTGGCAAGCCGTCGGGTCCTGGGGCGGTGTTCTTGGCACTCAGCCTTCGCACCGCCACTCTCACCTCTACCTCGGTCACCTCTGGAGTATTGTCGTCGTCGTCGCTGTTGTGGTCCGCGTCAGACACCGCTAGCGGAGGCGGAGCCATGGGCGGGGGGGAGTGTTCCCCTCGCGCAGGGAACAGAGTGGTTACCACACCCTCCACGAGTTGGGGCCGGAGACTCCAAGTCAGCGGCGGAGCCCAGGGGCGAAGCTTGTCCCGTACCAATTTGTACGGGCGCCCCCACGGATCCGCGTTCAGAGACCCCAGCCACACGTTGCGGGCCTCGAGTTTGGCCCGCTTTATCTCCGTTCGGAGGGTGCGTTTTGCCTCTCTGTATCCCTCATACAGCTCCGCCTCTCTGGCCTCCGCATCCGGCGGGCGGATGCGGCGCCTGCAGTGTCTGTCGTACCGGCGGCGCGCGTGATTGCACGCGTTGCGCAGTGCGCCGATCTCCGGCGACCACCAGTACACGTGGCGCTTAGCACGACCTTGATGGACTCGGGGCATTGCCGCGTCGCAAATTTGCGACATGGCCTCCTGGAACCACTCCGCCTCGACGTCGATGTCGACAGGCCTGTCCGGTGCTTGCACCCAGGCCTGTACCGTCGCGGCTTCCAGGAGGAGCTCCCGGTCCATCTGCTTAAGCGCCCACCGCGGACCACAAGGGCTCTGTCGGACCGGCGCGGCCGAGGTTTCGGCGGAGACGTCAAACCGGATGTACCGGTGGTCAGAGTACGTCTCCACCTCCTCCATAACGCGCCAGCCGACGACACGCGGCGACAGAGCGGGGCTGGCGAACGAGATGTCCACCACTGATGTACCCCGCATCCGCACCAACGTGGGGACAGAGCCCCGGTTCAGGACGGCCAGGCCTAGCTCCAAGGCCCAGTCCTCCACCATCCGACCCCGTCGGTTCGTGTACCGAGAACCCCAAGCCGTGTTCCAGGCGTTGAAGTCCCCGCAAACGACCACAGGGAGGGAACCGAACCCAGCGACGACGGGATTTAGCTCCATCAGGGAGACGTGGAGTTCGTCGAGAGATCTGTTCGGGGACAGGTAGACGCCTACCACAGCGATGTCCCCGAACCGTGCTGCCACGCAACCTCGCCCCCTCGTGACGGACTCGGGGGGCGGGGTACCGGCGGCGGCCGACGAAATTAACGTCACCGAGCCGTCCAAGTCCTGAATCCAGTCTCCACGGGGTTGGACAAAGTACGGCTCGGCGACGACGGCGATATTGATCGACCACTGCGCCATACTCTGGAGCAACAGATCCTGAGCGGCGGCAGTTACAATCAAGCTGGTCTGAATCGTCACCCACTAAAGCAGGTGAGACTCCTACAGCGCAGTTACAATCAAGCTGGTCTGAATCGTCACCCACTAAAGCAGGTGAGATTCCTACAGCACCTCACAGATCACTAAAGTTCAAATATGCTGGTCTGAATCGTCACCCACTAAAGCAGGTGAGACTCCTACAGCGCATCACAGATCAACACCCACAACAGCAGGAGTTATCTAGACATCCCATTTACAAAAATGATCATCTTCCACAAAAGCAGAAAAGACCACATACTAATTGATCATTCCAAAGATTCTATTATAGCTTCGGAATTATCTACACTTAAGGTGCGAGAGCTTATGGAAAATGTTTCCTCTGACTCCGAGGGCGTATTATTAATTACAAGTACAAAAGACATACCGAACTCATCATCTGTCGTCACGGTCCATTCATCATCATCATCACCATCATTTTCGCAAATTTCCAAATAACTTTCTTGCCCTGTAGGTACTTACTTAAATTTTACTACCCTTAAATTTTTATTAGCAATTTTATAAATTCTGTTAATCAAAATTAGAATACCAAAATTATTTAAATTTTCGTAATTAGGGCTTGACGATTCGAACGTCATCAACATTAACATGGTGACCTCACCTCTGGCGTGACTATGTGAGTTTACCTTCTTTCAACGTCATAACTCAAAATGAACCTTCTGCAAGGTCTCTAACATAAACATGAACATTCACACCAGACATAGTGTCACACAGACTTACAGGTGCCATACAGGCCTTCAGTTAACACAGGCTCATAGTTGCCACACAGGTCAACAGCTGCCACACAACGCTCGGCTACTCCTGACCAAAGTAGATCATTGGGTTCGTGAAAATAGGGCAATTTTAGATTTTTACCACAAATCGATCCAAACCAACTTTAAAAATTCTGCTGCTGCAAAAACTGTCAAGCTTAAAGAAACCCTCGAGTAAAATCTTCAACGCCACGGCCCTCTAGCCGACCAGCAATTGTATTGCTCTCACAACGGTCCTCGATACCTCGATCTCCACCAGAATCCACTGGTACGGTCAATCATAATACATTCGATAGACTGAATTACTCGACACTTTAAGCTTGCTCATCATCATCAAAATTCCTTTAACATCAACATCGACTGGTACATGACCCGCTGGTATCTGCCCTAACCTACCGCGAGCATACTTGTAGGTCCTAAGCGTTCCTATTTAAAGCTTTCATTGTATAACTATCACTGTCCTGTCATAATCACCTATCGCGGACTTAATAATGGGCCCATTTAGTTTTCACACTAGAGTTTCGCACACAACACTATTGATTAGAAAAAGATCCGATGATCAACAACTAAATAAAGTAATTGTACTCGTAACATTTCCGTTAATCTTTACCATAATTCAAAGGCAATGCATACTCAACGAAACCTCTTCGTAGACCCATCGCCACATGAGGGGCGGTCCAGAATTTGTCGCATGAGTAGACATGTTAATCAGATTTGGTTTCACTACCACTGTCATCAACTATGATGTCTAATTCTCAAGGAACTTGGTGATCGGGGATCCTTCCCAAAAGATTCGCACTTTTTACTCAAAGATTACATACCGACTGCTAACAAAAGGGAAACAACTAACCCTGATAATATTAAGGAGCTTCACGAATTAATTCGGATCAAAATCTTTAAAATCAAATATCAACAGTAACCATTTATTATCGCTCACTAACTCAGTTTTTATGTAAGGAAAACGATCGCGAGATCTACTGCTATCCTAATGTTACTTTGAAAGTAAGCAAGTGAATTCAGATCTCAAGACGGTGGTCGTAAATCGTGACGCAACATAAGATTTGTTCTGAATACACGTAAATGACCAGTACCGTTACTAACTCGATACAATTGCGATGGCCCTACGACATTACTAACTGGCTTTGTCACTGAAAATCTCCCTTTTATGGGATATCTCATCCTAAAGTTCGTATTGAACCAAATCTTGAAACTGTACTGCCAATAGGAAACTCATTACCTAACTACTTGCTTTTTACAAGTGTGTCTTAATTACCTAGTGATAGTGCTAGATATAACCACTACTAATTCAGTGATCAAACAAAAACACTTAAAACTCGAAATAGCATCTCTTCAGTAGAGAACCTTCCACCTCACTATCGAAATAACATGGAAGCGACTCACCGAGTATTCCATTTCAAACTTGCGCGCTCCCAACCTCAAACTGCTAGTCTGCCGTTCCTCCTAACCTCTCAGATGTTGACAGGTCAGCCTTCGCATACAGCATCTGAACTGCTAGCAGCAGCAGAGGCTCCACTGCGACACAATATGGTATCTGAAACATGAAAAACACTACGAGAGTACTTGTTTACACGGTTATCTTAACCATACACAGCTTTGATGGAAATTAACCGGTGTAGTAATCTAAACCGGCACGGCAAAATGGGTTATTATGAACACTGAATGTGAATGCAGAGACCCTGTCCAAAACATGAAGAACACATTACAATGTCTTAAGTGCCCAGGTTATTCTAACTTCCAAACAATGATAGTCAGCCAAGGCCAGTCAAGGGCTACCGCCAGTGATAGTAGAATAATAACCCTTCAACAACACCCAACTTGACCATCGATAACTAACATGAAATTATAACCTAACACGGGCCACCCCGACGATCCATTAACCGCCACAAAACCAGAATTTTGAATAATGAACACTCTTGGCCATAGTCAATAACAAAATGAAAACGACTCACCAGATTGGCTTAAAGATCCATGTGTATGGATCTTTCCACACGTCCACACGCTCCTCCTTGACCTGTCCAGCTCCTTGGTTGTTGCTAGCTTCCTTGCTGCTCCGCTCTAGACTGTTTTTTTTATTTTTATTCAAGACTGAGGGTAGTCGCAGAAACGAACCACTACTGTTTTTTTTTCTCACCTGACACCGCATTTTTTTGCAAGAATGTAACCGCCATTTTCACTAGCATTGTTTTTACGTGTGATCTCATTAGCACGACCGAATCCCAATTCTGATGTGGCATCATGGCTGGTCGATAGATGCCTAACGAGAGCCTCCTAAGGTGTTGGTCGAGGCTCGTGGCTCTTGGCCATTGGTCATATTATTATTCCATTTATTTACTACACATACATACTTTTACATTTTTAAATATTATTCTATAAAAAAATAAATAAAAAAATGGCTAGTATTTAAACGAGCGAAAATAAATTCAAATTAAAGGTGTACAAAAAACTGAATATGGCTTACTGAAATACTAAGTGGGCGACAAACAGTGAGCGAATACAAATGTTTAAAACAGCGGCTTGATTAGTACTTTGGCAACATAGTCGACGGAGCCCCGCTGTGCAGGGCTCCTATTTCCGTCCACAGGGTCTAAAGTAACCTAACACGAACGAGATGACGGGAGCTGAGTTCGCTCGCTTTGCTCGCTCACTTCAGCTCCCGTCATCTCGTTCGAACCTAACCTGTCCGTGTCGGGGTGCCCTAAGCTCCCGAACTCGCTCCGCTTGCTCTTGTACCAATTCGTTGAAAACACAATTATAACCGAATGCCCGCGCTGCACAGCGATGTCGCCTTCATTTACGATGAAGTCACTTGGAGTTGTTTAGCTATTTTTAATAGAATAATATGCTAATATAGAAAAAATAGAACCCCAAATACAATTATAGTATGTCACAATATTATTACTGCAGCTCACTAAAACCTCCTAAAAGGTTTTACTCAAACCGGATAAATAGTTGCTTACTTAGTATAATAGTCGCCCATTCAGTATATTTTTCGCCCGGTTAATAATATCCCAAAAAAAATCATTTAGAAATACAAAAATAGTAGCCCACAGGTATCGGAAACAGGGTTCAAGCTACCGGTGGTCAGAGCTCCTGAGAGAGGAACCTCCTGACTATACGCGCCGTGTCCAGGAGTACCGCTTTCTGGATGAAGCCCTTGATGCAGCTGCCCAACGAGAGCCTCCTCAGATGTTCATCGAGGCTCTTGGCTATTATGCCATTGGCCGTCACGACTATCGGCACAATGACTGCTGTATTCACATCCCACATGTCAACAATCTCGCGATCCAGATCAATATACTTGCTTTTCTTATCTCTCTCAGCCTTCACGAGGTTCTCGTCATGGGAGACCACTATATCAACAATCATTGCGCGACGCCCTAGTCGGTCTATCACCACTATTTCAGGCTTATTGGCGACAATAGTCCTGTCAGTGATGATAGGCCGATCCCATTACAATTATTATTAATTATTATTATGAATTATTGTATTGAAACTGTTTGAGTTTTCATATTTTTAGCACAATATGTTGATATAGTTAATTATTAGAATTGTTTAAAGTTGATTTTTATCTTCAATGTTGGTCCCTTCGTTCTTATTCTATGGATGACGAATACCTCAGAAAATGTAATTTACTTGAAGTCATGAAGCGACTACAAAGGAAGTAAAAAGTAACAACCAGATAGTTTGAAAAATCATGAGAAATTACCACTATTTCTATAGCTACTTGGTAAAATTCAGCCTACGTAAAAGTCAAATAAAAGGGGCAGAGCTACGAATGAGACCAAATTCTTTATCCCTGTTATGTTTACAATGTTGCCCTCCTACCTATAATGCGAGTGTATTCAAAATGTGTAATCAAAATCGGCAAAATTACATATATTTTACTATATGTAATTTTGCCGATTTTGAGTTTTAACACCTCCGTAATCAGTAAAAAATTCTCTATCGATCTATCTATGCAGTATTTTTAAGTACCATCAATAGCCAAATTGTTATATTTACAAACCTATTTTTGATAATTGTTCAAAGCTAATAATGTACCTACTCAAAAGTGCGCAATTAGATCTATTTTTTGAAACCGGAAGCTCTAGCTTATGATTTAATAGTTGATACTACTTTTACAGCGTTCGATTTTTATTATTTCACGGTTTATTGTTTTTCGTCTATAAGCGCTTGAGTGCTAAAAGGGATATGTTTATGGTAATTAAATCAATTATTTTTCTATTGTGTCTGCTAATAAGCGCTCAAGGGGTTATCCCCTATCACTCACAATCTGGTATTGTGTCACTATCTGGTAAAATCGCATTTTGAGTTATCTCAAAATATGATTTTGCCAGATAGTGCCACTAGCTCTTGGACGGTAGAGTGACAGTTTGCAATAAACTCGTTCTCAAATATAAAGCTCCTGTCGAGAGTGTAACAAAAGTTTTATTAAAATTTTGACAACGATAACATTATATGAAGTTAATGAAAGCTTCTCAAACTTAACATATTAGGCATTATTCGTATGATATCTTGTTTGAATGTAAAATATTGCTTTGTTTGTAAGTAATAAGACGACAGCTATTGTAATAATGTGACACCTTTTGAAAAACTTTAGGAGATTTTAGTTTTTGTTTTAGGATGAACAATTTAGTTAGAATATTCATAATCATTATATCAGCCGAAGAAGAACGTCCAGGCCTTCTAGACATAGGCCTCTCCTAAGCGTGACCACATCGACCGGTCCTGTGCGTCTCGCATCCATCGGATACCCGCAACCTTTATAAGGTAATCGGTTCACATATTAAAATCCTTCCAAGGTTTGATTAGGCCTTTATTTGGTCTAAAATAAATCTAAACATCTATACATATTAATAAAATTGGAGTGTCTGTTTGTAATATTGAAATAACCGTTTTTTACTACATGTATATGAATATAACGAGGGTATTTTGGCAGAACAGAATAAGTGCAAAATTAAAAAAGAAATATTTAAATACATAGGCATACATAGTTTTTCCGCTTTCTTTATGTAGCAAAACCGTATAACTGCGGAAGACTTACTGCGGTTTTTTTTGTCTGTGTAAAGCAGTTATCTAACATTTTTTCCTTTAAACTTATAAGCAAAAAGTGATATAATCTCATACTAAACAACATGAATTATAAAATACAGTGATAACGAAATAAAAGCATTTATTCTCTTTACTCATAAAACTACTAGTAGTCATTTTATTTTATATTTACAGGCAAATCAATATATTGGATGTTATTTGGTTCTCACTGTTAATACAAAAAACACCTTTTTCGTTTTATTGGCAGGCAAAACAGAGTAAGTAAGTTTACTGTGTTTTCATGTTACATGTAATGAAATTTTGATGCTCAACTTCAATAGCAAAAGCAGATAAGGCTCACTTAATCGGTTTTGCTTGCTAGCGTTTTTAGTCTCCTTTCAACATCGTCGCGTGCGCAAGTGCTACATTTCATCGAGATTTTTATTTAAATACTCTGTTAAATACTGTGAGCTTGTGAAGAACAAAAGTGTATGTGATAATGTCGTCCAGAGGAAAGAAGACTGTGTCTTTGGTATTCAATAAGAGTGTACCACAAGGTATTTATATTCTAATTACGTAATTTTGAGATTATATTTTTGCTTCATTGAAAACAAAGGATTTATGTAAGTAGACGCTGAGTTAATACTTAATAAATGTTTCCAGGATATCAGTCTTCTTTTGAAAGTGATAGCGAACCGATTCAACATTCTGCTGTCGTCGCAGATCTGTACAAAACTAAAAAAAAGTGGGTTTACCAAACGTCAACAATCAGTTATCCTTTCCTGCAAACCTGATCCTGCATGTATGTTCACACCTCTACTATAGAGTAGGTAATACAAAACTAATAGTGGGTTAACTCGGCCGTATGCCGGAGCAACGATGGATAGCGGTATGAAGGAAAGCGACGTCACCCTTCGGTGAAAAGTGGACGGTTACTCTATACTACCCATAGCTGCCTCTGCCAACTGCTGCTTGAGATTACTGAAACTTAAAGACTTAGACACTTAACTTACCCGAAAGCGTATTGTATCCCTTTTACAATATTATAATCTTCCCCTTGCTATGCCTCTCTTAAGAAGAACAATGTCTAGGTTTCTGCAGTCAGTGAGTGATGTTATTATTTTACCAGGTCGACAACCAGTACCAAGAGTTTCGCGAGATGAATATGTCGGCAATGTATTCGAGATGGAGATGGAAAGCTTGTCTGACGATGTATTTGATAACGAAGATCCAATCTATTTACCGTCCTGCAGCCACCACATGGATCAAGACAGTGATGTAATTACTCTTCAAGATTTACTTGAACAAGAGCCCGCTAATGATGGAGCCCCTAGTGACTTTCTGAAAGATTACCTACAGCCCAATAATGATGGAGTCGATGATTTATAAGACTTCAATAATATGATTCAATTGCTACGGGGAGAAAATAGAAAACAAGGAGAGTCGACTGATATTGCTAATTCTATATAAGAGAAAATTTTAATAAGATGTGGAAAAAAGCCGCTGAAAAGGAGGAGAAAATAGAATCCTGGATGTTGGGCAGTAAACGTAGCAAAAAAAGACGAGCTGATGGTTTACCCTACAAATCTCGCTTTAAGGATAGGCCAGCAAAGGTTCCAAAGGACATAAACTGTTCAGAATGTAAGTCTAAATGTTCCGATAACTTTGACAAGAAAGTTAGAAATGAAATATGTCGCCATTACTGGAATCTTGATTTCGTGGGTAGAAAAAAATACATTCTTTCTCATGTATGTCTGAGAGAGCGTTCTAAGCGAGACTTTGCTGTGAAAAATAGATGTGAGCAGAGAACTTGCTCAAAAAAATGCAACTTTACAAAGGATGATTTTTAAAAACCAAATTTTCCAAAAGTTTTTTACGAATACTTTTAATATTGAATCATCTGTCGCCTTTGAAGCTGTAAAAAAACGCAGTAGTACTGGTATTTTTAATGCTGTTGATAATAGAGGAAAACACGAGCCAGCAAACAAAACTAAGCCAGAGATTATGCAAGGGCTTTGTCGCCTCATAGAATCATTTCCATGTATGGAATCTCACTATACAAGAAAAGATACAAACAGAAAGTTTGTGGGCGCAGATCTTAATATAAGAAAAATGTATACATTGCGCTAGGAAAAGTCCAAGAAGCAGCTAATGAGCTGACTTATCGAGGAATTGGAGCCTTGGTATAAAAGTTTGAAGACGGTGAATAGAGTTCCTGAAGATGTTGAAGAGGAGAATGGATTGTCTTTTCATTTTTATTTTATATAGGCTCGCGCTTGACCACTATCTCACCTGATGGTAAGCGATGATATGGTCGACGGTGAAGCACGCTTGCCTAGAAGTAACCTATTCACTCTTGACTTAAAGACCCCTAGATTGTAGCTATCGGGAAACACAGACTCCGGCAGGGAATTCCACTCCTTAGCTGTACGCATGTCTTGCGAGGAAGATGTGTAGTTTTATGCATTCTTGGCTTCTTTTGTTATTTATCTATTTTAATTATCCTTGTACCTACGCGATGAAACTGTTTAAACTGATTAAAGCATAATAATTAAAAATATATTACTTATTTGTTTTTAAAATACAGTAATCTACAAAACATTTTCAGGTAAAAACGGATAACTTTGAACAATTCTGTATATTGCCGACTTAAATACAAGATTATTTCAGTTATTTCATCATGAACTAAATCACTGTCGTACAATGATCCCTTATTAGTATATCAGGTATTAATACTTTGGGTTATTTAGGGATTTACAGCTTATTTACGAATTTCTGGTAAAACGAAATAACTGCACTACCTTGACGCGAAGTTAACTTTTTTATTTATTTTAAAGATAATTATTATGTAAATTAATGTGTCAAAAACTTCTTTGATAACATATCTAACTACAAGTATATATGTTAATATCATCTGTTAACATGCTTCAACATTAAACTATGATCACTCAAAAACTTCAAGTGCTTTTTTCTCATTATTATATATTGTGCACTTATCCGGTTCTGCCAGAATACCCTCGATATACGATACATACACCAAAATAACATTTTTTACAATTTTTGTCTGTCTGTCTGTCTGTTTGTTCCGGCTAATCTCTGAAATGGCTGGACCGATTTTGACGGGAGTTTTATGGGCAGGTAGCTGATGTAATGAGAAGTAACATAGGCTACGTTTATTTTAGAAAAAATCTTTTATTTTAGTAACTTGTTAGGCGGAACGATGTTCGCCGGGTCAGTTAGTAAAGAATAAAATAAATAATCAAATCGCTTGGGGTTACCAAGCGATTTGATTATTTATTTTATCTTATGAGTCAAAATTTGATATACTGTATTTTCAAACAAATCACCTTGGTTTTGAAGTATAAAGAAACATTTTGTAAATTATTGTTCTCTTTACCCAAACCTATTTTCATAAACCAATTCCAAGGTTCACTTTTTGAAGCAAACATGTATGTCATAGAAATGTTACACTTTAGTATATAACGACCCAGTGTAGGTATTCGCATGGAATTGAAATGGACTTAGTTTTACTTCAGTGCTGTAACACAATTTGTTTTAAAAGTTTGAAGGGCAGGTTATCAGGTCTAAAGGTTGCTTGGGCTGTGCTCACAAAGGTGGCCAATGAATTGCGATTTTGAATAGAGAATCACGAGATTTTTTTTACAACAAACCTTTTTTTTCGTTTTATACTCATGTGAATTTAGGATGTGAACACTACTTGTGTGCTTATTTAGAGATCTGTCTATTGAGCTGCCGGTATTTGCACGCCTTATCTGAAGACTGCAGGATCATGTCACGCTTCTAATTCATAAGCTTGAGAGTAGGATCAGAGAGCTTTTTGTTTCCATATGTACGACGGAAATAAGACCCGATCGTATGGACAGCTTCCACGAACCCTTCGCTGTATTCGTCCACGGAGCCTCTAGGCAATCGAAACGATTCTGGAGTTCGAGCTGAAAGTTTTCGGGGTTTTGGACCTGGATCAGTGCTGGACGGAGCGTGGACTTCATCAGTCGAGACCTTTCAAGTTTAATATTACCGCCTCTTACCATGCGGTAATCGCACCCGATTTTCACCGAATTGATCACATAGACATCATTGAACATTTGCTTCTTGGTTGACAGACATGATGATTGCATCATCGGGGGTTTGTCAGTTCCACTTCCTGTGTTCACGCTTTCCGAAGAAGGAGTTCATCATACAGAGGCCTTTCTTCTCCATAAAACTGGCCAGTAGGTGACCCCGTTGGTTCCGTCGTCCATCTCTAAATTGCCCCACTTGCAACTCATCATCGTCTCGTTTGCCTGCTCAATTCTTCTTCGAGTTCGGTGATCTTCTCGTCGGTCCGAAGTGTGCGCGTGTTGTACGTTGCCAGGTCCATTTATCGGTGTTTGTTGGGGTAGCCGGATCTCATCCAGAGATTCTTAGTATGCCGTAACCTCGACCGCTACCGTAGTCGAGGGTAGGTAGGCTGCTGGGCACTAGGGGCCATTTTTTATTTGTGCGTTTCATGGGGGGGTTTTACCATAATCGCCACGCTTGGCAGGCGGGCTGGCGATCGCAGTATGGTTGTTATAGATGCATAGAGAATGTTGCTGCCCATTCTCTTCTCCCTTAGTCGCCCTTTACGACACCCACGGGAAGACATGGAATGGTGAAATTCTTTACGTCCGGCACCATACGGAACATTTATATGGCAAACTTTAATTAGGTGTATGCTAATTAGTCGCTAAACAGTGTAGAGATTTTTATAAACAAGGCTGTTCAAGACCAAATGAGAAAAATAAACATAAATATATCATCAACACCAAGCTGCAGATAAATGATTCTCTTCGGTCATTACCTTCAAAGATAAAATTTATCATAAGAAAAACAATTTTGAAACTCTTGGGTAACAAGTATATTCTGAAAATTTACAAAAAAACGATAAAATGAGCGAAGGTACTTATTATTAGGTTCCTGCCTATGGTCCATTGATTCTGTTTAAATTTATAGCATTTCATAATATTGATAGCAGGAAAATGGGTTTCGGGCAATTAATAAAACAGAAAACTTAACATATTTGTTTTTGGATTATTATTGTACTAGCTGTGCCCGCGGCTTCACTCTTGTCAACTGCCTACCCTACCCTACCCTACTTTTTGCCTACCCTACCAATTTTTTTTATAGTGGCATTCTTTCGCGCAGAATCTTTACACCACCATTTAGAGAAGGACTTCAAATGCACAACGCCATCTATCGAATATGGAGTTCAACTGTCCGAGTATCAGAATTACGTGTATTGTAATAATTTTACTTCTTGAATACTTTAAATTCATCTAACTTTTGATAGAGTGAACCGATTGCGATGAAACAAAAACTAAGTAATACATCAGTTACGCACAATTTTTATGTATACAAATTATCTACATTGCTTCCGTACATTTTATGTGAAGCGTGCACAAATAAACAGATAAACAGACAAAAATGCCAAAAATGCTGAAAATAGGTTCTTTAGGTTATCCTTTAACACCCTGGCTATTTTTTGGAAACATTTTCAATGTACAAAAACGACTTTTCTACAGATTTAATATTCATATTGATATTCTACCTTACATACTAAGGCAAAGCCTTTATCCAATATAGGGTACATAGGGTACATGGTCTTCATAGGGTAGCACCATGTTAAAACGAAAGAACTATTGGTAGACGTAAATAAAAGACACTATTCCATTTATAAATATCGCCAATAAAACACAATCTCCGGGCTATAAACAGCCTCAGTTCAGTTATGTTTGCTCAATATCTATCAAGTTTGAAGATGCTCGCTCCCCTTTAGCACAAATACATTATTTTTCAAGACGGGGAGTCTGTCATTTACGGCGACGGTATAAGACTTCAGTATGCACACAAGTTTATATAAAAAAGGGTTATCATCATTGATTCAGATCACGTGGAGGCTAACCGTGGTAACTGGAGAATTTAATGGGTGCTTGGATGAAAAATTTTGCTGTTACTCGAGTCAAATTCAACCGATCGATGGATTGGCAATGTTTAGATGAATAAGGTTAAAGATATGTTTGGAAAATCTAAATTATGGTGGCGTTTTTGGTATAAAAATAGCGAAGCGTAAGCCAAAAAACTACAAATAAAATAAACCATGACAAAAACAAATGGACTGAATATTCTTCCTCAATATGATAGAAGATGCATACGTTATAAACTTGAACAAAACAAAGGTCATATTGAATGCATGATGTCGTGCCAAGATCGGGTTCCATCCAAAGAAAACAGCTTAAAGTAACGCATGAATATTTTCAAAATACGAAGATGACGTACGTTTTGGACAACTTATGTAGGTATTTTAAAAACGTGTACTTACCTAAGAGCTGTTTCCCAAAATATGAATCAACTACCGAAGTTCTTTGCGTTATTACCAGGTGGGCACGCTTTGTACTTTTCTGTGCCTAACCCTGACAACGTGTGTGCGAAATTTTATGATGATTGATTGAGTAATTAAGGCGTAAACGCGGAGCAAACTAACTCACATTCACATTTATAATATTAGTGATTTAAAACTGTAAATAAAATATGCAAAGGTCAAAAAAAAAAATACTGTGGTACGAAACTGTGAAAGGTAACTCAAAAGTAATATCAACGTTAAAATATTACACTATTCTAAAGGAAACACATTTTTACAAAAAAATACAACCGACTTCCAAATAAAATCACCACAAACTGCAACAACTTGTACTTCTTGCAATCAACTTTTTTCGGAAGTCGGTGTCAAGAACGAAGAAAAGAAAACAAGAACACCGACATCCGAAAAAGATTTTTCAGTCAGGATCTTGCAATCCCGTGGCTGGTCGAGGGTTATATAAGAAAAATATATATAATATTAAGGGAATAAGGGACAAACGACGTGTTCTGGACCGAATCTCCCGCAGACAACCAGACACGTTGTCGATACTAAGTGCGAAATACACATACCAACAAATGCACGGGCAATCCACAATATAACTCGCGATTCGAGAACGTTTTTTCGAGTAGCGACGGGTTGATTATTTCACAGTTACCACAAAATCAAAGCAAGAACATCGCATTACGTCTCGCACTTTCAATCCCATTTTTACGAGTCCAGTGTCAACTATCAACCCAACCAAAACTGTCAAATCTCGATGACAGCGAGTTGACACAGTTGCAACAAAATAACAAAAAGAGGAATGAAACGTTTGGTTCCGAACAGTGTACAATAAATTTTATTCTATTCTATTCAATTCTACGCTGTTATGTATAAAAATAGTTAAAAATATATTTTAAAAGATATTTAAAGTAGTAATAAATTGTGGGCGGCAGCTAGTTGTAAATAAATATAAATATTCCATACCTGGAACCCGAAATCAGTTATTTCCATTTGGCAACTGTAGGTACAGAGTCTATCGCCTTTTTGACAGCCGTAAGTTATTGAAACAATCGAAATCTATGAAATATTGAAACTATTTCCAATTGTTTCTGTAAGCGCCTTTTCTTGTTCGGTTAGGAATAGACATTTTATAAACAAAGGTTTTCCGAAACCCTTATAACGAGTTCTGTGATCATTTATTTCTCTTTTTTACGACCTATTGATAGTGATTTATTTTCTGAAAAGGACTGAAGAACATTGTGATTATTAATTAAATCATTATTTTTTTTGATTGAATCATTATTGAACTTTAGTAAATTGGTCTAAATTCTGTTATTTTTCTAAAGTAAGAGTTTATATTAAACTTTCTATGTTATAATATCCCTTTATCAGATTTACAAGGCCATAATTTTATTTTTACTTTTTTAAATCCAGATAATATTTTTTTTCTCAGTGCCAGTATCTTTAGCATTATAATGATCTAATAAAAATATTCTAGCCATGTTTTCAGAGCCCTATTATATATCCCCTATAAAACGAACATAATTTCAGTCTCAAAGAAATTATGTACACAGCGTTAGTGAAGGGTGAATGTTGTTTCAGTATCATAAATCTGAAAGGAGGCTCAATATCAGATTACAATAGCTATACGTAATAAAGACCTTTTCTTAAGAATACATTTGCGCACTGTGGTTCGTTCGTTCCATTTTTAAACAAAATTGAAATAAAAAATGCCCGTGAAAAGAATGCCAGTCAAACCCGTTTTCAATAACAATCATAAGTTTTTCTGCAATTCAGGTCCAGATCTAATTTTATTTGAATAGTGGGACCAACGTGTGCCGCATTACTGATACGCCTATTTAATTTTACTGGATAACTTTTAGGTGATAAGTTCTGAGTTTTTTTGGGACATTATAAATCAATCAAATAAAGGGTCTATGCAAATTCAGTTTAGAAATAAAATGCTTGTTTTATATCTGTATTGTATCAAAAGTTCTCGACATAGACAATGACATAGGCGAATTTGTAGTCTTGACTTTCAAGAACAGGGTCGTTTTCTAATACATCTTAGCTTATAGAACCCCCTTTCTAATATCCAACATTCTCACTACAGAAACTTAAAAATTCCGTCAAAAATTCTCACTAAATAGGGCACCGTGCCTAGCCCACATATTTCGTAATAATCTCATCTTTCATACATTGTGGCTGCGAGGTTGTCGGCCACGCTATTAGCGAAATATAAAAGGTGGTCCGGATTCTGTAGTCGAGTGTTTAGAAGGCGGGCACGGGTCGTTAACCGAAGTATAGTGCAGCAATTTTGTAAGAACATGCAAAGTGCATATGGTTGTTTTCTAGCGAATGGTCGCAGTTTTATGCTTATTTGCGGAGAGTTTCAGGTTTTTGTTGTTGGTTTGCTAAATTTGAAGTGTATTTTAAATGAGAATGAAAGTTCAATTCATTTCCAGAACATCACCTACAAGTCGAAGTTTCCTCGCTCCTGCTCGTTTGGAGACCTTATGAATTCCTAGTGGTACTAACAGCGTCAATATGCTGAAAATAAAATGACCTCCAACTGGGCCAAACTTATAGAAAAGAGTTAACCATCAATTTGAAAAGAAGAACTGAAGAATAACAGATTCAAAATTGTAACAATAGCAATGGCTATAGATTTTCTTAATAATCATTGTTATTTATTATTATTTCATTAATAACATCGCTCATTCTTTTCGGTATGAAATTTTCTGTCATTTGAAGATTAATAATTTTGCTGCATAATGGTGGTTACTTTAACACATATAGAGAAGCTCAGAGGCTACTACATCTCCAGGGAAACGTACTAGATCCCATTTGTAAGACAGCCTAGGTCAGCAAACGGGACTAATGTCCGAGATGGGCACAACGTTCGTTTTCAATAGAGCATTCTCAGTCTTATTCTTAACAAAACCTATTCTATATCTTCTTCTATTCCTACATTATAAATAAAAACTACTTCACAAAGAACATTTCCAAGTTATCGGTGGTTTTATAAGATAATTATTTAATCTTTATCTGGTCTCTGACAGATTCGTTGAGCGTGTCACGAAATTAAGAGACTTTTTCGGGTGTTAGGTTTGTATAATTTACCGAGGCTTCTTAGCGATGGATGGGCTGTCCCCACTGAAGCAAGATCCGTGAAACCGTCTTTAACATTTTTCTGGAAGAAAAAAGGTCAAGACATTTAAGTATTGAGCCTTGAACTCTTATTTTGGCTTACATTTCGAGGTAAACTCACCACATGTTTACGTGGTCTGATGTCTATTTTTATCTTAACTAAAGGTTTTTTTTTTGGAATTATCCAATAATATGTACAGATTATCAAGTAATTCAATCCTGTTATCTTAAGCTACTGTAGTGATGGCTTGACACGATTCGATTTATATCACACTAATAAACGATTTTTACTAAGTAAAATTGCAAGTATGTTCAAATGGACGCATTGGGATGCAATTCAACAGACTTGAAATTTTCTTAGAAAGTATGTGCGCGATATTGCCTATCAGGAAGATCATAGTAACAAATAGGTAGTTTTGTTACAACAGGTTTTATCCAAACGATGGTTTTATAGTCGCATTTGGATATCAAGGACAACAAATTAGCTTTACAATGTAACCACATACCGTCCATACGGACATCCTCATTCAATACTAAAACAGTACATATATTTCGTCTAAGAAAACCCTTTTCTCTCAAGACGAAGAAACACAGGTAAATATTTATACAAACTTTAAAATTTGAATTGTATTTACATTTGCCGCTTAATAAATAATATTGTCGCAATGCAGTAATATTTTCTCATATCCAACGTAACGAAACGTAATTCAGGAAATCATACTAAATGTGGCAGTTTGTGTGTACGGTTTCAACGAACTGAATGGATTTGGATAAAATTTCGCACACCGATAGTTCATAACCTGGAATAACCCATATGATACTTTTCATCCCAGTAAAATTGTCCCTTGGGATAGTAAAGCTTCGTATCCACTAGGCGATATAATGATGTGCGACATGGTATATAATGACATGGCACAGCATGTTGTACATAACGTTGAACGGCAACGAGGAACTTTTGTTTAGTACAGGTGTGTCGTCGCGTCTTGTAGCGAGGCAGCTGGCAACGCCGCCGAACATGTTGAGCGTCACATTTTGCTCGTCAAATGTTGCCTAGTGTATACAACGCTTAAAACACTTTTCACGGAGGCGAAACCGCGGGTAGAAGCTAGTTCAGGAATAAGGACTTATTAAGATACAACTTGGTTTTATATTCCAGTGTAAATGTTCGGAACTAATTCTGCAATTTGTTAGTTATTGTGGAAAATGTAGAAGTTTATAAACTACTAATATCTTGTCTCGGGGTTAATGTTGAATTTATTTTCTTTTAGCGTGGTAGTTGTCTACCACGGACATAAATCTTACTAGATGGTGCAAATGTTTGTTCTTTGTGACCAATTATCTTACTTTGAGCTGTTTCATTTTCCTCAACCGAAATCCAGAAAAATGCCCGATAGGAGTTGGATGAGATCGGAGTTCCAGAGCCTACCTTCCGGCTTCATCCAATACCAATTATTTATAAGTATTTGCATCATCATATTCGGTCATCATTCGAGATATCTCATACCCGTGACAAACTTATCCCTAAGGATTTCCAGTGACTCTCTGTGGTCTTCTTCACCAGTTCCAATTCACCAAATGATAATTTCTGTGTGCAAATTGATCTTGCGTTGTTGATGCAAATACCAAAATCGCTATACGTATGCCTATAATATTTGTCTAGTTCCCTCGATTTCTCCAGAATTCTGTCATCCGATCCTGACCTATGCCCATGGGACAACCAGAAAAGTATACCCTTTCAAACAAAAGAACAATTTTCTAAATCGGTCCAGGCGTCTTTGAGTAATCGGGTAACATTCATAAAAAAAAAGATTCCGACGAATTGAGAACCTCCTCCTTTTTTTAATTCGGTTAAAAAACAAAGCATATAAAATATTTTATAAGAGTAGACACATAACATGTTACTTTATCTGGAATCATCTTTATCTTCATTTATGTCCATGTTGCCTACTAATAAAATGGAACGTTTTGTAATTTTCGTCGAGGATTAGAGCACCGGGTAGAAATAAGATCGCATTTCTCACCGTTGGTGTTATACCGCACTATTATTTGAAATATAAACTGCCTAGATAGGATCTGGTTTTTGTAATGCGAGAGGAATCTTTGCTAACATTCCTAAAATAACTATAGTTAATCTTATTGACATCTTTAGAATATGGCAATGAAGTTGATATGCGGCGTTGGCATTCTTATTGGCCGTATTTCTTAAAATATTGTTATGAGTAACTGTCATTCTTTTTACAGATCATCAAAGCCTAATGTCTTTATCAGCCGAAAAATATCTACGGCTAAACTTAGGTCTCCCCTTTAGTGTAGCCACATTACCCGGTTCCGTGCGCCTCGCATCAAGAGAATTCCGTCAGTCTTACCCAAGTCATCAGGCACGAATTCGCCATTCCAGAACTTTTCATACCCATCGTGGTCGATGGGTATGAAAAGTTCTGGAAATCAATTTATAGAATCTACAAATTAATTTCCAACAATATTTTTCTTATTAATTGTAATCATCCAAAAACGGTCATAAGCAAGAACATTGTTTTTAACTCAAGCACATACCAACGTACATGTCATAATTATTTGTTTTATTTTCTGCGTGTCCCAAATAAACAAAAACAAAATCCTTTCCTCATAATATCAGTATGCATTTCTTTATTTATCTACTCTACCATGTTAGTATAATGAAGTTAATCATTGTGATATTTTCCTACTTTCTTTTTATTTACCCTTTTGTGGACGCGTTTCCCAGAACTATGTACGAGCTTTGTTCTTCAACAAATTCTTCATGTTTGCACTTCTGTAGTTGTGGAACCATAAAACACATTCACCTACATGTAACAGGAGAAAGTTATTCGATTTATGGATTGCAATAGTGCTAGCATTCTTTTGTTTTTGGCTTTACGTGATTTATTTTTGACTTTTGTGTAACCTGCGGTGTTCTTCTGAAATGTTTAGTAAAATAATCGTTAGCTTCGTACCTCCGTATCGCTTATTGTAATTGGAAAACCAAGACTGAATTATCTTTTATTCCAATCTTACTATATAAAATGTTTTCATAAAAGTGGCATGCTAATAAAATACTCAAGCTTGATACGAACAGTACTTTCAGAGTATCTTTTTCTCTATGTCAAATACAAAATATTGCCTTCTCTTTGCACCAATGACCATGCATTTCTATACACCTGCGCTCCATGACCTAATCTCCCACCGTATTATTTCCTCTGTTATCTGTTTCCCCAGCCACGGCTGATAAGCAGCTGATCCCTTCTACATATATTTTCCTTTAATTCCCGCTCGTTGGAAACAACACTGGCTGGGATAATATTTATTTTTCTCCAATCCCCGAGAGCCCACTGTTTTATTTATTGCTTTCATTTCACCTCGATCGTGTTTTAAATTACTCGTGTGACTGTCAGTTAATTTGTGTACTTTTGTTTTTAAATGTTCTATTAAAGGGATATTTACAGTTGCCTGGATGGACCGGGAAAAGATAATGTAAATGTTAGTTTATTCAAGGTTAGATCTTCTAAGCTCTAAAAATATAAATTCTAAGGAAAACTTTTCTAACTTTATGTTAAATGGAATGTTTTATTGTTTGGTAGGTATGAGTATGTATTAATTGGGTGCTTTTCGACTAGGAATATGCGAGGTAGCTTGGTGGTGCGCAATCAAAAAATGCAGTAATGGATAAGAACTATTTAATAATTTCTTCATGCACACAAACGTACAGAGGCGGACTTAATGCCTTAGGCATTTTATACAAGTTGTACGACGATAGTCTGCACACTTATGGTAAAAAGATAGAAACCGGGGATGATAATAAAACCGCCCGTGTTGAGTGTAGAAAAATCACTAATTTATTTTACTTAGTAACAACTATATAAAATGGTCGCGCGTGTGCAAACGCAGCAAAACCTACTTAATTGTACTAATGTGCGGGTTCACCGTACATACTGCCAACTCTAAAGGAGAAGACAGGAGACGTGTTTAATCCTAGATGATAAGTGGTCAAGTTAAACACATGAAACTGATGACTTACATTAATGGTACATATTTCAGTTGAAAGATGATACAAGGTGATTTCATTAGGTTTATATCTATGTAACTAATCTAAGTCGTAAAGTCTGTAACATTAAATTGTCTGGTTTCTCAAGTTCACCTTCACTGACGGACCATGGGTGAGGTCCCCTTATCGACACTTTCGGTAGATTTACTTATATCACTAAACTCACTGAACACTGGCACTGGCACAGTTACCCTCACGCTCTCCGTTGAGTTCGGCCCTGCGTGCTCGGCTCGCGCCTCCGCCCCAGGGGCGCGCTCGTCCGGCTGCCCACGTACTTCCACCATCTCGTGCTGCTGCTTTTCAAGTGCGTTCTGACACTTCCCTCTTGTAACGAGGTAAATGCAGGTCCCGCCTAAGATGACAACTAAGGCCAGGACAATATAAGCGACGGAATAGTGATGAATGTCGTGAACGGTTAACTCTGTAGAAGATTGTTCCTTAATGTTTCTTATTTGCTCTTCCAGCTGATTCCACCTGTGGGTGTGGTTTACCGCAGAATCATAATCGATGGGCAAGGTCGTGTTAATGAGTGAGTTTAGAATGGACACCTCTGGGACTTCGATGTTCGATTGTATATTCAAGTGACGTAGAAAGTTGTTGTGCGCATGGATACTATAAGCGTCCGATTTCAATGTGCATCCCTGACCTACGTTAATGATACCACTGCCTTGAATGACTGTAGTTGTTGTATCAGCAATACAGGAAATACGAAGTTCACATGACTCACAACAGGTATAAAACCAGGAGTTCACATTATGTAATTTGACCCAATAATTGTGGCACGTGGATACTTCTTGTTTACAAACGTTTCTGATATCACTTGCATCTTGAATATCACACAGCGATTGTTTTATTTTTAGATTATAGACAGGTTTGTCATAGGTACACAATAATTTTTTGCTCCTTAGAACATGTATGCAAGCCTGCAGGTCACTATCTGATAAGAAGAGAGCGAGGTCCTTTTGGATGTTGTAGGCAATAAATGGCGAGCTTGGGACTGTGCGAATGATGCGATTCGTTCCCCTTTTCTGAGGGATAGGTACGATCCTGTCTAACTCGAAGATGTCGTTGCTCACCAATGGAATCTTTATCTCTATGATAAGGTAGCCTTCATGTAACGTTGCTGACGCCTTCATGATTTTGTACATGTCAGATAGGTTTGTTGACTCAATTGGGGTCATTAAGTTTCCCTGCAATTGCCCGGAGATGATATTGATCTGTTGAGCCAGTTGTTCTGGTGACAGGAGGTAAGGGTCAATACGACCGTGGCTGATGTCTGTCACGGTGTCAATAAGTGTGTGCTGTATGCGCATTAGATTTGCCAGAATGACACTCGCGGCTAAGGCGGTAGATGTTACATATAAACCGTTCCTATTGTCTAGACGCACCCGATTGATTTCAGCAGTGGCGTTTCGAAGATGTTCCTTGATGAAATGGAACTGGTTGTTCATTGTCTCCTCGCTGCGTCGTAGAATGTTGTATTCTGATTCCAAGACCAGTGTTTGATTCCTGAGTAATTTTTGGAGATGATTCTCATGGGTGGTTATCTTTTCTATATCCTGTTTGTATTGTTGAGCAAAGCTGTCATCCAATACTCCAAACATAGTATTTGCCAGATACCCCACTCCATTTATCAAGCCACGTTTTTGCCTTCTTGCGTTAGGTTTTTCGAGGAGTGTTTGATAATGCTCAAGTTCTTTTACTTCCTGTTCTAGTTGTAGGATGACGCTATCGTATTGCGAGCCCATGCAATCGGCGGTGAATTTCAAGTGCGTTATGTAGCTCTTTACGTTCGTTACTCCGTGATAGAACGTGGACATGTTGTAAAACACAATGAGTTTCCATTCGTCCTTGATAACTTGGAGGTTGGACATCTTGTCGAAGTAAAGACCTTGGTTGCTCGAAATTTGCGTAACATTATATGGCGTCAATTTGAGTTGCTGAGTCTGATCACTGGGTGATACAAACAAAAGCATTAGTAAAGCGGACATGAAAAAGACTTGTAAAGGTTTCTGTTTTCGTAATCGCGGGGAACGCCTTTTAGCATCAGGTTCAGCTGGTAATCGTGGAGAGGACTCATCCACGCACTGTGCCGCGGATTCGGATGAGGGTCTCTGCTCATTTACGGGTAAGTATACAAGCTTGTTGACTGGACGCTGTATGGTATTGTTACTCGTCTTGACGGTAACAACTCTCACATACCCATCCTTTCCTGGATGCAGCTGCTTTACTCGACCCATTGCCCACTTACCCGGTGGTACGTTCTCTTCCCGGATGAGGACGAGGTCATCGACCTCAAGATTACTTCGTGGTTTTTGCCATTTAGTTCTCGTTTGAAGTTGTTGAAGATATTCCGATGACCACCGTTGCCAGATATTTTTGGTTAAAGCTTGAACGAGTTGCCACCGCGTGGTTAACGATGTAGACTCCGGTTCAGTTTGAGGTCTTGACACAATTGGTGTCCCAGTGAGGAAATGTCCTGGAGTTAAGCAATCGTCGTCAGAGTTTTCAGTAAGTTGACATAGTGGCCTGGAATTCAGACACGCCTCTATTTGACAAAGTAACGTTGAAAACTCTTCATACGTAAGACGTTGATCACCTATGACCCTTTTCAAATGGTATTTCAGGCTCTTCACTGCGGCTTCCCAAAGCCCACCTGCATTAGGCCAGGCAGGGGCATTGAAGTGCCAGTGGATGTTCATCTCACCGATTTTGTTAAAGAAGTCCGGGTTGATGTTCTGGATGATCTCCTTATACTCCTTTTTCATGAGTCGATTAGCTCCCACGAAGTTTGTACCGTTGTCACTGTACATGTGACCTGGTGATCCACGCCGGGAGCAGAACCGGCGAAATGCAGCTAGAAAAGCGGCCGTACTCAGATCAGATACCAGTTCCAGGTGGACGGCCTTCGTTGACAGGCAGACAAAGACTGCTACATATCCCTTCGTCGTTTTGATCCCGCGCCCTTTATTGGCTTTCAGTTCTACGTGGCCCGTGAAGTCGACACCAGTATGCGTAAATGGCCTTGACGGCGTAACTCTGGCTCGTGGTAAATCCGCCATAATTTGTTGTTGTACTTCGTTGTTAAATCGACGACACTTAACACAAAGTCTTAATTGCCGTTTTACCGTCCTGATTCCGCTGATAATCCAGTACCTGTCCCTTATGTATGAAAGGGTTAGTCGGGGGCCACCATGTAAAGTTGTTATGTGAGCCTGGCTAATAACAAGATCAGTAAGTCGACTGTGGCTGGGCAGGATGATAGGGTGCTTCGCTGATGTGCTTATACTGGCGTGATTTAACCGTCCACCAACTCTTAATAGACCGTTTTCATCTAGAAAAGGGTTTAAACTGCAAATCTTGCTTTTCGAACTCACGTGTTGTTTACATTTAATATGTTGCAATTCCTGATGAAATTCCAGTGATTGCACTTCTTTAATAATTAAATTATATGCGTTATTTATTTCTGATGACGATAGGTAATTATGGTATGTTGAAATATGTTTGTCGCGAATGCGCTTGGCGAAACGTGAAACCCAGCAAATAATGCGCACAATTCGAGTCAATGAACTACAGTTTTGCAGTAGGTCACTGATGAATGTTACATTATTTTGTTCTAAGGCTGTGTTCACACAAGCTGCATTTATTTCTATGATTGGGGACTGGTACATGAGATGAGATTCATCTTTTCCCTCGTAACCTTTTAGCCATTTCGGCCCTTCCCACCACAAGGAATGGTTTAATAACTGAAGAAATGTTATTCCTCGTGTGGCACAATCAGCTGCGTTTTCCTCCGAGCTGACATGACACCAGCGTTCTGCCGGTATTATGTCGGTTATCTGCTTCACTCTGTTAGCTACAAATGATTTCCATCTGGATATATCTCCATGTAGCCATCCCAAGACTATCATTGAATCCGTCCACGCATGAAGAGTCATACGTGCTTTTGGTAAGGAATCAATGACCTTCTTCACTAGTTGGGATAGAAGTAGAGCACCGCAGAGTTCAAGTCTGGGCAGAGATGTTTTCTTTGCAACTGGTGCCAACTTTGTTTTTGCAGCAACAATAGTCGATGTGTACTCGCCCTTATGGTTCTTGGTGATGAGGTAAATAACGCAAGCGTAAGCTTTGTCTGAAGCATCGCAAAATGCGTGTAATTGACTGTTTATTTCTGTGTTACCTAAAAATCTTGGTATGCGGAGTTTATCGATGCAGTTAAAGTCTTCCTTTAGTTTAGGCCAATTATCTTGTATGACCTCGGGTAGTTCTTGATCCCAGCTGGTTTCCATGGACCACGTTTGTTGAAACAGTAGCTTCGCTCTGATTGTAAGCGGTGATAACCAGCCAAGTGGGTCGAAAATCTTAGATATTTCTGACAATAATTGACGCTTTGTAAACGCGACTTTATCATCAGGAATTATATTGCTTTGAAACGAGAATGAATCAGATGATGGATTCCATTTTAATCCAAGAGTCTTTCTGGATTCGAGGCCCTTGAATTCGTAAGGACTGTTCAATTGTTCAGTTGTCAAATGCTGCAAGAGTTCTGGTTTGTTGCTGGACCATTTCCGCAAATTCATACCAGCACCCTGGAGCATTTTGATCAGTTGCTGTTGTAGCTCCATGGCTTGATCAGCTGAGTTGTGTCCACTCAGCAGATCATCCATATAGAAGGAGTTTTGCACAGCTACTGCTGCTAAGGGATATTTTTCAGCGTCATCAGTCGCAAGTTGCTTCAGCGTCCGCATAGCCAAGAAGGGCGCGCGCCGCCTTGGTCCCGTACGTTACAGTGGTTAAGTTATACTGATTCAATTGATCATCCATTGGATCTCTCCACACTATTGCTTGCAGAGTCTGATCTTGCTCCCTGACTAATATCTGGCGGAACATCTTTTCGATGTCCGCAGTGATTACATATTGGTACTGCCTCCAATTTATTATCAGTGCTAACAAGTCTTGTTGCAAGTTTGGTCCACTGTACATCAAATCGTTTAGACTGTTACCCGATGTAGTCTTGGATGACGCATTGAAAACCACTCTCAGCTTCGTAGTTGTCGAATCAAGTTTCCATACACCATGATGCGGTAGATAATACGCCTGATCAGCGGTTGTTTCGACTTGTCGCATATGACCTAATTCCTGGTATTCGTTTATAAATTGTTTATATTGGCTTGAAAATGATTTATTTTTGGAAAGCTTAGACTCTAATTGTTTAAATTGCGCTATAGCCTTGAACTTTGATGATCCGAGTTGCTGTTCGAAGCCTGGCATCATAGGTAGTCCAACTACATATTTTCCATTCTCTAAACGTGTCGTGGTGTTTTTGTAGAAGTCTTCACAAAATTGATCACCAATAGTTACGTTTGATGATGATGAGTCATGGATATCCTCCAACTCCCAAAACTTGGCTATCTCTTCAAGGTTATTGATGGCGACATGACAATTGAATTTTTTGACATTTCCTGATAAGATCCAACCCATTTTGGTTTGTTGAGCTATCGGAGCCTGAGCTGGACCCTTTATAAGGCCGCTTAATATGATTTCTGAATATACACTGGCATCCAGAAGAAGATCAATAGGTCTAGATACATTATACTCCGGGTCTGCTAACTGAAGATGTTTCAAGTGTGACCAGGCCTGTTTGCTAAATGATGAGTTAGGTAGACTGTTTATAACCTTGGACACAACTAACGCCTGAGTTTGCAAGGTGTAATCTCCGTAGATAGACTTACAATCTAGGGTTACAATGCCTTTGCTCTGTTTAGAGACCGGCCCTACCCCTGAAATGGAGGCCTGATATTGCCGCCGTTGTAAACCTAACATTTGTGTCGCATTTTCCGAAATCAGTGAAATTTGAGACCCCTGATCAAGAAGCGCCCTTAACGTAACGTATGTACCATTATTTGATAAAACTGTGAGTAGCAACGTAGTTAGCAGGATTTCTTCATTGTCAGCAGCGACGTGGTTAATGTTATGTTGTGCCGAGGAAGGCTGCTCGGTTGAGCTCAAGGTTGCGGTGGTTTGGTGTTGTGGTACACAAACGTCGTGTAGTAGGGTGTTGTGGCTAGCGTTACACCTTTTACAACGTTTGGAACTAGTGCAATCATTGTCTGGATGATAGTTGAGGCAATTTTTACAATATTGACTCTTTGTCACCCAGGTCAAACGATCCTCTGGAGTCATTTTCATGAATTTCCTACAGGTAAATATGAAGTGACGCGTATTACAAATCGGACAGTTAGGTCCTTGAGTAGCGGCCGCTTGATATTGTTTCTTATAGTGGTTCCCCTGGTTAACAGGTTTGGTATTCTGCAAACTTGACTCCCGTTTAACAGCAGGCTTCGCTGTTTCTCTCTCTCTACGGTGTAAGGGTTCCAAAGCAATAAATTTGTTTTCGAGGAACGTCATAAATTCTGACAAGGATGGTAGTTCTCGTGGTGTTGTACGCGCCCCCTTATAATCACAGTACGTCTCCTGGTCCAGTTTCTTACTGAGAAGATGCACTAACAACGGATCCCATGTGTTTGTGTCCACACCAAGGTTGTGTATAGCGTGGATACACTCCGTGGTGGTGTCATATAGCCGCTTCAGTTCATAAGCGGTTTGCTTGGAAATAGAAGGCTGATTTAAAAATATCTCTATTTGATAAGTAAAGAGAACTTGAGCATTATTATATCTGTGAGTTAGGATTTCCCAAGCTGTATCGTAATTTTCTGCCGAAATATGAAGATGCTGGATAAGGCGTTCAGCTTCTCCTTTGAGCTTCCCTTTCAAGTGTTGCATCTTCTGAGCCTTGGTAATGGTGCTGTTTTCGTGAATAGCTTCTGTAAACAGGTCACAAAACGTTGGCCACTGCGTGTATTTCCCCGTAAAGGTAGGAATTTCGAGCTTCGGCGTAGCTTGCTGTACATGTACCATGGACGATATTTTCTTATTAAGTGAACGTTTGATGTCTTTGTAATTACGCTCCAACATGCTAAATTCATCTTCGTACAATACGTCACCGCCTTGAAGTAAATGATCGATACGCAGATGCAACGAGTCAATAGTGTTCCACTTGGTTTGTATAGCCCTAAGCTCGTCTTCAAGTTCCCATTTTTCCGATATTTCGTTCACGCTGATGCTCTTCACCAACCTGTTGAAGGCCCTAAAGTTGGTTCTTTGTTGAGCCAACAGTTCATTGGCTTCCGTGTTTGCTTGGCTTCCTTTCTCATCAGAGCCAAACGCAGTAAGCAGGTTACGGGTAGACTGGTAGAGAATCTTACCCTGATGAAATATGTCTGAGGAGAAGTATTGTGGTTCCTTGTCTGGAAACTCGGAGAGCTTCAGGTGATTTTGTTCGAATTCTCCCCAGAGGTTATCCAACGACTCAATTCTTTTTTGGATATAATCCGGAGTTTTTCTCGATAATGGATCCTTACCGAAATTGACCTTTATCCTATTAAGTCCTTCTAATATTTCCGACTGACGAGCGCTTGACACTGCCATGACGATTAAACAAAAGGAACAATCTTACTTGGTCACCGATGAGATGTAATACCAACAGCGATCTGCAGATGCTGGCACTCGGATGAAGGCACTCAGAGTCTCACTGATGTCTTCTATGAACGATTCACTACGCGTTCACTGAATGGACTTATAATTGAACTTTACGGAACTGTCGCGAAATTAACAACGAATATTATCAAGTCTGGGGTTCTGAATCCGAACCACCCGCGCACCTTGATATATATACCCGACGGACTGTTACTACGCGTGATATCAGATCCGGCTCGAAGGACCAAAAAAAATGTACGACGATAGTCTGCACACTTATGGTAAAAAGATAGAAACCGGGGATGATAATAAAACCGCCCGTGTTGAGTGTAGAAAAATCACTAATTTATTTTACTTAGTAACAACTATATAAAATGGTCGCGCGTGTGCAAACGCAGCAAAACCTACTTAATTGTACTAATGTGCGGGTTCACCGTACACAAGTCGACCTTTGAACTATGGGAAATGGATATCTTGTCACACAAAAAAAAAATATTTATAAATCTGTATCCTCCGACTGCACCGCGTGATTTTTTCTTATTTATAGCTTTTTAGTTCGCTTCTGAAGTAGTCTGGTTTTTGATTTTTAAATAAACCTTTTTCATTCATAACTTATTAATATTTTTTTTCGAATTACTTTTAAACTTATAAGTGGTATATATTTTTGTAATTACCTCTTAAAACCCTTCATTTTAATATCCTACTCAATTAATGATATTGCAAGAAAAAAATTGGTACTCGCACAATATGGCGCCCAAAATCTTGCATCAAGCAAGTTTGTTTTTCTATTTTACTTCACCTATCTAAGAACTCTTGGAAGACGTATCTAACGATGTCTTAATTATATAAATCCATCTAGCGGTTTGATAGATATCAGGTTATAAAGGATATTAAACACATACAAACATACAAGATACGCGCTAAAAACGTAATCCTTTCCCTGCAGTCGGGTAAAAAGCGCGAGAGTGCCTGGGATACAGCTGAAAAGAGTCGGCTACGCGTTCTCCCACAAATCAGCTACACACTGTTTCACAACATCGCTACGCTTCCGCACACCGCGCTAGCTTCACTTATTATTAGCTTTGGTGGAAACAATCGTATATTTTTCACAGCACCGCTAAAAAAAACATTCTCAAACCGCCCAACTAGCTCGCACATCTCTGGTGTAAAAGTACCCTTAAGCTTTAATTTAATATTCTAATCAAAAGCTTCTACACCAGAGACAAAGTCTTATATTCACTTTGAGTTCTGTGGCAGTGATTCAAAGACGTACACTGTATCTTCATATATCACACACGGTCCGTCCTTATCCACTCAATATCTATTTCCAAGAAATAATAAATCCGACTCGGCTTCAACCGCAATCTGCCTCAAAAGGTCTTCAGAAATATCATTAGCAATAAAGCTAGCTATGAAATATATACAAGACATATAATAAACATCAGTTCCCGACATCTGTTACTCCGGTCCGCTATCCTTAATTAAAATTAAAACAGAATTACGAGCTATACGCGACCTCAATATTTAATTAATTTTAATATTGCCCTTCAAACACCGTTTTTGGGTTTCATTTTGTTCTAAGAATTATTTGGGGTGGAAAAGTTTTTGACTGTGAATAAGTGTGATAGCTATTCTCTTGTGATTTTTTATTGTGTGCTCTTGCCTTCAATTGGATTTTCAGCGAATCTTCTAAGCGAGCCTCTAGTGTCGCTATTAATAGGACCATGCTATTCTCTTCTTGTTTTCGACTCTTTAGTAGACTTTATTGATATTTAGGCATAGTTGGCCACGGTGATAACACCGTCACCGTCGACCACATCATCGCTTACCACCAGGTAAGATAGTAGCAAACATGAGCCTATCGATTTTAAGAAAATCATTTCAACAAAAGATTGAACATTCTAAAGCAAAACACTGCAAAGTGAAATATAACTTTGTTTTCCAAAGTCAGTGTCTTTGGGACCTATTGTTTTTCGTTTTTCGACACCGACTTCAGAAACAAAGATTTTTTTATTTGATTGTGTTTTGCTTTAGAAGTCAGTTTAATTTATTTGTAAAAAAGATTTTTATTTTTTCTTTTTCTTTTTAGTGTTGATACCTCATGTTCATTATCATGAAAATCATATAAAGCCAGGGTACATCTGATTTCAATTCCAATAAGTACAAACACGATACAAGTTTTATTACGAAGTTCCAGTGCCTACCTTCCGACTTCATCATAAGATAAGTTCAATGGTACCATTTTTATCAGTACAGCTCGTAAAGTGTTCCCCTACTTTTCCTGAGTCCTTTAGTCGCCCAGTCACTTCTTTTTCTTCAAATCGCTATAATGTTACGCTTTCGTTAATAGAATTTCACTTCTTTAGAGCTTCTCGATAGAGGAACAGCACTCTTATTATGTATCAAATGGGTATAAGAAAACAATCAAAAAACATAAGCTCTATTAACACCTAGTACTGAACAAGCGTTCCTTATATTAAATCAAGTTCTTGGATATATATAATCTGAATATTATTTAATCTCGAAAACGGTTCCAACGATTTTCATGAAATTTAGTAAGCAGTTTAGGTTTTGGGGGCAATTAATCGGTCTAGCTAGGTTTCATTTTTAGAAAACGTCGTTTTCTTTATTTTACCCGTGCAGAGTTCGGTTGCCCAGGTGCTGTATAGTATTCAATGATTTAATATCATACAGAGACATCCACGTGAGGTGAGGTGATAGTCTTGCAAAAGAGCCAATTCCACCCGGCTCCATCTTTCCGCGATGTAACCCTGCCGTTAACGGACCATCTCGAACTTCTTGGTATTACGTTGATATCGACCCTCAATTTTGGTCCATTCATTGAGGCGAAAGCTCAGTTGGCTGCAAAAAAGTTGGGGATTCTTGCAAAGGTGAGACGGTAATCCACACCTGAACAGCTGCTCAATTTGTATAAAACGCAAATTCGGTCTTACATGGAGTACTGCTCTCTCCTCTGGGACGGATCTGCCAAATACCAGCTTGATGCACTTGAGTCGATTGACAGACGGGCCAAGAGGCTTATTGGCAACGATGCATTGGTCGCGTCAAAGCTCCAGAGCCTCGAACATCGACGCATAGTTGCCAGCTTGTCGGTTTTTTATCGGTTACATTTCGGGGAGTGTGCGACGGAACTGCAAAATTCCAGATTAATAAAATATAATGCATCTAAGTTCAACAAGAAACTGCACTCCAGTTTAAATTGATGGCAGACACGATTGAACTTCGTATTCGCATCGTGCGCAAGTGGCGTATGAGGTGATTATAGGATTAGTTGGATGGATGAACAGCGTACAGGTGGATGCGGCAAATGTAGCATAGAATAAAAAGATACAGAAGGCCACTTCCATACAACGAGTGGAAACATTAGTCACGCACACATCGACGATTACTTACATGCAGCGATCTCAAACGAACACCAGTTGCAAGTGCACTTGCACTCGCTGTACGAGAGACATATCCAAGTGTGCGTGCGATTTTGCTGGTTGTTGGAGCTGGCCTTCTGTACTTATTATGCAATCCGTGACTAAAGGCAGCGTTGCTATGAAAATCTGGTAAAGTTAAGTGTTGCATACGAAAGAAGGTGTTCGCAGTATCATGGATGAAGTTCATCCGAGGGTTATAAGCGTAGGTTATGTTGTGCATAATATTGTGATTATCCGGCACTCTGACAAAACGTCCTATTAGTACTTAGATATTAGGTGTATATATGTAATTACAATGTTTATTCAAGTTGACAAGCTGCGTTGATTTAGTTAAATAATTTAAGTGGTATGGGTAAATAATCCGCACTGGGCATGCATTACGGGCTTACGGCCTATTCTCTCTCACAGAGAGGAGAGGCCTATATCCTAGCAGTAGGAACTTTAAAAGGCTGATGAGATGGGTAAATAACGTAATACACAATATTCTAAATTATTTATGGCTGATTCGACTCTGTTCCATACTGTCTGTCCCACTAGACCCATTGACCTAGTCCTATGATTGGACAAGTGTCAATGAAGTGACAATGTCCCACTAGCCCCATGGATACCAACCCTTTTTGACCCTGTTATGATACCTAATCCTTTTGCTACTCCACATTTTTTACCAAATTTATGTTAAAGATCAAAATATCGTGCCAGAATTTAATTCATACAACTTGCATTACAAAAAACTATTATAACAAAACTGCCAGCAGTACGCTTAAAAGAGTTGCTTCCAAAGAATCGCAGCATTGTTTCAAACCGTATGCCTTTTTCCAATTTATTTGCTCATTAAACGTAAAAGGAACGTAGAACTCGGGTCTTATAGCAACGAAGTTACTACTCCATTTTAATGAGGGACTTTGAGTCTGAAGACAAGGTGAAGGGTCTTGTTTCCTTTGTCATAGTTTACTAATTAACACCGGGCGTCCGATACTGGTATAGATTATACAGTTTTATAGACTTGACAGTAAGTGTGAAGTAATGAATTTTAAGTGTAAATAAGTCCTTTTGTGTGTTGTTGGAAGTTGGTTTTATATTGTTGCATTTGCAAGGTTGGGTTGAAAATTTTAAATATTGCCACTAAAATTACCATGACCTCAATGATGGTAAAAAAATATTTATTAAAGAAAGTCTTATGGAAGCTGTCCCTGAAAAATTGGGAACACAATTAAATCAATTAAAAAGTTTATCATGCTCATTGCTCATGCTTATTCCACCAGTAGCTATCATTTTATTTTTCAGAAAAAGAGTAAGAAGTTACTTATACTCCCTTTGAAGTAACATTAAAAATTTCTACAACCCTTTTTTACAGTCCGTTCAACCGATTTTGAGTTCTATCCCGTACATATAAGGACAGCATAAAAAGCAGAAACCTATTACCAAAACTGTTTGCTACAGCTGCCATTTTTCATATCACCAACGCAATAGAAGTCAAAATCGGTTGTACGGGCTGTAAAATAGGATTATTTAAATGTCTTATGCTATCTCAAATGGAGTATAGCTATTTGCAGGGCAATATTAGAGGTAATGTAAGTTATCGGATACATTATCTCTCAAATAATGAATGCATATTTTTGTATCAAACTGCTTTTTATACTAAAACTAACTACGTTTGTAACAGGGATGTTACAAATATTCGCATCCGCATCCACAAATGCGGAGCTTCCGCATAGATTTGGACTTCTTCATCCGCATCCGCAATAATCAATGCGGATTTTCATGCGGATGCAAATGAAAGAGAAGAAAGAAAAAGTATTTAATTGTCACAAAACGACATACAATATAAATATATGCTTATGCTAAACCCTTAACAGTAGTATTAGTAGTACTTAAAGTAAGTTAGTAAAGATGAGAAATAAATAAAATAATACCATTTACTACCTACATTTTGAATATAACAGAAAAGAATAGGGGGGAAAAAAAATGCCAGGCAGATGCATGTCGTGATTGTGGCAAAAAGGCTTCCACTCAGCATAATGCTGTGCCGTGGGGATCCACAGCACGGCGCTGATTTTCAGTGGTCTCCTAGGAAGTGACGTACGGAAACCAAATTTGTTGTGTATGTAAAAATAGATACAAAGAACATAAAATAAATACAGTAAGATATAAAAACAGTATGATAAAAATATACCACCCAAAATTATGATGTGACCAAAACCAAAAGCGGGAGTATCGTAAATTCTAATCAAAAACATAAAACTAATACCCGCAAAAACACAGGCACACTCCATGTTTTGTCTCGCTTCCACACCGCAAAATGTAATACAAGTTGTGTCAAGAAAGAAATGGGCGGGGCCGCCGAGTGGCGCGTGCCGTTCGCACGTGACAATGACCAATGGAAGCGAAAAAATAAGTGGACAAGATCCGTTTGTTGTGATGCATCATTTGTTTGTTTATTGTAAATAAATCATAACTTTTTATTAAGTACAATGCACCTATTTTTAAATTAAAAATTGGAGCATTATACTTAATACTAATTTTCACTAATAAAAATGTTAATAATAATTTTAACATTGTTTTAATTCTTCATTCTTATACTATATTTATATAAGATCTTAAACATCTGCATTCGCATCCGCATCCTCGGATGTGACCTTCAAAAATCCGCATCCGCATTCACATCCGCGGTTGTGAAAAAATCGGCATCCGCAACATCCCTGATTTATAATACAAGAATAAGAGGCTAGACAAGTGGCATTCCATGTCAGCGAAGGCGTTAGTTGAAATATCAAAGGGCTTGATCACGTGATTTTTCAAATCCCTTGTCAATTCCATACAAATATGCCTTTTTGACAATTGCTTTCGCCACGCTTTCGATGATAGAATGTCTCGGGACTAAGGTACCTAATGAGTTGAAGTACTCCTTCACGTCGCTGTCCTCCGAAAACTTGCCCAGAAGTCATCATTGCCACGTTGAAAGGCAATGCAAAAAACGAGCCAGCCCTCTGGTCACGCAAAGTATCGATCATTGTACTGTTATATAAGTTGAATAAAAACTGTTTTTAATATCACTCCGACAGTCACCAGGCTGGTAAATCTTACACTCAGTTTTCCCCAATAAATTGTGCCAACTAGAAAACCTTCCATCCACAACATATTTTATATTCTATGTCGCGTATTAATATAACAAATTGAGGAAAATAATAACCTGAAAACACGATGTGTTCGCGCAACATTAGACGCATAAAATATAAGACCTATTTAGTGTAGTATATCAAAATAAACACATCACGGCATACGGTATACGGGCATGCTCAATTGAGCAAAATTATATTACCTGTGGATCTAATCAGCTTGTTTCCTTCCTTTCCTAGGGATCGTGTAGGTAATTTTCACCTATTTATTAATAAATAGTTTTGAAATCCATTAATGTTTCATACTTAATTTAACGAGGATTGAGCTCACACACAAATCCCATACCAACATCCCAACGCACTTCACATTCTATTTTCAAACAAATGTTTTAGCCCGAATCGTTTCAGCTCCCAAGCCAATGATGCTACCAACGAACAATATTTTATTTTTATTTATTTTATAGATTGATTTCGCTTCTCTTGTACTTTTTTATTAATAGTCACGAGTGTTACTAATGCATCGACTACGAACATAATTAAATCAGAAATTAAAGCACATTCATATAACAAATCATAAAGAGACCCAAATTTTGTCCCTTAATAAGCCTTTCAAACCAGCCCTGGACTTAAACACCGCAAGCGTTAACAAAGCCACGCTCGATCGAATCGCATTGTGTTCTTAACCATCCGTGCTTCAAAGTTAGCCATTCCAAATTTTATGCGGTCATATTTCACACATGTCCAGCCAACCGTAATCAGCATGGTAATTGCCTACGTACCTAATTATCTTCCAGATATTTTGTCCCCTCTACAGATTCGCTGTGAGGACCTCTTATCACCCGACACTAATTACAAACTTGTTTAAACTTCACTTTCACTTTGGCTTGCAATGAGGGCGAGTCTTTGCTTTGTTTAGCATTCAACTTTGCTTCAACTTAGAACTTTGAAGGTGGTGAAACAGACGAAGAGTATTGGCCACTTCAGTGTTATTTAAATTTAAATCTTTTGGACAATAAGAAGTGCTTTCAAAGCTGATTGAGGGGTGTTTGAGAAATGATAGGGTATTTGTTTCGGATATCTGTTATGCAAATTATTGCCCGGATAAGGCGATTGATGAATCATCTCTTTGCGTAAAAGGCAGCTTTTGTGTTGATGAAACATTTTGCCTGGATATTCTATAAAATATGTAACGTAAGTATGCTCAGTTACTAAAGTGGAAGAGAAAATATCAGGCGGCGTATTTCCTACTGTCGTGCATGTATGAGATTAAAACACCCATTTATGTACTAACCGGATCATTCTGCATCTGCTCTTCATGTACCGTACATAAGCTACGTATAATGGCACTTGTTTGCCACTCCAACTAAGCTAAATGTTCTCGTACTGAGATTACAGTCAGTAAGTTTGAAATTCATGACTTGACTAGCTTTCGATCAGTGGTTTTGTTTGTAACAGTTGTGCAAAAGATCTGCTGATGATGAATTTTAGTGTCCTATATGAAAGGTATTGAATCAATTGCGTATCCAAGGAGACCGCTGCAAATATAATTTGACTAATAATAATATAATAATGATTTTTATTATCTTAATTTTGTGTGTGTCTACGGCAACTCATAATCTCTTTTTCAAACACTTTCCGGCATCCAATTAAGCTGAAATTTGGCGTACTTATGTAACTATGAAAACATTGAAATTGTATGGTATTATGGAGCTGATATCATTATGGAGGCGGAAGCTAGCTATAGCAAATCTTCAACCAGATAAGATAGCATCATCGTATTTGGGCGTTTTGTATGTGTATTGACCAGTGATATTACATTTAGTTCGCTTTAGTTCAAAAAACTTGTTTTGACAATCGTTTTTTTACGTAATACTTATTAATCTCTCAAACACCCGGTGAGAGTGTGGCGCCTTTATATAGACTATGTTCTTCATGCTGAAGTGTCCCAGCCAGCCATTCATTTGCAGCGTAAATGGCCTGTAAAGCGCTTCTGAACGAAATGAAGATGATGATGATAATAATAAAACACATACTCGTATCTATAAACTATTAAACACGAATAAAATAAAAAGCTGTTTATTAACAAGAATAATTTTTTTTTGATAATAATTGCAATTTTTTTTTTTTTTTTCGATACTAACTTTTAAACTTACCGTGCATTGTCATTCAAACCAAACGTGTTTGCATAATTACTTCTTAATCAGTTGAGGATAAGTACTTTATAATTCAGTTGCAAGATTTGACCTGAACCACAGATATAATACTAGCATACAGATGCCTCATCCCATACAAAGAAACCGTGCCGACGTAACTAGTGTTTTGCGTCTGATGAGAATAATTATTTTTATAAATACTTCGATCGCGTTCAGTTCCATTCCACGGCTATAGATGGTATTAGCAACGATTTGCAAATCAAAGGGTTTTATCGACTCGTGACTATTTGTTTTCTTTAAAAACAGTGACGATTTGTTTAATAGTATTTTTTGCACGTTTTTACAGTTTCATTGTATCATTTAAGAAATCGAGTGGCATGCCTCAGAAATTTAAAACCGCGCCATCTGTTAGAATCTATTTTAAATGATCCGTTCAATTATGGATAGATTACTTCTTTGAAATGTGAATTGAGAGTCCAAAATGCCATAATTTTGTGCTTAGAAGAGTTGATTAAAAAAAATATGCAATTTTATGATTAATTCTAGAAAATGAAAATTTTATACACTATTCAATAAAAAATCGATGTGTATCGCGCCATCTGGTGACATTTAACTGAACCAAATTTTCTTTGTTAGCGCTGAGACTCCGTTTCTGAACACATATACATCATACATAGGTACATTGAAAGTTAATAAAAAGTTTGTAAAAAACAAAATGATGCTTTAAAATAAATGTCTAAATTCTCACTGTTGATCTCTAGAACTTTATTGCCATCAAAAATATGCAACTCAAAGTCAGCGCCTTTGAACCGGGGAAGATGGCGAAGCAAATATTTATTAAATCAAACTTAGTTCCAGCAATCTGTGAAGGATTTCATCTCTTTAAAGGGATGCTGTGAGCTAACACTTGTTACCTGCATGACTGAGATGAGTATTGGCGTGTATTTCTTGCTCGAATAAATATTAAGGCAAATCTAGAGATGTTACTTTTTGATGTATATTTACTTTTGATAAGAAAAGAAGGGTGGAAGATCTGATTTTTAAGTAAATTACAGTCGATTTAAAAGTTTGCAATTTTGATGTAAATTAAAAATAACCATACTCACCTTGTCTTTGCTTCAGTAATAAGTACTATAATAATGTAGCTATCAACATATCCAATTAGAAGCTACCTAAGTACTAAGTTTTTTGTGAGTAAAATGATATTATGCTGTCTGATTAGGGATCTAATTACTTATTTAGTTTTTACGGCTGTTTTCCTACACGGATAGGCATAGAATTTAAGTATATTTGAGTATTTTTATTTTACTATAACGCACTCACACGCAACTCCTATAACACAGTTCTTAACACTTCACACGAGTCTTCAAATATTATATTGTTTTGCTAATCTAAGTTTCTGTGGCAAATTTTTGTAAAGTTATTAAATTTTAAATCCGTAATTGGCTGTAATAATAATACAATAGTTGTGTTAAGGTATTTTTAAGAGCTGATTTTGTGATGAATAAATGAATATAAAAAGTCTCTTATAAAAAGGACTACGATTCCATACACATCACAAAATTGAATTCGATAAAACCTAGTATTTCATAAACTTACTGCTTTATTTTTACGTTCCAATAAAAACAGACTAACCTAACCATTTCAGAAAAGTTATTGTCACTTTTATTCAAAAGCTTCATGTGCAAAAAACGCAAGCCAGTCTCCATTTTACGAAAATTAAGCGTTTCTCGAGTCTAAGTAGAAGGTTCTTCAAAAAATCTAAAGTGTATTTTAAAGACACTTTTTCTTTAGCCAGCTTAATATTTCGTCACAAGACCGTCAGGGTGTGGAGGTAAAAATACTTGAGTAATTTAGTAGCAGATGTGAATTCACTTAGGTTTTTACTAAAATATGATGCTTAGTATATGTATTTAAGTATTTCCACCCATATTTCGTGGTATCTTTATTTTTTTTTATGAAACCGATTTTAAATAAATTGCAAAAAAGAGTTATTAATACGTATTGAATTATCGACCCCATCGACTTATCGCTTCTGCTTGATGCGAAAAGGAAATTTCCAGCAGTTGATGTCTTTCGGCTCAAATGATGATGAAAATGATGAATAAATATACGTAAGTTAATTTTACAAAAATGTCAAATAATTTATTTTGAATTAGATACTGTCCATTATATATTAAAAGACATGATGTATCTTTTCTTTCATTGGCCAATTTTCTTCGAGCATTAAAATTAAATCAGACAGATCATCAATCAAAGATACAGACGATGCACTTGAACCCTTTTGGCGTTTATTTTTAAGCCAATTTATAGAGTCTTTGTCTTGTATCCTCGGTCAAGACCCTTATGGGTGTCTGCACATTTCAATTCAGCACGCGAGTCTAAAGTTTTTGCTTTTTAGTTGGGTTCATTGTCTGGATTATAGAAAACTGTACCTATGTGTAGAGGTCTTTATACAATTTGAATTCGCGTATCAGTTCGAAGTTTGAAATTAATTTTATTTTTGAATTTGGTTTGTTGTGAAAGTTTAAAATTAGATCGGTTATTGGTTTGGGTATATTGGTTTCATTTGAAATGAGCTAATTTATATCGCACGGGAGCCTAAACTACGAGTCAAAAGGTGAAAACGTGTGGAAACTAATGGATGACATTTTTTGGAAGTCAAATGGATATGAAATGTCGTAGCTATTCAAACAAACCTATTGCTAAAAAGTTATTAGCATACAATAAGTTAAAAACAAGCACCGCCACGAATATAATATACTTTGAAAATTATTCAGATGCTCTTAATGTAATTACATTTATTTCGCAAAAAACGACATCTTTAATTTATATTCGCCTTTTATCTAATTAATTACGAGTGTCACCTTTAAGTAAAAAAAAAAAGATCTATGAAAATACTTCATGAAAAACATGTTTCAATATTAATTATACGATAAGTAGTCTGTAAAAATATGTTAATTAATTTATTTGTGCGAAGCTTGTTCGAATAGAATCTCATTCAATTTAATATAACGATCTTCATCATCATCTTCAGCCTTTTAATATTTCCACTGCTGGGCTACATATCTCCTCTCTGTGAGAGAAGGAATAGACCTTAATCTGCAACGCGGGCCCAGTGCGGGGCGGTGGATGTCACATGTCTCGATACGAACATAGAGTTAACTTCGGCAAAATTCGGTTTCCAAGCTGTTCCGAATCTTTTGTCTAGAGGCGAGATCAAGACTCTTCGCCTTGCTGTAGGGTTTTGTATACGGAGGTCTGGATATGTAATAAAACTCATATTAATCTTTATTATACATAATAAGATTTAGGTTTTTAGATCAAATAAACAATTATTGAAAACTTTCTAAATTGTTGGTCTATAGACAATACTACCGTGCAGATCAAAACAAACAACTTTAAAAGGTTCCAAAATGGCTGCTAGTGCTGCTACGAGAACGATACAGGGTGCAGATTTAATAGAACCATCAAAAACAATGTTAGGGACTGCGTTCAATCGATTCTTGATTGCGATCAGGAATTCTAGGACCGCCAACAAAATGAATTCAGTCTTTTTTGGGTTAATCTTCAAACCTAGAACCATGCTCCATTCAAAACGCTTTTCATCTGGTTTGCAAAGGCCTCCTTAACCGGGCGTGTTTAAATCAACAGACTTGGCCGTGAAAACAATACGAGTACTTACAATTAACTGATAGCTGACTTAATTACCGTTTTTTAAAAATACGGTGTGTATAAATATGTATTCCACATTGGGCACCTGTTTTTACGGCACCTGAGGTATTCCACATACGGCACCTATCGATATATTTCACAGGGGCCAAATGTGGAATAATGTATTATTTAAAATTCGACGTCACGTAAAACCTCCCAACATTAGTACCTACTGATCCGTAGGTGCCAAATGTGGAATAAATATAAATAATAAATTATTCCACATTTGGCACCCACGAAAAAAAATGATAGGTGCCGTATGTAGAATAACACAGATGCCTTTCACTCAGGTGCCGCTATAGCGGGTGCTTAATGTGTAATACGTCTGTCAAAAGCGCAAAGCAAGAATTTTTCTTACAAGATCGTACAAGCACAGCCAGTCCATATTTCTTCTAAACCTCAAACAAAACCGCCATTACCTCACCAAACAAAGTGATATACAAAATTAAATTTTCATCTATTCTATGCAAAGGTGTCGGATCTAAAATGAAAATCTTCCATATTAAGTTCAGGTAAACACACCCCTCATTTATATTGTGCCCCTCGGATATTGTACCTTATTATTGAATGTCGTAAATTATAACATATACGATCTCTTATAGTAATTGAATTTAGGTAAGGGTCGCTGTTTCATTATGATGTTGTGAAATTATATGATTTAATTTTTGAAGGATTAGACCGGGGATGTAATGTTTTGCTAGGATGCCATGTTTGTAGCGTCATTTGCAGCTTTGCAGGTGTTTACCTGCGGAAGATGCTTTGCTGGTGTTTATCTGCTGGATGTGCAAGATGATTCTTATTTTACCTTCTCTGATAAATGTATTATATTTATAGCAGGGCAGATGATAATAGCTGGTCCGTGGAAACTAAGTAAGGATTAGAAAGTATAGTCATCGGAATTGTTGATGGCAGAAGCACTCCATCTCTTTCGGAAAGCTGTGACTTTTTAAAACCAGTAAAAAATCAAAATTCAGTTTATGTTACATTGAAGACCTCGCTTGCTCAGAGAAAGTCTATTACATGCAAGAATTTATCTGACAAACTGTATCTGGCCTGCACCCTTATTTTTGTGACTTAAATAGAATGGTGCAAGCGTGCTTTGTTTGCATTCAATGCTGCATATTTTGTTAAAAAATCCATCTACTCGATAGCGCAAAATACGCAATAATAAATATAATTGTTGAGTTGTCAACATGAAAGGGACGTAAACGGAGCGTGCATTGAACTGTCAAAACTTTTTCGCAAATTTTGTGCTGGATCGATGAACTGGCCTCAAAATTAATTAACCAACAAAATATATAACCAAAAATAACAAAACTGCAAATAAAACTGTAATAGTAAAGTTGGGTATTATAACTAAAACATGCGTGGATATAACTTTAATGAAAACAATAAATGTATTGGAAACAATGATAAAATTAAATTACTTTCCAATATCAGTGGCCTACCTTTAGGTTTACTGATATTTATGATAAGGCACACAATATATTGTTTTTGTAATCGAAACTGTTTTTCCATCTATGAATAGGGTAATAACATATTGGGATATTGGGTGATATTTTTAGCACAGAGATAAAATACTAGACATTTTCTTATTAAAAATTTAGTTGGGATAAAAAAATTGTGGTTTATGAACAGAGGTGACCAATGAACGACTGATTAAAAAAAAATGTAGATAATAAAGATGCAATAAATAAACAAAAAATATCACCAAAGAAAGATGAAAGATGATATTTATGGCTAATAACAGGATTACTACTGAGATGAGGAATAAAAAAGAAGTATAGAATAGGACGACATTTGTTGTGCCGAACACAAATAACTTGAGGTCAAAAGAATGATGATGATGTTTGTTGATTCTATGTTAGTCACATAGCATTACAGACTCAAAGTAAGGAGGTTCATCTTACTCCAAAGGAAGAAAGTTTAAAAGAGGATCCTAGAAACAACACAGAGTGGTTCTTTAGAACTACATAGAGAAGTATTTAAGGCGTATATATTCCCCAATATTAACGCGGTACTGGCCGTGCACCCGCTCGGTGCCAGTATTTTAATATTGGACCTTCTTTTGGACAGTTTTGTTTACAAAATATTTTTGGATTCCATCATCAATTTTTATGTGTAAAAATATTTTTAAACACCCAAGTCATTGTGGAGGAACATGCAAAAGAAGCGAAAAAATATCGTGTTGTTAGTTATTTTTTTAAAAGCGAAAGTATTAGTCATATATAAAAATTAACGTAAAGTCGGTAATAGTGGAAGATTCAAAATTGTCTAATTTTTAGTGGGTCAGCTAACGACAGGGTGAGTCAGGTAACAGCTATTACCGACTGTACATGCATCGGTAATAAATATAATTATACTTTTTTTAAACTTTTTGACCTAGCCGCGACTAAGTAGTATGCTTTAGAAATTAACCGTTTTACGGTACTAAAGCCGAGTAAGGGACTTAAAGGGAAAGAAGGAAAATACTGGTACTAAGCTGCGTTCGGCAGAATAATACTGTATTATACGAAACCAACATAGTTGGAAAAAGGTTAGACAAATTGATTGGTATTATTACAAAGAATCTATTCGACGGATTAAAGCAGCTTCCGACTATGTCCAAAAGGACTATTTGTAAGATTTCGACTTCGTATTATAGCAGTCATAGTGTTTGTTTAATATACTGTACATTATATCCAAATAACAAAATAGGGTTTAAAAACCATTCAAGATTCTGTATGCAAATGCATCTCAAACCGTAACTACGCAAACAAACATCTATTTACACTACTCCTAAATCTACGTTCCCAAGTAAACCTCCTTCCTTAACCTACATTCTACCCGCAGCCACTGCAAGCCAAAATTACTAACCCACGGTTTATTTTCTCAATTAAAACGGGAGCTTCTGAAATATCTTATAAGAAGGGCTCCCCTTCTTATTCAATTTGCTTTTATTGTTTAAAAGAAGACTACAAAGCGTGGGTTAACGATCGCCAAGCGAGAAAGATTCAAGAATAAACGGGAATCTTTCTCGCTTGGAATTAATATAGTGAACAAGGCTAAAAATGGACGCAATTCGCCTTTTTTCGGCTGAACAGATTTGTTCTTTATATTGAGTTTATTTGATTTGACACAAATGGAGATGATTGTGTTTATCATGTTCAAGTTTTAGGGATGGGTGACTTTTTTCATTCATTGGGATCTTATTTGACTAGAAATGAAATCTCAATACATATTATTATTATATTATTTTTCATTCAAATGTACTCAGTAATCAGCAGTGAACTCATACTTTTATTTATTTTTTCTTTAAAAGGATAAAAATATATTTTACTTATATCTATTTCAAAGGGATTTGATTCATTGATTCAAAACACAACCTGTTTTACCGAAAATGTGAGAACAAATTACTTTTTGGGTCAAGCGTTACTTCACAGACTTCAATTGCCATAATTACGGTTTGAAGAATCTTCACTTTTCTCGAAACTTCCATGTCTTGTCGACTGAGGGATTCGGGAAAAAATACCTTTGATGGAAGCGTTGTTTTTGTGCGTAATCTTTGCTGTTTACCAACAGTCAAGTCCTTGCTTTTTTAATAGGTATCTATTTTTTCATTTGAGATTGATGTATCATAAGTGTGCCACTGCTAGAGAGCTTTTCAGACAAAACTGTTTGCCAGTTAGTAATAGAAATTGACGACTCATGAATATTTAATATAACAATTTAAATGAAAGATACAGGTACTTAAATAAGGCTGATACAAATATTAAATAAGCTACTATATTATAACCAATGTTCAATAAAGACTGATGATTCTTATTGTAATTAAAGTTTTAGTTTAATATTAATCTAATGTTAAATTTATAAAATGACAATAGAACAGATTTATCAAATAATAATAGGAAAAGTCATGTAGAACTGGTATTATAGGATGTCATACAGTATTATAATTTTAAATAAATTACTTTTATTATATTTACTAGCATTTCGCGCGTGACTTCGTTCGCGAGATCCGTATTTTATCCTACAGATGAATTTTTAATTTCACCGCCTTAAAGGTTGAATTTCCAAAAATCCCTTCTTAGTGCTTCCCTTCATTATAAAAAGAAGCCCTGTAAAATAAAATTCTACAAAAATCTTTAACACGGGGGGTGTTCGGGGGGTGTATTGCTAAATCGTTTTTTAGGAGTAGTTTTGAAAAACTAATATTAAGTTAAATATTAGGTTAGTATTTATGCCAAATTTCAAGTATTGCCAAGTAAGCCCAACAAATTTCCATTTTTTCCCCTTTGGTGTAGAATTGCCAAAAACCAATAATACATGAATTCTTTTTATCAACCAATTTTGACAATGACAGTCAAAACTCGTGATAATCGCTCATTTCGCGGGCATTTATTAGTATGGCGTCTTACGTCACTGCCGGTATTCCGTGTTTTACGCTTGATGGCAACGTACATGGCCTGCAATACCTTTGGTATTCTGGTACTGTATCACAGGTGTGTGTACAAGCGTAAGTGATTTCTATCGCTGAAAACCAGGGCTGTTGCGTGGACACGATTCGAATGTTTGCCGTATATTTTCCGTATTTGTAGTTAAGTTTTTCTTTTTATGCTTACCGTTTTTTATGGTATGCGTCATGGCTGTTCAAATAAACTCTATTTATTTATTTATTACTTACTATTAGGTAAGTCACCTGCTTGTTGTTTAACTTAAACAAAAAAAAACGCTTATTTATCTTACAGAAATTGTTTTGATGAGACCCACGCCCCAAAAACCTCAAATAAAATTGTTTTTAAAGTCTAGGCTGCGGTAAAAGTACAACAACAAACGTGATTGATGGTAGTTATTAGCTGTCGGATGACGTGGCCTACCTTTAATGTGTTTTTTCGTTCCACTTAGTAAAAATTCGTCAACATTTTCAAGGCATTTTCTATGACTTTGTGGAAATACTGCGTCGGATTCTTATTCTTGATCAGGTGTTACAGATATGGTTTAGAATCCCATAAGATTTGAAACTGTGAAAAACCAAGATAGTTTTCGTGATGGTGAAACTAAAAATCAGTGCCAATATGAGACTAAAGAGAAATAAAAAAAAATACAACCGACCTCCAAATAAAAACACTACAAAGTGAAACATAACTTCAATTTCAGAAGTCGGCGTTCTTGTTATTGTTTTTTTTCATTTTTTGACACCGACGACTGTCGAAATTTAAGTTATTTCTCACTTTGCAGTGTTTTTATTTGGAAATCGTTTGAACTTTTTTGTTAAAAAGTTTTAATTTTTCATTTTTTAGTTGTGGTAGGTATTACTTACCGTTACATATAATGTCCACAGTTATGCCAGAATAGGTTACTTGAATAACATGAAACCTTAAATCACAACCGGTGAAATTGGAGTGTGCCAGAATGAACTGTACACATATGCGGTACCCCTTTAGAGCGTACTGGCGCGCCGGTACGCTCTAAAGGGGAACTAAAAGGGACGGCGGCGTGAAGTTATGTTATAAAATGGTGTAATCAATAAACAGACATGCGATTGCAGCAATCGCGAGAGATTTGCTGTCATTTATTGAAGAGTACTATTGTACATCTAAAAATTTCTACATAAGATCTTGATGAAATTGGACAACACGAGAACAGCAACAGTTTTCAAATAAAAAAGAGTCATCAAAATCTGTTTACCTAGTAAAAAGTTCTGAGGTAACCCAAAAAAAATGCTGTCGAATTAAGAAACTTTCTCCTTTTTTGAGTCGATTAAAAAGCCTTCGGACCTGCTAAAAGGTCCTTCAAAAAAACTATTTGTAACAACCTTTGTAATCATTTTCCAAGCCAAGTCAATCCAGTAAATAAACTACAAGAAAACATTTCAGCGAACATTGTTGTTGTTTGACGAAATCCAGTTCACCGGGTACAATTTACTAAAGCATTCTTCGAGGATAATTCTCTTTTAAAACAATTCTAAATATTCCTTTTTCTTAATCCCTGTTACAGCCCGGAGTTCATTACTTAAACGGCTTAAATTCAAGTGTTGGTCCAAAATGCAAACTTAGTAACTGACGGAGTGAATGCGGAGTGACTTAGCTCTGCTTGAATAGTCAGGACTTGAAACCATTGAAGTCGGTATGATAATCCTGGAATATCTGTGTGATGGTTGCCTTGCTGTATCCTTTCACTAGATAAACTTGAGAAATAGCCTCTAAAACGACCATATTCAGAACATAATCACCAAATGCACAATAGCAGTAAGCCATCATGTGGATCAACACCCTTCTCTTTTCTAAGCAGCGAGGCTTCTTCTTAAAAAGACAAGAATAACACGCGGGTATTTCATTATATAATTTATGTATTTACATTAGGCACACCCACACTTGCAAACATTGATCGTTTTCGTTTTAGGGTTATTTTATATGATCGGAATTTATTGAAACTGAAAAAATGTGAGGTATTTTTGGTAGATAGTAGAAAATACGTGGATGAACTTCGAACGATCAAATCTATTTCGATGTGCGAGTAGACTTGATGTCAATGACTTTGCAGAAGGGTGGCGAATTTTATTTTTGGCTCAGTTCGATTTAATTAAAACGTGTAGTCTTGAAATTCAATTGTAAATCGAAATTCCTTTTTCATATACCTTTTATATTAAATGAAACTGTTTGTGCGAGTGCAGTTCTGTCAATAAACTTGTTCAACGGAATTTATTGATTTGCTTGGCATTTTAGATTGTTTTTTGAAAAATAATTGAAAACGGTCTTTTTGGGTTCTTTTTTCAAATGTATTGGTGGATTTTAGTAGTTTTTGAAAACTGTAACAATAAATTAAGAAATAGAATAGAATGCCGAAATAAATTAACAACATGACGTCACACTGTTGCGATGCCTTATCTTTTGATATCATATTACTGAATTATACTAAAAGAAAAACACAAGACAATAAACCAACTCATAGCTACATATGCAAATACGGACACAAAATATTCTCACATACATCACTATATTTGCAACTTGCATTGCTGAAATTGGGCCACCCTGTGTATAAGGTCAGCGAAAATCGTGGTCCGACTTGGCATACATTCAAGAATTAGTTCAGATCAGCGTTATATATAGCAGTATGTTCGTTGCTTTTTGTTTCAAAGTCGGGTTCTTAGCAGGGATGTATGAATGGATAAATTCTTCTGTTATCTAATGGAAATGTGTCCCTGGTAATTAGTTGAGGTGGTTTATTTATGAGATGTTTACTTTTAGGGAAAGGTTCGTTCATTTTCAAGACTGTTTTGGGCCACTCGGGTTGGAAGCCGTGTTGTTCCATATACCTGTAGTGACCCACACATTATAAACATCATACGAGCGCATCACATGTGCGGTCGCCGGCACAGCGCGCAGCGTACTGAGTCACTCGACTTAGCGCGCCCGCGCCGCCGCGCCGAACGAACGCGACAACATCCCTGCGTCGATGACCATCGGACACTGAGGCTTGGAGACGGAGCCGAGTGTATTTACGTGTCGCACCGCGCACGTTTGCTACGTCATCCTCCGCCGGTATCCTCAGCCTGGATCGCAACCATTGGACGTATAGCTCCACAGTACCACCACTATTCGTATGCTACCCTACGGTAATATATAAGCAATGAATTATGAAAATAAATATTATATTGATTCCTGCTCTTATTCGCCTTACATTCCTCAAGAAACCTCACACTATCAGCAACCTCTAAATTGGTGACCCCGACGTGATTTAAAAAATTATTATTCGGGAGAACGCTACGCCTACCTGGTGAATTCTACGGAGAAGCAATAACAACATGCAACACATCATCGCACTTCATGAGCCATCTTAGCGAAGCATTGAAAAAAGCACAGGTGCAGCGCGAAGCAAACAAAAGCACAGCTGTTTTCATTCACGGCGATCTGTACAAAACAACACATGTTTACATTCGCAACGACGCCGTGCGCAAACCGTTAACACCTACCTACAACGGTCCGTATCGCGTCATAGATCGTACAGATAAGTACTTCACCGTTCAGTTGGAGAATAGAAGGTCAAATATATCCATTGATCGGCTGAAGCCTGCATTCCAGTGCCAAGAGGAGCAGGCAGATGAAGCACCTGTCACCTACAGCTACGTCACAAAATCCGGCAGAACATCAAAACCTCCTGTACGCTTTGCTGAGGGGGGAATAATGTAGTGACCCACACATTATAAACATCATACGAGCGCATCACATGTGCGGTCGCCGGCACAGCGCGCAGCGTACTGAGTCACTCGACTTAGCGCGCCCGCGCCGCCGCGCCGAACGAACGCGACAACATCCCTGCGTCGATGACCATCGGACACTGAGGCTTGGAGACCGAGCCGAGTGTATTTACGTGTCGCACCGCGCACGTTTGCTACGTCATCCTCCGCCGGTATCCTCAGCCTGGATCGCAACCATTGGACGTATAGCTCCACAGTACCACCACTATTCGTATGCTACCCTACGGTAATATATAAGCAATGAATTATGAAAATAAATATTATATTGATTCCTGCTCTTATTCGCCTTACATTCCTCAAGAAACCTCACACTATCAGCAACCTCTAAATACCGTCTAAAGTCCTTTTAGTAGTTTTTTTTTAAACTGTGGATTAAGTTTATTATTCTGGTTGGATGAATAGTAAATATGAGATTGGTATCTAGGAACTTAATGAGGGTTTTTTTTGGTTTGGCAGGAATGGAAAATCCTCCTAGGACGCCCCAGACTGCCTCGCCCAGAATAAGCCAGCCTGGGCAGTGTCGGACTCACAGAAGGTGCCTACCGACTAAAAACCACTCCTGCCTCTTAGTTATATTGCCGATGTTAAATTCAGCACTTGTTCTTTAAATATAATAAACAATAATTACGGCCTACTTATCAGGGAGGGCTCACCTCGACAGCCCGAGTACAGAAGGACTATTCGAGCTGAGTCCCCCGTGACAGTTGAGCCGTATATCTGGGGTTTCAGGTTAGTGGGTGTTAGTAAATTTTTTTTTTTTTTTTTGTATCTCTTAAATCTTTAACTTAGTAGTTCTATATAGCCAACCTTAATATACTATATAACAAACCAATAGTTCTATATAAACAACAGTAAACACCATGCAACCTAAGCATTGGCAGATTAACTTAAGATTGATTGTTTTTTTTTTTTTTTATATAACAATAGCAAAAGTTATGAACTAGTTGCAGGGCATAATCTAGCTTGAAACGCTGTGCATCAGCGAAGACCAAGAAACAAAATTACTTAAGGGTTGACCCATTCGCTTTCGCAGCCTTGGCCAGGACCCCCTCCGCGAATGCCAGGAAATGGGACCGGCTATTGTCGTCATACATCAGTTCCTGAATGCTGCCCAACGAGCGACCCAGCCCCTGTTCACAGTCAAACCTGGCCCGCAAAAATCTGGGGCAGTCCAATATTATATGACTGATTGACTCAATAACCTCATCATTGCAAACACAGGATGGGTCACCCGCCAACTTAAATCTGTAGAGGTACTCACGTATACCACCGTGCCCCGTGAACAGTTGGGCCTTGAGGTTATTGGGAGTACCTATCTTCCCCAAAATCCCATAAGCACTCACAACGTCAACAAAGAACAGACGTATGCCTCTGTCTTGACGGGTGCCCGCCATGAACCGTTCTTGCCATTTGTCCAGCGTTGCGTCCCTATTCGATCGCTTTGCGAAGGACAAAGGGAAGTCGTCAAAGACTGGGCTGGTCTTTCGATGTAGTGCCGCATGCTTAGCGAGTTCGTCTGCCCGCTCGTTGCCAGGTATTCCAGCGTGGGCCCTCACCCAGAAAAGTTGTATATCCCTGCCCTGGCGCATAGCCTCAACTATCCTCAGCTGAATCCTGATGGCGATGCTGTTAGAGGTATTGGGATCCACAATGGAGTCCAGCGCTGACCTAGAATCAGAGATGACATTGGCAGAAATAGGTGGTTTTCTGTCATTAGCGTATTTTAGCGCTCTACTAATTGCAACCATTTCCGCCTGGTAGACGGAGCAGTGGTTGCCCAGTTTGAGGCCCATCCTAGCAACCTCCCCATCCGGCCCCCAGCATGAGACAGCAGCTCCGACTTTTCCCTCCATTTTACTCCCGTCCGTGTATAGTCGGAGGCAGTCATTTCCAATTGTGGCGCGGTCATCGAGAGAGTCGATATGCCGGAACCCCAGCCTCACCCGGAGAGCAGGGTGCGGAAGCTCCGAGGGATATGCACGTCTTTCGAGGGTTCTGCCCGGGAGCTCTTCTAGGGGCTTACCTCTCTTAATCTCGTAGATCTTGAGGTATTCGATCGCTCTCAAGTCAAGGGGGATAATCCGCGCAAGGACAGCCGCAGCAATCAGCGATGTAGTCCTGTGGGCCTTTGAGATTTTGATCGCAAACATCCTGGTAATCGAGTCGAGCCTCTTCCTTGCGTACATCTTCTCAGCTATATGCCCCCAGGAGCTCGCCGCGTAGGTTACTATTGGCTCGACAACGCCAATATAGATGGTCCTCAGGATGTTTGCGTTCAATCCGCATTGTGCCCGTGCTGCCCTCGCCACCATTTTAAAAATGTTCGCCGTCTTCTTAGAAACCTCCTCTAGGTGCGGGAGGAAACTCAATCCGGTGTCCAGAGTCAAGCCCAGCAGTTTGAGGGAGCCGGAGAGTTGTATGGGAACTTCGGAGAGATAAAACTTAGGCACGTCATACTTCAGCTTTCTAGTGCATACAATTGCCTGGGTTTTGTGGGGTGCAAATTTCATTTTGTGCCTTTTTCCCCATTCCGCAACAACTGTAAGAGCCTCATTGACTATGTCTTCAAGCTCCACCGCCGTACCAGCTTGCGCTAAGATGACAATGTCGTCCGCGTATGCCTGGACATGCGCTCTAAGATTTGCCGCATCCACCATAAGAGGGTCCAATTGGATATGCCATAATATGGGGCCATTTATGGATCCCTGAATACAGCCTTTATTCGTGGGCCTAGTAATTGTGTTACCCAGATATTCCAGGGTAATGCTCCTATCCGATAAATAACTATTTATGAGTCGCAGTGTAGGTCGATCTATTTGCTTGTTATGTAGTTGCTGCAGGATCGCCGGCCACCAGGCATTGTCGAAAGCGCCTTCAATGTCCAGCGACACCACAGCAACAATTTTCTTTCTCTGAACTCCCCCCCGGATGAACTCTACGGTGTCATATAACGCATCCTCTGTACCGCAACGCGGTCGAAATCCATACTGTCTACGGCTTAATAGATTCTTACTCTCGATTGTCCACGAAAGCCTCCTCGCGACCAGCTTTTCCAGCACCTTGCCAACAACCGGGAGGAGTCCTATGGGGCGATATAATTTTGCCGCCATGTAGTCCGACTTACCTGGCTTTGGGATTATTCTTATCCAGGCTTCCTTCCACACAGTGGGGAAGTAGCCTGTTTCGAGGCATTTGTTAAAAAGTGCCAACTGGAATTCGCGGTTGCAGTTATAAGCCTCGCGGCAAATGTCAGCGGTGAAGCCATCGGCACCAGGTGCTTTTTTGGGATGGGTTCCCGCGTATACGTCCTGCAGTTCCACATGAGTGAATGGCGGAGTTAGTTCTTCTGAGGAGAGTAGCGATCGGTCAAGGTCCGCCGCGGCGAGCAGCATACTCTCCCTGGTATTCTTCTGACTTGGAGAGTCTGTACCAGGGTCATCATTAGGAAAGAACGTTTTGGCGAGGAGTTTCGCTGAAGGTCTGAGGGTCCCTTAGCAGACAGGCCTCAATGCGGTTTGTATTCATGCAGCGGGTTATAATTCGCTGCGCACAGGTCCAAACATCCTCTTCCTTCTGCCTGGTGCAGAAGTCTTTCCAGCTTGCGGTGAGAGTCTGTTCGATGAGCTTTTTGAACTCGACCCTGGACTTAATGTATTCTGCTACGCAGAATGGTCTTCTCAAGGGATTTGCGCCGTGGATTCTCCTGCGAAGTGTTCTCACCAATTTCTTATTCAGTTCGAGTTCCTCCGTCCACCATTGAGGCATTGAGCTTTTTCTCTGAGAGAGTTTTGGGATAGCTTCCTCACAGGCTTTAGAGATCGCCTTGTGGTACCTGCTTACGAGAAACTCCAAAGATTGTGCGTCCCCGCTTCCGTTGATCTTCTCCGTGGTTAACTCCAGATCTGTCATTTCCTTGGACAGGGTCGCGGCAAAGAGCGTCCACTTCGCCTTTATGGTATTATAAATTTTGGTGGTGGCGTGCTTGACGGGAAGATCCCGACCGTCCACTGAGAGCTCAAACCGGATCGTACGATGGTCAGTTAGGACGGCGGTATCGGTGTCAACCCTCCAGTTTGAAATCCTTGCAAGCATCGAATCAGTACTGGCAGTAATGTCCACAATGCTTGAGTACAACTTTCCACCCCTGAAAGTGTGGAATGTTGGTGTAGAGCCTAAGTTAAGGACATTCATATTATTCTGAGCCAACAAGTCCATGACCGCTTTTCCACGAACATCCTCCGCCTCACAGCCCCACCAGGGGCTAGCAGCATTAACGTCGCCAGCGAGAATTACATCTTGCGTGCCGATCATTTCGATCGCTTCTTGTACTCTGTTGAGATAGTCGCCCACGTCTTTATCGCCCTCGAAATACAAGCTAACTAAGCCTATCTTTAAGTGTCCAGCAAGCAGCACCACAGAGCTTACATTTTTACTGGTTATCGTTGGGTTAACTATCGTTCTTAGGTTGGTGTTGATGACGACAATTGCTGACTTTACGGGAGCTTCTCTAGATCCGCAAGGATCCTGGACAATTAGATGGGGGGCAGATAAAATGCCCTTCGCGCCCACGTAGGGTTTCTGAATGAATAGAACATCCGTACAGGTCTTGACAGCATCGCATAGGGTCTCCCTAGTCGCAGCAAGGCCGCGACCAAGGTTTACCTGAGCAAACTTAATATTTTGCCGGGTGCCCTCAGCAGTATCTCACCGCGGATCGGGCAATCCGGTCCCACTTCGACCATTCTGGGCAATCACTGGAATAGGCCGCGTGACACGAGCCAGTTGTTCTTTTTGCCTTGTGGCAGTTGATACACTGAGCAGTGCAGGAGCGGTTGGGGCACTCCCGAGTGTCGTGCTCCTCGGCACAGTAACCGCATCTAACGGTAGCCAGGCAATCACGTGCCATGTGCCCAAAACCAAGACAGTTATAACACTGGACGACTGGTGACTGGTCCACGGCCAGCACCACCTGGTATCCCAGCTTCACACGCTGTCCCCTTAGTCGGTTCCAGAGGCCTGCGTCCGCTTCCAAGACTACATTTGTGGTGGCTGAAGAGCGTCCCTTTGTGCGCCGTATAACTCTTGCGCGAATTTCATCGACCGGCAGGCCCTCTACGAGGTTGGCGTTCTGTCTAACCAAAGCCTTTTCTATGTTGGCGTTGTCAAGGTCATTTACCACCCCAACTAGCCGAGTCATTGGGTTCCTAGGCTGCGGGTTCGTGACCGCAAAACCCTCCGCAGCTCCCTTTATTGCCCTGCCGAGCGCCAACCTGTCCTGCTCCGAAGCGCATCCGATACCAACCTTCTGGTTGCGGAGCCTGCGGATACTGCTTACTCCCACCCCGAGAGCCACGACGTCAATTTTAGACTTAATTGTCTTTATGACATCGTCGCTAGTGTGGCGGGGGTCACCAGACTCTATGATGAGGCTGGGACTATGGGTAGTATTTAGAGCCTCCGCATAGGATTTATTCAGTCCACGGGGCTCAGCGCGAACAATACGGTTTACCGGAGGCTCCTCGCCGGGGGCTGCCGTTTTGCCATTCTCCAGGAGGCTACGGATGTACTCGACCGTTGTCCTTATTGGCGCAGCGGTTTCAACCGTGGTGTCGTTAAGCTCTCTGACACCGCTCCTGAGCTCATCCATCCTTGAGCCCAGCACGACCACCATCTCGCCGGAAGGCAATGTGCTACGCAGCACCAGCATGCCATCCCTCAATTCCGCAACTGCATCCTGCGTATCTGTGCACGTTTGCAGTATCTGCTGGACGTCATTCATTCCGGTAGAGGATGGGATTGGGGTGCACAAGATGGCTTCCTGCACCGCCGTCCTGATTTCATCCCCAGAGAGCGCCCCAGCCCCCAGCACCTCGGTTCTTTGCTGAGAGAGAGAAGTCAACTCCCGGCGAATTTGCTGAAGTTCTGCATAAAGGTCTGTCATGACTGGACCCTGCCACGAGGCCGAGCCCCCGTCACTGCGTGTGTTCGGGAGCCGAAGCTCGCGGAGCGCCTCCCCGAGCGGTTTCAGTTCAGCAGACATAGTCGCTACCTTTTCGAGCAATGCTCCAAGTATCTGCGGCGACTCTTTCTGTGACAACTCGGCGCTACGTTTAAGCTCCTTTAGCGGCTCACACGCATCGAAAACTACAATCTGGCGCAGGGCCTCAGTGTCGTTTGAAAGCTTTTCAATACTGCTCTCGAGCCTCTTATACTAACTTAGGATCGCCTCCATAGCGCGAGAATGCTTTTGAGCGTTTCGCTCTCTCATCCTCGCTACACCCTCCTTCAATCTGTGAGAATCAACAATGTGAAGATTACGCGAGTCAGATAACTTTAAGACCATCTCATACATACTCGTAAGTTGAAGGGCCGATACAACGTTTTCCCTGATTTCCCCCTTTAGGTTACCCGACTTTTCCAACTCCAACTTAGCCTTTTGCATAATAGAGCCGGCCTGACGCGGCATCTCGCTCAGGACGATCCTTCTCCCGTCGACCGTCCTAGTGGAGTCGCAAGAATTGACCGACACGTCGGAGTCATAGTCCTCAGTCTTCGGTGCACTTGGTTCGGCGTCACCCTGCGTGTAAGACTCCATTGACCCAGCCGCCATCGCCTGCCTAATCTGGGTCTGTATCCTCAGTTCGGAAGGGGGCGGTCTCGGGCCTGAACCCGCTCTATTTCCGTCTCTAATAGGTGTAGAAGAGGGGGGAGCATCCCCAGTCTCAAGAACGGGCATGTCATCAGGGGTAGCGATAACTTCCCGGAACTCAGGTGACCGGGAATCAGGGGGGAGAATGTTCGTCTCCGCATCAGCTACCGGAGGACGCAGATCCGAGGGGTCAAGCGCCGCGCCCATCGTCGACTCCATCCCGGGAGGCTCCTCACGCGTTACTGGGCCTGTCTCGGGCACCACTACTCTGCCAGCAGCCCTCGGCCTCACGCGTTGCGAGACTGGAGGGATCTGAGCCGCTGCTCTCGCCGCGCGCTTTTGTGGAGGAGGGATGTTCCTCGACATCGTAGGCTCGTAGGCGTGGCAATATTAAATGCCGAGGGGGCAAAGGCGGGGGAACTTAATTGGGTTATGTAACTGGTAACAACCACTTCTTAAAGGGAAATAATAATTTTATACATGTTAATTAGAAAACAAATACCTTTGCCTATGGATATAATTATTAATTAAAATGATAGGTAAGAAGGTGTAATGTGAATGAATAATATGGATTACAAGCACATTTTAATATTTCTTAGGAGTATATAAGGAATCAATTTGAAAAGTATTTTTATAATGTAAAAATTAGTTGTTTAAGCACAGTAGTTTGCTTGTTATTGTGACACTGTAGTATTTTAAAACTATTTATATTGCCGTGCCCTAGCAGGGTTCATGTATGAAACCTTTATATTTGTAACAACTTTGTAAACTACATGAATGCAATAAATGATTATGATTATGATTATGATTATGATAGTTCAACAAGCGCCACTGTTTATAAAATGTGTAAGGTTAAGTCTGGATTTATAAAAGTTGAGTAACGATGAAAATTACTAACTGCAGTTTTCGGTAAAACGCAATTTAAGCTGGTGAAAAAATATTACGTCAGCAAATGCTGTATCTTTTGCTGGATTTTTCGGAATTTACATTTTCTTTTCGGTCGTTTCTGTATTTGTATTATAAGTTGTCGGAAATTTAGTATCAAGCAGTACTTAAATTTCATATTTTGGTCGTATTTACTACCCCTTCTTAAAGCAATATGGCAGACTTGAAGTCATGATTGTACACTCGCAACGAAACAAACATTTGTCGCACACATTTTGCAAATGTTTATACATGAGTCCGGTTGTATCCGTGATTTATATATTTGTATAATATTAGCTGACCCCCGCGGCTTCGCTCCCGTCAACTGGCTACCTACCTACCCTACCTACCTATCACCTACCTACCTACCCTACCTACCAACAAATTTGTTAAACTATTTATTTTAAATAAGAATTAATACTGCAATACGAATGTAACCATGTTTCTACCGGCGATCTATTTAAATTTTAGAACACAAAAGCTGCTATTGTGACTTAACTATGTTAGATATATTCTCAAACAGACTTTTTTGTAGGTAATAACAAGTACTAGTTAATCATTTAGTACATAATTTTTATGTATCATCAGTAGTTTTCTCAGCGCACGCAAAATAATGAATATATATATATATATATACATTATTGCAATTCACATAAGGATCTCTAATCTTTTTGAAAATAAATTTTAGCTTATAATACTTGGAAATAACGCAGCTTTCCATGGGTGAAAGAATTTTTAAAATCGGCTAAGTAGTTTCGGAGCCTATTCGGTACAAACAAACAAAAAAATCTTCATTGCCTGGAATCATGCATATTTTGAAGTCATTGTCATGACATCAAAATATGCATGATTCCAGGATATACGGTATGATTCTGATCGTTGCAATCCAATCTGTTTTTTTAGGGAATGCTTGGGTCAAAACACAAACAAACGACACGACCTGGCCATCACGATGTGTTATCGTGTCGTGGAAACCTATGACGTGCTACATTTCTACATTTCTTGTGTAATTTTTATGTATTTTGGTATGGAAGAACAAACGTGTTGCGCCGACCCCAAGTAACATGAGACAAGGGCGGGAAGATGATAACGATACTGAAGTATATCAATATTTCACGAATAATTAAACCCAGGACAGGATACTCGTACATATACTCCATTCACATCTAGAATAAGGTCTTCGAGAGGCACGGGGAAGCACTTGCTTCGACATCTCGAATGCTTTTGACAGGGTATGACGCGTAAGCCTCATTGGTAAGCTTCCTTCATTCGGTCTGCCCAGTGGTCTGTGTGTTTGGATTGCGGACTTCCTGAGGGATCGGTCCATCCGAGTGATCATAGATGGCTGCTAGTCTGGCCAACTGGATATTAATGCTGGGGTTACTCAGGGGTCGATATTCTCAGCAACATTGTTCTTGCTCCACATAAACAAAATCTGGGAGATAAGTGTCTGACGGACGGGCTACTGGGACTCAGATCCGGTCTCACCGGGAGGCCATGGTTGAGCGTTTGAAGTTGTCCTGGAAGGCAGTCTCCGAATAGGGTGATGCCAATCTGGTCAGTTTCAATGCTGCTAAGACCCAGGCGTGTCTTTTGCCAAAAAAAGGAGCCAATTCCACCCAGCTCCTTCTTTCCGGGGTGTGACCGTTTCGATAACAGACCATCTTGAGCTTCTTGACATTACGTTGACATCAACCCTCAATTTTGGTCCATACATTGAGGCAAAAGCTCAGCTGCTGCCAAAAAGTTGGGGATCCTTGCGAAGTTGAGACGGTACTTCACGCTGCTTATCAAGTTCAATCGTTTGCTCTCATCTCTGGGGCCGATTAGCCAAATACCAGCTTGATGCACATCGTCGATATAAAAACGAGCCAAGAGGCTCATCGGCAATGGGACACTGTCGGTTTTTTACCCGACTGCCGAAGGAGGATAATGTGTTTATCTGTAACATTTCGGGGAGTGTGCGATGGAACTGCATAATTTGATTCCGCCTAGCCCGTTGTATCATTGGACTACGAGACGAACAGCGATGTTTCATCGGTATAATTACGACGGACATGCCACCCACCCGCAGAAAGCGTTTTGGGAATACTTTTATGGTGCGTACAGCTAAGGAGTGAAATTCCCTGCTGGAGTCTGTATTTTCTGATACCTGCAACCGGCAGTCTTTAAGTCAAGAGTGAATAGGTTACTTCTTGGCAAGCGTGGACCATTGTCAACCACATCATCGCTTACCATTTGGTGAGATAGTGGTCAAACGCGAGGCTATGTATACTAAATAAAATAAAATAAATACAATCATTATTACAATTAAAATGTAACGTTACTGAGTAACATAATATTTTGATATGCGTACACCTGGTGTGAACTCAACCCGCTATGCCAGTTCATTCCATTGTCATTTGCGTTCGACTCAACAACATGTCAACCTTTTCCAATAATTTTAACAATCCAACAAACATAAATGTTCGTGGAAACGTGAAAAATATCGTGTACGTAACTCTTCAATATTATATGAAAATATTCAAAATATATTTTATTTTTTGTTCCGAGTCACCGACCGAAAATTCATAAAATAACGTGTAAATATCATGTAAAATCATCAATTTTCTACTTCACTGATTTCGAGCGAAAAGAGGTATTATGACGTTTAGTGGTACAAAAATTCTTACGTCCTATTATATGTAAAGTACCTGGGTGACCGAGCTTTGCTCGAGTGAAAATAGAGAAAACGACGTTTTCTAACACCGACACCTAATTTTTATTGGGGGCTCATCACCCCCAAAACACACTGCATACTAAATTTCATGAAAAACGTTGGAGCCGTTTCCGAGATTCAGATTATATATATATAAAAGAAAGGTATTAGATAGAAGTTCAGAATTTCACTCTATCACCATCGATAGATTGTGTGTGAATATTCGCTGTATAATTATCCCGCCTGTAACTTTCCCACTGCAGGTCAAAAGACTCTTCTCATACAAAGAAGGCACGAGAATTAATCACTATTCTTGCTCAAGAAGGGTTGGCGATTTCAAACTTTAAATAATCTATATATATATAAAAGAAAGTCGTGTTAGTTACACTATTTATAACTCAGGAATGGCTGAACCGATTTGGCTGAAAATTGGTGGGGAGGTAGCTTAGAACCAGGAGACGGACATAGGATACTTTTTATCCTTTTCTTTCTTTTTTTACTTTTTATCATATGTTCGTCATTACGGTCGGCCAAATCTCTTTATTACTTTTATCATTATTAATTAGGGTAGGCTAGGGTAGGTAGGGTAGGGTAGGCAGGGTAGGGTAGATAGGGTAGGGTAGGTAGGGTAGCGTAGGTAGGGTAGTGTAGGTAGGATAGGTAGGGTAGGGTAGGTAGGATAGGATAGGTAGGGTAGGATAGGTAGGCAGTTGACGGGAGCGAAGCCACGGGCACAGCTAGTTAACTATAAATCCAGGTTTCTTCACGATGCTTTCCTTCATCGTTGTCAGCGAAATTCAAAATAAACTTAAAAAAATACATAACGAATTGAAAAAGTCTATTTGAACACACGACCTTAAGCACGCGAAGCGAGGTCTTAGCTACCGGGCCACCACAACATTTATTCACTTTACTTGTGTTATACACGTAAGTTTGAAGTAATTGCTACATTTTATAAAACAACTATTTCTTAATCTCCAGTTTACACATCGACTCCCCTCGAGACTCGCGTCTGTCAAAACACACAACATTAACAAAATTGTCTATTGATGATGACAATTCCAGACACATACGAGTAGCTTTAATGTATTCCGTATGCCGAGCCAAGGATGTAGGCAAACAGGATTCCGGTTGACATTGCGGCTGTTGGCTACTATTGGTCAAAAGGTTTGCTTTCATGATTGACCGCCTTGTTTGATTGGCTACCTTAGAAGACTTCATAAGATGTGGTAGATTGAAGAAGTACTTGTATTTGTTGAGCTGTGCTTTGTAAAACTTGGTGTTAGTTAAAGTAACAAGTATGTGTAATGTAACAGGTGTAGAGTAGAAAGGCAAAAACTTATCTATACTGAAAAAAATGTGCACGTCATTTATCTTTTAGTAAGAACAGCTGTTCATCTTTATAAAAACTCAGACCAATATTAGCTTCCGCCAGTGGCTTCACCCGCGTGTCGTAAATTATAATTATAAATTGTCTTATGTGCTGTTTGTTCCAAACTTTAATCCATCTATGTGCCAAATTTCATCGAGATCCGTTCAGTAGTTTTTGCGGACAAGAGTAACAAACATACAAACTCACAAAATTTCGCCTTTATAATATTATTGTGCACTATTAGTGCAGGCAATAACTGCCTGATACAGCTCCAATCAAAGTCTTGGTTTGGAATTCTGTACAGTCACAATGCTGTACCTAAATCCGTTAAATAAAACAGATTCATTAAGTAAATAAATAACCCTCGTTTTGGCTTCGCCGTAGTCGGGTTAAACGACTAACTTTTACACCCTTCTGTAATGTTGGTATCTTTGCTCAAAATCATTTCAAATTCTCACCCCGGTACAGCCAAATCACCAATATTCAACGTAAGTACTTACGCGAGCCATGCATAGTTCCCGAAACATCTAACTTGCCGACTCACTGCTCCCCAATTTGCATATCTAGACGAATTGTAAACAAACACCTCACAATATATTGTGTGCCCAACTTGGACAAATGGATAGAACTTTGGTAATTAGACGTCTTGTAAGTTATACTATAAATGTGGTTGTTCTAGATTTAGAGATGCTAGATAAACAAAGTAAATTGTTCTAATATTTATTAAGTTTTCAGTACAATCAAATAGTAAATTGCATTAGAAATGTTTTTGTTTTTCACGCTGTGTGTTACCAAACACAACTACAAACATCTACGTGGTGTGTAGGTATTTTTTTATTTTTTTTTTAAACTTTGCCCCACACTAGGATTTGCTTGGGGTAGGTGCGTTTACAAACATATAAACTCACGTACACAACACCTAGAGTCAGAACAACTATCTGTAGGTCATACAAGTATTTGATCCGTGCGGGAATCGAACCCGCGACACGCAGCGCAGCAGTCAATCGCTCAACCACTGCGCCAACCGTGCGCCCGAGTGTGTGCGTGTGTATTTCTGTTATTCAGTATCCCGATAACTACGACAACAATCTGATATACAGGGTGAGTTTTTTAAGTGTGCGTGGATGGCCAAATCCGAAACTATGAGGAATACCGAAAAACACTCAAAGGAGTCACGAGGCCGATTTTGATGAAAACTAAAACAGAAACATTAGATTTTTGAAAAATCAATAATCCCAGCCAGAAATCAAATCAGCTGATTTTGAAAAAAACAACGCACGTTGTATTAACCTGTATTACACCATTCGATAGTGTCGCATAGTATGTATGTATGTATGTTTGTTCCTATGTGGCGTTCTAGAGACCAAACACGTTGGCCGATTTCGATGATTCTCACGTCAATCGATTGGTGTCCTGCGACCCAGCGAGTGTCACTGGCTACATTACAATTGGAAAATAGAAAAATGGCGGATTTTGGGCGCCATATTGTGGGGGTCCAAATTTGAAAAGACACTAAGAATGGTGGAATAATACAGCATGCGTTTTTTTTGTTGTTTTTTTTCTGTTATTTATAATGATTATTCAATAATCTAATGAAGCAGTTTTAATTTTCATCAAAATCGGCCTCGTGACTCCTTTGAGTGTTAAGCTCATAGTTTCCGATTTGGCCACCCAGGCCCACTTAAAAAACTCAACCTGTATAATCGGAAGAAGACTAACAAAAAAACAATTCATATTTTTAGTGGCTATATTGGATGTAAAATCGTGTCCGACCCGACAACCCAGAACAGACTGTCTTGAGGCGATAACATTGAGAGCGCCAACACCACCTAAAGTAGTATAACGCTAGAAAGAAAAAAATTGGATGCAAACCGTTCAGGAGCAAACATACTCTATAACAACATGTCTCCTTTGATAAAAACAGCATATTCCCTCAAATCGCATAAACAAAAGCACGTAGATATTATTTAACTATTCGTTCATCGAACAAGCTCTACAAATCACCCTTTATTCCTCTATAATACCCGCTCAAACAACACTACCTCTTTTACCTATACAGCATCATGAAACTCCACTATAAAAACAAAGATCGGGAACAAAGGCAAATTTATGCCACCATAAAAATCACCTCTGTATACCGAAGCGTAGAGCCTCGCATCAATCAATTACATAAATATAGCCATCGTTTGGCGCGATGCGATATTCCTATTTGCATAGTAATAGTATAGCCTTGCCCTTAATAATGTTTAACCGATGTACTGGCTGGCCAGAAACTAGCAACGTCGATAAAATAGTTCTCATGAATATTAAAAACTTTAAAAGTGAGGTACTGGCGGGGTTCGCTCAGCTCGGTCAACTCTCGCTTAGCTATGGATGAGAGTGTATTTTTGTTTCAATAGTTGAACTGAATCTGTTTTACCTGCACTATGTGGATTGACTACCTGGTGAAGGTGAAAGCGTTGGATGCAGGAATCACACGACTGGTATTTGTCGTGATGCTTTGAGGAAGTCTTTGCCCATCAGTGAATGTTTCAGCTAAATGATATTGATGATAACCCATGCAATGCAGCCTTCAGTGGCACTAGAAGGAGAAAAAAATACCTGTTAGTAACTGGTAATGAGGAGTTTTCATGTCATGTTTTTTAAATATATTTTTTTATTTATTGGTCTATTTCGAATAAATGTTTTCTATTCTATTCTATAGAATTTACCCATTTTGTCATAACGATCGACTAAACTATCCAGAAAAGTAATTCAACTATTGAATTACCCCATTTTTGGTACCTGGCTTCATCCGAAAATCTAATTTACTTATCGCTTATTGATTCTCCCTCTCCCTAGTTTCAAATCGTACCTAAATCCAAAACATTGTTTAAAGTAAAATAAAATAACACGAATACACTACTTACTATTAAGTTGTGAAGAGTCGTGATAATGAACTGGCAGTACTGTCCTGACCGAGTCTTAGGTGAATGAACTCCTAGACAAAAGTTTAGCATTTTTATTAAAGTCTAAGAAAGTACTATTTTGACTTGAATTAAGATACTGCAGTGGGAGTGGTCTTATCTCAATATGCAATGTATAAATCTTGCTTTGTACAAAAATGCGATAAAAATAACTCCCTCTATCTTCTAGCTGGTGCCAGTCAGTAAACTACAAAACAAAAAGAACGCAAAGAGAAGCTTAGCAAAGATAACCATCTGTCACAAAAACGGTTCATAGTGTAATATAGGAACCGAGCACAATCCTGCCTCAATTTCAATAACAATCTCACATAACCTTCCAACTAATACCATACCACATAATAGTAATTCACGGAGCTAAATTGACCGCTACCAACATATTACCGCGTTACTAATTTTCGCCTAATCATAGTCGCATTCAATGAGCCTGTGTGAATGACATCAATCGGTGATTATCTGAACGTGAATAGAGATTCAATATTGGTACAGGTGACGATGCATACAATATTAGGGTTTAACAACAAGACGCCTAATGGGCCTACAGTTCGTGTAATGACTTCATCTAACTACCCATACTTGATATTTCCTCAGATTCCTGTAGAGATACCAACTTGGTTACTAAAGTGTAGATTGCTAGCAGTCACGTCTAGCTATGGGTCTCGTGATCCGCAAAGTAACAAGTTTGTAATACTTTGTAAAGTTTGAAGATTTAATTGGTGGAATAGTTTGCTTTGGAACTGAAATAAAATTTGAACCAGGAAGTTTGGTGAATGTTTTGTTATACGGCTCAATTTTGGAATAACTTTGACACCCGCGTTGTTGAGAGTGACAGGATTAACACAATTTCTAGATTTACAGTCAATTATGAAAGTCCATGACGTCTTTGCTATTTGTGGGCTTCAAGCAGTCGTACATATTCTACTTTCCTTTTCAGTCAAAGCATCCGTACAGTCAATTGTAATATTCTGCTAGACATGGGCTTTTTCTTGTACCCCAAAATTATCACTATATCTCGCAATAATTTCATTAACACTACGTGCAAACAGACCCAGTTCTCACGCCTCACTTCTTCATTTCATTTCCTAAAACAAGAACATCATCAACATTAGTATCACGTTTCCAATAGCTCGACACTGTATGTTATTCGGTTCATAAATTCTACAAGCCGTGAGTAATAGAGTCGCCTGTGTCAGGTTCGTCGACGGCATATATTATGTGGGTTTGCCGTGATACACTCTGTGACTGAATATGTAACTATACTATAGAATAACTAGGCAACTTATTCAGTCGCAATAACCCTTATTACAGTCCCTTTAAGTTTGCATTCGATTGTGTTGAAGGTTTTGGGAAGTTGGTAGTATTCCCGTTCCATGAATGGTACTTAGTGATGTGATAAATATAATATCTAGATGTAGAAGTGTAGATTGGTACAGTTATTTATGTCATGATTTATTAAACAACATTGAGCAATTTCCGTAACGAAATCTGGGAAACCGATGTAGCTTTTTCAATTCATAAGTGCTCTCTGAGTTTGTTTTAGATATTAATGATGTGGGTCAGGGAAAATATTGTGAAAGAACAGAAGTTTTATCCCCAAATCGCCAATCCATCTTGAGCGAAAGTAGCGATTAATGCTCATGCTATATGAGAGGAGGCACTTACCCTAGAGTGGGAAAGTTACAGGCAACATTATAATATTAAACATGCAAAAGCTACAGAGTGCAAATACTGTCAAAGAATTGAATATTATCGAAAAAAAAATTGACCTACATGGCTATGCGTGTGCGGTTTCAAACGTAACAGCTTCGGCTTGGAATGTTGCCCACTTCGTTACCGAAAAGATCGTGAAAACAAATTTTGTTGAAGTTTTTATACCCGAATATGTTCCGATTATGGAATTTGTTGGTTGACCCGAAATGGATCTGTCATAACTTTTACCTACAAATCAATATACAAAAATATTTATTTTCAACTTTCAGTGACAATTGGCAAAAAATGTGACGAACTTGAAAATATTGAATTGATGTTGAACAAAGGTTGGATTCCAGCAGCCTTATTGCGCAATGAATTTGGAAAGAGCAAAGGGTAAAGAGTATGAAAAATCGACCAATTACATGCGAGATGAAAGACGAGATGTGGCTTTCCGTCTATATGATTGGTCGATTTTTCATACTCTCTGCCCTTTGCTCTTTCCGAATTCATTACGCAATATAGCTGCTGTAAATGCAATCCTGGGAAATGCCTAGATAAGTTACGATAGGCATAATGAGATGTGTAACTTGACTAGTCCTCCTGAGAGCTTCTCTTCCACGTTTATGTTACTCACAGCCTAAGTGTGGAACTCTATGCCGGCTTCTGCTAGCATCTGACCCGTCACCCTTTAAAATCAAGTCTGAAAGGGCGCACATCGATAATAACGGACATCAGGCGTTCTTCTGGGCTCGCTCGCTCCATCAGGCCAGATTAAGGACATGAAAAGGCACACCAAGACAAGAAAATACAGATGAGTGCAATCAGTTAAGTAAAGAAGGCTTTGACAGCCACAAAGGTACTCCCAAAATAGACATACTAATTCATTAATTGATCGTCTGTAAATGACATCGTCATTGACTCGAATGTTACAGACAGCTTGTCAACCACAAATACACTAACAGAGTATTGATTAGTCTTCATCAGTTTACTATTCTGATACGTGTATGTTTAGACGAAGCAAGTTTGGACAAGATGTTTGTATAACTTGGTAACTGACGCTTTGAACAACAGAGACGCCAAGACGGCATCTAAAGTTTGAAAGGATGTTTTATCATATAAATAGAAAATGATGCTGCAGCTACCCCTGGATAATCTAATATGATCCAGATAATTAATTAGTTACACAGTTAAGCCATAGGTAACATGGCTTAAAATATAATTTATATTTGGTTTACGCAGGTAATAGGTATTGTATTGTTATACTCAGGGAGCCCAACACCATATATAGTCTGTGAGTATCTTGGGGACTCGCATAATATTGGATTATTCAGTGGCTTTAGAGCTTTTGAATAGTCAAATCAAAGTATTTGATCGATTTTATCATATCACTACATAAAATGTAAAATGTTTGCTAGAACTTTCGTTAAATTTCAGCGAAAAAAAAAGCCTAAAGGAAGCAATTTTGCTCAACAATCACCATAACCTTTTTTACAATCATATCCTCTAAAAAAACAAACCACCACTACAACACGCAAAACTTAAACAACATATTTTTCATTGTCTCTTCCTGACATGGACGTCACCTACAAAAACAACGCATTTTTCCTCTCCCATCGCAGTGTCGGACTTAGAACCGACATGTGGGGACAACCTGAAAGCTTTGTGTATGGAATTTTCGTCAAACAACATTGACAGCGCTGCGCTGGTATCGAATATCGTGACATAGACATACATAAAGGGTAGCCTTGGTATAACGGTTTGTATTAGTATAAGGTTTTATCTTGGTGTTGCTATGCGAGGCCAAATTGGGGACATTCTAAAATTCATAATTTTGAATATGAACGTGGATGGGTATAATTATAACAAGGAGAAGGCGAATTGATTAAATAATTGAAAGGCTTCATTGAAATGTTTCCTTGAAATTTATTTGAAAAAATGTTTTATTTTTTTAATTTTGTTATTTCACATTAGGTTAACTAGTATAAAATAATTATTAAAAACTTAGAGGCTTAGTAACTTATCGTTTTTAAACTACATAATTAATCTAGTAGTAGACACACATCGATCGAAAATCCATCGAAATACGTAAATATAACACGCTATCTTGCGAAAATCCCGATTTAAAGAGTAAATTGCGCATAATTTTTGAACTGCTGAACCGATTTTCATCAAACATAGCTAAGAACACACTCAAGTTACCTATAAACGAAAAAAAAAACTAAATTAAAATCGTGACTTAGGAGTTGCGATGCTACAGACAGACACAAAAATTTACTGCAACACACGTCAAACTTATAACACCCCTCCGTTTCAGTCAAGGGTAAAATATTATTTATCTTAATCAAATTAGCCTATGACACTCAATAACAAAGTAGTTTTCTACTGGTGAAAGAATTTTCAAAATCGGTTCAGTAGTTCCAGAGATTACTTCCTACAAACAAATTTTCAAAATTTATTATATTTTATTGTACAAAATGTATTAAATTTATTGTACAACACTTAAATAATTACAGGACAAAACATCATTAAGATCAGTGTACAATGCGCGGTCTTATCGCACAGGGTAATCTCTTACAGACAAAATTAGAAAAAAAAATTACTTCTTTATAATATTATAAGTGTAGATTGATTGACTGAAAATATGTTGCAACGGCCCCAAAAAATAATGAATCGTAAATATATTTTTAAAGCTGCTTTTAATTAACTAAAGAGTAAGAAATGTCATATTGCTTTTTAATACTTAACTAATGAGATGAAACACGACGCTAAACACGGTGAAACATCGTAAGGAAACCGACATGTTCTGGAATAAAAAATTCGAAGACATGTGACATCCACTAACCCGCACTGGGCCCGCGTGGTGGATTAAGGCCCATTCCCTCGCTCACAGGGAGGAGGCCTGTTCCCAGTGGGCACATTCAAAAGCTGTTGATGATGATGATGATAATACACCAAGTTTCAGCTTAATCGGATGCCAGCAAGTGCTTGAAAAATCGATTACCAGTTGCCGGACACACTTTCGAAAGCAAGGTAATATAGAGCTTGTAATAAATAGGCATCCTATACATGCCCAGCAGAGGATGATGTTTTACACGGAACACCTCAAAGGATTTTTTTGCTGTACGAGTATATAAGCATTGCTAACACAATACAAGTATTGGAAATGATTTTAAATAACAACCCACTTTTCAAACAGATTAGTTATCACAGCACAGTTTTTCACATAACTGCGGAAGGTAACCCATTCCATATTAGTTTAATGGGTTTATGGTGATGATATTATTATTTTGAGTTATTATTACATTTATCATTTTGGGTTTGATCTTGTGTTGTCATGAGTGAAAGTTGTCTATTGACTTTTAGATATTTTCTTTAGAGTTCCCTTATTACCTCTAAATACTCTTTTGCTCTCATTCCTATTCAGCTGGGTTCCGCACAACATTTCTTCTTCATCCATACCTACTTCTATATGAATAATCACCAACTTCCTAACCTCTCTTTTTCACATAAAAGATTTATAGTTTTTTTGGTATTCCCATACACTTAAAGTCCTAATGACAACGCTTCTCGTATCTTTTTCTCTAGTAAGTATTCAAATAAAAATCACTGTAACGTTGATTTGGGTTCAGGGTAAATACAACACAAGATTACAGTTGACAATTAGTTTTAAGGGTTTAATTTGAACCTGAACAGAATCACAATTAAAAACCCGACTGCTTAAAAAGCGAACTAAAAAGACGTGAACAAGATGAACATCATGCTGTGCAGTCGGAGAATAAATATTCAAGATCTGACTGACCAAAACCAGATGTATCCTCCGACTGCACAGCAAGATTTTCACCTGGTTTACGTCTTTTTAGTTCGCTTTTTAAGCAGCCGGGTATTTAGATTTTTTGAATTAACTTGTTTTATTTACAACTTTACAGTTATTTTTTATTAGAATTAGGTACAAGTAAACATATAAGTCTTTTATATTTTTGAAATAACCTATTAAAACCCTTTGATACCCCACACGATAGGTTTGGACGAAAAAAAAATTGGGGGACCCCCCAAAATGGCGTCCAAAATCCGCCATTTTTCTATTAACCAATATTAATCCAGGCAGTGATACTCGCAGGGTTAAGACACATCGATTGACGTAAGAATCATCAAAATCGGCCAACGCGTTTGGTTTCAGGAACGCCACATTGGAACAAACATACATACATACATAGAAAAATAAACAAATTACCTCATTCTGCAGTCGGAAAAAAAAGGGAGAGGTGTCATAAGGACACCCGGTTGGAAAGGAGATCAATTCATTAAATTTACAGTGTTTCAGTTTCGGAAAATATGACAAAACTGAAACAACAACAACACATCTGATGCTCAGTGTAAACACACAATAGCGGCTGCTAGCATAGGTTCTGTATGTATCTAGTCAGCGCGCGCTCGTATGTCTTTGGTTTTCTTCCTCTAGCGGGAACAATCTCTCCCTAGTAGGATACACTATTCTGGGTACCAATCACATCAAATGAAGCCTTTACGTTTAATTTATGATTAAATTCCATAAAAAACATTATTAGTAGATACTGATTGACGAAGCAAACGCACGCCCTTCCTTTTCACTCCAATGAATTGACATCTCCAGCGCAATCAATATTAAAACTCTCATCATCATCATTTCAATCGAAAGACGTCCACTGCTAGACATAGGCCTCCCCCAGGCGTCTCCACATTGACCGATCCCGTGCGTCTCGCATCTAGCGTATTCTCGCAACCTTAACCAGATCATAGGTCTACAAATTCTAAATTAAATAAATGTGTTCCCTTGAATAGCAAACAAATGAAATCGAAACGATATTCTTCTACAATCCTGAAACATAATCGGAATTGTATACAATCGTTGACTAATAAAAAAAATATGATATTATATATTTAAATCGTGCCACACACAAGTCACGCAGAATCTGAGCAACTGATTTTATTTTAATTATCAAGCAATGCACCTGTCATGTTATCTCTTCACCACCCTTGGTTGACTGGTAGAGAATGCCTAAGGCATTAAGTTGGCCTTTGTACTTTTTGTGCATGAAGTCTAAATAAATAAATAAACGCGCAGACAAATGTCAAACAGTCAAAACAAGTATTATATTATTTTAGTAAAATGAATCAGTTCAGAGTGAAACAATTACTTCAAAGTGCAGTTCTTAATCGGTTTTACAACCTAGCGATGATGTGGGAATAAAGAAGTGTCAAAAGGGATGGAAGAAGTGCACCTTGGTTACGAAAATTGGTAAGCTAAGAATTTTCTAACAAAGATTCTCCTCGAACATCACCTCATCCTTTATTTCAACTTCTACTATAGTAGTCGTGCGATGAGAAATTATATTCACAGCTTTATGTCAAAGACACTTGAACTCCCCAAGAATATAGTGAAACAGAATGACACCAAAAAATAAACCCACATTAAATTAATAACAGCATCTCAGGAAATTGTAATAGTCTGCCTTAATAATTCTGGCATTGTGTTGGCGGTCCGTTGCTCGACGTTCCTGATTATATTTAAGGAAAACATCTTTGTAGGGATTTTGGTAAGAATTTATTAAAGCCTCCTCGGTCCGTGTAAGGTTTATTAAATGAATCATTTTGAATGAAAGCTTCGAAGACTTTTGTTTACGTCTTTTCTTTGTTAGTTGCTCAATTGATTCTGGAATTTGATTGTTGTGTGTGTGTTATTAATTTTATGTTACTAAAGTATTACCACATAAATATGTGGGAATATTTTATCACATCTCAATGGTGTCCACTACTGAACATAGGCCGCCCCGAAGTATCGCAACATTTACCTGTCCTGTACGTCTCGCATCCAGCGGAATCTCGACTTTTTAACTGCCAGATGACCGATAAACAATACATTTTCTATTGTGCCTCATTGTCTGGCAGTTAAGGAGTCAACCAGGTTATCGGTCGGTCGACCGTCCGTGTGGGAGGCCTTCCAACGCAATATACGAGTAGGAGTAGCTTATGTATAGTTTTGTGATGTTTGTAGTCTTGGGTCTTTGTAAAACACAACTATTTATTTATTATAAGGTACACCAACAGCATTACATACAAAACAGTTTGTAGCTAACAATGTTAAAATATAGGTACTGGTATGTATGCCTATCGACAGGTATAAGCAGCCACAGATAATGTAATACTACGCAGCTTACACCATATGAGCAGCAACACTAATTATTGGATGTAATTACTTTGCATCAATCATATTATCAACGATATAAGTGCACTTATAAACTTCGGATTAAATAAATGTGTTGTTTATTCATAGGCGTTTTTTCCATTGAATTCATCTTCTTCAACCTAGATTTACCCAAAGTTGAGTGAGTTGACGTCATCGCCTCAATTGTATTACACTTTAGCCGGTCTTCGGGCTCGTGTTTCAAACTCTTAGGTCCCTATAATAGTTAAAATCCGCGATTAATTACTTCTCTGAATATAGAATAGAAATACTTTATTGTTTACCAAAAAAAAAACACACAAAACCACCATACGGCAACCTGGTTGTTAATTGGAAACAACGTGCCTTTCAAAATCAATCAGTAAGGCATATTCACTATCAAAAATCATATCGAGGGAACTCTTGCATTACCGCGTAACTTTTGGAAACTGCGCAACTGGAAGACAATTATGCATTTAGGGGAAGCGTTGCCAAGTCCCAAGTATTTTCCACCCTCATATTTTATGTAAGATTTCTTTAGCACGAGCATATCCCAGATCTCTATAAACAAATTCATTAGCTACCTTGTATCTAAGTTGCTAATTGAAAAGTGAAATTTAAATTTCACAAGTTTTGCCTGCTAACATCGTTTTCTTTGGCTTCGTAACTCGTCCTGAAGAAGTTTGTGGGTGTCGTTGGGTTATTATTTTGTTTGTGAGCTTTCTGACGATACAAAGTTTAAATTAGTGGTGGTATATTTATGTGGGGATGTAAAGTAATAAAAATACTCGTACCTAACAATTTCTGGTTACACAAAAATCCTGTTCAGATAGGTAAAACCTAAGTAGGTTATATCCCGAACCATATATTTGGTTTTTACAGAAAATTATGATAAATAAAAAAGACGAACAAAAATAAATACCAAAATAACGAGTACATTGTTACTAGTATGATATATCAATACCAAAATACAGTAATAGAAGAGCTATCGAGTAACTGCTTAATTTTCACAGTAACTGAAAAGGTTTCTCACAAAACTGCGACTCAATATTATTTCACTCAAGGCCAGGATTCCAACAATCTGCTAAAGAGGGCAAGTAATAAAATTGTTTTCGTGCAAAGACGAAAATAGAAACACAGTAAGGTAAACATTGCTGAGAAGTAAGAATGGAGTGCTGAAAAACACATTTAATTGGACTTGAAATAATAGGTATATCTAAAACCAAAATGCAAAAAACACATAATAAAAAACATGCAAACCTGAAATTGCAAAAAAAATCTGTTCCGTTCGTTCACATAATTCAACAAAACGAAATGACAAAAATGAGCAGAAAGAAAAAAGCACCAACGTAAACGTATAACTAACTCACAAGGGTAATGAAAATAAAATTATGGTTTTTTTCCACAAAACTGGAACGAAACCGACCTCAATCGCAGTTCGACGCATGTAAGGGGTGAATTAAACCGGTGAACGTCAATACCCCGCCGACACGGGCACAGTAATTAGATTCCGACGCGCTGTTTGAGCGGATAAAAATGATAAAAGAAGGAACAGCATGTATATGAAGTGTGTTTAGGTTGATATGTAAATAGCAGAGCTATTTACTTATCAATCTAAACAACACACGAATGTTTTTTTGGAACCGGTGATTGGATGTCACATATTCTTAAATTGAGGGGCAAATAGAAAATTTGTTACTTTTTTAGGCTCTTCAACTCTCTTAAGGCGATATATACGCCCCAATGTAAACGCAGTACTGGCCGTGCGCCCGCTCGATTCCAAAATATCAATATCAATTTTGAACAGCTTTGTTTGCAATATATTACTTGATTTACATATGCTATGTCAGTAATGAAGAAATTCCAGCCATCATTTTTTCTATTTAAAAATATTTTAAACATCCAAGTCGTTTTTGAGGAGTATTCAAAAGTTGCGAAAAATATCGTGTTGCTAATTATTTTTTTAAGCAAAACTATTTGTTATACGAAAAAACCATGTTTAAAAAATAATGTACATGAAACAACAATTTTTTTTTCAATCCTTTTAACCTAGGCGTTACTAAGGAGTATGCTTTAGAAAGTTACCGTTTTACGGCACTAAAACCTAGAGTGAAATATGATTTATCGTTGTAAATTTCCTGCTGGGTGTTTCAATTACAAGTCTTGTACAATGTTTTCATAAATTGTTGATGTTTGTACACTTTTGAAAATGTTTGTACACTAAAAGAAAGTTGACTTGTGAAAGTGTACAAACATTTTTATTACAAATGTACATTCAAAAGTCGACAGTAAAAATCACTTTCACCGATAGGCTCAGCTGTTGTTACATCCAATTAACTCTTAAGTTCTTAATTATAATTCGTTTTAGGGCCGATTTTTCAATAGTCAGATAACTTTTAATTGAGGAATAAAAATCTCGGTTTGACAGCTTTTGTATAAAGAATATGTCAAACAGACATATTTATTCTTTTGATAAAAATTATCTGGCTATTGAAGAATTGGATCTTAGTAAACACTTAAATTCATCAAATCTCGGAAATGTCTGACTAGCAGGTTCTAAATTATTCATATTCTCAGTGAATTCAAATATCATTTGATAAACAGCGTCGAGTATCGTAACAATAAGGCCCATGGTGCAAAGATAATTCTATCTGTCACTTGTACTATTATTTATTCTGTGCTATCACTAAGGAGTAGCTACCTATCAAACACTATTTTACCTCACAACTAACGTCTCCACTTCACCCGACTACTTGTTTTCCTCAATTTAGGTCACTGTGTTGACTTACTAACACGCTCCTAAACCTAGATCAGCATTTCTAAAGACCTGTCCTAATCCGTCCTACGCAAAGTCGTCCAACACAAAGTAACCAAAGCATCTATCAAAACAAAACTGACGAATCACCTCTCTGACCTCCCTAGTTCCTAAAACCAAGAGACTAACTAACAAATAGACTAGCCATATTTATTTTAGTCATTGTCCCAAAATAATGTGACAAGAGGTTCTAAACAAAGGGTTATTCGATGCGATGGCGATTCAAACAATGACAAAATGCTACTAAAAATGACGTGACATTTCGATAACGCTTGGTAATCTTATCAAACACTAACGCGACGCTTTAGTTGATAAAATGTCACTGTTCTTAATGCCTCAGGGGCGTTGACGATTATCAGAGGCCCAAAATATTACAGATTCACTTGACATTTTGGCTGAGCATTTGAAAGTCAGTCTTATACATTTCAGAATTTTGACAATGGTTTACCCCTGATAAGATGTTACTTTGCCTAAGCCCTCAGCTAACAGAACTGCAACTGTCTCAAATGAAACAGTTTTCTCTCCTTAGTGGATATATTTAACCAATGTCCAATAACTGAAAAAACAGTTTTTCTAAGTCATCAAATATGCCATAAGATAGTAGATTGCAGTGTTTGTCTGTATTATTGCCCCGTCTGTGAGTTTCGTAAGACACAACCGAACAATCGGCCCGTTGTTTACGTCAAAAGAAGGAAAGCTGTTATCAGAATAAGTCGTCGGTATAAATCAACCTCTAATCTTGTTTGTCAGTGGTGATCGAACGACTGTTTTTGCATGTTAGGTATCGTAAAAGGAATTCGGTTGCGCCGTATTTGTAAAGTCGTAATTTGGTCCGGTTGGAGAGAGTTTGTTTCCGGTTTTTTTTTGTACCGACCATTTTTGTGATACGGGTATTATCGGAGACATAATATGCTATCATAATCTAGGTTTTCAATATCAAGTTATGAGAAGTCGTATCTGATCGTCTGAAAGACAATTCAAGTATTGTGTAACGTCTCATGGAAAAGAGCAATGCAATTAAGAAAATATCAGACTTGCAGAAGTATTATTATAACAACAAATTTAAAAAGGTTATTAAAACAGTTGGTTCATGTTTTCTTTATTTCATTCTTTTGCGAGTAGAATGGAAAATTCTGTGATAAGTAAAAATAAACATTGAGAACATGTTTCTGGTTTTCATACACACATATATCAGAAATATTCGAATATCCTGAAATACTGTTGACATTTCGAAAGCCCGAGTTTCTAGATTTGCTTTGAGCTACACACATGAGAGAAAATGAATAACAAAACACACCTTTACTTACTTGCCATAGGAAATGTAGTTTTAGACTGAATACAAGATTTGATGTTCTTTCGGAAATGTTATGAGATTTGCTTTGGAAGATTTAACTTAGTATTTTTTTATTATTATTATTGATAGGCTCGCGCTTGACCACTATCTCTCCTGATGGTAAGCGATGAAAACATGTCATGTTTTTCTTATTGGTGTAGGTAAATTATAAGCGAATATACAACATTTTGGGTGGAAAATGAAATTATTTAAGAGACTTCTTTTACTGAAAGAAACTCCAATATAAATATTTAAAAAAATACGAATAAAACGTACGTACCTGTTGTTTTACGTACGTACCAGCAAAAAAAAAATATAAACGCATAAACTGCTGAAAATATGAAATTTTCAGCAGAAGGAAGGCTATTTACACTTCACTCCGCCTGAGTGTTGTAGTAAAACAAAATAGTGCGTACAAGTTGATGTTGCCAATTTAGTCGGGACTCTTTGGTATATATTTTTATGGGGCAAGTTCAGCAGAAGCTTATGTTGTTTTTGTAATCGCGTTTATCGTTGGATTGTCTTGTTTGTTGAGCTATGTCAGTTGCTTTGTTTAGTTCTGATTTGGTATATTCTACAAGTTTAATGTTATTGTCTCTTGACGAGGACAATCAATCAAAAGGCCAATTATCTTAATTATCATCATCATCATCATTTCAGCCATAAGACGTCCACTGCTGAACATAGGCCTCCCCCAGGCGTCGCCACATTGACCGATCCCGTGCGTCTCGCATCCAGCGCCTTCCCGTAACCTTAACCAGGTCATCGGTCCACCTAGTGGGAGGCCTTCAAACGTATCGTCTTCCGGTTCGCGCTCGCCATTCCAGAACTTTTCGGCCCCATCGGCCATCCGTTCTGCGAGCAATTTGCCCTGCCCATTGCCACCTAAGTTTGGCAATTCTTCGGGCTATGTCGGTAACTTTGGTTCTCCTGTGGATATCATCATTTCTGACGTGATCACGCAAGGAAATTCCGAGCATAGCCCTCTCATGTGACCCCGTGTCAAGCTACGAAGGATACTAATATAACTAGACAAAAATTCATTTGTTTTTTTTTAATAATAATTTCAATATTTGCGATATATTTTGACAGAATCCTATCAAAATGGTAGAGATGTTTAATGACAACACCACAGGCTTTCAAAACTTCAATGAGATAAAGTATATCTATTGTGTTAACCATGTCTTTCTCATCCGCCTCGATCTGTGAAGAAGTTAAGAAAGTTTAAAAGGTTTCCCCACAAGTTAAAACGGAAAAATAAGTTACTTCGGCGGACGAAAGCTTGCAGTCTGTTACTCTTGCAACATGTAGTGTCACTTGCAGTTGTTGTCTCATGAGAGTCGGCCTTTTTTGTCTTTCGAGTCATTGGGTTTCAACTTTTTGAGTTCAAATATCGAAATGGAACGAAGAAACATTTTTTTAAAATAAAATAACGTACGTTAACTATATCTCATCCTATCAATTTGCAAACCTTATTTAACGCAGTTTCAAAAAAACTGCACGTCGGCCGATTGCGTGTCAGTCTTCACATTTAGGATTCCGCACCAAATGTTAATTATTATTATTATGTATATTGGTATTTGTTGGTAAAATATATGTAATATCAAAAGAACGTTATCACCACATTTCAAGTTCATAGGTAAAGGTTCATAGTAAAAATTGTGACAGGCGACGAACGGCCGGACACGTGAGTGACAGCAATAGGACTGCCTCTGACCCTTCCGGTACGGAACTCTAAAATTTAAAAAGATATTAAATGAAACCATTTCAACAACCTGTTTTTTTTAAACTATCTTTTTCTCGCAGCTTCACTACCTGCCTCGTAGTAACTGTGCGTTTTATCGTATTGTAAAGTTGCCTGTGGCACTTAGCAATGATGTAGTTATCAGTGAATGAATTTTCGTAATCGGCTTCGTACTCTCAGAGATTATCTTTTTAACCAACTTTCCAAAAAGGAGGAAGTTGTATGTTCGACTTTATGTATGTCTTTTTTTTGTCTTTGTTCACCGATATCTCCGTAAATTGGGGACCGACTTTGAAAACTATTTTTTATGTTTGAAAGTTTGTGTTCCGTAATTGGTTCCATTTTAATTTGGTGCAGATCTGAAGAAGAACTTTGAAGATATACAACAGAACTCTTCAATAGATAACGGCAAATCTTTCAGGTTTGCTGCAATCGCAAGTCTGTTTATTATTTATACCATTTCATAACGCTCTAAAGGGGTACGTAGATGTGTACAGTTCACCTTGGTACATTCTCATTTCACCGATAATGTCCAAGTTTCATGATATTCGGGTAATCTATTCTGGCATTATAGGAACCTTTCTAGACAACTTGGCTATTCGGTGGCACAACTAAAAAACGAGAAATTAAAAAAAAAATCTACTGACTTTCAAATAAAAAAGTGAAAAATAACTATCATTTCGGAAATTGGGTGTCCATAATACAAAAAATTGATACCCGCGAAAGACACCGACTTCCAAAAATAAAGTTATTTTTCACTTATTTATTTGGAAGTCTGTAGTAATTTTTTGTAAGTTTTTTTATTTATACAAACAGTATGATCGGTGGATGGATGGAATTTAGATGAGTCGAAATCACTTTGCTAAAACTCACACAAGCAACTCACTCCAAATTCTGTGTGTTACTAGTTTAAACTGTATCCAATAGAAATTGGAACCTGTACGACGGAAACCGATTCCTCACACGAATAAATCTGTAGGATCTGTATCGTAACTTGGCGTAGAATTTAATATCCAGGCTTACTCCTGCGTGTAGACAGCTCTCTATAGACTCGTCATAATACCAGGTAGAGTGAATACTGAATATCCTTGGAGAACGTGTCATATCTTGGCGAATATGAAATATTTTGGGATTAAAAGTAGTTCTTCGAATAGTATATGTAATAATGTAGATAAGTATATAATATTGAGTTTTAACTCTGGGTTTGCCGTTTAGTATAGCTAATCCCTTGAAATGTGAAAGTGTTTACATGTTTTTAAATCAACTACCACAACGGCTGAATGGATTTGGATGAAACACAGCGTACGGCATCATAATCATTCTATCAACAAAACGGCGAAATTGTTGTATTCCAAAGCCACATGGAGTATAAAAAATTCTTGCATTTGAGAGTGACTTCGCATTGTATAAAAGTAACATAGTATGTCCAACTGCAGAACATATTTATATCATAATGTATTCAATCATTGGACCGTGATTGGTTAACAAACCTACGAGTGAACACACCGACTTTTACATCACACTAATCAGGCATTTCACACTAATATTAAAAAGGCGAAAGTTTGTGAGTGTGTGTATGTGTGTTTGTATGTTTGTTACTTTTTCACGCTCAAACAGCTATACGGTTCTGGAAAAAAATTGGCACAGAGATAGATTATAGTCAGGAATAGCACATAGGATACTTTTTATCCCGGGAGTACATTCCCTCGAGATAATTTTCGTCTATCACGGGCGAAGCCGCGGTCAGAAAATACTTTTTAATATTAGTAGACTGGGATTAGGGGCAGCAATAAGTAATCCATAGGTACCATTAATTTTGTGGTAGGTGCTCATTTAGATAAATAGACCTTCATTTATTCTACTCTTAATTGACTCCAATTGCGAGCTTTTTTTATGCTTTCTCAGATCTCGAGCAAAACAATGATTACCTACTTTCTTAAAATGTCCATACATTTTCTTCCTTGACAATATAAATTAGTTTTGCGCGACTGAGCAGATTTATAATTGTCCCGAAAATTATTCATCCCTCTTTTCCTTAATGCATTGTGGGATGGCGAATAATTAGCGGGCACTTTTTCCAGTTTTAATTGATCACGCGAAATTACCTGACGTTCTTACTAATTAGGAGTTACGACTGGACTGAGGTAGTGTTGTGATCGGAGTTCTTGTTTTTTTAAGAAGCTTCTATTATTGAATAATTGGTAAAGTGGTGTAAATTAATTAATTATATTGTAAGTAAATTAAGTAGCAGTAGTATTCTCTAGTAAGTAGTGTAATTCAATTATATAAATTCTAAGAAAAAATCATGTGCAAATCTCTCGAATTGCATCGCATTGCGTCCATGTAAACATGCTTGCTATTTCGCAAACCCATCTTAAATTTAAAAAAAAGTAAATGGGTTTTGTACGTTTTTTTTATATCAGGACGCAAACTATGATGGAATTCTTACATAACATTTCCTTTATAGTAAAACAAACAACAATGGTTTATTCTCACTGATCCCGAAAATTATTTATTAATACAATAAAATAAATACACCTGGTGCCCAAAATATTTGGCCAACATTAATAACGAAGATAACAACTTTATATATTGCAACGTAATCAGTATAATTCATTCGCAAAATCAACAGTGAGTGCGATCTTTTCTCTAAAAGTTCTCTTAGAAATGTTCCCTGCAAAGGTATAAATTAGATTCTTTATCAGTTTGTGGGGAAAGTTTACTATCTAAAGGTTTGTTTTACTGCGATGGGCGACTACGTAAATTGAAAAATAAGAGTTGCAAGGTCTGTGGAAATAGCAAATATAGAGACTAAAAGTTTTTGCGCGTTAATTGTCGAAGTAATATAAGTTTTTGTTTGTTTATCTGCACGCAATGGAATTGGACGTTAAGTTATGTTAACGCCACTGTCGCTTGTATCTGAAATTGTATGAATATACGGTAGTTTGTGCTTACGATAGGCTCGCGTTTTACCACTATCGCGCCTGATTGTAAGCGATGATGTGATCAACAGAGAAGCAGGCTTGCTGAGAAGTAACCTTTTCACTCTGAAAGACTTAAAGTGTTGTGTTCCCTGATAGCTACAACTTTAGCAGGGAATTCCACACATGTAGTTAATTCTTCGTTCCATCTTATATTTCGAATTTTATACCTTTATCTATTTTGTTTTAATTCCCATAGGATTCTACAAGAACCGTACTAATATTACGGTTTTTTTTTCCTGTAACTCTCAACAATGGTGAAATTTCTTTGTAATTTAAATTTGTAGGAGAAGAGTGCCTGCAATTGGCTCAGCATTTCCAAAGATTTGTTTACAAACAAAAACAATTTTCTTCTGTATAATACTAGAATAGGTTTATTGACCTGTTTGTTAAATTGTAAAAAAATTATATCCGTACGGCGTAAACGCAAGATTCAGTTGAAAACCACCGACCATCTATGTACTAGTTGTCTGGCAAATTGCTAAACTGGAGTTAGCTAGACCTATTTGACGCAGCCGTGAGGCACTTGTTCTCATGTCTTTTGTTTCATTCTTTTTCCGATTTTTTTGTTTCTTTTGTCCAGAAACTTGCTGTGGGCTTCTAAGTTTGTGCTGAATTATTATTATTTTCTTTCTTTAAACTCCTTCATACTATCTTCCAGTGTAGCAACTAATCTCACTCGATTAAGCATTTGCATCTAGATCAAATTACCCAGAACAAGTCTATCTCGACTTAATTGAATCCCATCAAATCTTCTTCACAGGATCAAGGCTTTTCTTAGCTAAATAACAATTCTTGTTTATCTCTGACTTAACAATGGGACAAGTCGTTTTCAGTTTGTATCCAAGCGTGTTATGGAATTCGTTAAATAAACGCTGCAGTTAGTTGGAAACTATTTTGTAAAGGTATTGGAAAAGTAAGTGTTTTGATGTAATTAATGTATTTATTGATGTTTTCTCTTAGTAAAAAATACATTTAAAACAAAAACAGAACCCAAAAATGCAACACGTTCAATTTTATAATAGAATTTAGTTCTATAAAATATAGCAATTGAAAAGCAAGCTTTACATAAAACACAAGGATTTTTACCAGAAATATTTAAAAAAATTAAATACCGGACCTCAAATTTCGGTCGACCCACAACCACCACTGGAATCCTATTTCGTATAACCCTTTACAAAATATCGAAAATTGAAAGGCAATAATTCGTTTGAATAAAAAACGGTGGACTGATATTTTTTTGGTAAATATTTCGTTCATTTTATCGGCATTAATATTTTTTAAGCACTTTTTATTTATTTATGCACCATAAAAAAACGTATCTTTGGCTTTTTTCCCGGCAGTGTATCTCTAAATTTCAATACTTTAAAACTGAATCAACATTGTTTACTTTTTTATACCATTTGCTAGCAGCACGTTTAGTTCTATAGCTATGAAAGTAATAAAATTACATAATTATACCTTATAGTACTCCAGAATGAATTTCGACTACGATCTGCGCGGGATATAGCGTTTGCATTTTTGTTTAGTTCACTCCAAAACCAATAGATGGCGTTGTTCATTCTTCTCACTCCGCTGAATGGCGATGTTAAGATTTTCTGCGATTTCATGACCCCCTTTGTACATGTACATATCAAAAACTAACGATCCGCCCCGGCTTTGCCCCTGAAAAATTATCAACAAAATCCTTCCTCGTTTCTCATTCTTTATATTGGGGATAACCGTTTTCGAGTTTATCCCGTATAAACGCGGTGGGGATCTTTATTTTATAATATGTAGTGGTAATATTTTTTTCTCGTTCTGAGCTTTGCGTTTTCATTGATGCAAACTATAAATGCCTTGAAGGCTCACAGGCCTTTTTGGGCATTTATACACTCACTCTCTTAGTCCATTGGGACGGCAATCCATACAATAAGAAGAGAGAGAGAGAGTCTGAAAGTTTGTCAACTCGATAACTCTATAAAATTAACTAACTCAATAAAATTATAACATAATGGTATTATGTTTTAATGTTTGACTTTATTTAATGAATCCAAACATATATTCGTCCAATTTCGATCGGACATTAAAATTAAGTACATTGAATTATTATTATTATTATTATTATTATATACTTTATTGTACACCACAAAAAACATACAGGACAAACATTAAAAAAAAAACAAGTGTACAATGGGCGGTCTTATCGCACTAGGCAATCTCTTACAGACAACCTTTGGATGGACTGAGCAAGAGGAGATGAATTTAGGGCTGTCAGTGTACAATATATCATAAATAATATTACTTACACATAATAAAATAAAATACATAAATACAATACTATATAATATACTAATAAATATCAAATATATGACAGAGAAAGGAGAAGAATACAAATTATAGTGAGAGGTAATGCTCCTTTACCATTTTCTTAAATGTTGGCAGTGTTTGAGCACGTCTTATTTCAATAGGTAATACATTCCACAACCGAGCAGCTTGAATCGTAAAAGATTTGTCAAAGAAGGAAGTGGAATGCATACGAATACTCAATTTTAGATTCTCCGATGATCTCAAGGACTTAGAATGTGTGTCACAGAGGAACTGAAAGCGTTCTTTAAGATAAAAAGGAGTAAGAGGATTGAAGAGCACATTATAAAGCAAAGAAAGTATGTGGGCATTCCGGCGAAGGCGAATAGGAAGCCATTTGAGCTTAATACGGAATTCAGAAACGTGATCATACTTGCGCAAGCCAAATATGAACCTGATACAGAGATTTTGAAGTCGCTCAAGCTTGTCCAATTGGTCTTGGGTGAGATCAAGATAGCTGGCATCAGCATAGTCCAGAATAGGAAGGAGAAGAGATTGTGCAATAGCAATTTTAGTGGTTACGGGAAGAAAATTACGAAGTCGTCTCAGGGAGCCCGCAGATGCAAACAGTTTACGACTGACTTCCTGCAGTTGTTTGGTCCAAGAAAGTGTGCTGTCGATATAAATCCCCAAGTTCTTCACAGTGTGAGTTATAGGAATACTGGTGTTGTTAAAAGAAACCTGGGGAAGTGTCGACCAATCAATCTTAGAGACAGTCCGAGAGCTACCAACTATAGTCACTTGAGTCTTCGTCGGATTGATCATCAGGCCAAACTCAGAGCTCCAGTCACCTATTCGAGCCAGGTCATTATTGATCGTCTCAATGGCATCAGGTAACTCTCCAAGAGGGGCTTGGGTATAAATTTGGAGATCATCAGCATACAGGTGGTAGAAAGAAGAAAGTCGTTGAGTGATAGCATTAATAAAGAGTGCAAAGAGAAGAGGAGATAAAACGCCACCCTGCGGCACACCGGCAGATGTGTGACACCAAGAAGAGAAAGATTCATCAGTGCAAATACGCTGCCGGCGGCCAAACAGGTAACTATGAAACCAGTCAATAACCGGAGGAGATATGTTAAAAGAGCATAGGACGCCAAGTAAAATATCGAAGTCAACCGTATTGAAGGCATTGCTAAAATCAAGCAGAGCAAGTACTGTTAACTTTCCCATTTCCATGCCTGCCCTGATGTCGTCCGTAATATTAACAAGTGCTGAGGTAGTGCCGTGTCCACGTCGAAAACCAGATTGATAAGGATTTAGCAGATTATGTTTGGAAAGGAACGTGCTGAGTTCATGGTGGACAAGCTTTTCAAGGACTTTGGATAGAAAAGGAAGAATAGAAATGGGACGGTAGTCAGAAAAGGATGCAGGATGAGATTTTTTTGGTAAAGGAATAATTTGGGCATCTTTCCAGGCTTGTGGGAAGACACCACTGGAAACAGAGAAGTTGAGGATGTAAAGGATGACTGGAACAATATTATCAAGGATGGGGATGATCATCTTACGGCTGACACAGTCACTACCAACAGCGTTGGATGAAATGGAAATAATACTCCTTTTAACATCACAAGCAGTGAATTGACTTAAGACAAAAGGGGAATAATCAGGTATCGGAAGATTTGAAAGATAACTAAGCGTAGCAGCTTTAGTGGTCCCATTCAATAAGGGCGAAGTAGAAAAATGAGTGTTAAGTAAATTGAAGTCCAAGTCTTTTGGAATCGTGTCATGAGACTTCTTTCCGACACCTAATGTTTTGAGAAATTTCCAGATCTTGGCTGGATCACCGTTTTGAACTGAATTATGGATATTTTGGCGTTGCGCGATTCTACACACCTTGTTGCAGTGGTTTCTAATTGAGACGTATTTTTCCCTGTTGACGTCATTGGGCCGAATTTTAAGCTTAAACTTTGCAGCTGCCTTTCTGTTTAGTAAAACTTTAATCTCGCTAGTCAACCAAGGCGCCGGAAGATGTTTAACTCTTACAGCTCGAATAGGTGCATGTGTGTCGTAAAGCTGAATGAGGGTCGATGTCAAGATTTCAACTTGTTCGTCGACGGACGACGATGTGACTAGTGGCGTCCAGTCGATGTTACTGGCATCCCTTCTAAGATGATCAATGTCCATACCATCAAAATTGCGAAGCAGAAGAGTTTTGAACTTATGCTTAGGAGGTCGAATTTTATAGGAAGTGTAAATTAGATCATGATAGGAAAAAGCGTCAGCTGCACATTGACCATGTTTAGCGACGCGATCGAAGGACGAGACAAAAATAAGATCAAGAAGCGAAGGCACAGAGTTAGGAAAATGGTGAGTGGCACTAAGATCAAGAATAGATAGATTGGTGGATTCAATAATATGACGAAGAGAAAAAGAACGGGAATCTTCTTTAAGGAGACATGTATTAAAGTCGCCCATTATGATACTATGACTGTAAGAGGGAATTAAATCTTCTAAAAGACGTTCGAAAGAAGAAAAGAAATTAATCCGAAGAGATGGGCAGTAGTAAACCCCAAGGAGAATCTTAGTATGCTGTAATTCAACTTCCAGAAAAAGATGTTCACCGGCGCTCGGCGGGGGCGGCTGAGTGGACATATTAATTATGGAAAATGGCAAATAATTACGAAGATAAATGGCCACCCCACCACCACCACCGACCGCCCGATCATTCCTGATGAGTTGAAATCCTGGAAGAGAGTAGGAGGCAGAGGGAAGACAAGGTTTTAACCAAGATTCAGAAACAAGAATCGCATGAATATTCTTACAGTCAAAGCTTGCCAGCATATCAGGGTAGTGGGCCGGAATACTCTGGGCATTTATGTGGACTACATTAAAATTCCCGGAGACATCGGAAAAAAGTGAAATAAGAGTGTCAGCTAATGAAGGAGCACTAACGAAACTTTCATCAGCACTATCAAACGAACAAAAAGTATCAGTATCACTGCTACAGCCAGGGCTGAGCATAAATATAAAATACTATATAAATATTAATAAACTAAACAAGAAAAATAAATAAAAAATAAACTGCGCGGTTAACAAATCTCCGTCCACCTGCCAGTTGTACTTAAAATGAGAGTAAAATATAACAAAACACAAAATATAATTTCATTTTGTAGTCCAGGCATAAAACAAGTTCATAAACAAAACTAAAATATAAACAAGAAAATAGGATCGTGTAACAGAGCGTTAATTGAAGGAAAATGTCAATGGAACGCAGACATGAAGTGTCAGATTGTGAATTTGTGACAGTGACATATTGGTGAAATGAAAACAAATGATACAAAAACCTATTGTGATAAACAAACAAATTAGAAATTATACGCATGTATGCATTAAGTACCTGGACTAACAATAGAAAAAGACATCGAAGATCTTTACTTCCTGGCTACAGTACGCTTGGATTTTGCAGCGGCAGTCTTTCCCACCGCGACCAGTTGAGTGACACCCGGCTCCGGCTGTCCAGAGACCTGCTCCAGCTGGGTGGCCATCAGTTCCGACTGCTGCGCGATCCTATTGAGGTCGGCCGAGGAAGTGACTCTATGGCGAAATCCCTTCGAATCCAGTACGAACACAGTGCCCTCAGACGTCCAGCATTGGGTCACACCAAATCTTTCCCGCGCTGCCATGAAAACATTGTGCCTGGTCTTTGTGAGGAATTCCGACACAGTGACACCAGAACCCTTCAGCTTGGTTTTGCTGAACCAGATTTTGTCGCGGAGTGTCACATCATGCAGTTTGATCAGGATTGGTCGAGCTTTGTTAGATGTACTGCGCCCCATCCTGTGACACCTCTTGATACCCGACGTAGCCAAGTCAAGATCGAGGCGCTGCTTGAGAACTTTAGCCACAACCTGAGCAGTCTCCTCCTCCTGCTCCTCCGACACTCCGTGCAACAACAGAATTTTCCGCCGCCCACGCATCTCCATATTATCCTGGGTCTGTGCTAACATGGCAACTTGCTGCTGCAGAGTACCGAGCGCCTGGACAACAAATGCCCGGAAAGAGGCAAACTCCGCTGCCAACGTTGATGTGGTGATTGCTGTGGTGCAAGGAGTCTTCTGCAATTCTTTTTCAAACGCAGACATTCTTTGAGCAAACAGATTGCTCATTTCAGCAATAGTGCGGTTGATTGCTTCCATTGTATTCAAATTATAAGTTTTGTTTTGGAGCTGATAACACTTCACTGGCAGGTACGGATTATTAACCAACAATATTTGTCATTAATGTATTAAATTATTATATATTACTATTTTTATATTAATTTAAAATGGAGAGAAAAAAATTTGTTGTGTTACTTTTGACTACCCTCGATTTTTTAAAAAAAATTATAATTAATTAAATTATCTTTCATCTCTTACGACTCCCAGTTATTCTCCATTTGCTTTTAGTCAATTCTCCGCATGTGATGTTAAGAAGAGCATACTATCGATTACTTCCAATGCAGTAGGATGTGACTGTATCAGCCGCAAAATGTTACTCCCGGTGCTGGACGTTATCCTTCCTGTTATTTGCCACATCCTTAACTTTTCTGCGTCTAGCGGTGTCTTCCCAAGCTCATGGAAAGATGCGCAAATTATTCCTTTACCCAAAAAGTCCAATCCTACATCCTATGCTGAATACCGTCCAATATCCGTCTTACCATTCCTGTCCAAAGTCCTAGAACGATTAATTCATAATCAAATTAGCACTTTCCTATCCAAAAATAATCTCCTCAACCCCTTCCAGTCCGGTTTTCGTCCTGGTCACAGCACCTCCACTGCTCTACTCAATATCACGGAAGATATCAGATCAGCCATGGAAAGCAGTAATCTAACTGTCTTAGCATTGCTAGATTTTAGTAATGCTTTTAATACTGTTGATTTTGATGTTTTGCTTGGCATTCTACGCTCTCTTAATGTATCTCCATCGGTGGTTGACTGGTTTCGAAGTTACCTGTTCGGCCGCCGGCAACGTATATGCATCGGAGAGATCTTATCTTCCTGGTGTAGTACTTCTGCTGGGGTACCACAGGGTGGCGTATTGTCCCCTTTACTTTTCGCAGTTTTTATAAACTCAATCTCTAATGAACTCATTTCATCCTACCATCTTTATGCAGACGATCTGCAAATTTATTCGCGAGCTCCTCTCGGAAATCTGTCTGAGGCTATCGTTGCCATCAATCGTGATCTGGCTCGCATTTGTGATTGGAGCAAGCGGTACGGGCTTATGGTCAACCCTATCAAGACGCAGGTTATAGTAGTGGGCAGTGCGAGAATGGTTTCAAGGATCGACTGGACGTCTCTTCCCCAAGTTCTTTTTGACAATTCAGTTATTCCCTTCAGTGAGAAAGTTAAGAACTTGGGGATATTCTTCGACAAGAACTTCTCTTGGACTGCCCAACTGCAGGAGGTAAGCCGCAAGTTATTTGCATCTGCTGCAACTTTGAGGAGACTGCGGAATTTTCTTCCGACTGCCACCAAGATTGCGCTTGCACAATCTCTTCTTCTTCCCATCCTTGATTATGCTGATGCCAGCTCTCTTGACCTTACTCAAGAACAACTCGATAAACTTGAGCGGCTTCAAAATGTTTGTATAAGGTTCATATTCGGTTTGCGCAAATATGACCATGTTTCCGATTTCCGTGTGAAGCTCAAGTGGTTGCCAATTCGCCTTCGCCGGAATGCTCATATTCTTTCTCTTCTATATAATGTTCTCTTTACTCCTTCCACCCCTCGTTACCTCAAGGATCGTTTTCAGTTTATCTGCGATTCCCACACGAAATCACTTAGGTCATCGGATAACTTGCGACTTAAAATGCCAATGCATTCCACCTCTTTCTTGGATAAATCTTTTACTGTCCAAGCTGCTCGTCTGTGGAATGCATTGCCCGACCCAATAAAACGCGCCCAGTCATTGCCTGTATTTAAAAGACTCGTAAAAGACCATTACCTGTCACTGTGATTGTCGTTGGTCAACATTTACTTACATTGCCTATATATATTGAATATGTATGTATTTATGTATATATTATACAACATATGTATGTATTTGTGTATCTGTAATAATATTATTGTATAATTATTAAAGTAAATATTCGTAATTTTGTGTGTTACACCAATGGCAACCCCATTTCATGTCCAGGCTATCACTATCCATTCCAGGTTGCCTGGAAGAGATCGCGGTAAGCGATAAGGCCGCCCATTGTATGTATTTTATTTTTAAGTTTCCTTTTCTATGTCTTAACTTGGTGTACCTACAATAAAGAATATATAAATAAATATAAATAAATAAATAGCAGAAAATTAAACTGAGTGGCAACGAAGTCACCAAACAGCAAGAATCATCATATCCTAGTTTCTTCCTAATAAGGAATAGGTGTGAAAAACGTGCACACATCGGGCCAATAGATTTAGCCCACACACAAAAGGTCTACAATTTATTTTACCACATTGAATCCCCGTCCTTGGGTGCCAGAACAAATATTTTGCACTTAACCGCACGGAATTGAGGACGATGCACAAAGGCGACTTTCGTTTGTTCGATGTAAAGTTTTCCGTGTGTGTGTCTGTTTGTGCATTGGTATTGAATGTGACAATGATGTTTATTGGACGCGTCCCCGCTCGCTTTGTATAAAGTTTTCTGTTTTTCTGTGAGATTGTATTCGGAATGGGTCTATTAAAATTAAGTGGAGTTTTTATGAGGCGATCATCAAAAGTTGCTGAAATTCCTCTATTATACACATACAAATCTTCAAATTCTTGAATGTACAAAATTATACTTGTCACTGTCATTTCAAAATGGCTGTAACATTGCAGTTTTAGAACATATGAAATAACTGTTGTGAATAAAATAATACCTGTCAATTGTTTTTCAAAACAAATTAATAATATCATGATACTGAGCATCGAGTGAAAACTGAGTAATAGACAAAGTACAACAAGTGGAAAGAAAACTTAGCTCAAACGCAATCCAATTTCTCTGTTTGTGTATTTACAAACAAGTTTATCTACTTTGTCGAAGTTTAACAAAGGAAATGAGTTGTCAGTGCTCACGTATAGTTCACCTAGACTCGGGCTTAGAAGATTGAAGAAGGTTGTTGCTTTAAAGGACATAGGTATGATTTACGGCTATACAGACATGGTTACTATTTTTAGTGCTTTAGCTATTTTTAACCGATTTCAAAAAGGAGGTCCTCAACTAGACCGATTTTTTTTTGTGTGTTAACTCAAAATTTTTAACGAGGTGAACCGACTTTGATGGTTCTTTTTTTTTTTGAAAGCTTGTGCTTCTCATGTGGTTTCATTTAAATTTGATATGATATAAATAAAGAGGAAAATAAAAACTATTTAACAAAAAAAATAAAGTCGGTGTCTTTTGTAGCACTTTTTTCGTTTTGGTCACCGACTTCCGAAAAGAAAGTTATTTTATGCTTTGTAGTGTTTTGTTTTGGAAGTCGGTAAAATTTTTTTGTTGATGAGTTTTTTATAGAGTATGAATATGAACAATTTAACCATCATCAGATCAATGTTGTAATCAATCTACCTAACCTTTTCAAGACTATGCCGGGGTTGGCTTCCTGTATAACCAAATCCAGTTAAGTATAATAATATAGCATTTAACATGGAGCGACTGTCTATCTGGCCTCCACAACACAGTAACTGGATAGCACGGTACTCCTAGGCAAGAATGGTGTCTGGCAGTTGAAATATTAAAAAAAAATGCATTTCAGTGTCGACGAAATGTAGGAAACAGCTGTTTTTGCCGCGATCTCAAGTTTGGTTTTATAGAAAAAGTTGTTCATATTTATGAGGATTGACTGAAAGATTGTCAATCAATTAAAAGTCACCCTGGCGTGACCTGATAGGTGCCAGGATATAATAGGACCAGTTAAAGCATTACTACACTGTGTGTATTTTTTAAATTGCTTTGCTCTATTTTTGAGCTCAACATTTATAAAACTTCAGTATAAAAATGTCATTCCTCGTCATCAACATTTCAGCTGAAATACGTCCACTGCTGGACATAGGCCTTCCCCAAGTGTCACATGGACCAGACCCGTGCGTCTCGCATCAGCAGATCCCCGCAACCTTTACCAGTTCGTCGGTCCACCTAGTGGGAGGCCTTCCAACGCAATATCTTCCGGTTCGCGGTCGCCACTCAGAAAAATTTCTGTCCCATCGGCCATCCGTCCGAAGTGACCTGGTTTAATATAAACCCATGGAAAAGGTGGAAATATGAGTCCTCATAAACAAAAGCAGTGTAGATTCGTGACCAAGACTAAAATAACAGTCTACACAATGAATTCGTAATAGAGTGTCTAAGTGTTCATAGATTAGCGACGGAATCCGAGAGCCAATTAACGAAATTAGGTTTTAGATTTCATTCGCTTTATTTCCTCGGATCAGCAGTAAATTTCGAACGTTCTGGAATAAATTAAAACAGTTTTAGGTGCTTCGATAGATATTTATGCTATCTTTATATTTAAAAAACTGTAAAATCACTGAATTAAGATGACTGTATCCTCCCGGATGGATTATCAAGCAGCTAGAAATTTAACCTCGTATATTGCATTGATATGCGAGGTTCAAATTCTTAAGATTTGTGCCCATTACTAATCCAGCGGATACATTACAAAACATGAATCTTTAATCAAGAAAGCGGAAATGTCAAAAAGTTGGATGAACCTTATTTATTTATTTATTTATGTACACACAAGACACTTAAAAGAGAAAATACATATAAAGATAGAAGAGCACAAAGGTGCTGCTTATTTCTAGAGAAATGTCTTCCAGCAGACCTGCGACAGGAGAGTTGGATAAGAAACATAAACACAAAAAAAGAAAAAAAAAAAAAAAATGACGACAATCTGTTGATAATGACAGTTCAGTTTGAAAGTGACAAGCTAAGAAGAAGACAGCGACAGATAATGTTCCTTTACAAGTCTTTTGAACACAGGCAATGATTGAGCAAGTTTGATTGGATCTGGCAATGCATTCCATAGACGAGTAGCCTGTACAGTAAATGATTTATCCAAAAAAGTCGTGCAATGCGCTGGCATTTGAAGTCGTAAGTTCTCTGATGACCTAAGAAATCTCGTGTGGGAATCGCGGAGAAACTGGAAACGATTCTTGAGGTAAAAAGGGGTGTAAGGAGTAAAGAGTACATTATATAAAAGGGAAAGAATATGAGCATTCCGGCGAAGGCGAATGGGCAACCACTTGAGCTTCACACGGAATTCGGAAACATGGTCATATTTGCGCAAACCAAATATGAACCTTATACAAACATTTTGAAGCCGCTCAAGCTTATCAAGTTGTTCTTGAGTAACGTCAAGATAGCTGGCATCAGCATAATCAAGGATGGGAAGAAGAAGAGATTGTGCAAGCGCAATCCTGGTGGCAATCGGAAGAAAATTACGCAGTCTCCTCAAAGATGCAACAGATGCAAATAGTTTGCGGCTAACCTCCTGCAGTTGGGTGGTCCAAGAGAAGTTCCCATCAATGAATATCCCCAGGTTTTTAACGTTTTTGCAGAACGGAATCAATGAGTTATCGAAAAAAACCTGGGGAAGAGTCGTCCAGTCGATTCTTGTAACCATCCTAGAACTGCCCACCACTATAACCTGCGTCTTTGTGGGGTTTACCATTAGTCCATACCTTTTGCTCCAGTCGCAAATGCGGGCCAGATCACTATTTATTGTAACAATAGCCTCAGACAGATGTCCGAGAGGAGCTTGCGCATAAATTTGTAGGTCGTCCGCATAAAGATGGTAGGAGGAAGTTAGTTCACTGGAGATTGAGTTTATAAAAACTGCGAAAAGTAAAGGGGATAAAACGCCACCCTGTGGTACCCCAGCAGAAGTACTACACCAGGAAGACAAAGTCTCTCCAATGCATATACGTTGCCGGCGACCGAACAGGTAACTACGAAAAAAGTCAATCACCGATGGAGATATATTAATAGAGCGCAGAATGCCAAGCAAAACATCGAAATCGACAGTGTTAAAAGCATTACTAAAATCTAGCAATGCCAAGACCGTCAAATTACTGCTTTCCATGGCTGACCTTATATCATCCGTAATATTGAGAAGAGCTGTGGTGGTGCTGTGACCAGGACGGAAGCCGGATTGGAAAGGATTGAGGAGATTATTTTTAGATAGGAAAGTGCTAATTTGGTCGTGGATTAATCGTTCCAGGACTTTGGACAGGAATGGCAGGACGGATATTGGACGGAACTCAGAAAAGGATGTAGGGTTGGACTTTTTTGGTAATGGAATAACTTGAGCATCTTTCCATGAATAAGGAAAGACACCACTGGACGCAGAAAAGTTGAGGATGTGGCAAATGACCGGAAGGATTACGTCCAGCACCGGGAGTAACATTTTACGGCTGATACAGTCACTTCCCACCGCATTGGATGTAATCGACAGTATGCTCTTCAGATGAACTGATGAGCAGAACATGCAGAGAATTGACTAAAAACAAATGGAGAATAACTGGGGTTTGGAAGAGATGAATGATAATCCAATGTATTCAATTTTAATGTCTTATCGAAATTGGACGAAGCTGTAAAATGATTATTCATTGAATCGATGTCTAAATTTTTAGGTATTGACTCTTGTCAAGTTTTACCGATCCCCAATGATCTTAGAAAATTCCAAACTTTGGATGCGTCCCCATTTTGGACAGAGTTATGAATGTGTTGGCGATTAGCATTCCTACACACCTTATTGCAATGATTATGAATGGAGGTATATTTTTCCCTATTAGCATCAGTAGGCCGTCGCTTAAATTTAGACTTTGCAGTCACTTTTTGGTTCATCAGCTTCTTAATCTCATCCGTCAGCCACGGCGCCGGCAAATGTCTTACTTTAACTGCACGTATAGGTGCGTGAACATCGTAAAGCTCGACAAGTCTAGCAGTGAAATAATTTACTTGCTCGTCGACTGACGGAGACGCAAACAATGGAGACCAATCAATTCTGAAAAAAGATCTGTTTCTCGAAAGGCTTTTTCACGTATTTTCTGTTAATCACACATATACAAACAGAGGAGACCTGTGTCCCAGCAGTGGCAACATTATAGGCGAATGATGCTATCCTATGCAAAGCAAGAATCAATCATCTAGGCACACTCGTTCCATCGTGTTCCTCATCCATTGATTTTCTTCAGGCGTGATTAAAATCAAAAGAGGGTCCATTATTAAATATAATAAAAATGTTATTTACAAGTTACAATTAACAAAAACACATGATTCTATAACACAATGCTTCATGAATGTTTGTCTTGAAAAAAAATGTCACAAGTAGACTGTATCCTAGACCAAACTCACATAAGTCTTGGCACAAAATCGACGGGCGACCTTGAGCTAAAATGGCGGAAGCGAAGCATTCGGGTCGTCAAATCAAAGCCGCCAAAAACAAGTTGAAGCCAGAGCACATCGAGTTAATAAATTATGGAGCAAATACATTTTAGCTTACAGATAAATAAAGAGAATTTTCAACCGATTTCAAAAAGGAGGAGGAACTCAATTCGACTGTATGTTTTTGTATATTTATTAGGTGATTAATCCGCCAATTATGAACTAATTTTGATGATTCTTTTTTTATTTTAAAGCTGGTGCTTCTTTTGTGGTGTGGTATCTTTAACAGAAATGGTAAGCAGGATGATAAAGTTTTTAAAGCTCAACCACTACAAAATTAGACTAGTGAATTTGTTCTTGATCACTTCTGGTTGTAAGTAATCCATTGCTCAATTGACAGTGACAAATCAAAACTCCTAGGTTTTAATCATTTTTGTAAATTAATCAAAATATTTTGCAATTAAGGTAAACTTAAGATCACCACCAGCTTAAGATTTTTTGAGACAAGCCTGGAACTACTGAAAACCGCAGTGTTTGATTAGACCAGCAGTTGACAACCAGAAAAGCGCGGAGACGCGAAGAAATCTAGAAAGAAAAGACACTCCCAAAAGCTCTTTCAATACCTAAACCCAAGAAAATATGATGAAAATTCAGCTTAGATTTTCCTCTCAAAAGCTTAAAATAATTTAATCATAATACACACCACACACAACATGAGAACATAAACCAATTCGCTTGATAAAACTAAAATGGCGGCGGGCGTCGCGAGCGTTGCACTGCGGGTGGTTATCTCGGTCGTAAACAAAAGATTGGCGATGATTTACGCTTTTAGCCTGCTGTAATATCTCAGGGCGTATCTTCGAAGTGTAAATCTATAAACTTCGTGTTAGATTTTCAGGTATTAACATTTTGGTAAGATGTTTTGGTTGAGCGGTTGCAACCACGCTGCTAGTTTTTTTTAAATGACTTTCCAGAAAGGAGGCTATTCTTCTATGTTCGAATTTATGTTTATTTTTGTTTGTTCTTCGATTTCTCGTGGACCGATATATATTTTTTTTGAGTTCGTTTGTGCCCAAATTTGTCACATTTAAATTCGGTGAAGATCTGATGAAGAACTTCGTGATATACAAGAAAACTCTTCAATAAATGATAGGAAATCTCTGTTTATGTCTGTTTAATGTCTGTTTATTGTTTATACCATTTCATAACATAACATCACGCCAGTACGGTCTAAAAGGACCGCAGATATGTACACCTTAGTACACTCTCATTTCACCGGTTATGTTCAAGTTTCATGATATTCGGGTAATCTATTCTAGAATTATACCTTACTATTTAACTTGCCTAATATGTACCATAAATAAAAAGTGAAAAATAAAAAACCAAATGAAACACTACAAAGTGAAAAATAACATCTTATTCGGCAGTCGCTGTTTCTGTTTTAATTTCTTCGTTTTTTAATGCCGACTTTCGAAAAAAATAGTAGTTTATGAAACTGTTGCATAATAAGAGGATACATGAGTGTGTGTTTAAAACCCGAGCCGTAAGCGAGTTTTTCAATAGTATCATACGAATGTTTTAATACCTAGTTATCTGCAGTTTCATACACTACTTTATCTACACTTATACATTGGGATTGAATCTACTAAATAAAAGAAAAAAGTCAAAAGAGTAAGAAAAAATCATTACAGCAAAACGTATGAATGGCGCCAAAACCCAGCATATCACCGCACTAACCGCGCATGCGCTAAAGCGGGCGTTGGAATAAAAATTGGAATCGTAACATTTTATAATAGATACTATAAAAATGGCGCGCCCCGCATAAGCTTTCCATCACAAAAAAATAATTGATGTAAACTCCTTGGTGATATTAAGTTCTTGAATTTGCCCAGTATCGTGATAGAAAAAAATTGTTTTATACCATTCCCCCTCTAAAAAGCTTATTTTATTCACTGAAAACAGTGAATAAAAAGCACTTTTAATCACTGTTTTGGTGTTTGAATTTAGAACACCCCAATATATTTGACCTTCATCTCAATGTAATACAACCTACTTGCACATAAAATACTCGATACAAACTTCTTGTGCAAAGAATGTTCGATTTTCAAACTCCTTCGTCGACTTAATTATGAGTTTGTTTATATTTAGGATTTTGATAACGATTTTGATTTTGGTCTAGGATGTTCAGTGAATACTTATTTGGATTGTAATTTTAATATTAATTGCATTGGTGTTTAATCATAATAATGTTACGTAACGGAGGTGGTCACTGGCCCCTGAAAGGCAGGTGCTGTTACCTAGCTCAGCTTCAATTTACAAAAAATGTGAAGCCCTGAGGTTTCTTATTTTTTGTAAATTTTGAAGGTAATAAACCATTTATTTATTTATTTATTATTATTCCTTGTGATTTTGGCTTAAATCTTTTTTCTCGTAGTCATGGTATAAAATATAATATGCAACTCTTGAATAAAACGGATTTATATCGAGGGCCATTAATCACTCGCGTCGCTCAGGATTCTAACACTTGAATCAATCGCTATGCTCGTGATTCAGTTGTTAGAATCCTTCACTTGTTCGTGATTCATCTATGGCCCTCGCTTTAAAACCGTCCTTTATTCACTAGTTGCATAATATACTATTGTACCATTATTTTGTTAGAGAAAAAGTATTATAATAACATTCTATTTTTAAAATTCAGGTTTGTGATTATAAAGTATGTCAATATAAATTCGTTTTGAAATTTATAATTCGAATATTACGATATGAGAGTAGATAAAATATATTTATAAAACACATTTAGATAAAAATAGTAAAGAATGGTACGATACAATATTTGCATGACCGAACTTTGACGCAGCAAATAAGTGATCGGCGTATGGTTGGATTGCTACCAAAATTTTATTCGGCGCTAATATTATGACATCTTCAACTTTTTTAAAATCGCTTTTCATATATGTTAGTGCGCAAACAGCGCAGCCCGCATTGTTATTCTAAAATACGCATCGGATTTAAATGCGATTTTCACCATCATTATAAAAGGTATTTCGAAAGTACTACAGGAGCTGTAATTAAGCGCAGTATGACTTTTCGATACTTCCTAATCCCAATCGCATAAGCAACAATGCCATTATTGGCATTATTATTATTTGCTATCAAATAAATGTTGAATTCTCAATGGCTGGAGAACAAAATTGCGTGCCGCTCAAGATGCCCGCCAAAATTTCATGAATACTACCGTCTTCATTATAATTAGGTACTTTTAAATTCCAATAATTTAAAAGTGTGACAAATTATTCTAATAAATTTATTATAATATCAGTACTCATGTCAATTACTTCTAGTCCAACTTAAAAATTAGTAATTTGGAAAATAATGAAATGTAACACTACTAAATGAATAAAAAATGTCGATCGAAATTAATCATTTGAGCAACCATAATGAATTGATTGAGCATGGAAATAGCCAGTACTACTATGGACGTAGTATTTACCACTTCCATATTCCTATTGAATATAATAATAAAATATGACACAACTTTTAGTAATTTGAACAAATGATTTAAAATAAATTATCTGAAAAATATTAAAACATAACAACCAACAGACAAGTAAAAACATTTTTAACTCACATCAAATAAATCACTGTGTTGTGTCATGTCATCAAATCCATGCAAACGTGCGAAGAGACAGGGGCATATCATCAATACATAAAATAAATCTTTAGAAAAGTCGTTTTTGTACATCGAAAATATTTCCAAAAAAAATAGCCAGTGTTACTGGATAACCAACAGAACCCATTTCCAGCATCTTTGGAATTATTGTCTGTTTAATTGTGCACGCATCAAGTAAAATGTTAGATAACTTTCACACAAAAATATTGTGCGTAGCTTGAATTACTACTTAGTTTTGGTTTCACCGAAATGGGTTCACTCTTTCAAAAGTTAGATGAATTTAAATTGTTAAAGAAGTAAAATCACAACACACGCAATTCAGATATTCGGACAGTTTAACTCCATATTCAATAGCGTTGTACATTTGACGTCATTTTCTGAATGGCGGTGTTAAGATTCTCCGCGGAAAAATTACCCTAGAAAAAAATTGGTAGGTAAGTAACCCTACCTACCTATAATTTTTTTTCTAGGGTCATTTTCAGGTAGGTAGGTAAGTAGGCTTAAGTAGGGTAGGTAGGTAGATACAGGTAAATAAGGTAGGCAGTTGACGAGAGCGATGCCGCGGGCACAACAACACAACAACAGTAGCAAATAAAAACATAAAAAACTTTTTCACAAAAAAATACTACCGACTTCCAAATAAGAAAACTACAAAGTGAAAAATAACTTTATGTTTGGAAGTCGGTGTCTCTCGTAGATACCATTTTTTTGCATTATGGACACCGAATACCGGAACATAATAAGCAAGTTGTTTAGTAAGTTACCTTAACGCCAGGGTAGATTAGCCGAATATCATGAAACTTGAACATAAAGGGTGAAATGAGAGATCTGCGTGGGGTACGCAGATCTCTCATTTCACCCTTTATGTTCAAGTTCAGTCAAGAGCGTACAAGCGTGATGTTATGTTAAGAAATGGTACAAATAATAAAAAGACATGCGATTGCAGCAATCCCGAGAGATTTTCCGTTATTTACTGAAGAGTTCAGTTGTATATCTTCGAAGTTCTTCATCAAATCTTCACCAAATTAAAATGGAATCAATTTCGAAACATACTCATTTAAAAAAAAAGAATTTTCAAAATCGATTCACAATTGACGGAGATATCGGTGAAATTAAATAAAAAAATCAACATACATGAAGTCGAACATAGAACCTCCTTCTTTTTGGTAAGTCAGTAAAAAAATGGAAAATCGCAATAAAACATTTCATCAATGTTTTTGAAATATATATTTTTTTTCTTCCACTTTTTTGATGATTGCTTGTAGTAGTAGATTTATTAATGAAAAAACCTACAGGATTATTTAAAGGAATTTAAAGTTAAAATAATGTATAAAATCAGAATGAAAAAGAAATATGTAAAGTTTAACTCCTTGCTGGATAGATGGCGTTGTACTGTTTTTGAATCGCGCTATCGATTTGTAAAATTTGAATTAATTGAGGTATCTGAAGTTCTCACTAACAGCATGTTAAAGTCAACATTCTTTTCATTTAACTCGCTTAAAACTTTCAATTTTTGTACAGAATCTCTGGAAGTATTCCAAGATTTGTATAATCACCAAACCTACCTGCGGGTGACATATAATTATTAGCTACAAACGGGGTTCAACTTTTTCATTGCATCCTCGTGCGGAGCCTCATAAAGCCTCTGAATGGTGGGCGAAATGTATATGCGATAACAATTTAGTCCTTAATAAATTTCGTAATAGTAGACTGAGTGTATTACTATTACTTTTAGCACAAATAAAATGAAATACTTAAATAAAATCATTTATTTAGGTATCTTAACCCCACATTACAAATAAAATTATAATAAAATAAAATCAGTTACAAACAAAATGTCAAATCAAACATAAACTTAAAAATAACGTATAAAAAAATATTTCTCCGTTTCACATATTTTTAGTTCGCTTCCGATTCGGATTTTATGATTTTTTGAATTAACTTTTTTATTTATAACGTTTTAGTTGACATTTTTTTTTTTGAATTAGTCACATTTAAACATATAAGTGTTATATATTATGGAAATTAACTCATAAAATCCTTCATTTTGATACCCCACACGATTGATTCGGCAGAAAAAATAAATTTGGACCTCACAAAATGGCGCCCAAAAGTCGCCTTTTTCAATTTTAATGAAGCCAGAGACACTCACAAGGTTAAGATGAATCGATTGATGTAAGAATGATCAAAATCAGCCAACGCGTTTTGTCTTCAGAATGCCGCATAGGTACAAACATACATACATAGACTGATAAACACTACCCTTCTTCGGCAGTCTGGAAAACAATAAAAATAAATTAAAAGAAAAATGTCAGTACGTCATAAAATTAAATAATGTCAATTCATAGTAAATTAAAATAAAGTCACTCAAACACTACAATAAAAATAAAGTCAGACTATTTTAAAAACATGTAAAATAAATAAAAATCATCTGAAAGCCAGACACGGTTGCGACCTTTGGACTGGAATACCAGCAGAGCAGTCATAGCAGTCACATATTATAAATATTGTTCCCTGCTGTCATTTGAAGATCTTTGGCTGTCGTTGCGGTGAGCTAGAAGCCCAGAAATCTCCAATCAGTCTTGCTGGAGAAAGTGTTGACTGGGGTGTTGATTTCAGACAGGCAATGCTTCTATGTAAAACAGTGGTATGCAGCAGCAACTTATCTAAGTGCTGTTGGGTCAACTTATAGCTGCAAGTTGACCCCAATATAGTTGGGAAAAGGCAAGCAAGATTGCTTGATTCACAGTAATTATCTATCATCATCATCATCATCAGCCATTTAACGTTCCCACTGCTGGGAAACAGGCCTCCTCTCTGTAAGAGGGAATTCCATTTCCTCTTAATCCACCACGCGGGCCCAGTGCGCGTTGGTGGATGTCAAATGTTTTCGAATTTTTAGTTCTAGGACATGCCGGTTTCCTTACGATATTTTCCTTCACCGATTAAGAGCAGTGGTGATGAAGATAAACAACTACCTATGTTTCATATTAATTATTACTTTCCTTTTTACCTCGGAAGTCGGGAGGAGCTAGATAAAACAAACGAACTGTTGCGTACATTAGCCCTGTTTTTTTTTTCATTGTGAGATGCTTTGTCCTATTTTTGCGATTGTCCCAGGCTTACAGTTATCAGTACCATTAATAATATTGTATAAAATGTGTTGATATAATGTATTTAAAATACTATTGTATGTACATAATCAGCTTCAAAAAAAAAAACAGTATAAAAAAACGAACTTTTCACATAACCGAACAAAAAATCTCGATACAAAATTTTAAAGTTCTATATAAAATATTCAACATTCAAACGCATATAATTATCTTTCTAGAAACATCTCTCTCTGATAAGTAACCTTCGGCTTTTGTAAATAATTTACAATCGTGATGTACTACATAATTCGTTCGTATAGAATTGTGGATACATTGTATCCTTTTGAACCTCGGCCTTTCTCTGTAACAATGGTTTTCTGTCGTTGAAGTAGTGTGACCATGTATCCCGTTTGCATGGGACATTCCTCGTTCGACAATGGCTGAATAAAATTGAGGCTTTGTACGTTCGTCTTTTGTTTTGTAGGAGCCTAGAATAGAAGATAGGTAGAACGTAAATGTTTTATATGGCTATCGAATTGGAGGTAAGTATACGTAGTTGTTGAGAGTGTGAAATGAGATTTTGTTATCAACAAATGGTCTCATTTTTCCACCGCTTCGTAATCGTGGCGCATACCACAGATTTTTTTTTTATTTCTTCTGATTTTATTATTTTGTTCTGGTCTTATTAGTTATAAGACCAGATCTATCAGAGCTTTGGTACCCTCAACCAACACACCATAATAGCTCTTTACAATACTAGTTTAGATTCTGGTTATCTTATTTAGATAAAAAAAACCCAACTGCTTAAAAAGCGAACTAAAAAGACGTAAAAAAGAAAAAAATCATGCTGGGCAGTCGGAGGATACATCTGGTTTTGGTCAGCCAGCTCGCGAATATGTATCCTCCGACTGCACAGCATGATTTTCATCTTGTTTACGTCTTTTTAGTTCGCTTTTTAAGCAGTCAGTTTTTTTCATTTTAAATATTTTTTTTAGTTATTTCTTTAATAGAATTAGGTACATTTAAACATATAAGTGTTATAAATTCTTGAAATTACCTCTTAAAATTTCTTTATTTTTATACCCCACACTACGGGTTCAGAAGAACAATTTTTTTTTCCCCCAACAAAGTGGCGCCCAAAACCCGCCATTTTTTTATTTTACAATTTTAATGTAGCTAGTGACACTCGCAGGGTTAGGAAGAATCGATTCACGTTACAAGATTCATCAAAATCGGCCAACGCGTTTGGTCTCTAGAACGCCACATAGGGACAAACACATACATACATACATAGACTGATAAACACATTACCCTCCTTCGGCGGTCGGGTAAAAAGCTCAGAATTAGTGCCATTTTTACTTTTAGTAATGTTACTGGTAAAATACAATAAAAAAACACAAAATTATAGAGTATATTACATTAAAAGTTTTTTTATATCTTCAGCACCTCCCATGACAAAAACATGTAACAGGGTTACCCTAAAATAATTGCCTGATCGCATATCAAGGTGGGATAAAACAAAGAGGCGAATATGTTATAATATATAATGAGTGCGATATGTTCAAAAGCGATCCTCGCTTGTATTTAACAATAGCCAGATAACTTAATATTTAACCATTGTGCCTTTGGTCTGCATCGGACTTATTTTATTAATACTTACTTCATTTATTTAGGTTGAGAAAATTTCAAGTTGGTTCTGTGAATATTTGCTGAAAATTGATGTGGTTTCTTTAAAGTTTTATTGTAATAGTCATAATTATAAAGTAACTTATCACCTTTGCTTTTTGCTTAACTGCAAATACTAATGGTCAGGAACTTACCAGATTCTGCATCTTGAAACAATTTTACGGCAAATAAGCGTCAACCACAATCAATATAATCTCGTGGTCTTTAAGTAAAGAGTGAATAGGTTACTTCTAGGCAAGCGCGATACACCTTCGACCACATCATCACTTACCATCGGGTCAGATAGTGGTCAAGCGTAAGCCAAACTACAATTAAAAAAAAAACTTATGTTGGAACAATGTACATGCCAGAAGTATAACTCACCTGAACTTTGGACGCTGCACCCTAATTGCTGTCACTGTTGGACATAGGCCACTTCAATACTTCGTCATTCAATTCTTAGAAACTTTCTAGTTGCAACCAGGCATCCTGTTAAGATTGACGCTCCACCAATTTCGTCATGAGGACGTCCTACCTTAAGGTTTACGATTCACGGTGTCCACTCAAGAACACGTGGATAGCACTCACATTTAGGACACTGAGCTGTATATACAGGCCAAAATAAATTCCTGAAAAATTAAAATAGCTGTCGCAATTTTTCCTCACGAAAATCGCACTTAATCTGAACAAAAGCGAGCAATTTTACGTATTGGCCTTTTTCCAAGGTATACCTATAGGTTATTAGTTCTACAGTACGAATGAACGTTGAGGGTACTAAATTAATAAAGTTAATGTCACAGGTGCAGCAATTCTCACAGAATCCGACCAAGTTTAACATAAACAGAGCCAAGAGTATAACTCATAGTTTCTCTGCAAGTACTAGGTTGAACGCTGATAAATATCGTCGACGGGAATTTGATTTATGAAAGTGGTTTTAATTTTCTTCTTGACAGAGTTGTTTATTACTTTGTTTTAGACCCATGGATCATATGAGTTACAATTTTAAACTGTTCCTATCGCGGTCTGCGTTCAGTACAAGGTTAAATGACCATTAATGGTACTTAGGTACTTTCATGTCGGAAACGCTCTATATTATGTTTGAGAGCTAACTTTTGTGTAACCTACAAATTTTATTGTTTTCATAGGTTGTCGAGCAGTGTTGGCCCAGTGGTAACGGCCGCGACTTACAAGTTGTAGGTCGTGCGTTCGAACCTAGGCAGGCACTTTCATCATCATTATTTCAGCCAAACGATGTCCACTGCTGGACATAGGCCTCACCTAAGCGTCGCCACACTGATCAGTCCTGTGAATCTCGCATCCACCGGACTATCGCAGCCTTGACCAGATCGTCGCTCCGCCTTGTGGGAGGCCTTCCAACGTAACGTCTGCCGGTTCTTCGGCACGCGCTTTTCTTTGTGTAAATTCAATCACAACTCCCAAAACTATGAAAGAAAAATTATAAGGAAACCGGCATGCCTTAGTACCAAAATTAGAAGACATGTGACATCCGGCAACCTGCACTGGACCCGCATGGTGGATATTTATTTATTGGCCTATCTACAATTGTTACACTGTTTATTCTAACAATACAAGCAATATGATACAAGCATAGTATACAATATGATGCGATAGACACAGCATGCCCATTCCCTCTCACAAAGAGGTGGCCTGCTCGCGTAAAAGACTAAATGTGAGTTTAAGTGCAGGAAAGGGGTTCCATCATTTGCACGGTTAGCGCAGTGGTTGAGAGATTGACTGCTGAGCTGCGTGTCCTGGGTTCGATACTCGCTCGTAACAAATATGTGTCTGACCTACAGATAGTTGTTCCGGCTCTGAGTGTTGTGTATGGGAACTTAAATGTTTGTAAACGCACCCACTATACAGTAAGAAATTCCTAGTGTGGGGCAAAGCATAAAAAAAATATCCTATCCTATCATCGGTTGTCAGTCAGTCATTTAGAAGTTTATACCTACAAGCTGTTTGAGTTCTAAAATTGAATGCAGAACAGACGTATCTATCTACATAGTAAGTACCCTCTGAATCATCAAAAGCAACTCAAAATTAGTCCTAAAAAAATAAAACCTCTATAACTTAACGAACTAAAAAATAACTATCAAACTACGCATTAACTTTTTCAAAAACTTTCGTTCTACTTGAACTCAGAATCTAATATCGTTTTATAGCAAAAACAGTGCGTTAATAACAAAGTTTTAGCAATTGAATTTACGGTATGATATTATTAATTTATGAGTACCCGCATAAATTAAAATGTGCTATCAAAAGATAATACAGAGCCGAGAATGAGAAAACCTATCATCGGATTACCTTGGCACCCTTGCGAGGGGCTTTGAAAGCCTACAAGTTGTATGTTAGAATTATTGATAGTGTTATTAATTGGGTTTCTTCCATGGATGGTTTTCCTGCGATCGTTGAAAGGAAGGGGGATTAATGGAAGAAGAATTGGAATGAAAAGGTTGATATTATATCAGGTTTATTGACCGACGTAGGTTTTTATTTGTGGTAATAAGATCATTCGGTCAACAAGGCGGATAATAAAAATAATAAATGAAATGAGTCTTGCGTGGATCCACATTTTAGGTATTCAAGGGGTTAATGAAGAAATTAGATGTATCAGGTTGCTAATATGTGCTGGACAGTGGCGAGGATAAAATTAACATTTGTTTATGCATATTTATTTTTTAGCAGACTTCATTTTCAACCTCAACAGACCTATGATTTCCTCGAATATCTGCGTAGATTTCAATTAATGTCTATCTCTACCAATATAATTAACCTGGTTTGTTCTAGTGCTAGGCAAATGTCTCTCTCCTCCTTTTATAAACTTCTGCCTTCTGCCATTGTAGGCAAGTTATTATTTTCAGGGTAATTTTATTAATATTACAGACTGTAAATGATGCCACTCAAAGAGAGCATAACTAATACAACGCCAATTCAAACCATTTTCTAAATTTAATCCCCGATTAATTTTATTTGTACAAGATTTTTGACTCGCTAAACTTAGCAGTTTATTTTCGAGAATAGCTCGTTACATATTCATACTATCTTATTGTATGTACTAAGTTATGTAAACTTAAACAATACACATAATCCTCCTTGTAAATTTAAATATATTCATTCATTATCATTTTTCACACTCAATCATTAACTATTATATTCACTGTCATCAAGGTTGCCTGAGGGAATCCCCCTCTTGGCATTAATTTTTAAGGCATAATATTGTTTGGCATAACGTTTTCGCATGAAGTTTATTAGCGTAATAATACTGTGGCATAATGCAAAGGTTAGCGTAACTGTCATTTGGTTTTATTTTTTTGGCATAATTTGTATAAATTTTTAAGGCATACTTAATATTTATTCGTCTAAAAATAAATAAAAAAAGTTTATTCAAAAAATCTAAAATCCAATCTTAATGTAGCCAGTGACACTCGTGAGGTTAAGACGAATCGATTGACGTAAGAATCATCAAAATTGGCCAACGCGTTTGATCTCTAGAACGCCACTTAGAAAAAAAACGTACATACATACATAGACTGATAAACACATTACCCTCCTTCGGCAGTCGGATAAAAATTGGTGTTTTGCATTAACATATATTTTTTATAATTTAGGAATTACTCTATTGGATTAGGTTGAAGTGCGGTGGGGTGGACCTTATGTCAGCCTTGAGCCGCGAACATGTTTGTTTTTATTAGGAGTTATTTGTTAGGGTTTATTATTTTTATTCCAAAGAACATTATGTGTAATTATCATTAAGCGTTTACAAAATTATGCTTCATTATTATTATGCCAAAAGTATTTATGGCAATGAACATTATGAAAAAACGTTTATGCCTAATAATATTATGCGTGATGATCATTAAGCTAAATTTCATTATGGCATGTATATTATTACAGTATATTTTATGCTTATCATTAGTAAAACTTTGCCTGAAATAGGTCATGTAATGATTGCTCACAGAACTAGACATTGTACGCTTATCTGGTAAACACAAGACAAAATGCTTTACAACCGTTTATATCTGACCTACTTTTGACTTTGGGAGCTCACTTTGAAATATAATAAGATATACAACATTTGAAACAATTTAGGTTCAACAAGTTTAGGAGCCCTGACACCAGTCTGTTTGGTGTCAGATGTCTTGATTGCGGTCCAGACGGTGTTAACCTTTATCTCACTCTTAACGCTTCTTATCATAAAGTGATGAGCAATTTAAGACATGTTCTAACTGATATTTGATCAAAGAGCAACCTCAACATTTAAATATAAGCTCATTCTACATTCCAGAGTGTAGATGGTAATTATGAAGCTACATTGTTGCTAGTAGTAGAAGATTAGACATCATTTTGGTAATTTATTGGAAAAACTGAAAGAAAATGATTTCAAGATTTTCTCCATTTTTAAAAAGCTTCTGTCTGACTCGTCTCTTTAAAACATCTCCTGAAGTTTATCATTAATTAAATAAACCATAATGATTCTTCTTAGAGTAACCAAATAGGAAACACCGATCTCACCTTGTTTCAAAACATGTTTTTTTTTAGTTTGATGTGTAAAAGAGGGCTGTACATTGTTTTATAGAGAACAGTTTTGTATTTTTTTTCTCATATTATCATTTTTTTGTAATTTTTTTATCAATACGCAGAATACTTACTTTAATATAAATTTGAATCATTGATTTTTGATTCAAAGAAAATTTAATGTTTAAATATTCATACCATAAAATAACTACTCAAATATTCATTATCCTCATATTGTTGAGTTAATACAAAACTGATTACTAATTAAAAAAAAAACATCAGTTTCTAAACGTTTCAATTCATATAAAAGTTGCTTCTGCATCGTCTCCGGCGCTGCGGGAAGTGCAACCCTTTCACCCTTATGTAACAAAGGATGGCACCCACGCTAACCTCAGCCGCTACGGCTCGCACGGGTGCCTATGCTATGTTACAGCGGGCGGGGGTTGTGTGTATACAAAAACCGGAGGCGCGAAGGGAGACCCTTCGCGCCTCCGGTTTTTGTATACACTCAAGAGGTAGCAGTCAAAAGACTAGGTGAAGTCGAGGTCCCCGTTTGGTTTTGGAACAGATTCGACCTATTTTAACCATGAAGCTGCAAGGCAATGCAACAAAATTAGTGACAATGTTTCAGTATCGTACAAATAATAATTATTATTAAAATACACCGATCAAACAATATTCGTTAAAAAATAATTCTACTGTTTAAAAAGTTTATTACATAAAAAATGTGATAGTTAAATTCATTGAATTGTGTTTCCGTGAAATAGGTTTTATTCAAGTAAATACTCGTTGAAACAATAATATTCGAAATAAAAATAAAAGGTTCAAATATTCTATGAAACATTTTCTGCGAAACGAAATTCTATGATATGTCTGTCTGTGAAACAAGGGGACACCGTAAAAGTGATACTATTTTCATTTTAATTATCTACGCATCACCACGCAATCTATGTTAACCACAATGAAGCTCTACAAAGAAACGTGTAAAACAAAAAGTGTGTTAACTCCGCGGTAATTTATTTCACCTGTGTAAGTAATTTCACAAAGTTGCATTCACGAAAGTCTGTGAGAAAGTAACATTAAAATATTCACTCCATTGTACTCGTCGTTCCACAAAAGGTTTTATTGCACATTCACTGGCAGACGCTGAAATTAAAAGTCGTAATTATTTGAGTGTGGCAGACTTTTAATATTTTACGGTTGTTAAATAGAGAAGCTGTATATTAAGCTTTAATAAAGTGTCTTATTAATAGTGGAACTACGTCTCTGTGAAACATGGGGCGTTCAAAATTACTTAACGAAAACAATCAATATATTTTTTTTAACGTGTTGATGACAAATGTAGTTTTAAATATTAAATATTTTAATAGGACTCAGAATTCGGCTATGGTAACACCATTCGCTGACAGAGTCATAAAGTCTTCGTATGTACAGGTGGAATGCGGCGCATGACGGAAGGTGGAAGCCGGCAGCCATCCAAAAACCACCATCCGTGTAGGTAGTCTTTGCTGTGGCTGACCTGACACTCTATATATATATTTATAAAAGATTCTTAAATCGTCAAAGATTATTATCAATCTTCAAGAAGAGCATATGCATAAGAAAATAAAATGTGTCACTGATATGTTATTAACACTTCAGATATAAGGTTTAAATTTGTTGAAATTGTGACTTGCTACTGCGTAGTTCTTATGCCAGCTACTCAACCGAACATCACAAGGCAAACCACTCCAAAGGTCAAACGAATATTTTGTCGCGATACAAAATCTTACCGAAAGTGCCAACTCCAAGTCTCCGATACACATTTACAACACAACTCCGCCTTCAACAGCTGACATTCAAAATCGGTGCCATTTAAAAGTTGCATATTGAAGCGCTATGAATGGCGCCCTTTACAGCAAGAATAGCGAGCTCAATGCATTTAGTGAAGTAAATATCGCGAGCTGTGAACACTATCTCGCTACGGCATGGCAGAGCTGTGTTACGTAGCTTTTCTTTTTACGAGATTTTTGGCCTATTTTCATCTGTTTTGTTTATGAAGAAAAGTAAATTTTTATTACTGGCTATTAACTCTACCTACTGTTAGAGAGTAACTGAATGGCTTAAAAATATTGAGATAGAAGTAAATCGAATATACCGATTAAAAACTTCCCCATCACTGAGGTAGTGGTGCAGAATCGAGGGGCGTGATTGAAACTTAAAACATTTTTCTGGTAATACCACCGTGATCGAACCATTCATCCATTATTATCCACCGTGATCGAATTTTAACTGAGGTATTTAGTTAAGACATCCCACAGTAGACGTGTCCATATTTAATGTTTAAAGCCGAAGGTAAATTTCCAAGTCAGTTTGTTGGATCTACACTCTACTCAGTCACCATTTAATTAAATAGCAAACTTAATCTCTCAATTCGATGATTCGAGGTGGATAACAGTTGGAGGACGAGGCTTGGAATATAGCGGTTGGTCAATTCGCAGTCTATCCCGCTATCTCACAACTCATGACGTCATGAGCCGCCTTCCAAGATGATCGCACAAAACGATGCTAAGCACACAACCAAACAATTTTGATCAAAGGCCAGCTTCGGCCTTTGCTTATTCAGTATTACTTATGCTAATGGATTAATTAGCAGTTGAAAGGCCATGTCTTGGAAACCTAGGTACAGGAGGTCAACTCAATGGTATTCTATGTATGCATTATGACTAAAACCATGTTTAAGTTGATTGGTTTGCTTTGGTGTGGTCAATCACTCAAATAGGGCTTTTGCTGTCAGTGTTATGGTTAGGAGTTTCAAAAGTTGCCAAGTACTTCATACTTGGCAGTTCTCTGCTTTTTTGCGTGTTTTTTTTTTTAAGTTGCACTTTTATTAGTTATATATATACCTTCTTTATTCGAAAAGAAGTCAATGCAGTGGGTCAATATTCATAATATAGCACAATCAGCCTATGATTATTCTACTACGGGATTGCTGACGATACAGGTCTCTTCTCTGCCAGAGCTATACAATTCACCACGCGGGCCCAGTGCGGGTTGGTAGATGTCATTTAATACACGTATACATGTATGTATTCCTGGTTTCGAACCCACAAACTAAAACTTCTAAGCCATTTGAAATATTTTAATAATGTCTATATAAAAATCCACACACAGTTAAACTGTGTCCATTATAACAGCTTTAAATAACGCAGCTATATTACGAAAAGGTTGGATTTGCTCAAGCTAGATAAATGTTGGTTTAGTTTGAGTTCAGCTACTAGACAAACTCGTCCCTTGAAATACCTATATTTACTTCAGACTCTCGTCATATACGAGATTATTTTTAGATGAAGTCTGCCCGCGTGTAGTTTATAATTGGAGGAACCGGCCCTAAATTACCTCAGTTTCAGAAGAGTATAATTTAATAGCGATGAGTTACAGGTAGTCGAAAGCATGAAACTCTGGAAAGCAGTCTTACCCAGAAATTGAGTACCTAGTGCTAGTTTGATAGGGTGTTGTGTGTGTTCATTGTTATGTTGTAAAAAAATTGGTATCCAACTGCATCCGGTAAGACTGGAACACGAATCTGATACAATTAAAGAAAAACTTAATAAAAAAAATAAAAAACACGACTGCTTACGAAGACAACTAAAAATATGTAAACAAGAAAAACATCATACTATGCAGTCGGAGGATACATACCTATTCGCGAGCTGTCAGCTAAAACCATTATGCATAACTGCATTGACGTGGAAGAGACCATGGTCATTTAATTGACAAAGATTAGTTGTACAAAGGTTGTTGTCGTTTTTTAGATGATAAAATCAAAATCTAAATCATTTTTTTTTTATTTCACATAGACCTACATGGGCATTTATAAAACGTCGTCAAAATGTGCACGGTTCGAGTTGGTCGTTTCCTATGGAGAAGAAGCGGCAAGAAACTCCACGGTTACTCTTTTAAAAAATAGTTTGGTTTAACAATATTTCCATATTACAGCATTAGTACCTAGATATGGGGGGAAAACGTAGACCGTTACGTATTGTAATTATTGTAAATATATTATAATTTATATAAACAAAAGAAAATTTAAAGATAGTAAATCGAGATAAAAAGTTAACAAGCATCACAAAACAATCGGTAAAAGAAACGGAAGAAGAAAAAAAAAATAACAAGTCTAAATTTAACATGTGGCACAAATGTGCTGTAACTATTCTTAGCAAAGGGCTATAAAGATGATTGAAAACCATTGTAAAGAGTCTAATCAAAAGAAGAAAAACATATATATATTGAGAATAGTTAGAGACATCCACATATTTGAGCCATTTATGAGTTACCTGGGAAGGCGCATGCGCAGAAGGAGCTATCTATAAAATTTTTATTTTCAACGTAGGCCTTGTTTTTAGAATATGCTTTTTTAATAAGGACACGTTTGATGTAATTTTTTAACTTTCTGTCGGTCAGTTCTATAACTGACTTTGGCAACTTGTTATAAAAGCGCATACTGTTTATAAGAAAACACTTGCTAGTTTTCGTTAATCTGAATTTCGTGCTTACTGCGTGTATTTAATTTATGGAAGTCGGTAGTCGGTCAGTAGACATATCTGCAAATTAAAAACCTTATCAATATGACGAAGCAGAGAAGCGATGGCAAATTTTAAATTATTATCAGACTATGTTTGATAACGTACCCTCTTCATCTACCTACGACGATTTCAGTGGGATTCCCGTCAGATTGCCGTTAATATTGTTCTTGGATCCAGGTTTCAATGAAAACCAACTTATGCTCCTTTCCTTAGCATCTGTGAAGAAAAGTACTTCTGTGACAGGGTCGAAGGCCAGACCCTGGAAGTTTCTACCGCTCCTCTCTATGTAGCATTTATATTCCATGTAAGAAGTTATGTAAGCACATATGGCGTCGTTGTCGCTCTGTTTATCGACGTACAGCAACATGTTGTGAACTTCATCATAGGTTATCGCTGTCAGATTTCACGAGTTCAGATGTACAGTAGATTCTTTGCCTTCATCATTCAAATAAAATTCTAGTCGATCTCCTGATGTTACGACGATATCTGTAACAAATAAATAATTTAACAGGATAGGAGACACTGTCACTGTCCTCCAGTCCTCTAAAAACGGGTCTCTTTTTCAGCAAACTTTGGTTATATCTGATAAATTCGAGGTGTGTGGCACTAGTACAGGAACTACAGTAATTTGCTCAAGACGCAACGTTGAAAAAAAACCACTGAGTTGTGGTACAACTAATTTGCAGATTCTTTATACAAATGATTGTCTATAGAAAATTTGAATACAGAATGTGCTAAACAATTGCCAAGCAGTGTCGAGATTTTTCTAAATGATGGAGTAAGTTCACGTCAGTCTCTTTTATGTTATTTCTAGGCAAGCGTGTCTCACCGTCGACCACATCAGCGCTTACCATCAGGTGAGATAGTGGTCAAGCATGAGCCTTTAAAATAAAAAAAATATTTTTTGCTTTTCGTATACTTACCCCAGGATTGCGCCAGCCCGAAGTATAGTGCTACTAACAGGACAATTTGCACTCCACACATTTTCTTCAGAACTATACAGGTTATTTCAACAGTGGAATATATATATCCAAAACAGAATAATATGTAACAACACTGGTCCACCATTGAGGACAGTCATTAAATAGTAAGTAAAGCACAAAGTTCAACAAACTTGAATAAAACTGGCCAAGTTCGAGTCGGAATCGTGCACCGAAGGTTCCGTACAAATAGCTACATTCGCCAAAATAATTAGGTAACATTACAGAAGTTCATAAAAAATGTAAGCATCGAACATTGCTATAACGAAAAGATAAACTGGATTGGGTGACAAAATTTACTTTGCCGTTAGGAAACTGTTGTTCCCATACATTGGAATAGGTCACGGTCAGTTTAACAACAGGTGGTGATTCTAGGTCAACGAGAAGTTTCAGGTTTGATTCTCTTGCGCGGTCAAATTATGCGAAATAAACGGCCATATCAATTGATTGCGTTGATTTAGAAGTTCGATATTTTCATAGATCCAATGGATTGTAGACTTGAGTATATGATATTAATTTTAACTTAATAAGTACCTCTACGCATTCTTTAAAGGTTTGAGTTACTGGCAGATCCCCTGAGGGCTGAATTCCATATGACCATAAGGGTTTCCCTCTCACAGAGAGGAGGCCTGTGTCCCAGCAGTAGAAACATTAATAGGCTGATGATGATTATGATATAGGTTTTATGATGCATTTATAAACCAAGACTTTATTGACCAGATTTAGCGGTGACTGTCGGCAAATTAACTAGTACAATCGGCTGAATTTGAGACCTGCTTTTTTCCTTTTAACTTTTATATGATTGGCCCAAGTTTTAACCTTCGATCTAGATGAAGCCCAAAGTACCTTAAACAGTTTTCATTAGGTAAACTTCGCCGTTGTTCAGCCCTTTCCATCATCGGACTTCAAGATGTACGGCCATGCGCCATCGGTACATGGTGGACATCCCACCTATACGCACAAAGCATTTTGCTAATACTTTCATTGTGTGTACAGCTAAGGAGTGGAATTCCCTGCCGGATTCTTAGTTCCCTGATAGCTACAACCTTGGGGTCTTTATGTCAAGAGTGAATAGCTTACTTCTAGGCAAGTGTGCTTCATCGTCGACCACATCATCGCTTATCATCAGGTGAGATAGTGGTCAAACGCAAGCCTATTACAAATAATCCATAATCCTTCAGATATATATACTTTTTTTATGATATGGTAATTAAGCTATTGACAAGTGATAAACATTTCGTACTTTTTAGTCCATTATAAGCTTATTTTAATAACAAGAAAATTAAACAAAACCGGTGGCATGAGAGTATACCAGGGTGAACTGTTCACACCTGCGTACCCCATTAAAGCGTACCAGTGTGATGTTAAGTTATGAAATGGTGTAAACAATAAACAGACATGCGATTGCAGCTATCCCGAGTGATTTGCCGTCATTTATTGAAGAGTTCTGATGTATATCTCCGAAGTTCTTCATCAGATCTTGATGAAATTTAACACGACAAGCACCTTTCAAATAATAAAAGAATCTTGAAAATCGGTTCAACTAGTAAAAAATTCTGAGGGATAAACATAAAAAAATACCATCGAATTGATAACCTGCTCCTTTTTGGGAAAGTCGGTTAAAAAAGGAACTTTGGTGGAAGATCGAAAATATTTCCGATGCAACGTCCTTTACTCGTTTCATCCAAATTTTCCCCATGAATATACTTCCATGAACTTTACTACTAAAACAGTGTAGAAACAGTTTTACAACTAAGTTTTCTATCAAGAATCTAGTTCCACAACCCAGTACGTAAAACTAAATTCTTCATATAAATATGGAAAATTCCTTTATACGAATAAAATTCAAAGTTGAGCAAAAATATGCCGGCATTTTTAATATTACACGTTCTGTAAGTTGACTCCATGTTTTAAAGTTATATAACAGCGGTAACTATACCGTTATTTTTAACGTTAACCGTTATTTTTAACGAGACAACTTTTGCATGGACTGTACGTACTTGCATTTGTTTAATTGGCTGTACATCTAGGTACTTAGGTAGGTACCTGGAGTAGGTCGTTTGTTAGATAAAATAATTTTGGAAGAGTATAGTATAGGTTACTGCATAGTGCCCAATGAAATCAGTGATCATCTTCATCAAGTATCATACTTGATGAAGATGATCACTAATTGGCGCATTCAAAACTGCGTTGTCCTACAGTGAAAGAATAAAAAATTACTCAAATAGAAAAAGATTAGGGTCGATTTCACAATTGAGTATTTGAGGCTAAGAACGCGTCAAACCCTACTTTAGTGCTAAATTTTGACAGGTTTTCTGGCTTAAGTATAGTTTAAGAAATACTCAACTTCAAATGCTTAATTCAGAAATCGGAAATTAGACAAAAAGATAACATTTATGTTAGATTTTTCACTTGAGTAAGTAAATATGAAATAATGTATAGACTAAAATTATGTCAAGGGACTATCTACAAACTTAAAAATTCTTCAGTTTCAAGACTGTTCGTTTTAAAACATTAATCATCGCTACGAGTTAACACGTGTCAGAATCCTTTAAATCACAACAAATTAATTAAATTTCTCTAAAAACTACTTTTATTTAAGGGCCTACATCCGCTTTAGTACCGTAAAACGGCAACTTTCTAAAGCATACTTCTTAGTAACGGATAGGTTAAAAGGTTTGAAAAAAAAATATTATTGTTTCATGTACGTTATTTTTTAAACATGGTTTATTGATTAATCCTCCAAAACGACTTGGAATTTTAAAAATATTATTACACAGAAAAATTTATGGCTGAAATTTCTTCATAACTGAAAAAGCATATGTAAATCAAATAATATTTTACAAACAAAACTGTTCAAAAGGAAGTTCAGTATTTATATTTTGGCATCGAGCGGGCGCACGGCCAGCACTGCGTTTATATTGGGGCGTATATATCGCCTTAAGTAAAGAAGAAAGGAACTAGGAGTCAAGAAAGGGAAAACTTTTTGGTATAATAACAAAAACTGCATGTTCAACTCTAAACAAATATTATAAAGAGGCACAATTTTATCTTCTTGTTTGTATGAGGTACCTAGTCTCTGTAAGTGCTGATCCAATAATGATTTTTTCACAGATGAAAAACTACACTATCTGTTCAATGTTATCTTTGGACATTGAATTAGCATTCAGCCCGGCTGACGCGCGGCCCAGATAAAATACTGTTTGGTTGCATCTTACACGCATAGGACACAGATAAATTTGTACATTAGTGTGTATTAAGACAAAATAGTATATAAGCTGTAAAATATTGTTAATAAATCAGATTTGAATTTATATTCTTGTCTCATAACCCCTCACTACTGTGGCCAAGACACCATCACCAAAGTGATCGCCGATCACTCTAGTGAGTCTGCTGGACTGGCAGTGAGTGTACCCTTCCCGAACCTGGAATTCCTGCCCACTATCCTTCTGTAACCTTAGGTCGCATGGTGCGAACATCCTAAACTAATCTATATATTTATTTATCACACACTAGGTATATGGTAGATTAGGGCTGTAAGGTTTATAGGTGTTCCGTACTGTTCTTTATTTTGTAAACATTCTAAATATTAGTAGCTTTCTGAGAGTGTCTTATCAATTGTGTGTAGTAAGAACCAAATTACGGTGGATTTGAAACGTCCCGCCATCGTCTCATTGGACACTCGCTAACCAATCCGAACGGCGAACCACAATGCAGCGCCATCTTTATAAAAAAAAAGATGGATTGTCTACGAACGTCGAACGAGCCGCGGACCTCTCCGCGTCCTTTTTTTGTTATCCCGGTTTTCTGGTGGTTTAGTGCTCACAGGTGAACAATTTGAAGGACTTATGCCTATGGACTTGTTTTGATGACGATATCGTGTGTGTGAACGGCTGGATCCAGACCCTCGCTGCCTGATACGACGCCAAGCCCGAGGAGCGCGAGGCAGTATACCTACGGAGGCGAGAGGTGAGTGCTTTTCGAATCCACTGTTCACAAATCTTCTACACATAATTGTTTGATCATTCGAGCCGGATTGTTCATATTTTTTCACCTGTGAGGTTTTCCATTCCATATTCCCTTGTTGTTCGAATTTCAAGTTACGACGCCACGCGTCTATCAATATGGCGGCATTCCAACAAGATTTTTTTGAACGAGAAATAATTCTCGATGAGCTTCAACGAACATTACAGTTCATAGATTCCGACGAACAACAATTTAAATCTCGATCTAAAGATTTAACTTCACAACAGCGCAAGTTTTTCAAACTTCAAGCTAAAATTGAAAAATCCCTCATTAAGTCTAATACTTTTGATAAAGAGGAACAGCTAAGAATTCGTAACAGTTTTAATGATTGCTATTATGCTATTGTGGTACATTTAAATAAAATTAAAGAAGATGAAATTGAACATAAACGTAGGATGTCGTTACTCGGATCCCCTAATAATGCTGTTGTTCACGTGCCATCGTCTAGTAGTTGTGCTAGTAGATTACCTACTCTTCCAATGCCTACCTTTTCAGGAGAAATAACAGATTGGCCTGCCTTCTACGATCTATTTCGGTCACTAGTGCACAACAAAAATACCTACTCGGACTCGGAGAAGTTCCGCTATTTGCTACTTTCTTTGAAAAATGAACCCTACAATCTAATTAAATCTATTCCAATAACTGACGAGAACTATACGGTCGCGTTAGGTATGCTACAGTCTAGGTATGATAACGAACGAGCCATTGCTTCCGCTCATCTAGAAAAAATATTCGATATTGAACCTTGTCAGTCCGATAAAAGCGACAAATCAGTTCAAGGGTTAAGAAATTTACTGAACACTTATCATGAAAATATCATGGCTTTAGAAGTAATGCACTTTCCTACGAAGGAGTGGAGTTTTATGTTAGTGCTTCTTTTCTTACGTAAGATTCCACCAACATTACGTAGACGTTTCGATTTGTCGTTGTCCCAACCATCTAAGATACCCACAATTAGTGAATTAATAAATTTCTTAGAACGCGAGTTATCTGCAAGTGAATTTGCGTATCAAAACAAACCCATTTATAATGCGGAAAAGGTAGGTAGTTCTAGGACTCCGCCCGCATCGAACGCGCGCCGTGCGCTCTCGGCCGGCGTCGCGGCGGGCCCGGAAACAAAGTCAGACAATTCACAGTCCAACAATTCAAATAGTAAAAGGATATCTTGTATTAGTTGCGGTGCTCAACATACGTTGACGAAATGTGCGAATTTTCTAAACTTATCCCCTCAAGATAGGTATTCTTTCATAAAAAACAAAAATGTTTGTTACAATTGTTTAAGTGTAGGACATGATGTGAAACATTGCAAATCTAACTTTGCGTGCCGTTCGTGTCATAAAAGACACCATAGTTTAATTCATTTTAATCAACAGCATAGCTTTCCGGTTGTCAGTGAAGCAGATTTGAACGCTAGTGCTGTCTCACCTACCGTGCATCAAACGACAGAGACAGATGCGCCCGGTACCGCGCCAACCGTACTGACAGCTGTGAATCATACGTCGAGAGATAACGCGATCGCTCCGCAATCCATTGCGCCTTCCGTGCGCGCAAGTACCGTGCTTTTGTGTACAGCGCTAGTTAATGTACACGTAGGCTCGCAAAAACACACCGTTCGGTGTATTATAGATACCGGTAGTCAAGCGACTTTTATTACCGAGACTTGTGTTCAGCGGTTAGGATTGCAGCGTAGGCATGCGCGCGTTCCCGTGTTCGGTATAGGAGGTAGTGATCCTGTATACCCTAAGGGTGTTGTTTCTTTTTGCGTCACACCTACTCATGTTGATCAACCATCCCTTTCAGTTGATGCATTGATTTTACCTACACTTATGTCACGCATGCCTTGTGTAACATTACCATTTAGGGATTCGCCACACATAAAACACTTACATTTGGCAGATCCGAAATTTTATCTTCCACAGTCGGTGGAAATGCTTTTAGGTGCGGATATTCTATCCCAGGTGATATTAGGTCACGTGATTACGGGCCCTTCCGGGTCCCCAATGGCATTAAATAGTATCTTTGGTTATTTATTAATGGGTGATGTTTCTTGCAACCAAAATACGCCTTCTTCGCTTCAAGTGTGTTTCAGTAGTTCTAGCTCATCCTACGATGACGTCATAAATCTGAAACGATTCTGGGAATTAGAGTCCCTTCCTGAAAAAAGAGTTTCCAGCCCTGACGAAGCCTTGTGTGAGTCTATCTTCGTAGAATCACACACTCGCGACGAAAATGGGCGATATGTAGTTTCGCTTCCATTTAAACCCGATGCACCTGCCCTCGGCGAATCACGAGATACGGCAGTATCTAGGTTTAGAAAATTAGAGTATAGGTTAGAACGTAATCCACAACTTAAGGTTGATTATCACGCGTGCCTCCAGGAATATTTAGATCTTGGTCACATGGAGCCCTTGAATTCCCCTCCTTCTATCAGTACCTATTACATTCCGCACCACTGCGTGGTCAAAGATTCTAGTGAAACAACTCGTACCCGTGTTGTTTTTGATGCGAGTTGCAAAACTTCTAATGGTATTTCACTTAACGATGTTTTATTAACTGGGCCTAAATTGCACCAGGACATCGTAGATGTTTTATTAGGGTTTCGTATTCATGCTATCGCTGTCACTGCTGATATTAAGCAGATGTACAGAAACATTTTGTTACAACATTCTGATTGGGACTATCAGCGTATTGTTTGGCGACAATCTCCAACCGAACCTTTGCGTGATTATCGGCTGCGAACCGTCACTTTCGGTGTTAGTTCATCACCGTACTTAGCACTTCGTACGATTCAACAGTTGGCGGATGATGAAGCTACTAACTTCCCGTTAGGTTCTAAGGTCCTCCGCGACCAAGTGTTTGTTGATGATGTGGTCACTGGCACATGTGACGTCACACATGCTCTGATTTTACAACGAGAGTTAGTAGGTATTTGTTCATCGGCTGGTTTCGAACTGCGAAAGTGGCAGAGCAATTCGCCAGCGTTACTCGCTGCTGTACATACATCAGAGGCTCATGGCGAGCGGCCCGATAATGTTTCATTTGCATTAATGGAAAGCGATAAACAAACAAAGGTTTTAGGACTCCAATGGAACCCAAAATCAGATACATTTTCCTTTAGTGTTCAAGCAACTTTAGATAAAATCTCCAAGCGGACCATATTATCCCAAATAGCGAAAATTTATGACCCTATGGGCTGGCTATCTCCTATAGCTATTTATGCAAAACATCTTATTCAGCTATTATGGATCTCCGGTGTCAATTGGGACGAGTCACCTCCCATAGATATAATTAATTCATGGTCTAATTTCATCAATGAATTATCATTGCTATCAAGTTTTCAAATCCCACGTTTTGTTTTTCCCAATGTAAGTTCTATTCAGATTCATGGGTTTTCGGACGCATCTGAGCGTGCTTACGCTGCGTGCGTCTACGTTCGTGTGACTGATAGTAGTGATAACGTTAAAACATTTCTTTTACTAGCGAAAACTCGCGTAGCGCCGCTCAAACCGGTTCTCACTATTCCGCGTCTCGAGCTGTGTGCGGCTGTTTTATTGTCACAGCTAATTGATAAAATTATGAAGGTGTACGGTGACCGTGTGAACTGCAATCATGTCTATGCATGGACTGATTCTCAGATTGTGTTAGCGTGGCTTCGTTCGCCACCACATGAATGGAAAACATTCGTCTCTAATCGTTTGAGTGAGATTTTATCCCGGCTTCCTGCCGATTGCTGGAGACATGTTCCCTCTGCTGATAATCCAGCAGACGCACCTTCTCGAGGAATGCTGCCTGCTAGTTTTATTGCAAATTCTTCAATGTGGCTCCAGGGGCCCTGGTGGTTGTCACGTGATTTTAAGTGTTGGCCAATTCCTAAAGAGGTATCTAAAGTTACCGAGGAAAAGCGTAATTCCCCACTATCGGTGGTAACAAACTCGTCCATCACGACGCCGGCGCCTCCTGATGCTACGGATTACATAGAAAGATTTTCTAGTTTAGGTAAACTTGTTCGAGTCACCTCACTCATATTTCGATTTTATAATAGATGCAAAAAGGTTCAAATTCAATATCCAACCTACATAACAGTTCCCGAATTTAATTTTTGTCTAGGTCGACTTATTCATTTAGTTCAACATTCATCTTTTCCCGAAGATATAAAAAATATTGCATTAGGTAATTATCCTTCCCTTAAACTACGTAGGTTAAAACCATTTATTGACAAACAAAATAGTTTACGTGTCGGTGGGCGGATTCATAAGTCATTGTTGCCGTTTGTTTCTAAACATCAATTAATTCTGCCTAAAAGGCACCATCTCACCAATCTACTTATTGACCATGCCCATGTCAGTCATTTGCATGCCGGTCCACAGGCTGTACAGTACATATTATTACAAAGGTACTGGATCGTGTCTGGTCGCGACGCTATACGTATGCGTATACATCGCTGTGTTCGTTGTTTTCGTGCGAAGCCCATGCACCCGCAGCCAGCTATGGGTACCCTACCCGCCGCAAGAGTGCAACCTGAGCGACCTTTTCTTAAGACATCTGTTGATTTTGCAGGCCCGTTCTACGTTCGGGCAAATAAGGTTTGCAATGCAAAAATAGTCAAATGTTACGTTGCGGTTTTTGTGTGCATGTCCGTCAAGGCCATTCACCTTGAACTCGTATCCGAGTTGTCAACTGATGCCTTTTTGGCAGCTTTGCGACGCTTCACGTCCCGCAGAGGTTTATGTTCTGATATTTACTCGGATTGTGGAAAGAACTTTGTGGGTTGTAATAATTACCTACAAGATTTATATAAATATTTACGTAACGATTCTGTCCAAACCGTTCTTCACAGTAAGACATTAGAACAGGGTATCACTTGGCATTTTCAACCACCATATGCGTCACATTTTGGTGGTCTTTTCGAATCTGGAGTTAAAAGTTTTAAACACCATCTTCATCGAGTACTTGGCACTCAGACTCAAACCTATGATGAGATGCATACTCTTCTTTGCCAGATAGAAGCGGTACTAAATTCGCGCCCACTTTGTGTGTTAAGTGCTGATCCGTTAGACCCTTTACCCTTAACCCCTTCTCATTTTTTAATAGGAGGTCCTCTGACGGCCTTGTCTGATATTTCTTTATGCGAAGACGTGTCAAATCGTCTCACTAGATGGCGTAAAGTGCAACAGTGCGTACAGCATTTTTGGAGGCGTTGGAGTCGTGAATATTTACACGAGATTCAACAACGCAATAAATGGTTTAAGGATAGCGGCTCTCCACTCCGAGAGGGTATGATTGTTGTCGTACGTGAAGACAATCTGCCACCCTTGCAATGGCGATTGGCTCGTGTACATGCTCTTCATCCAGGGTCAGATAATATCACCCGCGTCGTAACCCTTCAGATGGGCAAAACTTTTGTAAAACGTTCTGTAGTTAAAATATGTCCTTTACCGTTAGAATAATTAAGAATACCTATTTCTTACTGTTACGTTTCTTAGCTAAGTACCTACCTCTTAAGTAGTAATTATTTTTAATAGAATTTATTTAGTTTTAAATGCGATTAGCGACTATTTTCGTTTAATCTTTCATTATTTCAATATCTTTAACTTAAGGTTAAAAGAATTACATTCTTTTAAGGCGAGCGGCATGTTCCGTACTGTTCTTTATTTTGTAAACATTCTAAATATTAGTAGCTTTCTGAGAGTGTCTTATCAATTGTGTGTAGTAAGAACCAAATTACGGTGGATTTGAAACGTCCCGCCATCGTCTCATTGGACACTCGCTAACCAATCCGAACGGCGAACCACAATGCAGCGCCATCTTTATAAAAAAAAAGATGGATTGTCTACGAACGTCGAACGAGCCGCGGACCTCTCCGCGCCCTTTTTTTGTTATCCCGGTTTTCTGGTGGTTTAGTGCTCACAGGTGAACAATTTGAAGGACTTATGCCTATGGACTTGTTTTGATGACGATATCGTGTGTGTGAACGGCTGGATCCAGACCCTCGCTGCCTGATACGACGCCAAGCCCGAGGAGCGCGAGGCAGTATACCTACGGAGGCGAGAGGTGAGTGCTTTTCGAATCCACTGTTCACAAATCTTCTACACAATAGGTCTTAGGGTCGTAGGGACTGTTAGGCTTTAAGGTCTTGGTAGGTCCTTTAGCTTATCATATATTTTTATGTACTGTCACACCCTTAATATTACTGCGGCCTTGCGTGACGTATGTTAGGGTGGGCGTATACTATCGTTTACTTTTATCTTCATCCAAGAAGGATGTCCTGTGAAATAGACCAATGGAAAGTAGCCACAGGAAAAAAATGTAAACACATATATGTAAACATGTCACATGTAAATTGTAAAGTTGATAGATTATTAACATTGAAGAGCTACAAAATACAAGTTAATGAATAACCAAACAAATAAATGGCGTGTGTTTATGACTCGATGTATTTCTTACTGAAACCTACTCTGAAGTAACATGGAGACTTCGCGACATCTACATTCATTGTGCGTGCAACTAAAGGATGGAACTTTTTGGTAGCATCTGTGTTTCCTACCGCCTGTAACTTATCAATCTCATCATCATTATCATCAGCCTTAAAAAATGTTCCCACTGCTGGGACACAGGCCTCCTCTCTGTGAGAGGGAATGGGCCGTAAACCACCACGCTGGAACAGTGCGGGGTGGTGGATGTCACATGTTTTCGAATTTTTGGTTCTAGGACATGCCGGTTTCCTCACGAAGTTTGAGAGCAGTGGTGATGAAATAATTTACACAATGTAAAACGCCGGCCTGGGTTTGAACTCACGACCGGCAACTTGTAAGTCGCGGTCGCTACGAATGGACCACCACTGCTCACTTAACAATTTATCAGTCTTTAAGCCACAGTGAACAAGCGTCTTCTTGGCACACTTATCTTCCACATCATTCTTCACTTTCCATCAGACTTGATCTCAGTTAAGCGCGGCAGAAGCATAATCAGCCTAAACGGAGACTGCTTTACTTTCCACTGCTGAGACACAGGTCTTCTCGCTGTGAGAGGGAGTGGGCTGTAACAGTAATCCACTACACGAGAACAGTGCGGCTTGATGGATGTCACATGTCTTCGTAATATTTGGTTCTAAGATATGCCAGTTTTCTCACGCCTTAACCGTTTTAAGAGCAGTTGTGATGAAATAATGTACATAAAGTAGCGCCTGCCTGGGTTCGAACTCATACTCTACAATATGTAAGTCGCGGCCGCTACCACTGGGCGATCACTGCTCTTAGAGCAGCAGCTCCTCAAGAGCGAAACGTTGCAAAATTAAAAAAAAAACCCTGTAAAGTTTATAAACGAAGCAAGTTCTAAATCACGAATCTGGCAGACTCCAAATTTTCAGGTGGTAAAGTGCAAGTGAATATAACCATAAATTTAATATATCCTTGTTACCTTACTAACCCTAATAATTAAAATTCCCCCTTCAAAACAGATAATAAAATCGTATTTTATACCCGTATCTACCTGGGGTCATTCTAATTCAATTGTCATTGTCAAAGTTTTCTTTAGAAATTAAAAATTCAACTCGTCAACGTCGTTACAAGGATTTGCATAATTTTGAGGGTTTCGACCTTCGTGGCCCAGTTTCACCCGCGAATGTTTTGTTATACTTTTGTTCAACTCCTTGATAAGAGGAGAAGTTTTGCGTTCGTTATTTGAGATCTTTTTTTTGCACGAGTTTCTGGAGTTGTCTGCTTGTTAGGGATATTTGAAATTAGAAATCAATTTTTCAGAATCATTGTGCCGTCGTTTTTACCCTAAATAGAAAGAATCGCAATACTTCTTATTGAATTTTTTATCCCAGCATTGGGAATTGTTAAAATATAAAATTGGATTCTTGTTTTTTCCTTAAAAATAGTTTTCTTTTTAGTCGAACGTATTAAAATACGTATATTTCTCTAAAAATACAAAATGGTGAAATGTGGTGAATGGTGATGGTGATAGATGGCCGATGGGGCCGAAAAGTTCTGGAATGGCGACCGCGAACCGGAAGACGATGCGTTGAAAGACCTCCCACTAGGTGAACCAATGACCTGGGTAAGGTTGCGGGAATGCGCTGGATGCGAGGCGAACGGGTTCGGTCAATGTAGCGACGCCTGGGGGAGACCTATGTCCAGCAGTGTCAGCACGTCTTTTGGCTGAAATGATGATAATGATGATGACAAAATGGTGGAAGTTGATTGGCAATAATTACTGAACAACTGAATATCAAAGCGAACGACACTTCCTATTTATTTCAATTTGCGTAAAATGGTTACACGTGTTTTCAAAACAAAGGGCCGATTTCTGAATTGAGTATTTGAGTACCAAACTCCTTTACTATCTTTCTTTTGTACCAAATTTTAACAGATTTTCTGGTTAAATGATAATTTGATAATTACTCAACTCGTTCCTAGCCTCAAATACTTAATTCAGAGATCAGCCTAAGAGCACGGTTGGATGAAACGTCATGTTTGTGAAAGAATAATATAACTAGTTGTACAGAAAATGTTGACAATATATTGAACTGTTTTATTTTATATATGGAAATATCCTACAATAAGCTTCCAGCTTGAGGCTTGCGTAATCTTGCAGTCTTAGCAGACTACGACGTTATAGCTTACGCAAGTGTCTCACGCAAGAATCTTTTCCGTAAGGAAAAGTAATCTAATATGTCTTTAGGTATTGTTTAATATGTCTTTGTTGGTTGAGCCATTGGGGCGAAGCTACACGAAGGGTTACATATATTTTAGATTCAATATTTCGGTTCTATGGTACGAGTAAGAATATTTCAGTTTTATTAGAGATACTAAGATTTATTGATTCAGGGATACCCAATGTGTTTACAATGATACAGTTAAAAATAAGAAATCGAATAATAAAATAATAAACTGAATTTTAAGAAGCCTTTGAATAAATCACGTTTTGTAACTAGACAACGATCATAAACTTTTGAAACAGAAACGAGATATTTTAAGACACATAAAGATTGCTTCATACGAGACAAAGACAATCGAATAAAAGGCGAGACATCGAAATTGCTTAAACCAAACTTGTATATAAGAGTCTAGTTGCATAAACTCGAAATTCCGAATAACATTCAAGTCTTGAGCTAAACTATTTCAATACTGAAGCCTTATATTTCCAATATCCTAGCAGGAACGAGAATTGAGGTTTATTCCTTACAGTTCTACAGTATAACACTTTGTAGGGCTGTTGGGGAGTTTCATATTGGAAGTTTGATGTGAAATGCTGATGGTGTGGGGTGAAGTTGATGGGTGAAATTATATTAGAACAACAGGCCGGTGCTTTATGTGTTAGTAACAATGCACACACTGGGTTAAAATAAGCACTGAATTAGTCCCATTCCCATGCCAGACGACATTGCGGTAGACCAAGGCGTAGATGTCGGGACGAGCTCGACTCCTGCTAGACTGGCCCGCAATAGCGAAAGATGAAATTGTGAAAAATGGAGAGAGATGTCTGTGCCAAACAGAGGGACAAAATATGTTAGACAGGGAACAATGCTCTTATCGTCAATCTATGGTCACCTCATAGCCTAGCCTTTTTCACGACCCCTTTAGCTGTATGAGAAACATTTAAAAATATTTTTTGACAATTTGTATGGCTTTAAGTCAACAAGATGCTTAAACTGTGAAAATTTGAAGACAACTCGAACCGTTTGGCTGTAAAACTTGTGTGATAGACGACAGACAGACGGAATGTCAGACAGATGGACGAACAGGCAGACAGACGAAAAGACAGACAGACGTGTGAGTGAAAACAATCAATAAACCAACCAATCCGTTTAAACCCTCGGGTACGGAACCCTAAAAACGTGAGGCAGAAAATCACCCCTTTTTTTTGATAAACCTACCAGGGTGTAGTAGTAAATAGAACATATCGAAATAAAAATATTAAGTACACCACACACTCTATTTGTGGATATTGAGCGACAAAGAAATCGAAACGAAGCGACAACAAAGAGATGTCGATTGCAGCAACTCTTTAATGTTGCAAAAAATTTACTCTTTAGGGTTGGTCCAACAAAAGATTCAAACTGAAATGATTTTAGTCACGACAGTTTAAAGTTTAAATTCGAGCAGAGTGAATTCATTCAGGTGAAGCTTCAATTTAAGTGCTGATGACGTCAAAAACGTTATCCAATATGGCTACAGATTTTAATTTGTTATTTCCTCTGGTGATAAAGTTAGGGTAAAAGATAGAGAGGGACCTACCGAGGTAGACCACGCAGATAAAGATGCAAGTGAAGGTCGCGCTGGTAAAAGAGGTCTTGAATTGACTGTCATTAGGGAAAGTTCAAAAATGCTGCAATAAAAAGAGTCCGGAGTACAAAATGGAAGACTATTAACGATTTTTAAACTTAACTTTCTTTATATTTAACATTTTTATTTGTGATTGTCTCGCATTTGACCAGTATCTAGCCTGATGGTAAGCAATGATGTGAAGAAGAGACCTACTCGTAACCTAGTTTTACTCGGTAAAAAGCGGCACTCTTTTACCGAGAAGCATCAGACAATTATATCTCACACATTTTGGACTCTTTGAGACAATAGAATGTTACTTTCTAGTCCCTGATACGGCTTGGATTTCTTAAAAAAAGCCTTGAGCAAGTTGATTTACGTCCTGTGCCTTTTTAATAAAATTGCATTGTTTTCTAGGAAACTAAAGCTTTATTTGTTCACTAGCTTGTGCAAGCATCTTTGTTTAGGACGTATCCGAACAAAAAGTGTTCTTGACCTGGATGGCATGGTCTACCCGTGTACTATTTGTAAACCGATGGAAGTTGGGTACACGAAAAAGATATCAACATATGGATATCCTCAAACAAAAGGACTAATAGACAACTGTATTTTGATCAAGCTGACCGTCAAGTAAGCGATCATTGGGATGTGCAACGAATCGGAAAAACATTTCAGATCTAAAGATTACGAGGTGACGTTAGGTCAAGGTCAACAGATGGAAAGGGTTTCTGCGGTGTAAGCGGATACGCGATGATCATTAAAACCATCAACCTTCATTGAACCCTCCCACTAAATCTTTATGAATTGTATTATTAGGGAGCCGTTTAGTTTTAAAACCTTATACGTGCTTATTATTACGTTTTTTGTTTTGTTCTTCAACCTTTTCTTTAACAAATATAATTTGTCGGGCACACCCGCTCTCCAGAAATCGACATTCAACTTTTGATTTCACCATCTATAGAACTTTACCATACTTTTATTTTGAAACGAAAATCAGACAGCCAACTGATAACAATCACTCTACCTTTATTTTTATTGTAACATAGTTCGGCTTTGACCAATAAAAGTAATCGACAACTCTGAACTTGTGCTTTATTCACCCTGAACCGAAACCAAAGATTCAAATAAATATACAAAATCAAAAAGAGCATAATTGGTGTACCTAAAAAATTATAACAGAAAATCCTGAAACGGAAAAGCGCTGGTGAGTAATGAACACTACAATAAATACTACCACCTCGCTGTAGTAAATTCCAGTATATTTACAGTCCACTGAACAAAATAAAACCCTACAAAAGCAAGCCACGGAACACAGACGTCAACAAAACAAAGTTTATTCCCGTCCCATAGCGGTATTAGTAAAAATCCCGGGACTGGCGGAAAGTGCCGCGATCCTGAAATGTCGTCAGTCGTCGATCACCGCTCGGGGGCATTATTCACGGGAGAGATAAGTCCGAAACGTACCTGGGAGTCGACACCTCTGAATAGATACTGCTTTTGGCAGGGAAGCAAGTTAGGGGTCGTGGCGGATTGATTTATGCTAACCACAAAGTTAGGTCTCCCTTTAAAATTGCCTAAAAGCAAGTAACAGCGAACAGAAGTGTCAATGCCGTCATGGTTCCGGTGTAACTATGATGGCTTTAACATGTCATAGTTGAGCTCCAAGTCACACCAAATTGGCTAGTGAACAAGATAGCTGTACAGCAAAGTATTTTGGCCAGTTATTTAAGTTGCTAGCTTGCCTAGAAGTAACTTATTAACTCTTGACTTGAAGATCTCTAAAATGTAGCTATCAGAATACAAAGACTCCTTTAGGAAAGTCCACTCATTAACTTTTCTTTTTTCTTGTCTTTGTTCTCGCGTTTGACCATTATCACGCCTGATGGTTAACGATGATATGGTCGACGGTGAAGCAAACTTACCTGGAAGTAACCTATTCACTCTTGACTTAAAGACCCCAAGGTTGTAGCTGACAGGAAACAATGACTCCAGCAGGGAATGCCACTTCTTTGCTGTGAGCACAATGAAAGTATTCACAAAACACTTTGTACATATGGTTGGGATGTCCACCATGTACCGGTGACGCATTGCTATAAGTCTTTTTGTCCGATGATGGACACACACTGTACGCACAATAAAAATAATTGCAAAACGCAGGCTGCAACTCGCCGTCGATGTTTTTTTTTTATTATGAATAGGCTCGCGCTTGACCACTATCTCACCCGATGGTAAGCGAGGATGTGGTCTGTGAAGCACGCTTGCCTAGAAGTAACCTATTCACTCTTGACTTAAAGATAGACCCTAGATTGTAGCTATCGGGAAACACAGACTGTAACCGAAAGCTTTGATTTGATCAGTGCCTCATTGCCGATGAGTCTCTTGGCCCGCTTTTCGATCGACTCTAGTGCATCAAGCTGGTATTGGGCAGATCCGTCCCAGATATGAGAGCAGTACTCCATGCATGACCGAACTTGAGCTTTATACAAGTTGATCAGCAGTTCAGGCGTGAAGTACCGTCTCACATTTGCCAGGGGCCTGATCTTTTTTGCAATCAACTGAGCCTTTGCCTCAATGACTGGACCAAAATTGTGAGTTGATGTCAGCGTGACACCAAGAAGAATATGTTGGTCAGTTATTGGCACGGTTACGCCACGGAAAGATGGAGCCGGGTGGCGGTGGCTCTTTTTTGTGAAAAAAAGACTCACTTACCAGCATTGAAACTGACCAGATTGGCATCGCCCCATTCTGAGAACTGGCCTCCAAGGCCAGGTTCAGGCGCTCAACCATGGCCTCCCAGATGGACTGGATCTTAGGCCCAGTAGCCCGTGCGCCGGACACGGATCTCTCGGCAACAGTGCTGTCTTCTTCATACCCAAAGGTTTTAGCAGGCCATTAATGTGCAGCAAGAACCTTGTTGCCGAGAGCACCGTCCCCTGAAGGACTCCTGGCGTTAATACCTAACTGATCGGACGAGCCATCAATAACCACTAGGATGGACCGATCACTCAGGAAGTCTGCAATCCAGTCACACAGACCACTAAGCAGACCGAAGGATGGAAAGCCTTCGCAATGTCAAGGGAGACAGCAAACGCTTCCCCATGAAATCCCACCTTTGAATGTTTCTGACACTGCTCAAGTGACATGTCAAATTAGTGCTCCGTATTTTAAAATTAGACTGAATTAGTGAGATAAGGATGTAATTTATACCCTTATTTCACTTAGTACTAACACAATCCTTAAACGGGAGCTTATTGAACTAAATCAGCAGTAACAGAATGTTGTTGATGAACGCCAGAAACTCAGGGCAGTCACGGATGGTTTCAATAACTGCAGTTATCTACATGAGGAGGCTTTAAGTAAAGGATCTAGAAGAAGAGTTGATTTATGCAAATACTCATATTTTGAAATTACAAAAAGAACAGGAATCTACTCAGGTTGATGAAACTTGCCATTTGTATGATGAACTAATTAAATCTTATTGTAATACTCAACTTCTTAAGCTAAAGATAACCTTCTCTTACTACTTGATGTTTGCGGTACCCTGTATCCTTTATCGCATTCTTTGGTTTTACCCGGCATAACCCTTTCTTTATTTTTACACTATCGAAAATCTTCACTCGCTTTCAGCTCATGACTTACATATCAATAAGAAATATCTAAGGTTGAATCGAGAAGCGACTGTGAGTGCGAGATTGGAGTATAAATCTGCCTTAGAGCTTCATGCTATGTGTCACGACCGTGTTATAATTACTTTCTGTCTGACTACCATTCATATGAGGGGTCTCTTTGTCTCTTATGTAGATAACGGGGACATAAAAATAAGTCCTTGCGAGTGATAATATTTGAGTAAGGCCTGCGGCTCTTAACAAATGGCATTATCGAAAACGTGGGGATAGCCATAATCTAACATAATATTACTGATATCAATACATAGAAAAAAAATATGGTAGGTACTTAAACATGTAGGGTACGTAGGAAGGCAAATTGGGTGTGTAGGTGTGTAGGTCCGGGACCCCGGGGTAGGGTAGGCAGTTTACAGGTGCAAAGCCTCGGGCACAGCTAGTTTATAAATAAATGTGAAAGTTTGCATGGATATGTGTATGTTTGTTACTCAATCACGCCAGAACGGCTGAACGGATCTAGATTCATGAAAAAGTGAAAGCACTGCGTTCCGGCGTAGACACATAGTTTTATTGAAACTTTAACATGTAACTGTTTTTTGTCCTAAATAAATAGCGATTGTTTGTGTTAAGATGTTTATAAAAAAAAGTATTTTTCATTTTAAAACATACTTTTATGTTAAAAATTGTATCGTCACGAGAAACAAACGTGTGAGTAACATTTCAGCTCAATCGAACACCGGCAAGTGACTCAAATTTAATTTGCAAGGCTTCATTACAGACACCGCGGCAGGAAACAAAGTAAAGCTTGTGAAATTACAAAAAAAAAACAGCCAAGTGCGTGTCGGACTTCGCACATTTAGGGTTCCGCACCAAACCGTAAAACCAAGTGGTTTGTAGTAGGAAAAATGAGGGAATTTCAAAGAAAATGTGATTTATCAATGTAATGATATTTGATAGTAAAACATACGTAATAATAAACGTTATCACCAAATTTGAAGTTCTTAGGTCAACGGGAAATTCCTCGTTTGGTCATTGGGCACAATTTGACCCTTCCAGTACGGAACCCTAATAAGAGCCATCGAATTGACACGTGGTCGATACCTTATATTTTGACATTACCGTCGCTATCGCTTTAGAATGACAATTTATCTAGAGGTTTGGCGCACTCTTTTTCATCATTATTTCAGCCAAAAAACGTCCACTGGACATACCACCAAGCTGGACGGTACGCACACTCACACGCTCACGCTCACTCTTGTTAGTCAAAATTTATCTTCAATAAACTCAGCTTTTTGCAGTCCACTACAGGATATAAGGTCTTTCACGCTGCGCCACAGTGTCCGATCTTACGCCTTCTGCATCTAGCCTGTTCCTATCCAGTTTTTTATAAGGTCGCTGTTCCATCTAGTTGCGGTAGTAAAATAAATTTGTCTGTCTTGATTATCTCTTTACCACAGTATGAATTATTTTCGTATATACATTGGTTTCTAGTCAGTACGTAAGTGAAGTGTAAAAAAGTCACAAGTTAGTCATCAGGCCGAATTATCACGGCAGTATACGGACCTAGGGCTAATTTCCGACTTACGCGCGGGTAAAACCGCAAGCAGAAGCTATTTTAATCCCAGACTATATTCAAAGTAGATAACAGATTCATTTCTCGGAATGATAATAATCTAGAACTACTGTCCACCTTGGACTAAGATGTGAATTAAATAATCTATATAAAAGAAATATTTGTCATGTCTCTTAGTTTACATGATTGACATAAACTCACAATATCTTTTGTTATGTTTCTTACTATCGTATTTCTTTATATTAATTATAATTAGTCAGCCTTAATAATAATCCCCAATTCTTCTTTGATCTAAGTCCTTGAATGTCGATTTCGTATCTTAAGAGTAGTTCGACTAGATTTATTGGAAGTTCTTAGTACAAGTAGAAAAGTTTTCTTGTTATGGGAACGATATCGAACGTGGGAACCAGATAAAGAGAATGTTCGCGTTTGGTTGATCGGGAATGAATCCTTACGCGTCTTAACATTTATTTTCGGTTAGTAACTACTAAAGATGGTAATATACAACAAGTAGGTACATAGTATACAAATTCAAAGGTTTGTTAAAGTCTATTCATGAAAATGACCATTTTCCTTAACTTCGAAGAGAGATACTTGTTCAGTACAAAAATCAGTGGGGTTCGTTTCTTGAGAGAGGCTATGGTGTCTTTTTACCGCAAAAAGAAGTCGTTTCGACCAAACTCCTACATGCATTTTTAGGTTGCAGGTTACATCTGTTACTGTAACTGATCAGCTCGAGCTCCTAGACGTGGAGTTGACATAAGACTTTGGCGCCTCCATTGAGTACAAAGATTAAACTGCGGTCAAAAAACTGGGCATCCTAAATAGAATGGAGCGATGCTTTACGCCTGGACAGCTTTAAACTCTATACAAAAGGCAAGTCCGACCCTGTATGGAGTATTGCAACCTTTGTGATGGCTCAGCTAAATATCACGGAACGCAGGTAACTGGTGAATGAGAAGCTTCACTGCTTGGCTCATTGCCGCAAAGTTGCCTGCTTGTCAGTCTTCTACAGACTGTAATTCGGTGAGTGTGCTCAAAAACTCCACGATCTCATCCCACCGGCCCCGTTCTGCCATCTGTTATCTAGACGCACTGCAAGTAACCATCCTTACCTAGTTGTCATTCCACTAATTCGCACGAAGCGCTTCCAAACATCCTTCATAATGCGCACAGCAAAAGAGTGGAAATCACTACCGGCGTCTTTGTTTCCGAACGCATTCAACCCGAATCTCTTTAAAACTAGAGTGAACAGGCTTCTTCTGGGTAAGCTCACTCCATCGTCGACTTTGTCGAGAGCAAACACAATCATGTCAAACAAAAAAAAAAACTTCACACATAATTTTTATACTTTCGGTTAATTAGAAAGTCTCTATGTATTACTAATATATTTTCCTTTTGATAACAACCTTCTTTTCTGTTTACAATCTAACTCGCCCTTCGCCAAGTAATCTTCTTTCTTTTTTAAGCGAAATTATCTTTAAACATTTCACCATAATAATTAGAAGTACATACTGCTAAGCGATTTAGTCCGGACGTGATCTCCTTCCATTGCATGTTAAGAGAGGTAGCTACGTCGCTTCGCTTGGCCGCGTCCCCTAAGACTGTTCAGTACTGGTTGACTCGACTCAAGAGGAATATAATCTGGAACAAGACAGGTTCTCGTGTTTTACTATGTAAAGGAATACTGTATTGAGAAAAACGATGTATTTAAGTGCATATTTGAAAAATATTGTATGGTTTGTATTCTCTGAAAGGTTAAGTTTATGGTTGTTTCCACTACATCCCTATTTCGGCAGTATTACATAAAACATAGACATAGATATGTTTCAATTAAGTTTAATGCCAACAATCTGTCTCTAACGTGTATATGTTCTATGTTAAGGGGTTTGGTTGCCGCACTTAATGCTTCAGGTGGACTATTGTGCGTGGGCTATGGCGGCCTTATGGTGGTTATTCTAACCAGCCTACCTCCCTCCAGAAGTTAATTAAAGCTCCTGGTTTGCTCAGAACATCTTTGTAAGATACGATATAATAATAATCTTTATTGTTCAGGAAAAATACATTTTATATCAGATAAATCACTGATCTCCACACTAGTATTCCCTGTGTCGTGGAGGCCAGTCTCTTTCATCATAGTTCATAAATACAGTGTTTTATTGTACCCATATATAACAAAAAGGATAAGTTAAACAAAAAGAAAATCAAAAATAATAAGGGGATGCATGGTATCTTGCAGTGTGTGCAAAAGTGTTAGTCAAGTGACGTTGGTGCGTGTATTAAGTGTGTGTGTGTGTAGGTGTATGTGTGTGGTGTGTGTGTTTTTATGGTGTGGTGCGTGCATGTGTGTGTGTGTGTGTGAGATCTGGGTGACCTGAGGGTTTGTGTTCTAATCTGGGTGACACATGTGCATTCAAAGTGCACGCCGCTTTCCTCAGCCTCCATGCTCGCCCTGCACAGAGAACTGTCCGTTATACCTATTGTGTGGAAGTGTATGTTTAGTGAGTAGTGTCCCGTGATGGTCCCCGTCACCAGGAGCAAGCCGTTATTGTCCAGGCGTAATAATCGCCTGGTTAGCCTACTATCCAAGAATGTCAAAGCTTCTTTGGACTGCCTGTAGCCCGGTGTTGAGGTCCACCAGTTCTCCGCCTGTTGTTGGGTGAATTCCTGTAGCCACCTGCGTATTTAGTTGAAGAACCTCAATTCGAACCCGTACTTGTCGCAAACATTATTTATTTATTGAACAATTTGCACATATCATTCTTTTTTCATTATTCTTTTTTTAACATTCTATATCTTTAGAAAATATGTATGGTCCTTATTAACCCAATAATACGAGTATTTTGTCCAACATAGGGATCACACCTAAAACTTCGTGCTCTGTTGTCACTTTTGTAATCACGAGACCCTAAGGCCACTGAAGATATTTAAAACAATTTGTAGGACGGTTATTAATCGGGTCATCAACCCTCCCTCAAGCTGTATGAATAAAACAAAAGTCTGTCTACTGTTGAGCTGAGGGTCATAAGAATTTTCTTTGGATGCATTTACTACGTCAAACAATTCTTATTCCACCTTCTTCGTTTTTTGTCTGAAAATAAAGTGCATCATTTGTTTATTTTTAAAACCCATTTACTAGCGTCTGGAAAAAGATACTAAGAAAATTCTAGAAAAAAACATTATTTTCCTACACTTAAAGTGTGAGGGGATATAAACTATTATGGCAGACTAATAACTCTTTTCTAGACATAGTTACGCCCCAGACATTTATGAGTTTACAGACACAATAAATTTACACAACCATCAATCATTCTCGAAAGTGCTCCTCGACCAACGTTGATCGACGTCATTGATCCGTTAAAATGTCATTAGCAGACGTCGCGTCGGTCGAAAGTTTATACTAATAAGATCCAGTCGGCAGACTACATCAATTGTGTACCCCAACGCACGCGCGTTAAGCTACTCGTAAGTCACCTTAGGAACAGGGGAACCTAACTAGTTGATGATACTGTCAGTATATCCACTAGACCTCAGTCGAATAGTTGTGGTAAAACCAATCGTAATAACAGTTTTAACTAAAATGTTCATCAATTCATAACCTCACCCAGAATTTACGAACACACACCACCTATCTACTCAATTCCAACATGTTCTAAGAAAAATTATGCCAGAATCGTATGTTACATAATTTTGTTCGGAGTCAGTCGTTATGCGTGTTACTCCGACATTGCGTATTCCAACCAGCGCCTGTGCGTACAATTTACGCTAAGTTCGCGTTTACGTAATGTTCCTTATACGATGCCAATTCTTATTTTTGGAATGGATGAAACTATATTTTGATTATGTTTGTGTATTGGATTTGGAAGGAAAATATGGGTAGAGTTGTTTATTCACAATTTTAATAGTAACATACAGGGATTTCTTCCAATGGATTCATTATAATCATTATTCACTAATTACAAACAAATATTTCTTAGCAACATTTTCACAAACATAAAAAATTTGTTAAAATTATGATAATGAAAGAGCAGTGGTGGCCCAGTGGTAACGGCCCCAACTTACGTGTCGCAGGTCGTGGGTTCGAACCCAGGCAAGTTCTTTACTTTGTGTAAATTATCTCATCTCCACTGCTCTAAAAAACGGTGAAAGAAAACATCGTGAGGGTATCGGCATGTCCTAGAATCAAAAATTCGAAGACATGTGACGTTCACCAACCCGCAATGGACCCGCATGGTGGATTAAGACACATTCCTTCTCTTCAGAGAGAAAGGCCTGTATCCCAGCAGTGTGAACATTAAAAGACCGATGATGATGATAATCTATACTATATAATAATATATTATATTATTATAGAATATTATAAAGCTGAAGAGTTTGTTTGTTTGAACGCGCTAACCTCAGGCACTACTGGTTGGAATTGAAAAATTCTTTTTGTGTTGGATAGACATACATTTATCGAGGAAGGTTATAGACAATATAACATCACGCTACGACCAATAGGAGAGGAGAATAAATGAAAAATGTTGCCAAAACGGGCAAAATTATTCCTTTTTGAGAGCTTCCGTTGGTCGCGCTGCGTATGTACGGTAGGCTAGGTAAGATAAATGTGTAGTTAGGTATTAAATTATCTACTTTGTCAAATTTGGCACAGTTAAAATTACTTTAAATTCATATTTCTTTTATTTAAGCTTTAGTTTTAATTAAAACATTGGCATTAATTTATTAATTTCCATTCAATCAAAAGAATCCAATTATCTACTCGATTCCACATAAGGCCAATAGATGGCACTGCCCAAAACACCTACTTAAACATTGAAATAGTTGTAACAATTACTCATAGATGGCAAGATGCCAAGTTAAAGTTAATTAAAATGATAAATTACGATTATGATGGTAGCAATCCGACGATTCCGGCGACATATACATTTAGAAGCCTCAGTGGCTATCGTACGAGTATGTAACACCGTTCAAGAGATTTCTATAATATAAAGTAACCAACGAACCAATACCTATAAAGTTAAATAATAGTGAAATAATATGTTTGTTTTAATCAGCCCGGAGCCCTGACCTGTCTCAATTCTGGGTAAAGCCCCCATTTCTTCAATCTATCTTGGTGTTGTGATTCTATAAGTCTATTCTTGAGTCAGCTTGTAACATAGTACAAATAAATAACACTCATAGTCTTAATTCTCTACACCTAAAATAGTTTCTTAGACTGCCTCCAATCAAATGCATAAATAAACCAGCGCACCAAAATAATTCATATCACAATCTCCGAATTCGAAATTCAAATGTCACACATCCGCCAACACAGCTGTCGGAATACAACCAAATGCTTTTCAAACAGACGCACTGAAATTATTCTTATTCGCACTGTTCTAAAATGTAAATTCAAATTTGAAACGAACTGAGGTCACAATGCCCGCCAACAAAACGTAGGCAGGAAAATTAAAAATATTTTTGGTCTCACTAACGAGTCAGCCTGTTTCTAGTCTATCTGCATTTCTGTACCGACAAAATTGAATTTACTTCTCCGCGTGCTTTTTTTCGAATCATCTCTTTTTTTCGTAAGCTATGACAGATTTTTTGGCACCTCTGAATTACAAGTCGGAGTGTTCGGTCTTTGTGTTTCGTTGATTTGGGGTTATTACACTGTTTCCTTTATGGCGGAAATTTGGCAAATAAAAATAGAAAAATTGGGTTATGGCTCTCATTGGCATGCGAATTCATATCACGTAAGGTCATAATTACACTAGTGTAAGTCGTATTTAGATCTCTAAGACTATCAACACGTAATAGCAAAATAGTCAAGGAATGCTCTTTCTAAATAATTTTCCACACTGTACAGCAAACATTAGTACAACTTTTGTACAGAATGTGATATGCAAGGCTTAGACTGACCTTATGAGTACTTTAATTATTTATAAACTGAGAACTGCTAATAGATTCCTTATTCGGCAGTTCCTGCGACATACTAAGACTTCCGCAGGATCCTAAGTCAACTCTCCCAAAAAAATCTGCGGGGTTTTTTATGCAAAACTGAAACTTAGTGAGTGCTTGGGTGCCGAACGGCAAACAGCTAACAGATTCAATATTCGACAGTGCCTGCTCCAAGACTACCATAATATCTTAAGGTAAGTTACCCAAGTCCTATATACACTTTAATATTCCATCCACCACACTATTAAACAATCGATTAGTTCCACGCATTTATAACAGTGTTCCAATCAAGATATTCCCCCGAGCTTCTGACAATAGGGAGCGATATTTGTGGTCACGCGTTGTGGTATACCGGCTCACAAATCAGACTCCATTGTTATACGCGTTAACCACTATTGCGTTACTGAAATTGGGTCTAGTTGAACGCTTATGTCCCTCAAGTTTAGTGTTATTCGGAGTATTGTTGGTAGCACAATGTGTGACTGAAAAGCGGACGTGTTGTATAGCAGAGTAGGCGAGAATGGGGCAAATAAGGCTTTCATTGCAGAATAATTCAATTTAAGTAACATTCAACAACACAGGCTTACAAATCTTACAAAGGAAACAAAATGCTTTCAACCTCTGCTTTGGAGATTTAGCAAAATGTTTCTAGGAAGGGTTTAAAAATTACTTATGTTCGGCTAATCAAGGCGGTTTGTATGTTGACAATGAGCCCAAAGAGTTGCAGCACGAACATGGATACCAAATAAATGTGAAAGTATTTTTATTAACAGTGAATATTTTTTTTCGGGATAAACATAGAAATTGAAGAGAGTGAAACTTTCTATCAGTGAAACAACATTTTTTGTTATATCAGAATTTCCAGAGATTACCTCTTACAAACAAACAATCATACAAGTTACAGTATTAGTTGAGAAGTTTAGATAAAAGTATATAACCTTAGCGTTTTTATTCTCTCGTTCACGAGAATTGATTGTTCCTTGGTCAAATTACTGGCCTGTATTGCTTACAGGCTAGTAATATATAAATAAAAATAAAGGCCTAATGTTGACAAAGTATCACTCAAGAAGAAAATTTATTTAATTTCACTGACTATTTTTAACGTACCCCAATAACAACATTGCAAGCTAGTTGCAAAACATCTCGTCGTCTAACACGACCATGCTAATATTAAAGTCCGCCCAGCTCCAACAATGGACTGCGATGGACTGATTAGAAGCCTGTAGTGGCTATAGTAGAAGTAATATCATAGCACAGACTCGCAAATCAGGAGCTATTGTTAGACGCGTAAACGTTATTATGTTACTGAAATTGGGTGAGCGCTTCACTGCAGTTTAGTAGTGTTCCAAGTATTGTTGTGAGGTTATAATGAATATCTAGATTCTAGATTCAATATTAGGTACAAATTTATATATTCTAGAAATTGGCACCTGATATTCAATAGGTTGTTACAAAATAAAAAGTGATTGCATTTAAATAATGATAGGAAACAATTTTTGTTTTCTTTGTTGTACGATCATACGAATACGTTGGGAATTTTAATATCACAAAGGCGGCATTATATTGGATTTCTGTACTTTCTACAATAATGTAAAAAAGAAGTATATTTCGATACAAACAAGTTAACAATATCCACATTCTTGTCATCGAACAGTTGTTCAAATGAAATTTTCTCAGACATGATTGTGATATCTACCTACATAAAACCACTTTTGTTATATTTACATACTTTTATTATATGTACGCGGTGTTGCGACGGAAATTTTAACGAGTTACCTTAAAAAGAGATACCAACATGAAAAGATTGGTAAAGTAATGAGTGATAAGGCAAGGATTTATTACGGCGTCCCACAAGGAAGCATTCTGGGTCCAACGCTTTTTCTCATTTATATTAATAACCTGTGTTCTCTAACCCTCACTAATTGCACCATGTTTACCTAGGCTGATGTAAGCACTTCTAATACATGGCACGGACTGGTGAGTAACTGGAAAGCATGCCCAGGTGGCCTTAGACACGGTAATGAAATGGCTCGCGAATCAACTCCTAAAATTATATTAAAAAAAATAGTGACCTTTTCTATAAGCAAAAAATCTCAGGCCACAAATCGCTTGTTATTAAAACTCATACCTGCCCAGAGCACTCATGAAGTTTCTCATGCACGTGTAAACTTAAACTGGTATACTCATGTAGACAATTTGGTAGCAAGAACGAAACTTATTTACATTTATTGACACACTATTGTATTGTACACTTTAGTTTATAAGCAGCAATATTTGCACACACATATTCTTACAACTACCGTAGAACAAGCTGTTTGGTGTACACGCAGCTAACTTGATAACTTCTTTAAAAAAAATAGCGAGCATACTAAGCACTTAATTCTTTTTTTATACATCACTAGGATCTTAAATATAAGAAAGAAGGTAAAACATAAGTATCACACAATTCTGATAATATTATAATAACTTACGTGAAATTCTGTATATTTGTTAATGAATCATGCCCCAACGGTAGAACATATTTGAATAAAATTAAGCACACGGTTATGCAACCTGGATTAGGACATTTGGTATTTTTATCCCAGGAATACATTCACTTGGAATATTTATTTAATTTTAGCACGGATTTAGCCGCAGGCCGGCCGCTAGTAATAATATGGGGATGTGAATACAGCAATCATTGTGCCGATAGTCGTGGCATAACAGCCAAGAGCCTCGACGAACATCTGAGGAGGCTCTCGTTGGGCAGCTGGATCAAGGGTTTGATCCAGAAAAGGGTTTGATCCAAGGGTCTGATGATGGGATCCTGGAGAAATTGAACTCCTCAAATATTATAGGCATACATATAGCGTTTTTGCTATTTTGTCAACAATGCAAAATTCAATCAATGCAATCATTTGCACTCAGAAAGTATCATCTGGTGAAGTGGATCTGATGAAGAAGACCACGGGTGATCTGGAACTTCTTAATGCTAAGTATGTCGCGGGTATAAGATATCTCGAATAGTTAATCGACTATGATGAATAAGTAGATAGTAGAATATAAATAAATAGTACTGATGAAAATGGTACTATTGAACTGATTTGACTATTTTTCTACAATTTGACGAACTACGTGGATCTGGTCGATCACTAAGTATTCCTTACCAAATCCCACCTGCTCGATGGGTTGATGTTCGTCTAGCGTTATTTCAATCTGTTTTAAATTGATCTTAGCGAAGATTGTGTTGATGTTTGACATAAAACTCATTGGCCGATAGTTTCTGATTTCATGTTTATATCCTTTCTTATACAAAAGGATTTTGTTAGACTCTGTCCATTCTATCGCTGCGGAATTATTTCAGTGTTTATGATATTGTTAAACATATCTGTAAGGACATGTATTAACACTGCTTTTCCTTTTCTTAAGATCCCGTTGCTAGCTTGTTCGACTCTACCTAATCATATACTTAATTCACTTCATTTAAGAACTTCGCAGTAGGTACTAAGATGATAGCTTCAGAAGATTGAAAAATAAACTAGCGCGATACATAAGTGAGATTTAGTTGTCTGATAGTACGTAGAATATTATGTTATTTATTACACAGTGGAACGTAAAATGATCTATATCGATGGTAATAAAGTTTTTTATAGGCCGTTTTTTGATTGAAGGCGAAAAAAATACGTTGAGAGACAGGTTTTTTTGCGAACTAAAATGTTGCATATTGTCACCGATGATAGCATATCTCAAAAAAAAGTCATTCGTTTACTGCAGTTGGACAAAGGTGTCCCCTAAGCGTCACTACACTGAATGGTTCTGTGTTCTCGCATCCAGTAGACTCTTGTGAACCTTATTAGGTTATTGGTCCACCTCGTGGAATCTTTTAAAAGAAGCGTTTTCCGGTAGGCGGTAAAAATTGTTTAATGTAACAAGAAAAAAGAAATATACAACTTCGGTGCATTATCTGACAAACAAAAATAATGTGACAAAAATATTTTAAGAGAAAGGAAAATATAACAAAATTGACGTGAACATCTACAAGATCCATAAGATTTTCAGCTGATCAATAAATATTTGTCTACACCTTTCATATAACTTAGCTCTGGCTCTCAAGTTTTTAATTTATTAAAAAAACACCAGCAAGTAGTCAAGTCTAGAACACTCAACAATCCATCTAAAATCCTATCACTTTTATATTTCAGTAGACATTTTCTCTACAATATTAATAGGAAAATCGCAGCAAAATGTATCTGTCGTTAAAAAATTCATAAGCTTCTGAATATTCTATGAATACTGCATAGCCATTTCATGCAGCAATAAACTTTATTTGATATGACATTTAGGTACGTTGAGGTAGAAATTTATTTATGCGTAGTGCTACAAAAATCGTGACGTGCCGAAAATAGCAATGTGCACAAGTGCGAGTGACAAGCATCTTTGGTTGAGTACGGTTTATTAAGATTGGCACAGGTTGATTGAAAAATTTAATATTTGAATAGGTATAAGATAGCCCAGTAGAAATCGACATTAAAATCGCAAAGTTTGTGGTAGTTCTGGATTTTTAGTGTGTTGTAAGGGCCAATTAAGGTAGTGTTAATCCAAATTTGCAACTTCGAAAAACGTGTGTTCGAAAATTTAGGAAATTTGCCCAAGCAAAATTCAGTCTTTTTTTAAAGTTCATTAAATTTGTAACTTTTTTAAGCCCAATCGCAACTCTGTTAACCCTAAAGGGACCAAACTATGGTCCTTCGAAGATTTCCAAGTTTCCCGTGTGTTCCGCACCTACCAACAAGTGCAAAAGTGGCTGGGTGTAGAGACGGACCCCGCTGAGTGGGTTGGGCAATGAGCCTGCGGCCTCGTCCCACTAGCAACTAATAACGAGCCTGCCTCGCCACACCTCAAAATCATAGGCTCTAAATATAAGAAGGGGAGCAGGGGAGCGTGTACTTGCCTGAGAGCAGGGGTGAAATGCCATTTTATAATGCACACAAATAGGTATTCAGAAGGTTTTGTCTTAATTCTTCAAAAAACTACTTTTACTTAATAAATTACTAATTTAAAAACGCCCGATTTTAATAATATTAACTGAAAAGAGAAAAACAAGTACTAGGGATAATTTATACATTAAATATTATGAGGTGTTGCCAGAATAGTGAAAAACGAAGTTTTGATAGATTTTTCTAAAAATTTTGTTTGTCCTAGCCTGCAGTAGGTACCTCATAAGATTGAATGTATACATTATGGGAACCGATAAATTTTCCTATTTTTTTTTGTTCGAATTTTGTTTTACCGATAACTATTGACAAACGTCTTTTTTGCTATATGCATTATTTGACATATTTTCAGATCATTGAAGTGTCATGTGGCATATGTATTATTTTACCGAACTACATTTCGACGATTTACAAAATAACTTTTTGCTTTTGGCCGAAGCCTCTTTTGAACTTATTTAATTTGCTATATATTCACCACACCGAAACAACATTTTACAGAATATTATTTGGTTTAAATATATAGCCGGTTAATTGGTAGCATTATCAATTTAAAATTGAAATAGTGTTATAAAAAGTATTTGACTTTTGTAGCATAAGATCAATGTGTCAAATTTAATGACAGAAACGAATCGCTACAAAACCGAATTCAAGCAGTCTTGTCTGTGTTTACGTATTTATTTTGAGTTTTCATGCAAATGATTTATTAATAGCTATCATGCATTAATTTTTTTATCAATTAATTATTTAAAAGATTCATAAGCTCGGGAATTTAGGGCACCCCGACACGAATAGGTTAGGTTCGAAGGGATAGATATTTTTGTATTCGCCCACTGTTTCTCTATAACTAAGTATTTTGATATGCGTATAAAAAATAAATACTTCGAACAAATGTTATTTCGGCAAAGTGTAAATTTGATAGAAGGTTTTTCGACCAAATAAATCGTCGAAGTAACAAAAAAAAATCGAATTGATAATAGGTCAACTGAGACAATGGGAGACGTGATTTCGATGAAGTAAAAAAAACGAAACGATTATAGTTGAAAACTATTATTGTTTTGTTTTTTTCGAAATGAAATTCGGTCAAATATTTTTCGAACTTATGATAGGTTACCATAAATTATACCTAGTACTTGCTTTTTTTTCTCTTTTCAGTTAATTATTTTTTAGCAGTCGGGTTTTTTATTTTTATTATCATTTGTTTTATTTCAGACATTTTAGTTTTATTAATGAACGACTTTTCCAAATAAATTATGAGGTAAAAGATTATTTAGGTATTTTTCTATCAAAGTTACGCTTATCTTGAATTTGTGCCAAAATAGTAACATAAAAGTGTTACGATATATATATTTGGAATTTTCTGTTTAGTATCTTTCATTTAATACCCATATTGTTATGAAAACGAGAAAAAAAACCATAACACCAATTTTGGGGGGGGGGGGGGGCTATTAAAAATTATATAGCCTATGTTTCACAATTGAGACGAATGCAACGACATCTCATATGTCATAATCTGTCAGGCCGTTTGAGCTGTAGTGCATGCTATAGAAATGGACATACATACCTTCATACATGCACTCGAAAAAAATTACCCTCCTGCAGTAGGGTAAACAAGAAAAAATAAATCTTCAATAAAAACTTTAATTGAACTTATAAATCCAAGCCAAACAGAAGTTCTCACAGTTCAAAGTGACCAGTTTCATAAAGCAGCAATTTCGTAAGTAAAGACATAAATTTAACTAATATAAAGGAAAGAACGTAAGTATAACCAGGTAATGTATCTGTCTAAGTAGGTAAGTGTTCCAACTAGATTTGTTAGGGTCTAAATAATTTCTGCATTTGAACTGCATATCACCTACAAAGTTGTAGTTTCGATGCAGATGAACTTGCAGTTGGCATAGCTGCATTGAAACTGACAGCGAATAGTTTATAACATACTAGCAGTTCGCCACGGCTTCGCTCCCGTGGCTGACCCCACAGGACCCGTTTTCGGGATTTAAAATTAGTCTATGTCACTCAGGAATAATGTAGCTTTCTACTGGTAAAAGAATTTTCAAATTCGGTTCAGTAGATCCAGAGATTACCCGCTACAACCTCACAAACTTTACCGATTTAATATATTAGTATAGGTAACACGTGCGTCTGTAATATAATTTTAACCAATATAAGTTATTTGAGAGTGGTAAAACGTGCAAAGTCGCGAACCGCTATCAATTAAATGGTATAGATAAAACCTAGTATTGTTACTTTGTCATTCCTGCAACCATGTTATTAACGCCCTGTATATTACGCAACTTCGTAACAGTAACTCTATAGTTTCAATACTATGTCTTCTGATACATTGTAGTAAAGACCTTCAAATACACTTACCTTTATAGACCGGAACCATATAGTAACAAAATACAAAGTTCATATTTACAGTTATCGTCGCATTAAAACAATAATGACTGGGACAAAGACACCACAAAGGTGTAATTAACATAACATATTGATCCCTTTCCCCACAACGAATAGTCGAGTCAAAGCGACGCGACGCATCAAATTCTGGTGGAAGAAAACTTCGGAACGGCAGAACCGATTTTCATCAAACATAGCTGAAAACACTCTCGACAAAGTCACCTTTCAAACAGAAAACTCAAAATCAGTTTATTCGTTTAGGAACTACGCTGCCACAGACAGATACACAAATACACACGTCAAACTTATAACGCCTCTCTTTTACCTTTGGTGGTTAAAAATACGAAGCTCATATTCACAGTTATCATCACGCTAAAGCCAATAATGACTGGGTTAAAGCCACCACAACTGTTCGCGAAGAGTTATAGCTACGGTGTCTGCAACTAATGGCAATTTATTGTCAATAAAACTTTTACACGCTCAGGTATGTTTGACAAACTGTTATATGACTGGCTGTGTTACCACTTTTCATTTTATTGCTGCGTTACTTATATTACTGATGTTTATTTGCTGTGGGTTTGATGATGCGTTTAAAAGAGCTTTCTATGTGATCAATGCTGCAGTAGGTACTAAGTCTTTCTGATGTTTGAACGAAGGTTTGAAAGTTTTATTCGAACGTCCCATTTTTACCCGACTACCGAAGGAGGGTAATGTGTTTATCAGTCTATGTATGTAAGTATGTATGTATGTTTATTCCTATGTGGCGTTCTTGAGACCAAACACGTTGGCCGATTTTGATGATTCTTACGTCAATTGATTCGTCTTAACTTTGCGAGTGTCGTTGACTATATTTAAATTGGATAAAAGATAAATGGCGATTTATGGGTGCTTTACTATAGGGGCCCAATTTTTTTATTCAAAATAAAGAGTTTTAAGCAGTTATTTCAAAAATATAATACTTATATGTTGAAATGTAACTAATTGGAAAAAAAATAACCAAAAATTTTATAAATAAAGTAAAGTTAATTCAAAGAAGAAGCATTCGTAAGCAAGAAAAAAATCATGCTGTGCAGACGGAGGATACATCTGGTTTTGGACAGCCAGCTTGCAAATATGTATCATCCGACTGCACAGCATGATTTTATTATTTTTATATCTTTTTAATTCGCTTCATAAGCAGTCGGATATTTTGATTTTTTAACTAACTTTTTTTCGATTGGAAAAATGTTTTGAAAGGCTGAAAATGTAAGTACCTTTTATAACGTACACCGACACATAAGCGCTATAATATTTTCAAATACTGTAAAGGATGTCGATTCATTAAAGTTATTCTAATGATGCTACGTCGTAGCAAAATGGCTACGCAGCCTACGCCAGTGTAGCAAAAGGCCTACGCGACAATTCACATTTACTAACTTGAATGAACAACGGGTTAAATGGGATAGATATTTCTCTTTTACACTTCTACTATAGGGTTATGAAATTTTGTGGCCCAATTTATTACTCATAACAAAAAAAACAGACAAACGTTAATCAAATGAACACAATTAGCTAACGAAGATAGAATTGTTTTTGTGTCCATATTTTTGATGCCACGCCGTATATTTTTGTTCCCGGGATGAATTTTGTTTGTTTAATGCCCGTAATCATTTTAATACACTTTTTATTCGTGACACTTTTTATTTTATTTTTATCTGACAAAAATGTGTACTTTAATTACTTTAGAATAGAGTCCATAATGAAATCAAAACGACTTCGAGAATATTTTTAATCTAAAAGCGTATAAATTGAGTGGAGCATTTTTTAGTCCATTGTTATTCGGCTTTTTTAAATTGCGTGGGTCTTCTTTTATTTTTGCTCTTGGTATGCTTTGATGGGTGGAGATAAAATATTACTGTACCACGAAATTTTTATCGTAAATAGTCAACCAAAAATTTACTAAAGAATGTTGAATTGTAAATAGACTAATTTAATAACTCAGTTTTTTAATGACTTATTCAGGTAAGCTTTTTTTTCGGTGAGGTTAAATAGATGAGGTCAGTGCCTTTTGAGGAAAGCACCACACAGATTTGAGTCGAGCTTTCCAGAGTACAGTTTCTGTACCAAATTTATTTTTCCTAAGCACTGAATCGACGGATTTTGAGATACCTATTTGGGAAAAGCTTATTTTTAGCAGTAGATGTTTTCCGGCTGAAATAATGATTATGTTTTAAAATGATAGTCAAAAAATTTGTTTTGCCAATTAGCACTTACGTACTTTGAGAGTATTAAATGCAGTTTACTGCAATGAACCCACTTCACCCCAATAACAAAACCCGCAACTCACTAACGACATTTCACAGAAAAATCCAGCTTCTCTATTCAATTCTAATTAAATCTGGCATAAATGGAAAAGTGGGTCGTCTGCGTACGATCCGGTCATCTACGGAATGGACTAGATTACTAGAGTTTTATAGAAAATGGCGTCACCTCCGAGAGTTGACGCGTCGAGAATGCATCGCTTTAATTAATTATTTCTTTTTTGCTGGAATTTCTGGGTCGAGTGTGATATTTTTGCAGGTACAGTCACTGCAAATTACGAGTGCATCGTGACTTTTATGACGGGGAGATAAGGTTTAAATTGTAATTATTGAAGCGCTCTCGTGTAATGCAACAACTGCTTGAGAGTTAGCTTATATTTCCGGGGGTTCATATTTCAGAGTTGAATCCTCTTGGTCTATTCCAATTTTTTTAAAATCCATTCTGGATTGGAATTTGCAGAAATGGCGTGATTGAGAAGCTGAACTTGAATATTATCGAATAATTGATAGTTTCCATACTTTATCATATTAGTTTATTTTCTTTCGTTTGTAGCAATTATCCAAAGAAAAATTCAGGGCGAACTGAAATTTAATAATAGGTACACTGTGCAGTTTTACCTCCCAGAATTCTGTATTTTTGTAGTAAAGGTATTTAACACAGCGTAAATTAATTTCAAAGACATCAAAGCTTAGCGAGATTTATATAAATTTTCACGCTATATCTATGACCACGGAGCAATTTAGTGGTAAGACCTCTGCGACCGTGTATTTTCAAATACTGCTGAGTTCAGGCGTAACTGGTTTTTAATCTTAACCGAATCGTTGACCTACTAAACGATAAACTTTTAACAATTCCAATTTACCAAAATATTATTGTTCTTTGAACTGTAAAATTGTTTGTTTATTTTTTTTTGAGTTCACAATTTTCATGAAACTACTTGCCAAATGTTTGTCTTCAAGTTTTATTTGATTTAATTGTTGGCGGAACGTATTGGTCTGATATTCTTTTGAAGACCAACTATTTGGGAACTGTTTATAGGAGCCAGTTTTCTGCAACACATGAGAAAGTTTGGTCGTATCTCAGTGACGCTAGAATAAGCCACCGAGAGACCAATGGGCCAAGTTAGTAGCGAAATATGGTGTTTGGGACTTGCGTGGACAATTTATAATAGGGAATGTACACTGTATATAAATAAAGATTTTTAAATTATGACGAATTTTCAGAGTTGTTAATATTAGGCACTTGTCCCACCACGATCAGCGAGTAGCGACTACTAAAAACGAGTTGGCGAGTAGCAAGTGTGAAGTTCCGATAACTTTTGTCGCTCGGCTATAAGCGAGTGTCCTTGTGCGACGGGCGATTATTTGCGGGTTGGTAGAAATGACCACTGGTTGGTCTCTCGGCGTGTGCAAGCAAGCGAGCATCGCTGAACAAGTATCGCTGAGCGAGTACAACTTTTATAGCTCTTGTCGCTGCGGCAAACTTAAGGTGAGAGAGTAGGTGCTCGCAGTTAGTGTGAACAGCCAGTGATCAACTATTACTAAATGTGTCTCTTTAAATGACCCGGGATCTTATATCTTTTTTACGTTTCTTCAGCATTAAAATAGTCGATAGCTAATCGCTTCGTTGCGGGCGATGGGACAAATGCCTTAAACCAACGCTTATTATATCGTGTGAAGATCTGATCTCGTTTGGTGGTCAAACTTAGCCAGTGATCGCGTAACACAGAGATGATTGGAAAAAGAAAGGAAAGGCCCAACAGTGGGACATAAATAAGGTAAGCAAAAAAAAAATTTATCCGCTCTTTAGCCAACAATCTTGCAAACCAAAATTGTGTGAACGTCTTGAGCAGAAAATCAATCTCTTTTTTATTTTATCGTGCGTTTTATTGAGTTTTTTTTTGTATAATTTCATTTTTCTGCATTTTTATTTACATCGTTTTTTTTTGTTATAGTGTAATTGGCCTCGGCCGTGCTATTTCCATAAACGTTGAAACTGAAGTGAAGCTAAAACCTACTTTACCCACAAAGTTTGAGTTATGAAAATATTTTACTAGAATATTAATAGTTTCCTTCCACGTATTTCACGGGTGTTTTGCACATACAGTTATTTACTTAACTTAATTACTAAACACAACATAAGGTGTCGAAGTGATAGTGTTGAATTTTGCTTTACGTTCAAGTAAATGCTTCACGTAGCTTAATATACAGAGAATAATGTGGTGGATTTTGGTATTCACACCCTTGTATTAATATTAAATATCTTTCATAATATGTGTGGTCCCCAGCTTGAATAAACCAACATAGTTTCCCGCATCAGTAGTAAGATAGGTTGTCACGAAATATTACTTAAGTTTTGTAGCTGTTTTTATTCTATTCACCTTCCAGTCGAAGGTGAATAGAATAAAATATAATAGAAGCGATAGAAACGGGACTCCCTTTTCCGCACTTAGGTTAAAATAGCCAGCCTAGCTCCATCCAAAAGTACAGAAGCTTCTTGGAGGCTTCACAGATTTTTCACATTGGGAAGCCACGACCTCGTAGTCCAGGATGACGAGGGAGGTTGATTCCTCGGCGTTAAAACAGCACCTGCAAAGTAGGCTGTCTGTGGCGCCTATGTTAGAAATATGTTTGTTAAGAGGTGTGTGAACCGTAATTGTCCCTATGATTATTCTGAGGTTATTTTTACTTAGCCTAAAAAGATCTTTAGTTAATCGCGAGACTGGATGGTGACATCAACATGGTTTGGTGAAAGATGGCAAACTATTAGGCCGCCCCTATAAACCAAATCCAACTAACGTCATAGCTTGTTATAGTGGCAGTGATCTGGCCATGTCTGTGGAAGGACCGAATTATCACGTACCGGCAGGCACTTTGTTAGACGCCCATCGGCGAGATATACGGACGATCTCATAAAAGTGGCTGGGACAGATTGACTTTGGAAGGCGAAGGACCAGTTATTGTGGTGCTGTTTACAAGAAGCCTCTATCTATCAAACATCACGTCTGAACTAGGAACCATATTTATTAAACTGAACCGAAACGACAGAACCAACACAGTATCATTCACAAAGTCAATAAAATATGAATGAATTCCGTATCGGAATGCTATGGAATTAACTATCTCTTGGAATCCCAAACCTTTTTGGAATGCGACCCTTTTCCCCTCACTAAGGCGCACACCTTGGGCATTCTTCAATTTGCGACGTGACAGCATGTACTTCCGATCGACTTGCGGATGTTAACTATGAACTTGGAAAGGGGTGAATATAAAAAGGTTGGGAAGGAATTTTATGTTTGATCCGAGGATAGATTAGTTAGTAGGTGAACAAGTGGTGGCAAGTGTTGCTACGATATAATTATCGGTTTCATTTCAGGCAAAGTAAAATTTAAGGCTTCCTCATACAGATGCAACGCGACAATACCACAGCATAGATAAAGTTACAGCAGTTTGTAAGTTGTTACAATATAATAATTGCGATCAGAATCAGAATGCGACAACGATTTTATACAGTTTGTTCTTAGCCGCAGAACAATAATCCTTACTTATCATACTAATATTATAAATGTGAATGTAAGTTTGTTTGTTACGCTTTCACGCAAAAAATACTGAACCAATCATCATGAAACTTTGTACATATATTCTTGGAGGTATTAGAAGTAACATAGGATACCTTTTATTAAAAAAATAAAAAAAATAATGGCTTTACTGCGAGCGAAGCCGCGGGTAAAAGCTATTAATTAATATAAAACGCGACGTCACACCGATAAAGCATTACCACATCAAGTTTGTCTGTGGAATCCTTAAAACTAGGCCAAATTAAAACTCTCCACATTCCCGCTCCCCGCTTCCAACTCACACCAAGTAATAACCATATTTTGAACATGCCGCAGTGCATCTGCTTGAGCTCATCTAACTTATTATATCCCGCTGTTGGCTACTGCCTGCATCATAAATTACGTCAATAAAGAGCTCCTACATATCGTTACGGAGAGACATCATTGTGTCTAATGAAATGCTTACTTTGGGACACTTTTTGCGAGAGAAGAGCCATTTTGCTTAGGATTAGTCTTAAGGTGTTTCCTCACCTGGAGCGTTTGCCTGTAATGTAACATTTCAGATACGATATTGAGCATTTATTTGATTCCACAATTTTTGACGAAGCGGCCGTTGATGTTATAAGTTGTATCAAAATATTACACATTGTATCATCAAGGTGCGCACTGTAATGCTCGGTTCTCTTCCCTCACCAATGTAATGCTCGAATCTGTAACATTTAGAATAGAGTAGAATATATATTTTCTAGAAACAGAGGTGTTCATTACATACCATTGCATAGTGCTACATGTCTCACCGTTTTAACGGCATGCAAAATCAAATCCCAATTTAATGAAATTCTCACATAAATTTCCAATTTCATTACATTATTAACTTTAAAATTTAAATATTATTTAAATTATTATATATCTATATACTACACACAGAGAGCAGTGGTGGCCCAGTGGTATCGGCCGTGACTTACAAGTTGTAGGTCGTGGGTTCGAGCCCAGGCAGGCGCTTTACTTTGTGTAAATTATTTCATCACCACTGCTCTCAAAACGGTGAAGGAAAACATCGTGAGGAAACCGGCATGTCCTAGAACCAAAAATTCGAAGACATGTGACATCCACCAACCCGCACTGGGCCCGCGTGGTGGATTACGGCCCATTCCCTCTCACAGAGAGGCCTGTGTCCCAGCAGTGGGAACATTAATAGGCTGATGATGATGATGATACTACACACTTCCATTTTTACCATATCATTAAATAAAACAATACATTTAACATATTATCACTTAATTTAAATAGTTACTTAAGCCTGTACATACATTACAGGTTGTGGCACTGTAATGCTCGGTTCTCCTCTCTCACTGATGTGATTCTTGACTCTGTAACTTGGAGACTTGGTGCTCCATCATTTGGATTATTCGCCTGTAATGTAACGACATTACAGACGAATGCTCCGACGTTAATTTAATTTTTTTTTAACGACATTACAAAGAGGTGCACTGCTGAACATGGGCCTCCCCTAAGTGTCCCAAGATCGGTCGGTCTTGTGCGTCTCACTTCCAGTGGATATCAGCAGCTTTTAGCAGGCCATCGCGGTCCACCTATTGGGAAGCCTTCCAACTCTGTGTTATCTACTACGCAGTCAGAAGCAATTTGTAAAAACTTTGTTCTTCTTTAGTTATCACGTCTGACATAACAAAATATTGGAAAATAAATCCTGAATTTTTATTTGTAAAAACAAATTTGCGTTTGAAATGGTAATTCCTTTATTTTCTAGCCTAAATTCTCTCTGCCTTACCATCATTAAATCCATATCTTTATTAAAACCACCGCACCTACCTGGCATTTTTAATCTGGGAATCATATTTACTGCCGTAAAAGAGCATGAAAATCGCCGAAGATTCTGCTAAATATCAACTTTTCGGTTCAAAAAGTATGGTGCTTTATCACAAAAAACGTTGAAAAAAGAAATATTTTATTCAAAATCGAATAAAGGAAGAAGGAAAATTCAACACACTGCAACAACAAGGTAAGGCAATCGGGCATTAGTTCCCTTACACTTCCGGTCAAGGAAAAATAAGCTGCGATACCAATTTCAATATTTTACGTGCATTCGTGCTTGAGAAAAACAAGCACGTTACAAATACACGAAACTGATTAAATGGATTTAGAGTTCCGTACCTACTTATAAGTTAGAAAAGTGATAGATTTTGGTGTAGTAAAAAATAAAATGAAATTATTGCACGTGATAAAATCTAAGAATCCCATGGGGAGTTTCTAGTGTTAGCGTGTTTTCGTATGGTATTTTTTTTGGAGTTGATTATAAATAACGCTTTTACAATATTTTTTCTTAAATTAATTAGTTAAGGTCAGTGATTCACTGAAACAGTCTCAGTCTCTTTCAAAGTTCAAAAGTACAAATATGTAATGAACAAATCACACGAGAACCATGTACTTACGCATTTTGCAAAATAACAGGCATTATGAGGGACCTCATTCATTCATTAATTTCATTCCTTTGGCGCTGCAACCCTTTGTGTGTCTTGGTCTCCTCAAAGATCTTCTTCCATTTCACTCTGTCACTGGCGTCCTTCCGCCAAGATAAATTTTTCTTTCTATCCTCTTCAAATCTTCCTCTACTCAGACTATTACTAGTACTACTACTCAGACTATGACTATTAGAAGTATTACTGTTATTAGTCTATCTAGCGCTTCCTGGCTCTTCCACTGGGTCTTTTTTTAATCGGATTCCTCTTGGAGATGACTCTAACGGCTCTAGTATCGCCCATTCATTCCAGGTGACCTGCCCATCTGAGCCTTTGCGACTTGAAGAACCTGACCATCGTTTCCCTATTGATCAGGTTTTCTAATTCATGGTTCATCCTTGCATGATACGAGCCGTCGTCTCCTCTCACCGGTCTGAAAACTCTCCTCTAGGCTTTCCTTTCGGACAGTACTAATTTAAGATCGTTTTTTGGAGTCAGCGTCCAGGTTGACCTAAAATAGCAGAACTTTTTATGTCATAATATTATTTTGTATAACAACAGGTAGCATAAACAAGCATACATAATGCATGCAGCAAGCATGCAACATGCAAGCAAGCATTCAACATGCAAGCAAGCATGCAACATGCAAGCGAGCATGCAGCATGCAGCAGGCATGGTTTCTGTCACGGCTCAGGCGCTGCTCACGCTCAGCACCGCAGCTTCGGCTTACTGCATTAAACCACCTGCTCCTCGGCTCGCGGGCCACCTCGCCGCTCCGCGCCTACGCGGGCTTAAATTACACTCTAGGGGTAGGGCAGACAAGACTACGTGGAGCCGGTTTTGAGCCGATTTGTTTCTGTCACTAACTTTTGTAGCACAACATATTGACTTTTTACTAAGACAATATTTTAATTTAAATTCAAGATTAAAATGCTATTTAAAAATTATTCCAAATGAAATTCTGCCACCTTCGTAATATGCCAAGTGAAATTGTACTAAATAATCGTCGCTCTAAATAAACGTTATGCTAAACGAAATTATGCCAAATAAAATTCTGGCATCTTAAAAGTAACGTATGCCATTTGTAAATTCGGACATATAAACATTCGGCTAAACAATAATTATAGTAAATAATTTTTATGTTTTTAATATATTTCTTTAAACAAGATAATGCCATGTGTATTATGCTAAAAAAAATCGGAGCATCAAGATTCTGCCAGATACACGGAACCCCTTACAAGCATATGTCAGACTGGCCGAATTATGATTTTGTAAATAGTAAGCTTGGACTTCGAGGTTAAGTGTTTACTGCCTAGCATGGCCTTGCAAGTATAGAAGCATCTGTTTCTGGCAGTTATATGAGTTCTGATCTCCTCTTCTATCAATATGATTGACGTACCAACAGCTATCAATCGTCAATATATCCCAAAATAGGCACACCTCTACCAACAACATAAACGCCAACTAAAACATAGTTCGCACCAACCAATCAAAATGCAAACTCATCTATAGTTCGACCATACAACAAACCAACCCATATTTTGGAACTATAGTGACGCAAATACTCAAAATCGAGACAAAAGACGTCTTCAGAACAATGTTCAGAAATTAAAGTCCCTTGAAACATATTAATTTCCAACTTGTGCAATGGAGGGCAATTAAAACTTGAGACGGAGAACGCAGGAAGTTGAAATTCTTAATTCTTTTCCATTTAATTTCATCTTCGGCTTTGCTATAAAGTGGGATATAGGGTGCAGTTGTAATTATTAGTATGAGAGAGGATTATAGAGATATTGCTATGAAGTTATGTGATTTATTTTTTGATTTTACACGGATTTGGACTTTTTTATGAGTGGAATTGAGTTCTTAATCTGAAGCGTGAGTTAGATTATCTTTTGAATGAGTTAGTAACAATATTTTTCAATTTGGTAAAAAGAAGTAAATATAAAGTTTTTAGCTTTAAAAGGAGGCTTTTGTTAAATAATGCGACATTATCATCACTTCATCCGAATGGTTCCCACTACTGTACATAGACCACCCCTTAATGTCGCCACATTGACCGGTCCCGAGCGTCTTGCATCCACTCGATTCCTGCAACCTTAACCAATTCATCGGCCCTCCTAGCGGGAAGCCTTCTAACGCAGCGTCTTGTGGTACGCGGTTGCTACTCACACAAGTTTTCAACCCCAGAGTGCCCCAGACATAAACAAGCAAATAAAATACACATACGTACTTAAAAATATTTAAAAACCTTAAATATTTTTAAGTATGTATAAGTAACCGATCGACTTTGTTAAGTACTATAACAAGATACATAACTTAATTTATATAAGACATTTTTTTTTTTTTAAGACATTTTAACTTACTTTGTGTTAGCAGATTCAATAACATACTATAGTTTGATTCGTTATTTGTTTACGAAAAACAAATATTTTTGCAATTGTATTTTTCATGCACTTTAAGAAATGAGCTTAGACAGATAAAATTGCCTGCTTGTATGTAATTTATTATTTGATGATCTATTAAAAGTAGGCAAGCAGGCTAGAGATTCACGTGATATGTGTGTTAGTAACGTTAGAATAAATACATATCTTTTTTTCAGTAAGTACCAAAGCCTCATACGTAAACCATGGTCATAAAAAAGTATGTAGCGAAGGATGAATTCTGAAAATAAATCAATAGGTATACAAATCCAATCATTGCGAAGTACGAATACAAATCACGCTTAACAGATGGCTAAAGAAAATTCTCGTAATATTATTTATCCACTCCATCAATAGCTATTCACGTTCAGAAAAACTAGCACAGCCTACCTCTTACGTATTCACATAGCATATAACCTTTATCCCATCTGTCTGAAATCTCTTTGACCTAAGGTTGAAAGTCGGTTATTCAGGCCTTGTAGGATGTCCTGGTCAGAAAAATGTCTTCTGAATTTCAGTTTAGGGTTATTATTCTTTATTCAATAACCCTATTTTGGTTACTACGTTTTATGTAAAAACAGCGGATGTTCGGGCAATAAAGTTTTGCAGACTCTTTATTTATGTTACTTTACAAAATTTCAAAATAGAAACAGTTTAAGGTTTACTGCTGGACAAGAGTCTTTGTGTAATAAAACTTTGCTTATTATGCTTGGTAAACAGATTGGCACTAAGCGAAGCATAAGTATTTTCATACATTATTTTATGTTCGTTTCCTAGTCATAAAATACCTCTAAAGGTCTGTATTGTAAGATCTGCTTATAATTTCTGCTAAAGACTCCAGCAGACTGACACGACGAGATAATGCGACACTAAAGTGTAATCTTTTCTATGAAAAAGCGTTGTCGCATCGTTGTTGCTTAGTTGTATTGCGCCAGTCTGAGAGTTAATAACGAAGTGGTGATTAAGTTTTGTTTCTTTTTCATAATTCTTTGATTTACACGACTAGTTACAAAATAAAGTCGGTGAGTAGGTCCTTTGCGATAAATCAGGCGTCAATTTTCAGAAAGTTAGTGTTAATTCGATTAGACCTTAATTTACAGATGCTTTTGAAGTCTAGACTTGCCAAGAACTTGTCAAACCAAAAAGATATGACCTAAAATATCCACGGTAACTCTTATAGTAAATATTTTTGAATCCATTTTAGATACATCGATTTTTAGAAAACGTGATTTTGTAAAGACAACCTTTTGAGCCAGTACTGACTGATAGTGCCTGTCACCATTCGCATCATCTCGGTCAAGAATTCTTAATGCTGTCTCATACTTCACGATCAATCCTAAATCTGCAATTTCTTTATGCTTGTCTGCCACTCTCTACGGTTATCTCATCGTTTTTCCAGTGTCACTTTGACGATCTTGTCAACCCAACACGCTCTCATTCACCTTTCCATTTTGTTGCAATACTTTAGTGTCAATAAGGCCAAGTTTTTGATCTTTAGTTGAGAATCAAAGATCAAATCGTTTTAAAATTTTGGTAAAATGCGTTTTTTTATCAACTTTAAGCCTCAAATAAGTTGGAAAGTTAATTATTTGATGAGTTGTTAAACTAGCAATTGTTATAAAAAACGCTTTCATATCTTCATTTATAATTTGTAGTGCAATCCTTCATCACCTCCAATATATTTAATTTGGTTTCTGTCCAATCCTTATGTATTACCTCTAAGATAATAACCACCAATAGATCGTTGTATCAGATTAGGGACAGATTAGTAAACGTCTAGATTCTGATGAAGATGCATTGCTAGAGATCGACAGGTGGCTGCTACGCTACATGATTGATGCAACCATTCGCCGTGTTTGCGACAATCGGATGTCATAGATCAAGTCGCCAGGAGATGTGTCAACTAATGTATTGACAGGATGTGTTTGTGTGTACAGGAAATGGTTGACTGTTTGTCTTTGTTGCTGTGTATGAGATTATTAAGATCTGCCCTGTGTCTTTGGTTTTATATCTAAAATATTGTTAGTTTTCCTCAGGGGATTGATAAGATCTAGGTACTTTGTTGTCAGTTTTCTATAACACCATAGCAAGTAAAGACGACACGGTTCGCTTAGTGGTTGAGCGATCGACTGCTGTGCTGCGTGTCGCGGGTTCAGTACCCGCACGGGACAAATATTTGTATGGCCTACAGATAATTGTTCCAGATCTGTCGGTCTTGTATATGTGAGTTTAATCTCACAGATGAAATTTTTGTGTGTAGTCTGTTTTCAAGTATTTTTGGTTACTGTTTTCTCTATCTCGCTTGTTTCTTTTTGCAAGGCATAGATTAAATATACTCCCCCGAGGTGGGTGAACTTTAATTGAATAAAGTCTACTTCAACATGGATCCTTACCACTTCCACTCGATTCTGTTTTGCCTGCAGCTGCAATAAAATAAGTACCTATTTTTATGACACTATTTTCATTTATAAAATTCTTTAGTTTTTATTTTTTATCTTACAATGTAGTTTTTAATACTGTCATATCTATTTCATCTGAAAAATTATTGATCTGTGTCCCACGGTTTTGTAAACAGGCTATTGGATTGTATCAATTACGGATTACCCTGATGTGATACTAACTTTATAGATCTGATCTTAGTTTAGTTCGTGTATTCTAATTAGGGATTGATTTAGGGACTCAATTACTAAGATCGTATGTAACATTTAGTTCACAACACTAAAGTTTTAGTTAATACGTAGTGATGTTCGGGTAAAACTTGATTACGGGCTGGTAAAGTCATACCACGAGCTGTATATATGTTGAGCGATGTTCTAGTAGTTCGCCCACGACTTCGTTCGCGTGATCCGTATTTTATCCTACAGGTGACTTTTAAGTTTCACCCCCTTAAAGGTTGAATTGCCAAAAAAGGTTCTTAGTGCTCCCTCACACCATAAAAAGAAGCACTGTCAAAGTCTTCAAAAATCTTTAATACCCCTAAATCGTCTTTTAATAATTGGTAATTTTGAAAAAATAAAAATGAAAACCTTAGGTTACACTAGGCACTTAGGTTTAGTATTTATGTCAAGTTTCAAATATATAAACCCAAGAAAATTCAACCTTTCACCTCCTTAAGGGTAGAATTTCCAAAAACCAATAAATACATGAATTCTTTTTATCAATTGAAAGCGTAAATCTTTAAGGGCTTACGTCCACTTTAGTGCCGTAAAATGGTAACTTTCTAAAGCATACTCCTTAGTAACGGCTAGGTTAAAAGGTTTGAAAAAAAGAATTATAATTGTTTCCTGTACATTATTTTTAAACATGTTTTTTTCTTATAAGTAACAATACGATATTTTTCGCAACTTTTGGATACTCCTCCAAATCGAATTGGATGTATAAAAATATTTTTACACAGAAAAATTGTTGGCCAGAATTTCTTCATAACTGAAATAGCAGTAAATCAAATAATATTTTGCAAACAAAACTGTTCAAAAGGAGGTTCAATATTTATATTTTGGCTCTGAGCCGGCGCACGGCCGCACGGAGCCAAAATTATCTTAATTGTTAACGCAATACTGCGTTAACATTGGGGCGTATATATCGACTTAATTTCACGTGTCACACTTAACAGCGTAAAAAAATATCACAAACTTTCAACCCTCTTTTTACCTCCTTAGGGGTGGAATTTCCAAATCCAATAAATACGTGAATTCTTCTTATCAACCAAGAGTATAAATCTGAAACTTCAGCCGTCTTATTAATAAAAATGGCGTATACCCAGCTTACTCCGAAGTTACTCTTGGACTAGCTAATCCCGGAGTAACTAAGGATTAACATAGATCTAGCAATGTTATTAATAAACATGGAATAACCTCGGACTAACTATTCATTTCTTAGTCTTGGACTTACGCGTAAACTCTGGCAACCCGGTTGAATTTAAAAGTAAAAAGAATGAGCTAGTGAATGAAAATAAGCAAGTTGAAGACATTACGTAGAAAAAAAAAAACTAAAAATGACATCTGCCTTAGAGATTTGACAGTAAAGGCGAAGGAGGGAATTTTAAACTATCTTAATAGCTTTAAACTTAAAAATTACTTATAATGATGAACACATATAATATGATAACATGTCTTATCAAGGCCTACCTTAACAAATATCTATTTATTAAGGTGGTTGTCATTTCAGGACTATAACTATGTGAGCGCAGAGATCTTGTGCATCTACATCCACAAATAGATCTTGCCTATGTATTGCAAATATCCGTGATTTGTAATTTCATTGTCTAAAGCTAAACAGCTGCCAATGACCTTATTTTTTATAATGTTTCACATTAACTAAATAAAAAATCAGAGTCTATGTAATAATTGTGGTTGCGAGAGTTTTTGGCGGGATTTTTTCGAGCGTAGTTCAGTGGTTGTTAATATTATTTGCAAATTGATTCCTAGTGGATATTGTGATAAAAAATTGGTGTAGTTTTGTGTCTGAACTGTCTACGCATCTGGACAATATGTGAAATCATTGACAGAAGCAATCTCGGGATAGTGGAGCGGAGAATTTTATTGTAGTATTGACTACTTCTGCAAAGTTTACCGGGAAGGCTGACTCGATACAATTTGCGGCCAAATACTCCAAAAAAACAAAAGAATCTGTTACATTCGCATTCTAATGCATACTAAAGAATTCAAGAAGGTTATTATGCACTGAAGACGAGGCGGTATGGTCCAAGACCTTAGCCTGCCCAAGTAGCGCGAAGGAAAAAAATTGTGCTTGTCATAGTAACACTACTCTTATTCCGACCTTAAACTAGCTGGCACCATGGTTTAACTTTTAATCCGAGACTAGTGTCAGATTAGTATAATCCCTCCTTATTCCGTGTTTATTAATACGGAAATTTGTTAGTACCAACCTAATCCTTGGAATAAAGTTAATCTTACCTTAGTCCACGTTTATTAATAAGACGGCAGGAGTCCAACTTACAAACTTTAGAATTTTATACAAACCTTAAATTCCCTTTTAACTCCCTTAGGAATAGAATTTCCGAAATTAAAAAAAAAAGAAACTCTCGCAACCAAGAGCGTAAACCAACAATTTCAGATGTTTTACCTTCCAAACCGAAGAAGTTTCACATAAGGTATCAACCCTTTTTTTACCTCTTTAGGGGAAGAATTTACAAAAACCAATAAATACATATTTTTTTTTATCACCCAACTAGTCCGGTCAAATTAGAACAAAAAATGGGGGTAGGCTTATAGTAATTTGCATAGAGCTGAAAATTGGTACGAACATTTGGAACACCATGATAAATGAAATGTAAAAAGTCCCCATCGATCCCACACTTGTAAAAAAAATTATATTCAAGGTCAAAGTTAGCAAATATGGGTGTTTGGCGTTTTTTGTTGAAATGCTAGTTTGTATGATAAAAATAGATCCGACAAAATTGTAGATTATGCAATTATCTATAAAAATGATCTCCACAATTTTTAGATTCAATGTGTTTTAAAAAGTTACAACTAACCTCATCGACGTTGGAATCGCCCCTCAACTGTGATGAAACCTGAATCAGGTGTTTAACAATAGAAAATCAATTGTTTCCTAATTACCACATACCACAGTCTACACTATGTGAGTCCATTTACAGTCAAAATAAAACTACTGTTATATTTTTACATAATAATAAATACAAATATTTTAACTAGCCCCGACGCATCCATTGTAATACTTACGTAATGAACAGTTCCAATTAAGTGACACGGTGGAATGTTATAATTAGCATTCCTAGCAAAAAAAAATAGTAGTCGCAGTTTATTTTTCATTTATTCACCACTATACAAAATTCTTTCGTTCACAATCATCATTACATGTTTAAGGAAAAGAATATTTCAGGTGATAGACGTCAATTATTGGACATAAGGCTCTCACTGGGTGTTGCCACCGATTCTGAGCTTTTCATAAATCTAGTGAACTCAACGGCTGAGACCACGTCATCTGTTCAGCTTGTGGACATCCTTTAGTTTCCTTGCACAAAATGTTAGAGAGCAAAAATAAAATCTTCTACAAAACTCCTTCGAGGTCTAAAATTTGCTAGCAACAACTTTAACTTATAATCCTATTAACCAAACACTAAAAACAACTCCAGCACTCAACTTTATTGGTCCTTCAAGAGTTAACGTACCGACGTCACAGCTCCTCCATACATTACATTCAGTAATTCGCCATTAGCTAGCCTGACTACGAGCGTTATATTGAAACCGCAATGCATTTGGAATATAAAGGAGCAATTTCTACAGTAATGTCCAATTGTGGAGGTGAGTCAGGTATACTTCGATCCCACTGGAATAGTTACAACATCGTCTGTGCTGTGTTATTTGTGTTTCACTTTGTTTTAATACGTGGATCACTGGTCTTGTGGGGTAGTTGAGGTGTTGTGGAGTAGCCTAATGTGATACTAAAATGTTTGAACCAAAGTCTTGTAGAGATATTTTCAGCCTTCTAACGTAAAACATTTTTACAAGAGTTGAAAAAATGTTTTACGTCAGAAAGCTGAAAATCTGGGAAACAATCTTATCATTGATTACCTATCCTTAACTAGTTATAGGATTGAGGAAGACAGATTGATAAAAAGTCGCCGCTTCTAAAAGACTGCACTGTATTCAGACCACCGCTGGACATAAGCCTCCCCCAAGCGTCGCCACACTGATCGATCCTGTGCGTTTCGCATCCACCGGACGCCCGTAACCTTGACCAGGTCGTCGCTCTGCCAAGAAGGAGGCCTTCTAACGCTACGTCTTCCGGTACGCGGTCTCCCCTCTAGAACTTTTCGGTCCAGCGGCCATCCGTTCTGCCAGTAATGTGCCCTGCCCACTGCCACTTAAGTTTGGCAATTCTTCGGGCTATGTCGGTAACCTTGGTTCTCTTGCGGATAGCTCTCTTCATTGCTCTTTGGGTGACTTTAAGCCTTCCGATGAGGCCCATTGCCGAACCCTGTTACCCTCAAATTGGCTGAACGAATGTTTAACGTAACCATTGTATTTCGTTCACATTACTAAGAGTGTGTTCTCCTTTCTGTAAACAGGATTGAGCCGTAATCAATCATGCAGGCCCAGTGCGTGACGCCAGTATTCAATGAATTTCGGGTTCTAGGACATGTCAGTTACATCACGAGATTTTAGTTAAATTTGTTTTAAAATTTGTATAGGAAGCCCTGGTTTCCATAAATGAACTAAGATTGTTCTAAGGTTAGGAAGGTTTTAAAGGTATATCTAGGTATTTTAACGCGTTGGTTGTGTTTCAAATAACTTTATGATCCTATTTATAGACTGCCTTACCCAACGGTTATAATCTTTTACTTGATCATGTTTCAAAACATTGAATCTAAATATAATTATGTTTACTACAGGCTTAAGCAAACAAAGCTACTCCTACGTTTGTTTAATAGTAAAGATAGTAAACAACTGTTTAATTTAGAAGATAATTGGTTTACTCGCAAACCGAAACAGAGGCTGATTAAGAAACTAAATCAATTAGAAAATTGAACTAATTGGTGTACATTTGATACCACATACCTGAGGTTTAGAAATATTAAAGACTGAACTAAAATAAAGAATATGAAACCCTATTTTTATAGACGTACAGTCACAAAAGCAAAGCCACGGGCAGCTAACTAGCAGCTAATTTTAAAAAAATATGTGAGTGTCCTGAGAAGGTCGTACTTTTTTTTTCATTTAATAAGCAAAAAGTTACGCACGACGACGTCGAGACGGTTGACATGGGAGAATGGATGAAGAAAACGTGTTGACTGACGCCAAGTAACATAGGGCAAGGGCAGGAAGTAAAGTAAATAACATAGGAATATGATGATGTTGACAGTAAAGAGGGAAGGTGAATATTTTTGCTTGTGCACCAAATAGATTGTTTGACTGTAGATGACTCCGTGTATAATTAAGCAAGCTCACATTCAGAAATGGTATAGATATTCTAAATACACACTCACTGGCTAAATATGCATGTTATGTTTGTTTTATATGTCCATTTGAGAAAGTTAAAAACATTTTAAAACGAAAGAACATTTCTTAATGACTCAAAAAAATTGACTCGGAATAAGAACACCCACGTAAGTTTTGAACGCCAGTCTTTTATGAATGTCAAAGCTAGTATGTTTGTGTCTCAATCACGCAAAAAACGGCTGATTGGATTTGGATGACATTTGCAAAGAGATAGTTTATAATCTGGGTATTAAAAAAGGTATATTTTTTATTAACAAAGGGTACTTTTCACCCCGATAAACTCTGCGAAAAGATCCCTTAGGATAATAAAACACTTTTTAAGCAGATGATGCCGCGAGCAGAACCTAGTCTCCATTATAAACTAAATGAATTTTCTTTATGTATGTATTAAAAAAACGGCTGAACTTTAAAGTGAGGAACGTATTCGTGATGGCAGTCTCCAAAGTGTAAAAATTTTAATTACACGGACCTAAATGAGGGTAGCGCATTCATTAAACGTGGAATCTCAGAAACATAATTTCGGGAATGTTTTTAATATAATAGTTGTAAATTTTTCTATGTGAGGTGAGAGCTGCGTTGTCTCAAATGCTTGGCTCGCATATGTGAACAAACCGTAAGTTGTGTTTGTATAGTATTCAAGGAAATTTGAAAGTCAGTGTTTTTTTTTTATAGTGTCACGAAAGGCAACTAAGATAAACCATGTAATGATTTTACTAGAAAAATAACTAACACTAAATAAATTTAATGATTAACATTCGGATTACATCAAAATTATTATTTCAACTCGTATGATGGCAAATATTATTCTTTTCTTTTCTTTTTTCTTTTCTTTTCTTTTCTTTTCTTTGCTTTTCTTTTCTTTCTTTCTTTTCTTTCCTAACACAAATGCGAACAATATTAATGCAAGCTTTGATATTTTTTGGTTGGGAATCGTGACAGTTATAACTAGCATGCCTATGTGTTTGCTTTGAACTTCCCCCGTTTTAAAATAAAATGGTACGAGTCTTTAGATAACAATATTTTTTTAGCGTCATAAAAAAGGAGGCGATTCTTCCCGATTACTCAAAGACGCCTGGACCAATTTGAAAAATAATTATTTTGTTTGAAAGAGTAAGGTCATCAACAATGCAATCATTGGCACTCAGAAAGTATCATTTGGTGAAGTGGGACTCCTGAATAAGACCACAGATGGCCACTGGAACACTTTGAAGCTAAGTATGTCACGGGCATAAGATATCTCGAATAGTTAATCTATTATGATGAAGCTTATAATAAGTTTTTACTTATAAATAAATGGTACAGATGAAAATGGTACCATCGAACTGATCTGATGATGAACCCGGAAGGTAGGCACTGGAACTCCAAAATAAAACATGTATCCTAATCTTGTTTGGGCTTATTGGAATCGTCATGAGGTACCTACCAAAACTAAAAAGAGATAAATAATAAAAAAATAACAAAAAAATCAAACCGACTTCCAAAACAAAATTCTACAAAACTAAAAATTACTTTCTTTTCCGAAGTCGGTGTCGAAAAACGATAGGTACCAAAGACACCGACTTATTTTTCACTTTGTAGTGTTTTGTTTTGGAAGACAGTTTCATTTTTTTTTTGTTAAAAATCTTTTTTATTACAAACTATCCATATTATAGCGAAAACATACTATGATACTATCAGTGATTACCATTGTCAAGGGACGACGTGACATTTTGATAGTTACATGTCACTCCAATACATATCGGACTTTGTGACAATCACTATCACTGACGTCACTTAGTGTATTTGTTGTGTTTTATTTCAGTAATGAAAAAATCCTCTGGGGAAACTTGAATGCTAAATGTACTAATCGGTTACGTGCCAAAACTACCGAAACAATTAAAAAGCCACTGTGTCTCACGAGGATCCACGTTTTAGACACTCAAGGGATTAATAGCTACAAAACTTTGTACCTAACATCATGAACATTTTAAAACAAAATAGGTACTTTAGTTTGGCAAAATTTTCAGTTCCATAGCTTCAAACTATTATAGCGTTATTGAATATTAACGCCCCATTAAAATAGCACTTATATTTTATGACACAACTGTTGGAAATTAAATTGAGTGTGTTGGTATTGTTTCCATAGTTTTGTGTCTAAAAAGTTTAAGGGGTGTATGTAACTTTTTGTCATTTGACATGAGATATTATTATTTTTTTTAACTCAAAGTATAGAGCACTCTAAAGTTAGAATAAATTAATATACCTAGGCATTAACATAGCAGTTTAAAAGAAAAATACTTACTATCAATAGCGATTCTCTGGATAAATAGAGTTCTGGAATCTAGAAATTAACCGCTTGTGAGTCCGTAATTACCGGAAAAATTTAAAAGCCATTTTGTTTCGCGTGTGTCCACCGTCATAAGCACTCACAGGGTTAAGGAGAGGAAATAATGATTCTTAAAATGATCTTTAAAATTTAGATCAAATTGTGTTTTACCGATTTATACTTCGTTGGCTCTAGACAAGTGGCATTCTATCAAAGAAAGCGTTGCAAAAACGTTTGCAAAAATGTCAAAAATGTATGGGATTGTCAAAGACCATCTAAGGCTGGTATTCCAGAGGCCCATGATCATTCTCAACTCAAATCAAACTGTAAATGGACAGTTGTGATTGGTTAGCTTGTTTTTTTGACATTAACGTGCTCAAATCCAGGATCCTAGACGCCCTAAACGTTACCGAACTCTTTTAACACAAAATCAATGGAATTGAGTAGTGTTAGAATGTAGGTACTTGGAACCTTCTCGTAGTTGCTAACTTGGTCATTCAATATCTACCACAAATTATGTGTAGAAAGAATTCAATAACGTCTGGGATGTCTTGGCTCTTGCTCTATTTAGTACACATAATTTCAAGCTGAAGAATCATATGCCAAACTGGGGAATAGTGATTGGTTGTTATTGCAACCAATCACAACTGCCAATTTTGAGTTAAGCATCTGGAATACGGACCTAAATTTCACGTTATCAATCCCTTACATTTAGGCCCGCCCATCGCCATTGCTGAAATTATATGAAACTTATCTAAGGCCTCTTGCCAGACCAACTTGTATACTTTCTCATAATAAATTACCGAAAAACATTATTCTCTTGCTAAAAGAAAGTATAGCAATAAAAGGTCACTCTTAAGGGCATAGCTGGTATTACAAGGAAAACGTACCACAGTCGTAGTGGTGTTAGATTGATGATCATGTTTGGTAGGCCACATGTTTTATACATACATTGGACATAAGGAAATGAATGGACGAAATTAGTACGAGTTGTTTTTGTTGAATTAATTTATGGCTATGGGAAGGACTACTTGCAGGATAGGACATATAACTATAGGATTACGATGGAATATTGTGGTTTATAATGATAAGCATAAAATATATAGTCATAATTGACATTCATCATCATCATTGCCACCGAAAGACGTCCATAGCTGGACATAGGCCTCCCCCAGGCGTTGCTACATTGACCGATCTTGTGCGTCTCGCATCCATCGCAAAATTTACATTGGCTAAACGAAATTCAGCATAATGATCATTCCGCATAATCTTATCAGGCTTAAATGTTTTGCCATAATGATTATTTTCGTAAATACTGTTGGTATAATAATAATAATGAAGCATTTTTTTTTGTAACTGGTAGGCTCGCGTTTGACCACTATCTCCCCTGATGGTAAGAGATGATGTAGTCTACGGTAAAGCACGCTTGCCTAGAAGTAACCTATTCACTCTTGACTTAAAGACCCCAAGGTTGTAGCTGTCAGGGAACAAAGATCCCAGCAGGGAATTCTAATCCTTAGCTGTGCGCACAATGAAAGTATTACCAATACGCTTTGTGCGTATGGGTGGGATGTCCACCGTGTACCGATAGCGCATGGCTGTACGTCTTGTAGTCCGACGATCGAAAGGGCTAGGCGGAATCAAATTGTGCAATCCCGTCGCACACTCCCCGAAATGTAACCGATAAAAAACTGACAGGCTGGCAAATCGGTGTCCATTTTCAAGGTTCTGGAGTTTTGACGCGACCAGTGCATCGTTGCTAATAAGCCTCTTGGCCCGTCTGTTAATCGACTCAAGTGAATCAAGCTGGTATTTGGCAGATTCGTCCCAGAGGTGAGAGAAGTATCCATGCAAGCATGACTTTATTAAGCATAATGGTATAAACGCATAATGATATTTACAATATAACTCATAAACAAGAGCCACCCTTGAGCCACCGAGACACCTATTTTTTTTATTTATCAGATTCAAAAATCCTTAACAATTTATGCAACTCAGAAGTATGCCCCACCAAATTAAACCAAATGACAGTTAAGCTAACCTTTGCATTATGCCAAAGTACTCGTATTAACAGGTATGCGAAGACTATATGTTACACTACTTCTTCTTTAACTTCGTGTCGATGATTCCTTGTTCTTTATTTAAATTTTCTTCGACCAGTCCTTGGATACGTCGATAGCCTTAGCGCTGGTCTCGCAAAGGTCTTGCATGGTGCATGTGGAACACATACTGGGCTTTTCGTATGTGTTTATGATTTAGTTTATAATTTGTGTGATTTTGGGCTGCATAAAGGTGATCGCGCACCTAGACGCACCGCAGAACGGCTCTTGCCTCGCCGAAGTCATCGCATTTTATAAATCTTTATATGAAATGGTATACAGCCTCGCGCACCTATCCACGCCGTAATTCCGCCCGTAATCCAGGAAAATGCTGAAGGTACACGGATTATGACATCATCAGATACGGTGCATACGATGCGTGTGGTGCGTTCGGCGCGTATTGCGCGGGGCCTTGATAAAATGCGACGACTGCGGCGCGTCTAGGTGCGCGGTCACGGTGTGATTTTGGGCTGCATAAAGCCCAAAATCACACAAATTACAAACTAAATCATAAACACATACGAAAAGACCAGTATGTGTCCCACATGCAGCATGCACGACCTTTGCGAGACCAGCGCTAAAGCTATTGACGTGCGTTCACCTTTTTTTTTTGTTTGGCTACTGTTTACTCTCAGTTTTTGCGCAAGTTGGTACCTATTAATATGAGTGAGAGCCAGAATGGCCGTCGTCACTGGATTAGAATATGTTGACATTACAACTCGGAGGCGTTTGCGGAAGGTTAAACATGGAATGCAAGACATAGACAAAATGTATCTGACAGTATTTTCTTATATTGATTTTGACATTTTGATTTTTTATTATTTAATTGTACTTTTTGTCTTTTTTTAATTTCATAAACCTTGATTTTATATTTTGATGACTTAATAAAGATACTGTTTTTCTTTTTTTTTATAATTAATGTTCTTAATTCGATTTAATTAATATAAACAATTTTAAAACAATTAGATTTGAAGGAACGTCTCGCAAAGCAAAACATTTGGGTATTATTAAGAAGTGAACATCCTACATGCCTAGGGTATGTAAACACATGTTATCTTTAAAAGAATGTGAAGCATTTAGATTTTGCAATGAAAAACCTAAAATCTGGATTTGAAATTTTCTTGTTTTAAATGTTGAGTGAGTTGTTGTGTCATAATAACAATAAAACTATCTTATACTCGTATCATAACATACAACACGTTTACCATACCAAAAATCATTACTTTCAATACCACTCACACAAAATCCACTGCCCTTGCACCGCCACCCAAATGAGTCAGTAAACAAATCTCATGGAACAACACATGTTGGGTTCTTCCGTGTCAGTGCCCCATTACTGTTCACCCGCCATAAGGCATCAGTATTACAATCTGCTAAGTTTCTGGTTCAATTTCTTGGAAAACTGGGAAGGAAAGTTCCGTTGTAGGAAATGCAAGGCTCTCTGGAATACAAAATGATTTACATTCAGTTATTAGAAGAACAAGAAAATCTGAACATAACCATATACATTACAGCTGTATGATAAGCGAAGGTGCACTTGGAGTATACCGACATTTAGCCAGTTATTCTAAAGTCCCTTGATATATGGGGCGGGCTTGTTGCCATCCATCCGGCATGAGCCCAAACTCCGGGTTGCTATTGAAAAACTCAATACCAATTTGACCGATCTAAGAATCGAAACTCAGGCTCTGCAGTAATGCTTGCAACCACTAGACAGACGAGGCAGCAAGAAGAAGTGATTAGGAAATAACTGGAGTCACCAATATAGTTTGCAAGACTGGCAAGCTGAAATGGCAGTGGCATGGTAATTTTTGTTGAAGCTCTGTTAGCCGCTTTAACCAGACGAGTCCCAGAGCGAATACTGAGTATCTGCTAGCAAAGCGCAGTGCGTGACAAACCCAGCTAGGTGAAAAGCAATCTTAAAAAGGTGGCTGAGATAAACTGGGTATAGAAGATGGAGGACCGCGTGTGCAGCATGGGAGAGGCTTATTTTTCGCAGTGGTCTGCAATGGCTGAGTTGATTGGAACAGTTTACAAATTGTGAGCATTTTTGAATAATATTAAACTTAACGAAAACCATTTAAAACTGTTACTGAAGTTGATTTTTGTATTTTAGACTTGAAGATAATGTAAAAGTATTAAAAGCCGCATGTCAGATAAATTTCAAAAATTATCATTTGACCGTCTGTCAAGCGTAGCAATTATGGGAATGTTCCCTTTGATCATTCACGTAGCGTTAATTAGTTATGCATTTATAATAATAAAGATTCACATTACAGTTAATTTGTGATGAAATGAAGATTCATTAAATATCTACTGTGTACGATTACATCTCACATTTATTTAGCACGATAGCATTAGCATTTTTATTTAATGTAAATCAACATTCTCACTAATATTGTTAAGTACACTTTGGACCATTCTAATGTAAACACGAACAGTAAATATTTTATCAAGAAGTCAGCAAGAATAGCCATCTCAACTTAGCAGAAGTATTAGCAACCAAGTGCTCGTACTTATTGATCCTTCGAGCCGGATTCTCCGCTGACTTCTCCGCTGACTTATTTTCTGCAAACACGCTGCCAGTTAACACAGAAAATACTACAAGATCTGTGGAAACGATGGCGCACAGAATATTTTGCGCAATTAACTGCAAGAAACAAGTGGAGGCAACGTCAATCCAACATCAAGTTGGACGATATAGTTCTCTTCCACGACGACAACCTCCCACCCGGTAAGCGGGCGATGGAAAGAGTCGTAGAACTACATCCAGGCAAGGACGGCCACGTGCGTGTCGTGACCTTAAAAACTAAAAGCGGCATTATTAAACGTCCCGGCATAAAGTGGATGAATTTTTTGACGCCCCGTAATTTTAAATATTTTACTCTTATTTTAGTCCTAACTCTAGTCTACAAATAATGTACATATGTAAATAAAAATACATTATGATTTTGATATTTGATTTATTTATTTTTTAAGTGGCTTTACTTATTTTAATTTAATAAGTTCTATATTTTTTACCAATCTTAATAATTTTAGTGATATTAAACTATATTTGAGAAACTAACCTATGCTTTTTAAATTTTATTGGGTACTTACAAATTTAATTGTATAATTTATCAAATAATAATTATCAAATATAATTTATCTAAAATTAATACTAGAGATTTGTTATAACTGGGCGGCAATGTGCAAGTGCTTTGTACGCCGTACTTGTCATTTGCATTGGTCCTAAAGTTGGCTATATTGGTTTGTCGATGTTTAATGCATGTGATGTGGCTTTACTATTTTAAATAAATAAATAAGTATGTGATTTCATATCTATCAAAGTGAAGAAGATATTAACATGTCGAAAGAAGACTTGAGATCATGTTCAACCGTATTGGGAGTTTATTACTGCTACATCTTACGACCCATATATCAAATTAAAGGAGAAAAAAAATTCTGATAAACAGAAGATTTGGGATGCAAAACAACATCAAGCTTCTGTAAAGATAAATATCAAGAAACATACACATTGAATAGACATTTTTACTTTTGCTGTGATAGATGTCACGTTCGAACAATATGCGGCGATCAAATAACCGCACATCAGCTGGCACAAGCCGGACTATTCAATATGAGGATGCATCGTCAAAACAAACAACTTTACCCTGTATTCAAACAAAACTCACATAAGTGAATTACGGACGAACGCAGATATTTATGCACTAGTGATTGCCCCTATCAACCACATCATCAACATCTGCATACCTAAACTAGTTTTGGATAACAAAACTCAAGCTTTAGAACAAGAAATCAGCGAAGTAGACAAAAGGAAAGCAGCAGATGTGATGTTACTTGATGATCTACCTTATCATGATATTCATCACTACGCTGTTATCTACTCTCTAGTTGGAATATTGGGCATCGCTGCAATTGTCATTATAACTCGCCGTACGCGATGTCGATGGCGAGTTCCATTGTCACCACCACCATCCGTTGCTGATGAATCAAGAACAGGGCCTGCTGCGCCGCGCCGCGGGAGCAACAGCGATACGAGTGAAACTATAGTGGACACCTCGACTGCGTGCGCGTCTGTATTCCTCGCAAACCTCGCGACCTACAGAATGAATAGCTCTAAATTTACATTATCATGTTTCAAACTTTAAGCTATTTTTGTAACTTCATCCTTACTATCTCGTCCGGGAATATGTACGATTACATCGCACATTTATTAAGCACGCTAGCATAAGCATTTTACTTGATGTAAACCGACATTCTTACGAATATTGTTGAGTACACTTTCGACGTTTCCATTGTAAACACGTACAATCAGTAAATATTTTATCAAGAAATCAGCAAGAATAGTTTTCTTCCATCTCAACTTAGCTCATGTATTAGCAACCAAGTGCTCGTATATACTGCAAAGCAAGTTTTAATTAAATATGTTTGTAATAAATAAATAAAATCAATTTTATTATAATTATTGAGACAAATTTTACTTAAAATTGCAAAAAAGATAATACAACTCATTAGCCTACATTAAAACTTAAAATTAAAACCCCAAATTGTATAACCACTCAAAAGGATTTGCATAAAAAATAAACTTAAGGCTCCTCATATCCCACTTCTAAATGAAAGAGAAAATTTATGTAAAGAGCATTCGTTCCCGTGTCTTTAATAGCTTTAAGTGCTGAAATAAAACACACTAGGTATTTAGAATTTAAATAAAAATACAATTTAGTTAAAAGCTTTCTCTAGGCTCTTGTAAAATAGTTTGTTTTATATTCTTCAGGTACATATCAAAGTCGCAGAGTTTTTTGCAAGACGATGCAATTTAATGGACATTTTACGGTAATTTAAGTTTAGTGCTACTAGTGACCGGTGTTTTATTAATTGTCTGTGAAGTTGATTTTGTGCTGTCTTTGATGAAGTTTGTCAACGTCTTGAATTCTATTAGTGTGAAAAACATAAGGTGTAATCTCACCAAAAATTCGAACGGTTAGATTTTTTATTAAATTAATAATAAGCTTGCGCGTGACTACTATCTCACTTGATGGTAAGCGATGATGTGGTTTAGCTGTATTTAGAGATATTAATAATGACACTATTGAACTTGTAATTATGCTGATTATTCCGATGCAGGACCACGGTGTATATTATCAAGGAAATACCTCGAAACATTACATTAATAACTCCACAAACAAAATAACAATCAGGTTATTAAAATATTCTGCATAAAGCAACTCCGGGCAAAACACTACATATTTATCTTTCCTATTCGTCGATTCCGCCATTAAAATGAACGCGACAATTATCGAAAACACAAAACGATTAACCCAGATCAAGGCCTGGATATTGATTCCGTACTGGCCGCAAACCAAAAAACCAGAGAACCCACCACTATAATTCATCAACCGAAACTTTAACCCCCACTTTACTATACAATGCTCTTTTTGTTCAACAAGATCCATAAAAAATGCACCAACAGCAGCAATGGAGCTCGAATAAAAAAATGCGGTCTTTCCATCCTCCCATCGCTTGATACTCCCCTGGGTATCGTTAATTCTTATTGAATACCTCGTATTGTTCACTAATTGAATGGAATCAATCAATTTCAGCGTATATCAACTTTTACGACATAAATGGCGTTGCCAGAACTGAATAAAATATAGTGCATCAGTTAAAAATCTGGGAACCGCACAATATGGCACTCAAAATGTTTTTTTTTAACGTCTCTTATCTATAAACACGCGTTTGGGCGTTCAAGACGTATCTAACGATGTCCTAATCATATATAAAAATATTACTTAGATACAAGAAACGCGCGAAAAACATATCCCTTTCCTTGCAATCGGGTAAAAAGCTGTGTTTTAAGTCAAAAATTTTAGTCGGGACACTCTGAATTGAGGACTGGAGGGACACATAGTGCAAAGAAACAATCTGTCTTTCTACGTGCAGTATAAAATACGCATATAAGTTTATGTTTTAGGAAAGAATGCAGGGCAAAAGCATGAAAAAATACATGAAAGACAGAAACACCTAAAATCTTACTTTTCTATTCCAATTGCTACTAACATTGTAAAAACATGCTGTCTGGATTTTTTTTATTAGTCAACGGGTAAACCAATTTAGATGAAACTCGGTACATGGATAGACCATGTCCTGGTTTTTTTTTTTTATTATAGGCTCGCGCTTGACCACCATCTCACCTGTTGATAAGCTATTATGTGGTCGACGGTGAGACACGCTTGCCTAGAAATTACCTATTCACTCTTGACTTAAAGACTCCTAGATTGAAGCTGTCGGGAAACACAGACTCCGGCAGCGAATTCAACTCCTTAGCTGTACGCGTACGCTGGATTAGGACAAGATATACCCGGTAGTACAAAAAATATCTGAAAATGATTTAGAATTCGTTCAAAGAAATTACGTTGAACCCTAGAGAGAAAGGAAAGTTTCATGCAAAATAACCTTGTGTAAATACCAACGACGTAGCGTACCCAAAAGTTTTATAATCACTGCGTAGTAATTATAAGTTTGTAGCCCGAGTCATGATAAATAGATCGTTTCGATGATAAATAGCCCACAGCTCGGGCCGATACCCGATTGACGGACGCGTGGTGCTTCCAAACGTCAAATGTGATGTAATTTGTTAAATGTTGCGTACATTGTTACATAAATCAATGGTAAAGATGCGTTGTGAATGGGTGTTTGTTGGAACTTACACGGTTTCTGTATCTTCTATCTATGCTATTTTGTTCCACTCCTGGGTAAAAGAGTCCTCCTTTTCTACTTTGACTTTTGCTAGTAGCTATTCCTTTCGGTAGGATTCGAGTCCAGTCTCTTACCTAAGGTTTAGTTTATACATCGAGACATAATATATCTCTAGACTTCTTTTTTGCAATTCAATATTTCACAGAGAAGTATAGAATACCCTTCCCAAATATAAAAACCATAGGTACCTATAATCTTTTTTTTTCAGTATTTCTGTATTCAATTAATACTAACTTTACAAATTTTAGTTTGAATATTGCGAACGCTCTCAACGATATGGTTTGTTTGGCCATTTTTCTATGTAAGTGCAGATAATCATAATAAAACCGGCCAAATGCGTGTCGGGCCACGCGTAATAATAGGGTTCCGTAGTTGCATAATAATGCGGACTGAAAAGAGCGTTCTTTATTGTGACATGAACATTAAAAAAGTTTCAGCGGCTCACAACGTCTAAAAACGGGCCCACATAGGGCGATAGTAGGTAACTGATGAAGGAGTAATAAAATCCAACTTCACAAGTGTAGTTAGAAAAAATATTATCTATTTGAGTACCACCGCGGGGGGCGCGAAGCAATCGTTTGCTTGTTGGGAACGTAAGATTGCACTTTTGGGGCGATAAATCGATCTAGCTAGGTTTCATTTTTAGGAAACGTCGTTTTCTCTATTTTCACTCGAGCATAGCTCGGTCGCCCAGGTAAGATTTACAACCAGCGTCACTTAATAATTTGAATACTGCAGTATTGCCGTTACGGAGATAGTCTTCGTTAAAATCTCCAAATATTTACAAAATGTTATACCGAATTATTCAATGACTACCTTCTGCCAGCAGCAGCGGCCGCGCGAAGGTCAGAAATTATCCTGAGGAAACATATTCCCTGGATAAAAAGTCCTGTGTGCTATTCCTGACTATAATCTATCTCTGTGCCAAATTTCATCCAGATCCGTCCCACCATTTGAGCGTGAAGAAGTAACAAACATACAAACACACACACATACACACACACACTCACAAACTTTCGCCTTAATAATATTAGTGCGATAGGAACATACAACCAATGTTAATAAGTTGCAATAAATAATCTATATGAAGGAATTCAATTCCGAAAGGAGCCAATACGGGCGCGCGTTAGAACCACGTGGAATGGTATGGTTCGTTCCTGGATCCTCGCACGCATGCTGCTTGTCCCTTTCTCTTTCGGAATTTGAAAATTTATGAATGTATTCACTGTTTCGTTCTCGAAAGTTCTTCGCTACTCAATTAGTGATGTAGTCGATAGGATTTATATTGACTAATTAGATGGATATCGACAAAAGAAAATAAGTAATTTAATATTTCTATACTACGATATTATAAAGAGGCCGGCCCGCCTTAGTGAGTACCTAATTAAATTAGTACTTAATTTCAAATTGATTAGATTTAAATAAAGTATATATCCATTCTAATAAAAAAAATAACAAGTCTTATTTTTTCGAACGTATTGAAAAATGCAATGTGTTATACTGCACGGATGTAGCCTTGGTCGATCTATGATGCGAATGTCAACCTTACGGCAAAGAGGATTAAGTTTATAATTGCGACCACTGAGAATATCGCCATCTATGGTTGAGTAGCGGAATTTGCTTTGTAATCAAAACTAGTTTGATTTTAGATTACAAAATGTCGAAAATACTTCTGCTTTAATACAAAATAGACTACCCCGCGCGCATGCGCCGTACGCATCGGTACTACCAACGTCTCCGCCCACTTCAATGCGTTATTCGAGCTCAAACATTATTAATTTAGAAATCATTATTATTGAGGATGTTATGGTTTCATTTTTATATATTTTTACATGGCTCATAAACATATTATTCACTATATTATGTTTTACACAGCTAACAACGTTATTCAAATAATTTTTCAATGCATTTGAACAAAATGTTACTGTTCCAAGTACATTTTATAAGTTGGTCGCCTATTTAGCTGTGATAGTTTTCCTTTGAATTTAGTTATATATACTACTGCCGCGATTTTTTTCACATCACCAAAAGCAAACATTTCGCTGGCAAGGGCCGACACTTGACTCTAACAAAAATTTCAATTTAAAGCTTAATTTTACGCAAACGGATCTTTGAATCGAGAAATGGTTGTAACAGACCCGTCATATTTTTGAATCGCCTATCCAACGATACCCTACACCATGGGACAGACAATTAAAAAAACCATCCCTACTCTACGTCAATAGGAGAAAACCGAACAAAAATTTTTTTCATGGTTTTTCTTTACTGCTTTATCGGAATTATTAGTATGTATATCTATGCCAAATTATAGCTTTCTAGTACTCAGAGTTAAGACGCGGACGGACAGACGGTCTCAGCGAAACTATAAGGGTTCCTTGTTGACTTCGGAACCCTAAAAAAGCTCCAAAATCATAGTTTTGTCGCCTGAGATTTGCAATCCCAGTCAGTTTTCCACAAAACTTCAGCATAATTTTTTATAGCTTCTCACAATTAGGATCCACTTATCCGATGCAGTACGTGGGTATGAAAGGTTATGTTCAGATGCTTGGATTCCAAGTCTGCACGTTATTCCTCGTCTACTTATCACAAGCGTAGGGGGAGTTAATTGCAAGTGGTCTCCTACAACGCCCTATTTTCAGGCACATAATGAATTCCCTTTAGCATCCGGCGTGTGGCTCTGGCCAAAGCGACTGAAGAGCTTATACGCTCTGCAAACTAGAGGTGGTTAAATAAGGATTTCAGGTTGATACTGTCAGTGCACGTTACCATTTCTAGAGCACTTTGTGATAACTTGAACCTTGATGCAACCGGGGTATTTTTTTGCACCTCTATCAGAGTAATAGTAATTTTGTGTCCCACTGCTAGGTAAAAACCTCCCCGCATAGTATGTCCGCCCTCTGCAGCTGGGGGCCTCTTCTTTCTGTAGGTGTAAAATTCATACATTCGTCTTGGTCTTCCGCGATGTTGCCGAGGTTCTAAGTGTGAAAAAAAAAATTAAAAATAACAAAAAACCCGACTGCTTAAAAAGCGAACGAAAATGACGTAAACAAGAAGAAAATCATGCTGTGCAGTCGGAGGATACATATGCGCGAGCTGGCTGACCAAAACCAACCAGATGTATCCTGCACAGCATGATTTTCTTCTTGATTACGTCTTTTTAGTTCGCTTTTTAAGCAGTGGGGCTTTTGTTATTTCTAAATATACTTTTTATTTACAACTTTTTAGTTTTTTTTTTAGAATTAGTTACATTTAAACATATAAGTGTTTTATATTTTTGTAATAACCTCTTAAAACAATTTATTTTGATACCCCACACGAGGGCCAAGAAGAAAAAAAAATTTGGTGCCCACAATATGACGCCCAAAATCCGCCATTTTTCTATTTCCCAATTTTAATGTGACCAATGACACTCGTAGGGTTAAGATGAATCGATTGACGTAAGAATCATCAAAATCAGCTAACGCGTTTGGTCTCTAGGACGCCACATAGGAACAAACATACATACATAGACTGATAAACACATTACCCTCCTTCGGCAGTCGGGTAAAAAAGAAGCGTTTCGTTTCAGTTACCTGTGATATGTTCCTTTATACTGTGTTGGTGTTGTTGCTGTTGTTTATCTCATGACGTCCAAGTGTAAATAGGAACCATAACGTCGAAGATCATTGCATACTACTACAACCACCCATAAACGAATATAACTTTCCAGTACACAAGTAACTTTATTAGAGTGATTGCATAGAATTGCATTATTGTTGGAACAGAACATTTCCAATTCCCAATGTATCTGAGTGCCATTCGCGTAACGTTTCGTGCCGTGTCCCCTACGAGCATTAATTGGTGCATCCATTCGTTTGTAGGTCACATTCGATGCATTAACATTGGCCTCAGAATAGAAATTCGTAGGTTTCAGTCTTGGTAATTATTGGGGGCCTCTAATTACTTGGCCGGCTGCGGCTTTTCAGGCCAATGTGCGACTACTTTTGTGAGCCCAAAGCGCTTTAACTGTTTCGGCCTCTGAAATTCCGGTCGTAGAATGTCGACCAATGGTCAATTATTGAAGCATGGCAGTTTAAACAGTTTCTGGAATTTGAACGTGTGTTACTAGGGAACTGTTTTAGAGTTTCCACGTATAGTGGGTAATTGAGTATGATAGTAATTAAGTTAGAAGATACTCGTAGCTAACTAGTTTGGTGAGTTCCTGGATATCGTTCGTCTCGAATTACACATAAAACAGAGTATCTACTGCGTAAAAGAACTATGAGACTGGGCCACACAGGGTGGCAGTAGGTATTTGGAATTGTTAATATATCTGTATGCCAATAATAGTCTTTACTCTTTTATAACGTGCAAAAATCTCCAATTCAATGGAAAAATATGGAAAGCTTATATTATTTGTTAAATAAAAGGTAGTTTAATAAATTGTAACTATACAACACGCAATTGTAAAATATAACTGAATTGTGTGAAACTTTTGTTTTAATATAAAATATCCGATACCAAAAAATAAAATTTGTATTCGTATATTTTCACATTCTTAAATATACAAACCCAGCATCCGATAACCAAAGTAAGATATAAAAGTTGAAAGAGAAAAGAATGAAAAGCCCCATATACAAATACATAAGCTGATTATGTAGAATCTGTTCATACGAAAACATGGCAACCTGTCTTGAAATGTTTCATGAATATTAAACTACCAAATGTATTGGCAATCGTCACGGAAATAGAAGAAAACGTTCCTTTATTTTGGCAGTAGAGGTAATTCTATAAGTCTCAAGGGCCGTGCTAGAGTACCCATTGTTTCTGGGAACGAATGAGAAGATACTAACTTCGTATAATTCTGTCCTTATCTCGCAAAGGAATCGTAATGGTTATGACACTCACATTGGGCTCTTAGACATCATTATAGGAAAATGAATGTAAGGAAATTAACTAATATGACCACGGCAGTAATTTTTTCCGGGAGGCTATTGAAAGCGATATGAATATGTATTTCAGTATAATTCATGTTTCTAGTTTTTATTACTTCGAGTTTTATCTAGTGGGAAAGAGGAAAATATAATAATATAATTTCATTTCATTTTAATTAATATATAGATGTCGCATCAAGGTTGGCCGATAGATGCAAACCATCGGGAAGTCAGGATGCATTCCCTTAAGTTAAGACATCGTGTGTGGGCAGGTCGGTGGGTACAGTCGTGAAAATGAAATCAATTTGTGTGATTTCATTTTCACGACTGTACCACGTACCACTACCACTGTACCACTAACGAATATCGAGAGTAAGTAACTAGTAAACAAGAAAGCATAATTCTTTATACTAATATAATATAATATAATATAATGCAAAAGCAATCTTTTTAAATCTCCACGGCTAAATCAATTTTTAAAACATGGCGCTTGAGTAGACGATGTCCTGAAGTAGGATGTCCGGGATATTTTTATCCCTGGAATTATGTTCCCTTGAGAATATTTTCACACCGTCGAAGTTGCTGGTATAAACTGGTGCCTAATAAGGATAAACTCGAGAAAAAACTAAATATAAACCTGAGTTGCCCGAAAATCATCTGCCTTATAAGACCACACTCTCAAAACTCATCAAACGCCAAACTAATTCGCTAACATTTGATTTCCAACACCAATAATCCTTCGCCAGTCCAGATTTATATAGGGCGAGTCAGCGCAAGACCGACCGATGTGATTTGCGGGCTAGGTCGTAAGCAGAATTTGATGGAACGTCCGACATGCTGACAGCGGCGACGCTTGTAGATAAGGTACCTATTCGATTTGGGATTTGATATGACTATTGTTTTGATATGTTGGTGTTTTTGAGTGAACTGAAAAGTCAATTTCAGAGGCAATACCATCGAGTTTATTTTTTGGAAGGTTTTTGCAGAGGTGTACTTCGTCAATTATTTCAGACCTAAATTCCAAATCACTTTGAAGAACCTCTAGACTTATTCGCCACTACAACGGGAAAAATCTCACAAGCTATGAATTTTATGATTCAAGGTGGATTTGAGTAGGTACATTTTCCAAACAAAAATCTAGACTAGATGATTGAGAAATGTGACTTTTATAAAAGACGTGACCGAATTGCCATACAAAAGTAATGAATGTCCCATAGTACTTTCTTGTGTACTAGTAGGTACATAAATGTTTTATTTTTGTGTCAAATAAATGATCACTGCATCCCGTTTGCAACTAAAACCAAAGGATATCAGCAAATCGCCTTTATATAACATAGCGTAGTTAACGGTAAGACTCGATACTAGAATTAAACGCAAATGTTTGGATCTTGCGGAGACTGTTAATGATATTTCCATGCGATAAACTTGAGTGAAATAGGACGGAGCGAGACAACATTGATTTACATCCAGATTAGTATAGAAAAAATTCATTATACTTATTTTCTGGTTGGTTTTAAAGGGATTAATGCAAGTTTTGATAGTAAGTCGATCGCGTCAACGTAAACCTTTGCATAATTATGTCAAATCGAATGGAAACAGTTTAAGTTTCCATTATTATCACCAGATGGCGCTTATTCAGTTTCAGTACAAATTGAAATTTAAGTTAAAAAACTCTTACTAAAGCCCGTGGACTGACGACCGCTTACCGGAAGAAGCATCGGTGGAAGCCCTACCACGAGATGTAACGGTAAAGACCACAGGAGTCCGCTGAATGCGAGAAGCACAAGTCTGGTCAATGTGCCAACGCTTGCCAACCCATTCTCCAGCAGTGGCTGAAAAGATAATGTTGAGGATAAATAATAATACCAGATTTTCAGTGCGTCTGATAAAAGAAAATCCTTTATCTTCTAGCTACATAAATAAATGAACTACTTCATGAAAAAAACATGAACACGCTACGCACTAAACGTCGAACAAAACATATCTACTATCCAGTCTTACAGTCAAAACAGAGACATAAACATGCAAATACAATACTAGCAATAACGAAACGAAACGCCGAATCGCACGGCATGTGTAATTGAATCTAAAAGGGAAATTGCATTCCACACGTAAAGTTCCGATCGCACGGTCGTGTTTGCAAAGATAAGGACATTTCTATACTAAAAATTTTACTGGACAAAATTTATTGGCAAAGATAGTGTCGGATATGATATAAGTGCCGTCTGATGTTCTTGTATGTAAAGTTTTGTAATATCATATATCATTTGTTGAACTTGAGTGCTGAAGTATTTTAGTTGTTATTGAAGTTGAAGTGTTTTTGTGATTTAGGATACTTTGTTTTGTAGCTATTTGTTTACTGCCACTCTAGAATGTTTGTTTTAGTATTTTTCTAAAAGTCACCAAAAAAAAATCGACTCTGCAGTGAACTACTTTTAGGTTTCTTTTTCCTTTAACTACATATTAGATAACATTAACGACACAATTAACGTAGTGGTTGAGCGATCCACAGCTGCGCTACGTATCGTGAGTTCGATTCCCGCACAGAACAAATATTTGTATGGCCTACAGATAGTTTTCTGGTTCTGGGTGTCTTGAATATGTGAGTTTAATTTTTTTGTAAATGCACCCACGATTTTTTGGGAAAACTCATCAAATTAAGCCCAAAAAAAGTGCATCGGGGCAATGTTTGGGTTAGTCATGTAAACCTTTCTTTATTAAATGTAAAATACTGACAATACTCTGTTTGAACATTTTCGAAGTTGCCGTATTTGTGAAAACCAATCCAAATCGATTCCCCAAACTGTCAGATAGAAATAACCGGAGTCGATGATAAGTCAATATTTTGAGTTCGAGACAGTCCAAGAGAGCATGATGTCTAGGGTTTTTTGTTTGGCACCAAGTATTTGTGACTATATACCGGAGTCAACTAAAGTGTTAAATATTCACCTATTCAAAAAAAAATTAAAGAACTTTCTTCTAAGTAAAAAGACATCACTATATTTTTTTAATTATTGACACGTCTGTCTAATTGTATCTGTAAATATTATTATTTTGACATCCAGTAGTGCATTGATAATAATTATTTATCTATATGACAAAATAACATCGCATCTTTGACATTTTTATTAATTTTTAGATTATTTTATTTTATTGACCTCTGTCCGTTGTTATTGCTTGACATGAAATGGTTAATGATATTAATTTTTGCTACAATTTTATATTGACCTCTGTTTAATTGTTTTACTACATTGCAATATGATTTTGACATCCAGTTGTGTACCTAATGATAATACTTATTCATTATTACTTGAAATTTAATCTTTAATAGCATTGTTCTTTGTTTTAATTAATTGATATTTCTTTATATGATTTCTAATTTTTAATATTTCTTTAATTAATTGACAATTTGTATTTACATTTAATGTTTTTCTGAACTATGATTTATAATAGTACTCTAAAATTCCAGCTCTTCTTATAATTGAAAATGACTTCATGGAACACTTTTTGATAAATTGTATATATATACGTATAATAAACGTTTCAAATTATTATAAATGAATTTAAATTTGATACTATTTTTACGCTTCATGACAAAACAGAGAATCTAACTAATATTGTACCAACTGGCACACCGTATTTACTAATAAATATCAATTTCTTTCGGAATGACATAATATTAGTATATGTATTTAGGTATTTATAAATATTGTACTTATTTGTTTATGTATATTTATGATTTATTTTATATTATTCTAAAATTGTATACTGGACTACTTCTCTTCTTCCTTTTGTAAACTCTCTCTATCACTCTAAGGTTTGCTGGTAGACAACTCTTCTTACAGTTAAGCTCGCCTTTGTACATCAACTTTATAATCACTGAAGTTGTATATGTAATTTTTTTTTTGTGTACAGTAAAGAATTAAAAAGATTCTTATTCTTATTCTTACAGGAAGAAAGGTCTAGTGTGGGGCAAAGGTTAAAAAAATATGACCGTTGTCTGAATCTATAATATTATTTTTAACTCCATCTATTTACATAGTGTCGAAAATTTTATGAGCCTGTAAGTTCACTTGCGTATCATTTTAGTCAAGCCTAAAGCATGAAAGCGGCTTTTACAGAAACAAAAGACGCATTACCACAGCTAACTAAAAAAACCAAAGTCAATCCCAAACACCAGAATAATTAAAGCTGAAAAACTTAACGCAATTACGCGAGCTCTCATGAAACAACATTGTAACTAACTACTGAAAAAAAAACAACAGCACTACTCCCGCGAGGAATGTGAAAAGAAATTTACTTGTAATGTCAACAACTAGAGTGGGGAACATTCATTTTCAGTAAATTGTAGTGTAGCATATTCCTTTCCTACTGGGTACTGTTGCTTACAATTTTATTTCTCCTATATACCCGAGATCCCACCGCAAAAATCTGTAGGTATGTTGTTTTTTTATAAAACTTGATTTTTATGAATGACTAGCTGTGCCCTCGGCTTCGCTCCCGTCAAATAACTACCCTACCCTACCTACTTACATAATTTACTCACCTACATACCCACTAATACTTTTTCTATGGTTATTCTGCCGCGGAGAATCTTAAACACCGCCATTCAGAAAATAAAGCCAAGTGAACAACGCCATCTCTCGAATATGGAGTTTAACTGTCCGAGTTTCTGATTTGCGTGTGTTGTGATAATTTACTTCTTGAACACTTTAAATTCATATTTCTTTTGATATAGTGAACCGATTGCGATGAAACAAAAACTAATTAATGCTTCAAATTACGCACAATCTGTATTAAAGTTATCTACATTGGTTTCGTACATTTTACGTGATGCGTGCATAACTAAACAGAAAAATAGTCAAAATTTCCAAAAATGCTGAAAATGGGGTCTGTTGGTTATCTTTTAACACCCTGGCAATTTTATTTATGAAATATTTTCGATGTACAAAAACGACTTTTCTACAGATTTATTATATGTATTGATTGATGATTGATTGATCTGGGTACCACCGCGTGTAGAGGCAGGCGTTTGTAATAAAAATAATGGATTTAAATGATGATTTATATGTATATTATGATACTTCATAGTAGAATAGATTACCCAGGATTGCCGCAACTACATTTACGTTTCTTTTTTTTGAAGTTTGTTCTATACTAGGAATGTCTCCTATATCCTAGAGACGTGGATGCGTTTGCAATATCATCTAGCTCTCAGTTACCCGCTCTTTTGAGTTGCCAGGTTAAGCTGGTAAACTGTTATCCCGCAGATTGTGGCTAACCGAGAACTGGCAACCTTGTTTTTTCCTATTGTCTACATCACTTTCTTTCAAATGACGATGAATTCACATGATAAACTTATATCTGGGGTTAACTATCAAACATTAATTACAATTTATTTACTTAAGGTTTTTGCGCCTAGGTATTGCTAGGCAATTCTGCAGTAATTTATTATAATTCTATTATCAAGTATCATTAACAAAAAAGTAGATAAAAAAATACACCTGCAGATTTTTGCAGTGGGATCTTAGGCCACCTATATGAACATGCAAGAGAAATTATTCTGTTCCCCTCAGTTGATCCGAATAAGGAAAATAGTCGTTACAGGTATGCGTTATTGCTAACATTCGTTTCTTACTTGTAAGAGTTATTTGTTTCTGTTTCGTAATAATGTTTGTGTATTTATGTGTACGAAAGTCTATGATTTCACGACAAGATATTCTTCGTAATATGGGCATAGACGAAAAACTAGAGAGAAAATTATTTTTACGTTGGTAATAATACTTTTTCTATCAATCTGTAGTTTTACTAACCTTGATATTTTTTATTTAATAAAAGATTTTCGAGTGTCATCACTTATTTACATGAACATTCTGTTGGTAATTTACATATTACATCCATGCTTCCTATTCTATTGTTGTAAGTGCCCAAGGGTGTACCCTAACAGACGTTGCACAAAACAGGTTCCAGGGTGGAAGAGAGGTCACGGTGTCCCATCCATGAGCTGATGGTGACCATCCGGCTGGTTTATTTATTATTATTTATTATATACTTTATTGTACACCACTTAAATAATTACAGGACAAAACATTTCATTCATCATGAAACACATTATCGACATGACTTTTTTTTTTTTTCATTTTTTTGTGATATGAATTCCATGTGCCTTTTGAAGGTATCCCCATAAAAATAAAAATAAGGCTATGGTTACCTTATGGTGCATCTTTAAAAAGTGAAAGATCTTATTCTGAAGATTAATACACTAAAGAATAGTCTACAGTAGCAGTTTTTTGTTCAGTAAAAGTTACAAGTTGTAACTTTTATTGAACAAAAAACTGACAGAAACGTTGACCAACCTTTCCCCGCTAACTATACATCATGTTCTCCACACTCCGCGTCAAACAGTCACATGAACGGAAGGGGTCGTTACGTCGCGAGCTCGTGACGTCACGTATCCGCCCCGTTGATCAACTGCGGATTACGTCCATACTCCTAGGTTGTGGTTTAAGTGAGGACAGGTTTAAGTTTTGACATAACTGTCTGACAGGAGCGGGTGTTGTGTGTGAAACTGGTGACTGACGATGGTAATAAATATATCCTAAAAGAAAGTGTGTGTATTTTGTAATTTTTTTTGGATAGTTTGCACAGAGCACGAAAGCGAGAAGAGACCATGGTTGGCCGCGCAATTGCGATGAGCGCAATATCCAGTTATAGGTTGACGGGACGTCAATTCTATGAGCAAATGGTGAGACTCAATGACATACTTTGTTTTTAAGGAATATTTTGGCAATTCCACCTCAGTAAGTGGCCGCCAAGGCGTCTTGTAACTCTGTGGGTGTTTATAATAATGTGAGTAATATATTTCAAGCCGTTTTCGTTTCGTGTCCTTTTTAATTATTTTTGCAATAATAAATTGTATTTCAGTAGGTTTATAAGTCAATAAAAATAAATTGAACAGTACACTAGGGAATTAATTGATACATAGACGACTCATTACTCACCGTGATTTGCCGATACGTCGATTTAATTGCCTTTCCGCTTTGTCCACTTTCATTCAAAATATCCATGACTGGTATACCAGTTGTGTATTAGTATCACAATACCGGTTATATATTATATACTCGTATATTGCATATATTTTAGAGCAAAATTCATACCAAATACGACATGAAAGAAACGGACGGTCTTCGTCCTGAATCGATTTTTTTTTTTTATATACATAGGCTCTCGCTTGACCACTCTCTCACCTGATGGTAAGCGATGATGTGGTCGACGATGGAGCACGCTTGCCTAGAAGTAACCTATTCACTCTTGACTTAACTCACAGGTTGTAACTATCGGGAAATACAGACCCCAGGAGCAGCAGGAAATTTCACTCTTTTGCTGTGCGCATAATAAAAGTATTCCCAAAACGTTTGGTGCGCATGGGTGGGATGTCCACCATGTATCGATGACGCATCGCTGTACGTCTTGTAGTCCGATGATGGAACGGGCTAGAAGGAATCAGTTCATGCAATTCCAACACACACTTACCGAAATGTAACCGATAAAATACCGAAAGACTGACAATTCGGTGCCGATGTTCAAGGCTCTGGAGCCTAGACTGGACCAGTATCTCATTGCCGATAAGCCTCTTGGCCCGTTTTTCGATCGACTCGAGTGCATCCAGGTGGTATTTGGCAGACCCGTCCCAGAGATGAGAATAGTATGCATGATCTAACTTGCGCTTGATACAAGCAACTGCTCTGGGGTGAAGAACCGTCTCACCTTCGTAAGGATTCCCAACTTTTTGGCAGCCAGCTGCGCTTTTGCCTCAATGAATGGACCAAAATTGAGGGTCGATGTCAACGTAACGGCAAGAAGCTCAAGTCGGTCCGTTATCGGCACGGTCACACCTCGGAAAGAAGGAGCCGGGTGGAACTGGATTTATCGTTATATTCAACACTTTTTAGGGTTCCCTAGTCAACAAGGAACCCTTATAGTTTCGCTATGTCCGTCTGTCCGTCCGCAGCTTGACTCAAAGACTCTTAGCACTAGCAATCTATAATTTGGTATGGATATACATATTAAACACGCCGACAAATTGGTAAAATAAAACGGTGAAAATATATTTTTTTAATGTACTTCTGTACACGTAAAGTGGGGATGTTTCTTTTTCTCCTCTATTCTATGGTGTGGGATTTCGTCGGATAGGCCATTTAAAAATATAACGGGTATGTGAAAACCATTTTTCGATTCAGGGATTCTTGTGCGACAAATTAAGCTTTAAAAGGCTAATTTTTGTTAGAATCAAGTGCCCTCCCCCCTGTCAGCTAAATGGTTGCTTTTGAGTTAAAAAAAACACGGCAGTAGAGCATATAACGAAATTAAAAGGAACACTATCACAGCTAAGTAGGCTTTACAAGTTTAAGAGTAATAGTCGACCAATTTATAAAATATATTTCGAAAAGTAAAAAAAATTCCATTGAAAAATTATTTATATAACGTTGTTAGTTGTGTAAAACAGGTGGTAAATATAAGTTTGTGAAAATTTTACAAAAATATAATCATAACATCCTTAATAACAATGATTTCTAAATTAATAATGTTTACGTTCGAATAACGCATGGAGTGGGCGGCGGAGTTTGGTAGTACCGATCCATAATTTCTATTACAAACGCTTGCCACTACACGCGATGGTACGTAGATTAATCAATCATCAATCAATACATATAATAAATCTGTATAAAAGTCGTTTTTGTACATCGAAAATATTTCTAAAAAAATAGCCAGGGTGTTAGAGGATAACCAATAGAACCTATTGCCAGCATTTTTGGAAATTTGTCTGTTTAGTTGTGCACGTATCAGGTAAAATGTACGAAACTAATGTAGATAACTTTTATAAATACATAAACATTTTGCGTAACTTAAAGTATTACTTAGATATTGTTTCATCGCAATCGGTTCACTCTATCAAAAGTTAGATGTGTTTAAAGTGATTAAGAAATTAAATATCTCAACACTTCTCAGCAATTCAGATACTCGTACAGTTGAACTCCATATTCGATAGATGAGGTTTATTTTCTGAATGGCGGTGTAAGTATTAAGATTCTCCGCAGAAGAATCTGTCTAAAAAAATAATTGGTAGGTAGGTAAGTAGGGTAGGGTAGGCAGTTGACGGGAGTGAAGCCGTGGGCACAGCTAAGATCATATTTTTCTAACTCCATTCGTGAAGTTGGAATTTAAAACTCCTTCTTCAGTTACCATCGTCTTAAGTGAGCCCATTTTAAGACTCTGTGAGCCGCCAAAACCGTTTAAATGTTCATGAAACAACAAAAAGCCCTCTTCTTAGTCCGCATTATTGTGCAATTACGGAACCCTATTACGGCGCGTGGCCCGGCACGCCCTTGGCCGGTTTTTACAGATGACAAATAATACATAGTATAATGATATTAATCAAAGAGGAATTACTACTTATACTCATGTACAAACTCTGAAGGCACTAGTAGTCGTACTGAAACTCAAGTCAAGTCAAGAATTTCATCTCATCGATACAATTAATTAAGATGTTTTTGTGAGATTTAGACTGACCTCAAAATGGGTCAGAGCCCATTCGTCCCCTATGATTCGCACCCTGTGCCCACTCGTCCCCTGGAACTTTTGAGGGGCCCATTCGTCCCCTGAAGAATATTTATTTTTATTCATTCTTCTAATATAAGTACATGTATATGTGTATACTGCAGCTTGGTAGTCCTGGTACGGTCGCGCAGAAAAGGCTTAAATAAAAATATAGTAATTCGGTAGATATCATCTTTATTTCAAATAAGATTAACGCATACAAAATCACAATGTCCTAGAAACTAACAAAATACAACTCTTTTACAAAAATCAGCCTTGATTGACCATCATATAAATCAACATTAAATATAAAATATGCAAAAAAAATAGAACACATATCAACAGTAAATAATCACTTCTTATTTTTTGTATATTTACCAACTACATACATGCAAAATCATAATAACTTAAATCTAAAAAATTATAACAGTACAAAAAAATATACTAAAATCACAGTAATTATTGAAGACTACGCTACGCCTTTGTTATTTGCTCGCGCGCAGATACTCTGGCTAAGATTACCCCTCCCGCTTCGGCATTCCACACCCCGCGCACATCTGGAGAGTAAGTACTTACCAATTTTAAACACCTTATCTATTATTTGTAACCCGTTTTTTTAACAAGCCATTCGTAGTGAGACAATTTTACATCGTAAGCCTATCGACAGGTTATATTATTATCATGACGGATTATCATTCATCATAGCTCTTTTTTCAATGATCTGTTATGATTTATTAAATTAATTCCGTTAATAAACTGTTCACAAGTGTACTATGTTAACCGTTTCTTATGTAAAATATAGCTAATTTTATCTCAGGGGACCAATAGGCACCTGAATAGGTGCCGAATCTTTAACTTATATTGTATATATATTAGAGGGGACGAATGGGTACCTTAAAAATAATATTTTTTATTAAAATATTAATTGGTCCCCTACCAGGAGACCAATGGGCACCTATATAGGGGCCCAATCTACAACTTTTATGCTGGGGGACGAATTTTAGGGGACGAATGGGCTCTGACCCCTCAAAATGTGACTGTTACCCAAAAATTCTGGAATTGATCATCTGATTTAAACAGGCATCTAAGAAAATATATATTTGAATAAAGAACACTAAACGATTCCCAAAACTAAAAACAAAACATTACTTCACCGAAAACACATGTCTTCGCCTACTTAACATCCAAATCGCTGTCCGCTCCATTCCGTACACATGCTAGCTTCTTCGCGCACGTGCAAATAACGGCAACAGTTTGGAGTCTCGGCCTTGTACATAATCATTAATTTAATGGACGGACCCAAGGGCTGGCCAGTGGATAGTGGCGGTCACTTCTGATCGTGACTAGCTTAAGTTGCCGCATGGGTTATTGAATAGCTTTGTGGGTATTGGCGAGTTGTTTGTAGACTGTATCGATATCTCTTCAATACTGTTATAAGTGCGGAAGATAAATTTTCGGACGATATGAAAAAGATCTGGTTTAAAACTCGCTAAATGCAAAATATTCACTGAAAAAAAAACCGTACAAGTTTTGTAACTTAAAATTTTAGTAAAATTTATTTCAATAATACAAAACTAATTACAATAAAGACAAAGAAATAATTATAACAAGAATAATTTCGGGCGGAGACAAGATGCGCGCCTTCAACGGTTGGGTAATGTCGGTAATGATGTACTCTTTTGCCATACTCAAATGGAGTCAAACGGAACTTGACGCCCTTGATATAGTAGTAGCAGTGGACAAGGGACTCACCCCGCTTTCCTTGGCGAATGAGAACTGGCGCAAGCCTGTAGTACTTGACACTAACGACCACAGGGAGTTATGGCAGAGTAAGGAGCTTCACGGACGCTGTTTGCGGGCCCTGTATGGGTCCGATGTAGACCAGCGTCCGTAGCCTGGCTGCGTTTCGGTGACCTCTTTGGGGAAACGGAAGGTTTTGTCTGTGCAATTATGGACGAAGTTATCATGATGAATAACTACTGGAGATTTATTGTGAGGGATGGCACGGTTAACATCTGTCGGGCATGTCGACCGGGTGAATCGGTCCGCCACATTATTTCTTTTATTAATTATATCTATAGTTATTCTCGTATAGCTAACGAAGAGTACTTGCATAGGCACAATCTTGTAGCCAGAATTATCCATCGGCAACTTGCTCTGAAATACACTCTTGTAGCATCGGAGGTGACGTACTACAGGTATGTGCAATATCACATTGTACTGGGATCGGTCCATCATCACTGACATGACTATTATGGCTTAAAAGCCTGATATGTGGTGGTGGACCGAATCGAGAGGCATCCAATGATTGTTGACATAACCGTCCCGCATGACGGGAACCTCGTGAAAGCCGAGAAAAATAAGCAAATCAAGTATATTGACTTGGTTCGCGAGGTTGTCGACATGTGGGATGTGGACACAGCGATCATTGTACCGATAGTAGTGTCAGCCAATGGCTTATTAGCCACGAGCCTCGACCAACACCTAGGAGGCTGGATCAAGGGCCTGATTCAAAAAGCAATACTTCTGGACACGGCAAGTATTGTTCGGAGGTTCCTCTCTCTGAAGCCCTGACCGATAGTATACCAATAGTAGCTTGGAGCCTGTGCCCGATACCAGTGAGCCTTTTTTTTATATGTTTAAATGTTTTTATTTTATTTTTATTTATAAGAAAACTAGTGCTTTAAGGACATAATAATAATTTAGTAAAAAGTAACTATACCTTTGAAAGAAAAAAAGAAGAAAAAAATTCTTCCAGTGTTGATGTTCGGCTGCATCTTATTATTGGAAGCTGACCCCAATTTAATTGGGAAAAAGCCTGACAGAGGATATGGCAGTTCAATATTCTAAATGCGAAATTTTTGCTTGGATAGATCGGCGTTCACGCCAGAATGGCTGAACGGATCTGGATGAAATTTAGCATAGAGATAGATTGGAATAGCCCATAGGCTAGTTTTCATCGTGGTATAATGTTATTGCGGCCTTAGTATAAGAACACTTCACGCGGGTGAAGCCGCTGGCAGAATTTAGTAATAAAATAAATGCATATTTTTTCATGTCTGTTATCTTGACGGTTGAGGAATTTTTACATCTGGAGCCAATCCTAGACGGAGAATCATGCCATGTTTTTCGTAAAGAATCATTTTTATTGGAACTAAACCAGCATGTAATGTAAACATTCAACTATGTAGGAAAAGAGGAAGTTGTTTTTAATCAGCTTGCATAACTTGACTGGCACGAACCCATTAACAAACATTGCAAGTAAAATAGAAGCTTGTACAAACATTACTCCCTTTTGGGTCTCAACGCAGTCGAGCAAAAAGAACACCCACACAGTTCATCCGGTAACACTGAACCCCTAACTAATGCATATCTTACTAAAGCCTTAGAGTACTCCAGAAACTTTTAGCCCTTAGCTAGCCTTTGTTCTAAGTAAAAACAAATTGTTATGGTTATTCGCACTTCGGACAAACTTTCAATATATTCTCATAGGCATGTCAAGAAGCGAAACTTTTTAGATAAATTGTAACTTTAGTGAAGCTGAAGTGGTAGAAAAAAGTATAAACATGTAGCTACAGTTTGCCGAGATGACTCTGATATATTTGCTCTTGAAAATAAAAGTTTTGGGACGTGACTAAGTGAATTTGGTTTTGCAGATTCTAATCGTTATTAGAAGATTTTTCATGTGTATTATTGTAGTTATTTTGCTACTACGGTGATTGAAAGAATTTTTAGTTTTTTTTTGTTCAAAATAAAATTGTGTGTTACCGTCAAAAACACAAAACAAGTTTTTTTCTAATGCAGTCCTGTTGTCACCTGAAACCAAAAATAAACATGAGAACGTTAAAAACTGGCTAAAAACTTCCCAAAAAGATAATATAATATTTCTGGTCCCTTTTCGCAGATCCTGAATGGAGGTTTTCGTGTTCATCTATTCACAGTATGTAGGTAATTCTATTTTTAAGCCAATTTGCACTAGGCTCTCTTTACCGATTCACAATTCAACGCATACACAGTAAATGTGTGAGCTGTTCGTGACTGTACTTAGTTGCTTCCCGTTTCTACTCAATATTTTTACACTGTTAACATCCAGTTATGAACTCTGTTACCCAAACATAAGATCGAAAATCAGCTGTGGGTTTGTTGTTCCTGGAAACAAGAGAGGAAGAAAATAAAATGGAAATTAGTTTTTATTGTTTTTTATAAATGTCATTTTCCTGATATGAATTAATGAACAAAATTGTATGTTTTGACTTGTTTCAGATGCTTGCCGTTGTTTTTCGTCGAATAAATAATTTGATTGTACTTAAATTTAATGATAATTATAATGAGTTAGTTATTATTATGAATTATTCTTTTAGTAAGTTATAATATCACCAGGTGAGAACATAATTATTTTCATTTACAGCAACGCATAATATTTTGTATAATTAGTAGCATACGATTATTTATTGTTTTTATTTAATGTGCGACAACAACGTTTGGCGTAGTAAATTCATTATTTTTTTATATAAAAGAACAGTATTTATTTTGAAATTCCTATTTTTTTTGGGAAATTGTCATCCCTATATTACATTATATTTCACCCTTTTCCAATAAAAAAGTCATTTCAAAATTTTATCAAGTGGGTTATCCCTGGTTATCTCTTTCTAAAATTAAACGAATAATAACCCAAAAGGGCTGTCAAATAAAAAATCACCGAAACGTTCCTAAGCCCTTGATCCCCATTATATTCTTAGACAAAAAGCATCACAGAGTAAAAATGTATGGAACGCAACGCCCACTTCGAGTGCGTCACTAATACTTACATTTTCGACGCATTCATTCAAAAAAGTGAGGAAAACAATTTCACTTACTCTGCACTTCAAAGTTCCGTGCTCGACCAAAGCTAGAAATCACAATCGTTGCTGTTAATGTTGTTTTTGTTGTTGTGTGTTGTTGTGTGTTGTTGTTGTTGTTGTGTGCTGTTGTTGTAGTGTGCTGTAGTTGTTGTGTGCTATTGTTGTTGTGTGCTGTTGTTGTGAGGTTTCTTCTTCTTCACGCACGTTCTTAGCGCAGGGTGGTGCTTTGTAACGGTGATAATCTCGGCGTGTTCCTTTTATCGTCACCATCCAGCCAAAAGACGATCACTGCTGAACATAGGTATCTTCGCCACAGTATCCACTACCTAGTTGGCTAAGGTTAGATAACTTTGACTGCGTAACAGCTCTACCCACACCATGCTACTCCAAATACTGTGCTCATTTAGGTTTCCCTTATATCATTAAAAGAAAAAACGTGCACTGCTGGACATCGGCCTCTCTCAGGCGTTACCACATTGACCGATCCCGTGTGTCTTGTATTCACTAAATTCAGATTTATGTTTGGCTTATATATTATCATTATTCCAGCCGAAAAACTTCTACAGCTGGATATGGGCTTCCCTCAAGCGTCGCCACATCGACAAGTCCAGTGTTATATGCGCTTCTTCGCTTCTACGCGAATTTCTTATTCTATGATAGCGTTTTCACATCGACCTCCATCATCCGGGACAGGCGAGAACGTCTTCATTGTACTTCGGAGTATAATTGAAAACTCAACGAGTTTTTATACACTGCACGTTGTTTGATATTGAGCCTGGTTCTCAACGAAAAATATGGCTTAGGGCTTTAATTAAAACATTTAGTTTTAATTTTTGAGACTTGATTAACTTTTTGGGCTGGTGCTTAATAAAGAAGTGAATTGCTTTTTCAGGTGTAAAGAAAAGATCGCTAAAATAAAAGATCAATTACAGCGATCACTCTTGAGATTATTAATTAATTTAAAAAAAAACAATCCTAATAATATTAGCCAGTCTTTTGGGTGGTAGTACGGTAGACTGTTTAAGAGCTGTTGATGCCCTTGACGAACTCTTGGCATAGTCACTTTTGCAGATTTTTGACAACGACTTTTTTTAACTTCAGACTACTTCAGACATTTTTTTTAAACTATTGAAGGACGGACAAAGCGAAATTCTTTCAGAGATAAGGATTGACAGAAAAAGACGAAAATGTAAGGTCTGATTGTCAAATATGTTTTGAAAATCACTAGTAAAATTTCCATTTATCTAAATTGAATCACTCAACAGCGTAGTTAGAGGACCATGAAACCAATTACGAATTCCCAATTATGACAACATCAGCCTCGGTAATAATTATACATCCAAAACAAAACTTCAACATCCAGAACGTATGAACCTGTACGAACCGACACAAGTGAACTACATACATAATTTAAGATTACCCTCACTTCCGAGAACGGAATGCCCTTCAACTGTTTTGTGGAATGAAATGTTCACGAGAAATTAATGAACGGCCATTTTAATTTTATTTTGTTTTTAGACTGTTTGGTAGTCGGTGAAAAACATGACGTGTTTTCATTGCAAATGAAAATAATATAACTTCATCATCATCTTCTTGACCTGATCGGTATTTCACTATACTGCACATAATTTGGTTTCATTTATGTGTAAAATGTGTAACATGTAACATTCTGTCCTATTAACCATCACCATCGTTCATTCATATCGTTCCTCTCACAATCATACATTGAAGCGCTTCATCACTCCTTTTCAGATGCTAAGAAGAGCATCCAAGCAATTTTTGAATAACTTGAATGCATGGTGAAGGTGGACTGATAACCAGGTTGGTTTGATTGCTGGATACGCGAAGTATGTCAGGCAAGCATATTATAAGTTGGGGGATTACATCGCTGATAAAAATGCTTGGCTAAATGCTGGTCCCGCTCCGCAGCCATTAGGGCGCAAAAACAATTAGTGATGGGCAGAAAAGTGTTGCAGTATTGTTGGAGCTGCTGAAGACTGTATGAATATATTTGTATTGTATAAACTCAATTTCTTTTAGTATTATATAACTGCACAGCACATGTGTGAGTACTATGTTCCGACTGTAAATCTACCTATGTGTCGTTGGTTGACTTCTGTGTGCCCTGGCATTTGAGTGTGTCATGCTCTCTCTAATTTCTCTCTGATGGTGGCACATGTGTTGGATCATTCGGTTCCCTCCATAATGGTTGAGCTGAGTGGTGCCGATCCATGCGTCATGTTCGTGAACGGGCGCCATCAGTTGGGATTGGTCATAACTTAGCTGCCTCGGCCTGTCATTGCATTTTTATGTTGAAATTGTTTGTTACTCTAGACGCTTTTACGTGCACGTCTTTTTGCATCGTTCTCACATATATGTATTTTTTTTTTAACAAGAATGATGTAACCAAAAACTTGTAATTGAAACTGATGGAAAAGAGTGTCCGTGGAGTTTCTTGCAAATTCTTCTCCATTGAGATCTACTGACGTTTGCGAATTTGCAACTAGAGTCATATTTTTTTGTTGTTTGACAATTCAAAAGTACCTTTAAGGTTTATTTGAAATAAACTATTTTGATTTTTGATTTTTTGATTTTGATATGCTTTGGGAAAGCGTACGTCTAGCAGTGGACGTCTTTCGGTTGAAATGAACTTAATTATTTTTTATTTATTTATTGATGATGATGCTACGCTGATAAAAATACTTATATTTATTTATATAAGGCACATCAACAAGACAAACACAAACATCGACATAATACATTTTCTGGAGTTTTATTCTAGTGTCTATGTCAATTACAGTGCACAGCACTTTCTTAAATAAAATCACGTCAAAAATCTAATTTTCTCAAAAATGGTATGTAATGTTGCCATAACATCTCTAAAAAGTATCCAGAAAGTGAACTCTACTGGAGACTTATTCACTACTGTCCAGTAAGAAGCGAGATTTTGAATTTGGAATCTCCTACTGTCCAGTAAGTAAGTATTTAATTTAATTACTGGACAGAAGGCCATCCTCTTTAGATCTGCTTAGAAAAATAAAATAGTACCAGACACAGATTAGAGTTTAGCCATTATAACATGGTTATAGGAGGGAGGCTCCAAATATATATCGAAAGAAAGAAGAAAGATAGAAAGAAAGAAAGAAAGAAAGATATATAGAAAGCCATCTTGGCCTCGTATATAACCGGACATCACCTGCGGTTCGGTCCGGTTAACTCATACTTGGCCACGAAGGATTACTTACTGGATTCTGCAGTAATGTACTATTAACAATGAAAAAAAAAATAAGCAAAATTACAATACTAATTATAAAAGAAAATAAGAATCGTGAGTTAACAGTTAAAATCAATTAAATTAAAACAATGAGAATAAAAATTATTGTTTAAAAATCAAATTAAATCATGTCACACAGATCACAACTATCTTTCCTTTCCTTTTCTAAGATCTTTCGTCTGAGCTGAGTGGGGCGATCATGAAAGATGTCTAGGTCAAGTAACTAACACCAAGCATTGTATGTTGAAGGAATCCTTGACATGATCTCCTCCTTGATGATCCTTATACCTAGGATGATTCAAGCTTACCAAATAAATCACATTTTATTACACCCTAAAATTAAATTTAGGTTAATGAACCGATACAAAGCCCAAGGGAATTTCTGAACTTAATTAAACGCATAAAGACGTGTTTATTTGACGGTGACCGGAGCTACTGAAGGTGACACGAGCACGGCCATTGGCTATTTGCTTCGCAGTTTGTTTGAACTTTGAAGTGCACTTGATCGCAATCTTCGAGCATTTGAAAATACTACATGTTTGATTTGTGCCGTTTGTGTAATGGAATTTGAGAGTTAGGATTTAACGTATATTATTTACAATCCCACCGCACTATTCCCAAACCACTGCAACTCCTGAAAGCCAGAATCAACAGTGACGACCACCAGCAAAGCGCCGAGGCAATGAAGCTCGACGAAGTCCGGTTTGCAGTATCCAAGTATTAAATATATAGCCAGTATTAAATTCATTCGAATTTAACCGTCTTGGATACAGCAAAGAAATTAATCAGAAAAGAATAAAAGAGGAGTAGAAATACAAAGATAATGTACAAGTGGAATTCAGCTCTTAGCGTGTTTATCTCTGATCAATCAGTTTCAGTTTTTCTTCGGATCAATCAATTCAAACTAATAACATGATTCTTTTTACCCGACTGCCGAAGGAGGGTAGTGTGCTTATCAGTCTTTATATGCATGTATGTAAGTATGTATGCTTGTTCCTATGTGGCGTTCCAGAGACCAAACGCTTTGGCCGGTTTTGATGATTCTTACGTCAATCGATTACTTGACATTGCGAGTGTCCCTGGCTAAAAAGAAACAAGTATTTAGACATTCAAATTGTAAAATAGAAAAATGGCGGATTTTGGGCGCTCTATTGTGGGGCCTCAATTTTTTTTCTTCCGATACCATCGTTTGGGGTATCAAAATAAATAATTTTAAGAGGTGATTTCAAAATTATAATGTAACACTTAATGGTTTAAATGTAAATAATTCAAAAAAAAATGTTTAGTAAAACGTTAGGCAATAAAAAAAAACTAAATATCTAAAAACCCGACTGATTTGATGCTGCAAGTAGAAAATCATGCTGTGCAGTCAGAGGATACATCAGGTGCTGGTCAGCCAGCTGGCGAATATCAAATAATAAATGTTAGTAAATCTTTTGACAGTAATATTATATGACGGACTCTTAAAAATGATGAACAATTTTTTCATCGATACCTTTAATGTAAACTTTCCTAAATAAATGAAAAATCAAATTAATGGGTCTTACTCAATATACTTTCCTTCGATTCAAAGAACCTCAATTTCAACTCAATTTCTTCGAAACTGATCCACGTTGATTATTCATCGTGAAATTAATAATATAATCTTAAAATTTAATAAAAACTTGACTTATCCGGTCGGATGCCAGTGCCCGAAAAAACTTTGCTTGTTAAGGCCTTCATTAGCAAAGCCTTCGAGGGTTTCGGATAGGCCCTTCGGTTATCGACTTAATTACAAGTATCTTGTAGGTACTTATAGGCTCAGACGCATTTGCCTTTCAAACTTGTAACTGATAGAGGTACTAAAGTGATTGATTTTACACAAATTAGAAGCTTTTAGGTAGTTATTTTACAAGTTAATTTTAGATGTTATAATCAAGTCTCTGAAGACATCTGTAGCTTGTTAGGGTATTATTATGGAAGACACCACTCACACGACAATTAAGTAGGTCAACCGAATTTGGTGGGTATGGGTTGTACAAACTCACTGTCGTAGTGATACTTCAGGGAGATCTGTGTGAAAGTCCAGCTGTGAAGGTCCTTAAAATAGTTGCTAATTAATTCCCGGTAAATTATAATGCCAGCAGGTAAACTCAGCAGATACTTGGTAAGGCTTCCAAAAATAAAGGTAAAACAGCCAGCAAAATTATTTGCAGTTCTAGGAACGCAACTGGGTTCTGAAAATCGAGTTCTATTTATTCAATCCCAAATTCAATTATTTACTATGTTTCAAGCCGCAGTAATAAATTAAATATTAACACAAAATCATATTCAGAAACACAAACAAAATAATAAATCCAAAATGCGAAGCCAAACAAAATAAATTTCTACGAACACTAAATAACTTTGTGAATATGCAAAATTATCTTAAAGTACACAAATAAAATGAAAGGCGATAATATGATATGCATAATAAAATGTTAGTATATGCAACATATACAAGCTTTGTATATGCACACAGATTTTACAGCGGATTGGGGGAACGGTAAATTTTACGGTTTAGACGGATTTTATTGTTAGTATTCACTCTTGGATGTTTTGGGATTGGATATGGATCCTGTAATAAACGTCTTTGACTTGTCAAAACCCCAATATCAATGGTTCAAAATCAGTATTACTATAGAAGATTAAGGCTCGTGTTTAATTTTCTTCATCATTATTGTATCTACCCTTATCCCATGTAACTTGGGTCACACACGTTTTCTTCTTCCTTTTTCCTTCATTCATTTACTCTTGTAAGTATTATAATTTTTATTTTATTTTTAAAGCGTTTTGTGTGTATTTTTAAAGCCTTTTTCAAGCGTGTGCAAAAATAAAAACATAATCAATGGTTTTCAAGTTTTGTAATCTATTTATTTCAGTTATTAAAATAGCTAAGTTGTATTACGTACAACTTAGTTATATTAATAACTGAAATAAATATCTTGAAAACTAATAATAAAAAAGATATTGTGGTTTTCGTATCCAGCGCTTTCTGAATTCTGGCTAAGTTATACACGAAAATAAATTTCGGGAATTGGATGCGTCTATCTCGCACGGATGTTTAGCTGCTACGTAGCTAGAACTCATCCGCGTTTATGACTTAAAAATCCCTCCATTTGCAGATTTGGTTGGTTCTAATCTACTCTATATTGCAGGGATTTGAGCAAATATGTAATTTATGAAGAGTCTCAACATTAGAGATGCTACAGATACTGTAGGTACTGTAGTTTCTGTCTAAAGTAGAAACCCATGAAAAAGATGTGATGATCCACGTCAAAAAGAAACAATGCAGCAACTTTACTACTATATACAATCTGGTACATATGCTTAGTATTCACGTGCGTACACCACGCGGGTCACCCGCTTGAAGCGCGATTTGTGCATGCGGTAAGTGAGACGTCAACTATCGAGTGATACGATGGCGGCCGTCATAATCAACCATCTGCTTCTTTCAGGATCTTAGCATAGCAAATAACAAATCTGTCTAGGATACTGCATAATGGTCGGCAGAATAAGAGGAGCACATAGGAAGACGGAACGGCAATCGATACCAAAATAATATTATTTTCAAAAGGTAAATAATAAATAATATTGAAAATCACGCGCGGAGTTAATTGGCCGAGCGCAAAGAACGTAGGAGTGTATAAAAACTGACAGGTTATTAATTCATCGCCGGCAAACCTCCCCGTTATTTACTTCCCTGTGATGATTCTATATATAGGACAGATTCGCATCGATTTCTCAGATATTGGAAAGAGATCTCAGCTTTACGGTTACCGGACGATAGTGGATTACTAATACAATGATAAATAATGGAAATGAAAATGTAGATAAACGGAAATTGAAGAATATCAATATTGTTATTGCTTAAGTTAGAACTTAACCGATAACAAGCAATATTGACAGCCTTCTTGATCAGAGGTTTTCGAAAAACTGATCACTTGATATTACAATAGCGCTTGGCAATCCCAAACATTTTTGACATTTTTCCGATAGCAATCGCGAAGCATTTTGTTAATGTAATTGCACGTCGAAAGACTATTTAAAACTTTTAAGAATGCAGAAAAACTGACGTTAAAATAAAAGTAAAATATAACCATAAGTCGAATGAAAATCATAAGGAACGCAAAAATGAACACCGTAACAACAACATAACGGTTGTTGTACAAATAGATTGAACAACACGTTGGGTTGTAGATGATTTATTTTGGCAATAAGTGTCGTGTTAAGCTCCGCCATTATCGGGGCCGCCCGACGGTGGATGGACCTTTGGACGGCACAAGTTGAGGAAGTAAGCGGAATGGCATTTTTAATGCAAGATATATTTGATGGCTTTTTTTAAGGATAGATTAGAAACTACAGGACACAAAATTTTATGATACACTGGCCAAAGTAGTCTTCGTAAAGGATAGATTACCAAGTTGGTCGTCAATATACTGAGTTACGGGAGAGTAGCAAGTAAATGGTGGGAATAGGCAAAGCGCAATAATTATACCTAAACAGAAATAAATCTGTGACGATAATGTGGTGATGGCACATGGTTACACCATTGGGTTTGATTATTTAAAATTCTGCGTACTTCATTTTTTCGGCACTTTCAGTTCGTTCCTGAACGAATGTTGGTGTGATTAGGAATAGTATCGCTGTCTTATACAAAATGGTTGACAGTTAAGGATCTCTACGAATCCCTTCCTCTTATAACTCAATCCTCACACCAAATGGAAGTCAAGAGAAACAATGTTTATAGCATTTATTAAACAAGCAGCCATGATTGACGTCTGTTTAATAAAAGCCAAAAAGATGTCGTGGTTTTCAAACTTGTTTTTGTTTACGGCAATCCCTTAGGGAGGAGTGGTTTGATGGTTGTATTTATTTAATCCTAAAATAACTAGCGATACTTCTTTATTGGATATTGGTGGGTAAGTATTGAAAGTTTTTCGTATTTGATTGAACTCGATTGGTAGTAAAACGTTTTGATGGAATCGTTCTGATCGATAAAATAAATAAGGAAATCTCGTAGTACTGAATAAACAGAAGATCAGGATCTTATTTTTGGAAAGGAAAATTAAAATCGAACATTTGTAGACGTAGTCGACTATAGAACCACTTGGTGATTTTAAATCTATCAATTTATAATTTCTGAATCATTGGTCTTGTGGTCGAAAGCGCTACTGCTAAGCATGAGGTCCTGGGTTCAGTTCCTAGGTCAGGCAAAGATTTTTCGGGATTTTGCATCAGGATTTTCTCAGTAGCAAACTGGAGTCTGGACTTGCACCCGGTTAAAGGAAATTTGAAAAAGCCGGCCAAGTGCGAGTCGGACTTCGCACACTTACCAAACCGTACCAAACCGCAAAATCAAGTTGGTTGTTATAGGAAAAATGAGGGAATTTCAAAGAAAATCAAATATTATGCTATTGTATTTGTTAGTAAAATATACGTTATAATAAACATAATCACCAAATTTCAAGTTTATAGGTCAATGACAAGTTAAATAATTCTTTGGATTTTTTTTTTGCAAACAATGCTGACTCGGTGGCTTCTAATTTCTTTGTTTTCCAATGTTTTTTAACAAATTTTATTTATCTACTCAACGAGCTCTAAACAGCGATAACCTATTTGATGAAGCGGTCAAAAAAAATTGTTTTGGTGCTCCCTTTTAGATGTATGGGTAAAACATTTATAAATATTTTTTGACAATTATCTAGGCTTTAGGTCACCAAAATGCTTATAGTGTGAAAATTTGAAGACTATAACTCCAACTGTTTGGCTGTAAAACCTGTGAGACAGACGACGGATAGACAGACAGACACGTTAGTGACAGCAATAGGGCTCCGTATGGACCCTTGGGGTACGGAACCCTAAATAGAAAATAGTTTATTTGCGCCAGGCACGACGAATACCATGAAAAGAACAAAAATACAAAAGAACAAATTCAAAGTATGCGTCACACCCGAGCAAAACGGTCATCGCTCAGCAAAATGCTGGGACTCGGTGCGAGACAGAAATACAGCGCTGGTTTTCAGTGATTGCCGGTGTCGACTGATTGACGAATGACGCCGAGCCAATGACTCCTTAGGAAACATAGACCTAACCTTAACTTGCTTATATTATTGCTTAAAATGTGGGTATCTTTTGTGCATTAAGTATAAATAAATAAAGATATATATAAATAAATAAATAATTGTGGGTGTAGGTACTAAGAGTTGCAGCTCTGCCTAACTTTTGTGGAATACAGGCATGATGTTATAAATTATATTTCACACTTGTTAAGTTAAAGAATATCCACAAGCACTAATTAAAAAAAATATCAAATAAGGAAGGAATTTAATCTTCACAAGGAGTTCTAAGCATTTTCGTATTTATTTTAGACTTAGAAATTAATTAATTGTTCAGAACTCCTTTGACGAGTATTTACGGTAGAAACCAATGGATTTACAAACAACTGTTAATGAATATCCCTTCAAAACAACCGCCGTGATAATCTATTCCGTACTTGTGCTTATTGAATCAGCGAGACCAATCTAATATTTAAACTTGATTCAAAATAATATGGTTAAAGACCAACGCAGACAAGCACGACGTGTCAATGCGATTCGATAAGTAGTTTTAAAATAATTTATACTAACGCTTGCTAAAGTCGGTTCGTGGATGGGATTTCATTTTAAAATACCGAGATTCTTCTGTGCCTTGGAAAGCACTTTAAGATTGCTCTAGTCGATCATTCTTCCATACAAACGTAGTCTGGCGATTACTCCACTGTTTGACGATGTACATTCAAAATAAAAAATGATATCAATTTGTCTTATCATTATCTAGCCCTGTATCGAAACAAAAAGTAAAAAATATATATATCTTAAAGTTATGAGCGTCGAAAGTTCCATATTTCAATACTAATTTGAATGCATCTTTGGACGCTAATAAATTCCATAAGGAGAAGGAAAATCGCAAAACAGTCACCATACAGGGATAGATTAGTATTTTAACAATGCAAATAATTTTATCATGATATTCATACTTCCAAAGGTCTGTTTATTAAATTTCGTTTATCAAATCATCATCCATTTCGCTACAAATTTTCAAAAGTGTGTATTCGTACACGAACTAGCTTCTTACTGCTCAATCAACTCAACAAGCTCAAACAATCAACAAATCACATCAATTGTTCACGTGTTATCGGATGAGATAGCATGCATTTTAAACCTGTGCGAAAAATGTTGTTATTTTTTTAGAATAGTGACTTATTTATTTAAACTTCATGTACAATGGTGATATATAGGCGGACTTAATGCACCGAGGCATTCTCTACCAGTAACCTTTGGGTTAAAAAGGATACAACAGTGATAGGAGAAAAAAAAAAGAAAGAACAATTATTAAAATCGGATATTAATAAACTATCTAACTAATAAAATACATAAATATTTTCTAAAACAATATACTAATAAATATTATAATAAATACTTTATTATTCTTTTAAATGAAACAGAAATCTTAACATAATAACTCTGACTTTGTGTCTTTAACTGTGACTTTGTGTTTATGTGACTTTAGTCATTCGGTTATTCAAAAAAAATATTTATTGTTGTGCTGGCTTTTTGATTTTTCATGTACTTTGCGTGCCACCAGGCGCTGACGCTAGGGATTAGGAGATAAGGCCTATATATTCCCCAATGTTAACACGGTACTGGCCGTGCGCTGCCCGCTCGGAGCCAGAATATCAATATTGGACCTCTTTTTGGACAATTCTGTTTGCAAAATATTTATTGATTTACATAATAATTTTGTATTAAGTTTCTAATAAACGAAATACTAGAATCGGTTTTCACATTTAATTAGAAGAACTAATTGATATTTTTTTGTATTGACAATATTAAAGATATTTTTGTACACTGGCAACAAAAATGCACTGCTAAGTGATGCGATGACACTGGGGTTAACCGTCGTTTTTGGAATAACGCGCCTCACGCTATGATAGATATTAATTTTTCGATCGTGATCAAGATAACACCATAGAGAGTAAGTACTGCTGTAAATACATACTGGTATGAAGAATAATTGCTGTTGTGGCGTTTTATAATAATATAGCGCGCGTGCACATCTGCCTAACCTTTCAGGGAATTCAAGCGTAATGTTATGTGTACTTTGTTATCTAGTTGTGTACTTGACGTGAAAGTATACGCGGGGGGAGTACCCCATTTTAAGCAGTTAACCCCCAATAGGAATATCCAAACAATGTTTTAGTAGACTGTAGTAAAAACTTTTAACAAAAAATACTTTTACAAAAAATCAAACCGACTTCCATAACAAAATACTACAAAGCGAAAAATAACTTTCTTTTCCGAAGTCGGTGTCTTTTGTACCCATTGTTTTCCGTTATTCGACACCGACTTCGGAAAATAAAGGTAAAAGTTTTTATTTTCCTCTTTTTAGTTTTGGCAGATACCTCCAATTAACATGAAAATCATTTATAGCCAAAGTACATCTCATGACGATTCCAGTTATTACTATCATTGAACTGTTATTTTATTAACATTATGAAGTTGATGCATTTGATGTATTGTTTAACAAATAAAAACTGGTTATAGTGGGCAAAGTAGAGAGATAAAGACCACGTGGACATAGATCAGAGCGATAACACCACCGTGGATATGGTGACCAAAGACCTGAGAAGAGCCAAAGACAGAATGGCTTGGAAGCAACTCATCAGCGAATCCGACAAAGCTTTCGTACGACTCTCAGCAATAAGGAAAACTAATAGAAGATCTTAAAGATGTTCCTTCTTACTCTATAACAAAAATAACTGGTAAGTTATATATATAAAGGGTGGGCCAATAATTTTTGCAAATAGCAACACTAAATTTCTCGAATACCGTTGGAAGGAGGGGTGCGCGGGTGGCGGGAAACTATGCGTCGCTACATGCAATTTTAGTCACGATGGAGCGCTTCACGGGACAACAGCGTGCTTTTTGTGTTAAACAATTTTACAAAAACAACGATTCCTACGTTACTGTACGACGCCTGTTTCGAATTGAATATGGATTACGCCGTGTAAGCGAGTGTCCAAGTGTGAATTTAATCAAAGCTTGGGTCGTGAAGTTCGAGCAAACGGGATCGACAACGAATATTAAACAAACAGGCCGGCCACGTTCAAGAAGAAGCGATGAGAACATTCGAGAGGTTGAAATTTCCGTTCGGAACGATCCAGAATTATCTACGCGTAAGCGTTCGGCGGTTCTGGCATTACCGAGAACCAGTCTACGGCGGATTTTGCATCTAGACCTCAAACTGCACCCGTATAAGCTTCAAATTGTGCAGGAGATGAAACCAAATGATTACATTCAACGTAAGTTATTGGCTGACACAATGCTGGAGCAATTCTCTAGCCTGGAGAATGTATTCTTTACGGACGAGGCCCACTTTCACATCAACGGGCACGTGAATAAGCACAATTGTCGATATTGGAGCAGGGAAAACCCTCGCCTTAAACACCAAAAGCCACTTCATTCACCTAAAACGACAGTATGGGCTGCCATATCAGCAAAGGGCATAATTGGTCCGTATTTCTTTGAAAATAATCAAGGAGATAATGTAACTGTGAATTCAGCGGAATATGTCAAGATGTTGCGAGAGTTTTTGACGCCGCAGTTGCATGAATTTCAAGGATACAACAGCAGGACCTGGATGCAACAAGATGGAGCAACATGCCACACGTCAAATGTGACTTTACCGGTAGTCAAAGAAATGTTTCCGAATAAATTGATTTCTCGCAGAGGTGATATTCCATGGCCTCCGAGAAGCCCGGATCTTACACCATGCGATTTTTTCTTATGGGGATACCTGAAAAGTCGAGTCTACCTTAATAAACCGACGAATATATCCCAATTAAAACAAAACATCCACGACGAGATAGCCGCGATCCCCCGCAGCATGTGTCAGCGAGTTTTCCAAAGTTTGCGTAGTCGATTGCTAGAGTGCCAACGACGAGACGGTGCACATCTCGACGATGTCATTTTTAAAAAATAAATTTCATTAAATTTTCAAAACGTTAAATATATAATCAACAAAATATCAGTTGTAGTTTTATTTCTATTCATGTTTTAAAAGTGCAAAAATTATTGGCCCACCCTGTATAACTGTTCTATACATAAATACATTTATTAATTTATTTAGCTCAAACGTTAATACAGCCGATCATTGATTACGCCGATGTCTGCTATCTGGATGCCATTGAGGAGCTCTTAAATAAGCTTGAGCGCTTGCAAAACCTGGGTATTCGTTTTGTTTTTGGTCTGAAGAAATATGATCATGTCTCTCAGTTCCGCAAGGATCTCAAGTGAATCCCTATCCGACTTCGCAGGAACACTCGCATATTATGTCTCCTTTTCAACATCCTTTTTATCGCTGCATATCCTGGCTACCTGCGCGATCGTTTTTCATTTACTCGCCCTGCCGATGCCCTTTGTAGATCCCGCCTTAAACGTCATCTCAATTTCCGATGGGAAATGGAGAATAAAAACATGAAAATGGAATGGATAGTTTTAAGGGATGCCATAAAACTCATTTCTATTCCCACGCCTTCTCTGTTCATGCAGTATGATTGTGGAAATCACTTCCACCTAAGATCGTAACGCTCTCCGTATCTCTATTTTTAAGAAGCAAGTCAAAGAACACTATTTTTCTTCCATCTAGATATTATTATTTCGTATAGATATACGTATATTATTTTATTTTATTATTATGTATTTATTTTATTTCTCTCTTCAATATAATTATATAGTGTTTAGGCACTTATTGTAATTTTTTATACTATGTTTGGATTAGTTAAGTTTTACAGTTTTACCTTTGCTTGTTCTTCTACACACTGTGTCTATGTTTCTTATCCAACTCTCCGGTCGCAGGTCTGCTGGAAGAAATTTCTCTAGAAATAAGCAGCACCTTTGTGCTCTTCTATCTTTATGTGTTTTTTCTCTTTTGAGGGTTTTGTGTGTACATAAATAAATAAATACAAAGGTATTCTTTCTCTCCTTTGATAAAGGCACAAAATTCTAGTTATTCATCAAAGAAATCATGATTATAAGGATATGAGAAAGTGCCTACTTATATTCAGACAGAATAACATTATATCACTGAAATTAAATAATATATTTGTAACAGAGTGTTGTAATATAAGATGCTTCTGTGCTACTGTGGATCTTCTATGGATTCCGGAGGCCAAACAAGAGTCGTTTTATGTAAAATTAACTGGCAATTGACCGAATTTTGTGAGTACTAGTTGTTTCCCGCAACTTTGTTCGTGTATAAATTTTAACCTCACTTTATCGACCAACAAGACGCTTCCAAGAACACCTCATTTTTCAAATTATGAAGAGTAGTTTAGACGTTATGATGAACCTCAAATATATAAATTGTCGCTAAGCATACAGCAGAACCCGTGTATCCGTAGGTGATAGGCATATAAAGAAATATCATGTAATGTTGTGGTAAGACCTCGCCTCTCGTGCTTGAGGTCGTGAATTTAAATCCGGACAAGTACCAATGTGACTTTTCAAATTTATATGAATTTAATATAGTTGATAGTGCTCCTTGGTTTAATTGCTGCAAGGCGTTTCAGTGAGAGAAAGTTTAAAAAATAAATTAAGCGTGTAGGCTTCAGTATTACGTACCCAATCATAGCCAGAACAATGAAATATTATTAGATCACTGGAGACATGAAACCAAATAAACCACCAATTTGAAATTAAAGCTTGTGGCTAAATGCCAATTATAGGCGACATATTGCGTTGGACAGGTATATTTGTAATTAAGCCAATTACATCATAATTCAATGCTCATAACCTTTGACCAGGGGGATTAAGGTTAATTAATGTTTATTGTCACTATGTATATTAGTCCTTATTAATAATTTATTCCATAATTGGTCTATAATATTTCTTAAATAGAATACAGGCCTACTCTCTGTGAGAGGGAGAGTTTCGTACCTAATCCACCACGAGGATCCATGGCGTGTTGGTAGATGTCACAGCCTGAAATTTCTGGTTTTAAGGCGCGCTGGTTTCCTTGGATTGTACACTGTTGGTAATAAATGTTTTCTTTCTTTCTTTAGGATGTTTGTCATCGCCGTTGGAGAGCAGGGGTGATGAAATAATTTACTTTTTTTTTTTTTGAAACTCACGTTTAACCACTATCTCACCTGATGGTAAGCGATGATGTGGTCGACGATGGGGCACGCTTGCCTAGAATTAACCTATTCACTCTTGACTCAAAGACTCCCAGGTTGTAGCTATCAGGACATAAAGACTCCATCAGGCAATTCCACTCCTTAGCTGTACGCACAATAAAAGTATTCCCAAAACGCTTTGTGCGTACGGCTGGGATATCCACCATATACCGAGGCATCGCCGCGATGATGGAACGGGCTAGGCGGAATCGAAGTAAAGTGCCTGCTTAGATTCGAAACGTCGGAGTTGGTATTATTCGGCCACCACTGCTCGTCACTCGTTTTCAAAATGGATGTGAAAATAGATAATATGTCTTACAATAACGAACACGAATATGAATTATTTTAACCTAAGAAAAATCACTACCCATTTAAATATAATAAACCAGTTCTGGTTTCCGAAATATTCACTCCTAAAACCCCTTAGATCTTAAAAAGAATCATACCTCAGCAGACAATAAAATCCGAATCGAAGAGCATTGAGAAATAGCGTCGTTTTATCAACAATGTGATAATGTGCGTAAAGCACATAGCGTAGTTCCACTGATTACACTTCGCACTCCATTGACGCGTCAAGCTTCATTTGCCTCCACCTACAATTTTAAGAAGACCCCTCATTGCCCTTTGAAGAACCACACTTCGTTCCAGATCCCATAACCCCGCGGGGAGCAGAGAAGATCAACCTACACTAGCCCCTCATTTGAGCCTTTTCGAATTAATTCGATGTCCTACTTTTTTGATGCTGACTCATGAATCGAGTTTGGAACGAATTTGGGGTTTGTTTCTGAACATATAATTAGAATTTCTGATGTTCATTTCTTCTGGCAATCGATATGGAAGCGGCCCAATGTGCGACAGTGAATCTTTTTGTGTCAAAAACCGTTTGATGTGGATTAATTGGCTGACTAGACGATAGCTGCTTGTCGTAGGTCACAATAGACATTTTATTTCTTTGAACAATTCTGGGACTTGTCAATTCTTGAACCTTTATTTGCGAGTCGATTCGACAAGAATTGACTCGCAAATAGAGGTAAATAAATATTTCTACTATGTAACGATTGAACTGTCAAGTGTTCAGTTCGTCCTTCACAGAATTTGTCAAGTCGAAGTAAACAAAATTTTCTTAGTATCTATTTTGTATTTATTTACCTTATAAATATTATTTATTTTTCTTATATATGTCACAGTTAAAACCCATTTTTCGTTAGATCTAGTTTTCTCTACTTAAAATTAGTTTTACCGACTTCTCAAAAAGGAGGAGGTTATTAGCAATTCGTCTGTATTTTTTTTCTCAGAACTTTTTACTGGGTTAACCGATTGTGATGATTTTTTTTTTATTTGAAAGCAGGTGCTTGTCATCCCATTTAAATTTCATCAAGATTTGATGAAGAACTTCGGAGATATACATCAGAACTCTTCAATAAATGACGGCAAATCACTAGAGATGTCTTTTTATTGTTTATACCATTTCATAATATAACATCACTCTGGTACGCTCTAAAGGGGTACGCAGGTGTGAACAGTTCACCCTGGTATACTCTCATTCCGCCGGTTTTGTTAAGTTTCATGTTATTCGGTTAATCTATTCTGGCTTCACTTTGGGCATTATAGATACCTAGACTATAGAACTGGTTAATTATGTACCACGACTAAAAAGAGAAAAATAAAAAAGTTTTTACAAAAAATACTACCGACTTCCAAATAAAAACACTACAAAGTGAAAAATAACTTTAATTTCGGCAGTCGGTGTCAAAAAACGAAGAAACGAAAACAGGAATACCGACTTCCTTCCAACACAGAGCGAGCGAAGCGAGCTTGGGAGCTTAGGAGTTAGGTTACTTTAGACCCTGCAGACAGAAATAGGAGCCCCGCCAAGCGGGCCTCCGTCGACTTTGTTGCTTAAATAGTAATCGTACTTACCTATTCTATATTAAAACTAATGTCAACATTAAAATATAACATTACAATAGTTTATACCATATTGTCTTCTCATATTGGGCATTTAACAGATTTTAAATTTTGAGCATTAGTTCATTCTATTTTTAACAAAAACATTTAGTAAAAACTAGTTCAAAGTAGGGCAAAAGCGTTCTATCTGATAACTGGTTTAACTGTAACACAAATAAATACTGATGTATTATTAAAGAATTTAATTTATTTGTCAACCTTATGAACCATCACTTTTGAGTAGGTTCAAAATTTATCAAACTCTACTGAAAGGAAAGTATTGTGAGGAAATCTGGACTTTCATGAAAATGCTTGTTTCTTTAATTAATTGAGATCAGAGCCGTTATATAAAGAAAAATTGCATTAAAATTAACTAAACAAAGGCCTCAATTGTTAAAAAAAAATAACCATATGACTAATTTAAGCACTGATTACCAGATTTTTAATTTTTGTATGCAGAATTTGTCTGCTCAAATACGTTCAAGGAAAACATCGCGAGGAAACCGGCATGACCTTTTTTATTTTTTTTTATTTTTGGGGGAAACTTTCAAAAGGCGTCTGGACTTTTGGGGAAAAGACCAGGGAGTGTGGGATTTTTATCTCACTAAAAGCACCTCGGTGATCACCATCAGCACGTATAAGGGGCCCCGTAATCTCTTAAAAGACCACCCCAACTATGCAACGCCTGTTAGGGCACATTCTTGGGGAGACTGAAGGAGCGCTTCCCCTGAGCCTCGCTGTGCACGGCAGTACGTGATAAACCAGCATGACCTAGAACCAAAAATTCGAAGACATGTGAGATCCACCAAACCGCATTGGGCCCGTGTGGTGGATGGCCCATACACTCTCACAGAGAGTAGGCCTGTGTCTCAGCAGTGGGAACATTAAAATGATGCAGAATTTGAAATACCATTTCATTTATCAGTATTTAAAACTATGTAGGCTTAAAAAGTTTTTATAAATGTCTTTTATCATCGCTACTTATCATCTAGCTTCGATGTTAAGAAATTATAACAGATTCTACCCTAGAACTTCATCATGGCAATATAGTTCTCACCATGACAGTAAATATTTTCATTAATGTGTGAAAAGAAATGGGATAATTTTGTATTTTCAGAATGCAGTGTATATTGAACATTTTGTATATTTTTCTATATGATAGCGAAGTTGGATTTTTATGCACTGTGGAATGTGTATTGTTGAGCGTTACTTTATTTTATAATAATAATGCATTTTTCCTATTATTTTAAGTAATAAAAAAAATATTCTGCATGCTCGTAAATGTGGTTAATGGAAATAAGGGGTAACATAGTAATCAGGTCTTCGAAAGGTTGTTAAAGTAATCACCAAACCTTACCATGAGTGCGGTACCCCTGTCCAGAACATGACTCACACACTAAAGTACCAAAAGGCTAAAGACTAAAGTTCTAAAATACACCTGTGTTTTAGAGGATCTGATGAAGGTCACTAATTCTGTAATTAAAGCGTTACACCTACTGAGACCAAAGTAAAGCTAACCATCGACTTGAAAGAAGAAGCGAGTCAGACGAACGAGAAGACGAAATTAATGGATTCAGAAATAGGTATTAACAGATTCTCCTTGAGCTCATATAATAATCACACATACACATCACATCATCACTTAACATCAGGTGAGATAGTGGTCGTATGAAAATACCATCTTCTTACCAACTTGATTATTGACTTAGCCTGCTTGCCACCATATATCTACCAACTATCTTACCAACTCCGAGTTAGTAGCTAACAGGGCGAATTTTGTATAAAATATTTTTGTTGTTTAACCACGTGTTAGCAACTAACTTCCAGTTAAGATTTTCGTGCAAGTGGGACTTAGTAAACTAAGTGAGTGGGATAAAACAGGTTAGAAAAAAAAGTGAACTCCATTCATCATCATCATCCTTTTTATGTGCCCACTACTGGGACACAGGCCTACTCTCATAAAAAGGGTGTGGGCTGTAATCCACCACGCCCAGTGCGGATTGGTGGATGTCACATGTCTTCGATTTTTTTGGTTCTAGGACATGCCGGTTTCCTCACGATTTTATCCTTCACCTTTTTAGAGTAGTGGTGATGAAATAATTTATGCAAAACGTAAGTCGGGGCCATTACCACTAGACCACCACCGTTCTCTACTTGGCCACCACCACAACTCCATTACTATCTCTCTTGCCTAGCCTTTTCCCAACTATATTGGGGTCGGCTTCCAGTCTTACCGGATTCAGCTGAGCACTAGTGTTTTACGTGGAGCGACTGCCTATATGACCTCCACAACTCAGTAACTGGGTAACACGGTACCCATTGGCAAGACTGGTGTCAGATCTCAAGCTTCTGACTAGCCGTAACGACTGTCAAAGATCTTCAAATGACAGCCGGGACCAACGGCTTAGCGTGCTTTCGGAGGCACGGAGGAAACTCGGTATGTTGAAAATGGTCACCCATCCACAGACCGACCTCGTCAAGCGTTGCTTAACCTTGAAGATCGATCCGTGCGGTTGTTATTATTTAGCCACAAGCTTCTCTACACTCACCACAACTCCATTACATAAAACATAATTTAAAAACTGCCTCATAAACGCAGGGCGGTAAGTGCTCCCCTTGTGATAAAAATAGTAAATTATATTTAAACAGCGGGGACGACATAATAATCTAGTCAACGTCAGTGTGACCTTTAGACTTAGTACTTATATATAATGTAGATTTTAATAATAGATAGGAAAAATACTTATCTATAATATGTTTTAAAAGTTCCTCATAGTAATTTAGTTATAGTAAATATGTACGAGGCCGTAGAAGGACGTACACAGGTTTTTTGGTAATGTCCTTCAGAAACGCCAGGCGTGATGATAGTACGCATATCCAGAGTGCGTGTATGACCACATGTATGATGTGATGTGTGATCCTAAATATGAAGCTGATCGGTGCATTTGAAATCTTGCTAGAAGTGGAACAAAAATGAGCTGTATATGATCGGACATGTCCCACTTGAGCTGGTTTGAGGTTACACAAGAAAAATTTTAAACCTTTCCGCATAAGAAAAAATCAAACAAGCAACATAACTCATAAAACCTTTCTTTCTCTTTCGTGTAAGGATGTGGCCGCCTCTGATGTCAGAGTTCATCAAGCCGCCTCTGGGAACACCACAGTCCGCCGACTTGGCTATTTCAGACTTACTTTAAATATATAAGTTCAGGTTCCCTCACGATATTTTCCTTCACCGTGTCAGTGATGGCCAAGATAAACTTGGACATATAAACATATAAATTTAAAAAAGTTACATTGGTAATTGCATGGATTTGAACCCACGACCTCGAGTACGAGAGGCAAGTTCTTAGCCACTGGACCTAAGCCTTTTAAAAGATAGTAGATATTGATCGACATTCTACGTTGCTTAATAGACCTTATCAGCCTTTTCAGCCTTTACGTGGCAACTTACTAAGGTATTTATAACAAGGGTGAGTTCAGGGTGTTAGTTATTTATAGAACCTTTTTACCCGACTGCACGACGCAAAGGAGGGTAATGTATTTATGTAGAGGATTTCGTTACGGGAACTAAAAGGATAAAAATAAAGTTAACCTTTCGTGTGCACGTAATTAGCGAAACAATAGAAAAGCCGTTGTCTTCTGCGTGGAGTTTTAAATACACGAAAGTTTAAGTACATCGAATATAGCAATAACAAGTGACAAACTCTCAACGAAAGCTTCGGGATGATGATTGGTAAAATGTCAACAATGTATGGGATTGCCAAAGGCTATTGAAATGTCAGAGAACCGGGAGACCGAACCAGGAGACCGAACCGGGAGATCGAACCGGGAGACCGAACCCTGTAGAGATCCGCAAGAGGAAATTCTTCGGGCTATGTCGGTAACCCTGATTGGGTTACCGACATAGCCCGAAGAATTTCCAAACTTAAGTGGGAGTGAGCAGGGCACATTGCTTGCAGAACGGATGGCCGGTGAGGCAGAAAAGTTTTGGAGTGGCGACCGCGAACCGGAAGAAGTTGTATTGGAAGGCCTCCCACCAGATGGACTGATGACCTGGTGAAGGTTGCGGGGATCCACTGGATGCGGAACGCACGGAACCTGTCTGTGTGGCGACGCTTGGGGGAGGCCTATGTCCAGCAGTGGTCATCTTTCGGCTGAAATGATGATGATTATGATGATTTAAATGTCACGGGACTATTCACTTATATTTTGGGATGCCGTCAATCGCCATCACTGATTGAATGGCAGTTTATTTAGGCCAGGCCCCAGGTCTGCTAGAATACTGTTAAAAGAATGCAAAGTTTTACTGCAGAGTAATCATAACATCCACCATCAATTTCTGTTTAGTGCTATTCTCTAAGGATAAAGCCTTGAGCGCAGCGCTGCGCCATTTACGAAACTGCTAGTTTTGTATTAGTTTCATCACTGTATCCATAGAGAATCGCTTTACTTTGTGTAAATTATTTCATCACCACTGCTATCAAAACGGTGAAGGTAAACATCGTGAGGAAACCGGCATGTCCTAGGACCAATAATTCGAAGACATGTGACATCCACCAACCCGCACTGGGTCCGCGTGGTGCATTAAGGCAGATTCTCTCTCACAGAGTGGAGGCCTGTGCCCCGCAGTGGGAACATTAAAAGGCTGAGGATGATGGATGATAATCTAAAGAGAATAGCACTAATGTAGTCCTGTAACAGTAGTCATATAGCAACTTTGAAAACTACTATTTGTAACTTTGAATGTTTTTGATATTGTTTTTTTTAAATTTTATTATGACATTTTTCTTCTGTGTTCAATTCAATCAATCGAATTGAAAATAAACTCCATTTGAAGTAACATTAGACACGTTTCCAAATCTTTTTGCAGTCCGTTCAACCGATTTTGAGTTCTATTCCTTAATAAACATAAGGATGACATAAAAAGCATAAACCTTTTACCAAAACCAACTTTTTACTACAGCTATCATTTGTCGTATTACGAACGCAATAGAAGTCAAAATGGTTGAACGGGCTGTAACATGGGCTAATTTAAACGTCTAATGTTATCGCAAAAAAGTATATCTTACAAAAATAATTTAAATAGGTAATCTCATGGCTTCGATTAATCTCAGAAAAAGACGACAGTTAAAAATACGGAAATCAGTTTAATATTTACACACAACAACTTGTAGAAATATAGATTTTTAACTTTATCATTACGGCGTAACCTTTTACAAGTTTTGGCGGGAAACTATGCGAGCCGCAGTTAGACCAAAACGTTTCGTGCGCTCCTCAGAGCGGGCACGCGGTAGACGCGGAGATAAACTTATACGTGAACATTCGTCTTGACGCGGCACGCACTATTGACAGGACCGCGAACGCTACTTAAAGGTCTCGTCAGTGTGCATGTTTGTGTAAGTGTGCCGTTTCGAGCGTTTATAGGTAGTTTCCATACTGTTTGTATATTTATACTGTGACTAAATTTTCAAAAAAAAAACAACTTGAACTTTCTGACAATTTCTTTTCCTCGAAAAACTCAACGGAACCCCGTCTAAAGCACGGTTCGATTTCTTTACTTTCCAAGTATTTTACTGGAAATTCTGCAGATAAACAGGGCATTCAAGTTTCAATTAGGCAAGCGTATCAGACGATCGTATGTAGCGGGAGTCAACCGGAGATTGCTGCGCTAATTATGCAAGATGTTCCGAAGTAGGAACAGTGTAATTTGTCTCTGCGATAACGTTGGAGTGACGGCCTAATCGGGAAAGAACGTATTTACAAGTTAATTGCATGCTTGGCCGTTGATTTTTGGATTGGTCGATAAGCAATTGATTAGCAGCTGTCTGTCGGGAGTTCCTTGTTTGGACACCTGTGAAATTAAGTACCTAGAGGTTAGAATGAAATTAAGGCAGAGTACGGGTCTCCGTTTCAAGAATTTTTCTCAACTACTGCTCGACACTTTGCGTGACCATAGGGCTGGTTCGTTCGTTGTCCAAAGAATCTGGATGACCATTGAACGTGGCAATGCTTCCAATTTTCTAGATTCGTATCCGAATGACAGCGATGTGGAGGAGACAAAATACCTATAATGACTCAATTAACACATTCATGCTGTTTGTCGTTAAGTAGATCCGTTGTATGTATTATATCTTGAAAACTGCTTAACCAATTTTGAAGAAACTTGCACTATTCCCGAAGTTAAAAGAAATTTAATACAATAAAAAAATGATAGCGATCCAATGCCGAGTTTCGGAGATATGTGTGGACAAACATACGTACATACACTTATGAAATTTTGCGCACATGTTTGGAAGCCCATATAGAGTAACATATAAGAATATTGTGAAATTCCATCAATATTACATACATACGTATTGAATTCATAACCTCCTTTTTTTAGTAGTCGCTTATATTAAAAATAACTAGAGAGATGACTGAATTAAATCAAGAGTTGTAAGTTGGTCAAGTGATCATAAGCGCTACTGCTTCGCAAGGAGTGCTGAGACTCTAAACAAGTATAATTCGATTTCAAAGTTGGCGATGGTTGAAATGCCAAAAATACAGGTAAAATTTCAAAATTTAAAAAACCCCCGACACATTTTTATTTTATGATACATAATTTATCTAGTACAAAGTAGATGCGCATCGATCGGCAATCTATTGAACACGTAATTATGACACGATATCTTGCGAAAACACCCAGATTCAAATAGTAAAACGCCCATAACTTTTGAACGGCTGAACCGATTTTATTCAAACATAGCTAAGAACACTCTCGACAAAACCACCTTTCTCAACTCAAAATCGGTTTATCCGTTTAGGAGCTATGATGCCACAGACAGACACACAGCAACACACGTCAAACTTATAACACCCCTCATTTTCCGTCGGGGCTTAAAAACATTGATCATGTGACATTTAGATAGCGATTGGTAATACCATACATTTTCAATGTTTGCCAATTTTATAGCGATGCTTTTGTTGGTAAAATGTCTTTTGTTTACACCCTGACCGTCTTATTAATAAACGTGGACTAAGGTGAGATTAACTTAATTCCAAGCATTAGATTATGACCTGAATGCAGATCTCCTCAACTAATTGACCGTCTTCTAAATTACTGCATTCGATTCGTTTTCAATCTGCGTAAATATGATCATGTCTCTGCACATCGGTGACTTCTAAAGTGGTTGCCCATACGTCAACGCAGAGAGCTAAGGGCACTTACTAACTTGTTTTAATTTCTTACCTCTTCCAATATCCCTAGTTATCTAGACCCTCACTTTCAATATACTTGCGCTAACCACAACAAAAATCTTCGATCTTCACATAACCGTCTTCTTCAATGTTCCACTCACCGCACTGATTTCATTCACTGTTCTTTCTTCGTTCAGTCTATCTCTCTGTAGAATGCGCTATCCCAAGATATCAGGATGGCAACCAACCGATTGGCATTCAAGGTGAAAGCTCGCGAGCATGTTCGTAAGAAGTTGGCAGTAGTATCTTCACAGCGTTAAATGTTTTCCAAATATCTGCTACTACTAAGTGTTTAAGTATATTCGTGTATTTAGCTTATTTGTTTAAATATATATTATATGTATTTTATAGTATGTATGTATATCTTTGTATTTGAATTAACCTACCTTGTCGTGATTTACTTTCCATATTGCACCTACCACTATGTGTCTCTGCATCACCCAAAGGTTGACTGGTAGAAAATGCCTAAGGCATTAAGTCCGCCTCTGTACGTTTTTGTGCATGAAGTATTAAATAAATAAATAAATAGATTGATACTGACAAATTTCGCTATTAATAAACACGGAATAAGGAAGGCTTATACTAAGCTGACTCTAGTATTTGACTAAAAGTTACACCATGGTACTAGCCAGTTTGCGGACGGATTAAAGTTGGATTAAGAGTGTATCCATGGCGACTACAATTATTATGTTTGATTCACATTTTGTTCGTTGTGATTTGATGATGATAATTTTTAATTTAAAATAACAATATTGTACTTATATTCACAATCATTCCTTCTATTATCGTTTATACCTTCTTATTCTAGTAATATATCAAAATAATACAGCGTCAGACTAGACAGGAAACACTATTTCAGGAATTGGCATGAAGAGGATGGGGTTAATACTTAGGTATTTTATTAATATTAATATGAGGGGTACACTAGTCATCAGATCTGTCAAAGCACTACGAATATTAAATATTAGCTGTTGCCCCCGACTTCATCTGCGTAGCATTAGTACTTCTAATAGCCTATTTTTAATGTCACGCAATAATATTGCAGAAGTGTGGGCCGCCTTCCTTGAGAAATTATTAGTTAACCATACAAAGTTGCCTTGTCGCCCCATAAGGTTGATATCCAGGATATAAACTATCCTATGTCCATTGAGGTAATAATGAAGTACATATTATCTCAATGACTAACTCCATCCAAAATCGGTTCAGCGGTTTTAGCGTAAAAGGTAACAGACAGACCGAGCTACTTTCGTATTTATAATATTTTATTATATGCGATTTAAGTTGAAATTGTTAAGATAAATTTAAAATTGCCTCCTTCACTTTCAAAACTGTATGACAGATGTCACTGTCCGCAATTTTTTTTCTAGTTTATGTCAACTTTCTTGGTTTCATTCACTGGTTGCATTCGGGTAAATCCAAGAGTAAGGGATAAATAGTTAGTCCACTGTTATTTCATGTTTATTAATAACATTGCTAAAGCTAAGTTAATCCTTAGTTACTCTGGGATTAGCTAGTCCAAGATTAACTTCAGAGTAAGCTAGTAATGCGACATTTTTATAAATAAGATGGTCAGGCTTTATATTCGCAGGTCGGTAAAAATGTTATTGGATTTAACTTCTTGAATTTCTTAGTTTATCCTGAAGTTTGTGTTTTTGTCCAGTTGTTGGCTTATATTTATAGGATTGACCCCCATAGAGTGCGAAATAACTGGCGAATTGTGATTATAGCATAATTATATTACAAACAAAAAAATACATTTCTGCCTTACCCTTCAGGGAGAATAATTTAAAAACATTAGTCACCATTACAGTCAAGATTAAAGGTGCAAAGACATCGGTTGCATACAAAAATACTTGTAGAAACCAAATTCCCTTATAAGGTACCTGCAAAAATTTTAGAGACACACATATAACAGTCATTTGTGATGTAAAATATAGGAAAAGTAACGACATATTTTTTGCGTGTGAAAATCTTCATTTATTTCACGGTGATCTTTAAATCAAGAATCTTTAACCGGGATCTAAAACAATAAATTGTGCACTTTGTCACGCTCAGAAGGTCCACATAAATTCATGCGGGCCATATCAAAATTTGTGGCGTATAAGTCACAATTTATGAAAGAAAAGGACCAATCAATTGCGTGATTTCGGTCGACTGAGGAATTAGGCCTGAGCGAAAACCAAATAAAAAAATAATTTATCAGGCCTAGTTAAAACAATATAATCTTTCTCATCTATAAAATAAATGCTGTCTTCACTGAAAATATTTACGATTACATCATAAACAGCCATATCATAAATAAAGACCAGAATTCTCAAAAACGAACTTGCAAAACTTCTTCTTCTTAGAGTGTCGATGACAAATATAAAAGTTAAATATTATGTTCGGCCCAATTATTTGCTACGGTTAAACCATTCGGTGACGCAGTCATAAGAAATTCGCACGTACACGTGACAGTATTCTCGTGTAAACAAATTTAGAAATTAGCTGAAAATCAAAATAAAGTTTATCATAAAATTATTTAATGGTAGGAATGTAGAAGCAAACCAGCAAAAAAACAAAAAATCTTCCGGCGCTAGTCCATCTCACTCAAGGTCGGCGCAAATTCTTCTCCCATTTTGTCCTGTCACTGCACTGAAATCATGAAATCCTGACACACCTGTTTCGCCTTTCGTATGAGACGGGAAAAAGGCCGAATGCTTGGAAGCAAGCTAACGTTCAGTGGTTGTTCCCAAGAAGGGCACAACTACAGACCCATATCCCAAGAAGGGCATAAATACAGACCCATATCAATAACGTCCATCCTCTTGAAGAGTACGGAACGAGGGCTCAACTCCAAGAAACAAAAATAAAGAATTACGGCACGGTTACACCACGGAAAGATGGAGCCGGTTTGATTTGACTCTTTTTTGCGGAAAAAAGACACGCCTGGGTCTTAGCAGTATTGAAACTGACTAGATTGGCATTGCCTCATTCGAAGACTGCCTCCAAAGACAGGTTCAATCGTTCAACCATGGCCTCCCGAAGAGACCGAAACTGAGGCCTGTGCGCCAGACACGTATTTCTCAGCAACAGTGCTGTCTTCTGCATACCCAAAGGTTCCAGGTTTTAGCTGGTCATTAATGTGCAGCAAGAACAATGTTGCTGAGACCCCTGAGGGTCAGTGCTCTCAGCAACATTGTTCGCGAGGGTCTCGCATTCAGCGCCTTCCCGTAACCTTAACCAGGTCATCAGTCCATCTAGTGGGAGGCCTTCCAACGTATCGTCTTTCGGTTCGCGGTTGTCATTCCAGGACTTTTCGGCCCCATCGGCCATCCATTCTGCGAGCAATGTGCCTTGCCCACTTCCACTTAAGTTTGGCAATTTTTCGGGCTATGTCGGTAACTTTGGTTTTCCTGCGGATATCAGCATTTCTGACGTGATCACGCAAGGAAATGCCGAGCATAGCCCTCTCCATTGCCGTTTGGGTGACTCTAAGCTTTCTGATAAGGCCCATTGTGAGCGACCACGTCTCGGTCCCATAGGTGATTACTGGCAATACACACTGGTCATAGACTTTTGTCTTGAGACACTGCGTTAATTGGACGAGAAGATACCATGCAACTTCCCGAACGCCGCCGCCGATATGAGACAATAGTTGGCCAAATAACATAATTATAAAAAAAATTATTCGTAAAGTTTACATGTCTATCAAGAAGATTTTTAACGCAATCGCATTTTTCATCATCAGTAAGTTCTTGATTTCTGAACTTTTTTGCCATATGTATTTTCATGTAATGGACAGCTCTAATACACATATTTATTATGTAAACTATAGTAAGGTGTCCAGTGTAACATGACATGGACGAAAAAGCATATACATATTAGCAACGAGGAGACCAATATCAGTATGTCTGGTAAATTATTCACCGTAGAGCAAACATGCAGATTTTTTTAAGTATATAGAAAATCTAGTCATATTTTCCTCTACAGTATATAGAGACGTTAAAACAATTGCAGTCAATTCTTTCAATATAATTACTATGTTACAAAATGTGGTGACTCGCTCATTAAATATTTTACGATCATGAAGAACAATATACTTCAAAATGTTCAGAAAACACATGAAAATGCAACATATTCTCGCAAAGATGCAAATTATTTTTGAATTACTCAGTTTGAAATAAAGTCTATGGGTCAAACAAACATAAAACCGTAAAATTAGTTTTCTGATATGTCCCCTACATTCTACATCTTGAGGCGGTTTGCATATGATCACACTTGGCAATGGCATATTTAATGGTAAACATATAGAATTAGAAAAGAAAGTAGAATTAAGCTCCAAAACTGTTGAAGTAGGCTGCCATAGTAAACCGCCACTGTAACTTAAACTAGATTGGCTTAACCTTGTTGACAACTAAAATGGATATATGCAATCATCAATTTACTAAAACATTCTCCATACGATACAGTCCATGAATAGAACTGAAATGGATTATATATTGATTCCGTTTATAGTAGTAAGTACTGTTTCATTAATTTCCATTTTTTCAAATTTTGAAGGAACATCAATTCCTTTAGAATGTTAGTGAATGTTTATTTTATTTCTGCTCTATAGTAAAAAAAAACTAGGTTTCCGAAAAAATGCAAAATGCTTTTCATCTCATGTCTTTTCAACAACATGCAACATTTTGCAGAAAACATGACATTTTTGCAACAAACGAAGAAAACCAAGGATAAACCAAGTATAAGTAGTACAACTAATGCTATCATGTAAATTGAATACATTATATACAATGTAACAGTGAAAAGAGTCGTATAACGAAATATAAATTAACTATTCATTGCTGCAAATAAACTTGAGACCGTATCTCCGTTATTATACAAAGTAGCAATGGAAAACGTCTTACTCTTTGTGGTATCAAGCTCGTCCCTCCAATAGTCTTGCTTAATAGCTACCGTTTTTTATTCTCCTTTGTATTGTAGTTCAGAATGAAACTTTGTAAGTAATATTATATTTTAATGAAACTGTTTCATTGAAGGGATAGACTGCTAGCTTATTTATGAGTTTAATTATGTTTGGTTATTAAGGTTTTGTATTCATGATCTTGTTATGTAAAGAGGTAGGTACAGGGAGAGGATTTAGGCGTCAACGTTTCAGTTTAAATACCTCTTATTAATACCCAACTACGCGACGCTAAGGTTTATTAGTCTATATATATGTTTGTATGTTTGTCCCTATGTGGCGTTCTTATAGCCAAACGCGTAAACCGATTTTGATGATTTTTACAAATGATTCAACTTAACCTTGCGAGTGTCACATTAAAATACCTCCAAACATATCGTGTGGGTATCAAAATAAAGAGTTGTAAGAGGTGATTATAAAAATACTAGCTTTTACCCGCGGCTACGCTCGCAGTGAAGGCATTTTATTTTTTATTTTTTTTAATAAAAATATCCTATGTTACTTCTAATACCTCCAAGAATATATGTACAAAGTTTCATGATGATCAGTTCAGTAGTTTTTGCGTGAAAGCGTAAAAAACAAACTTACATTCTCATTTATAATATTAGTATAGATGTAACTCTTATATGTAAAAGTAAGACGAAAAAATATGATAACTAAAAAGTTATAAACAAAAAAAGTTACTTTAAAAATCAAAAACCTGAGTGCTTAGTTAAGAAGCGAACTAAAAAACATAAACAAGAAAACCATGCTGTGCAGTCGGAGGATATATAATCGCGAGCTTACTGACCAAAACCATATATATGGGATTTTGATTGTATAAATTAATAAGCAAATTTTTAACTTTTTTTACAAGTCGTTTTTCGACAAGATGGTTCACAGTTTCGCATAATTAATTATTCGGCGGTTAGAACTGTCTACTATATTTGATAATCCACCATGTTACAGACTTCCTAAAATCATTATACAATCTGAAGCTAAAAGATAGAGAAAAACACTCGAAAAAATATTTGTCTCCTTGCATAAAAGAACATTGGAAGTTAATATAATAACCAAACTTTCTAAACATATTGAAGTTTATAGAAAATTATAGGTGATTTATCTACATATCAATTATCACCACTCACATGCGTCGCACAGGACCAATCAGTGTGGCAACGCTTGGGGAAGGCTTATGTCCAGCAGTGGACGTCATTCGGTTTTAATGATGATAATGATGATGACATGCCTCTGAGCCAGCTAAGAGTTTCTAAAGCACAAGCAGTGATTGTAAAGGCCATGGAAATAATAGGGATGGTTTAGCGTTTTTTGAGGCAACTGCTTTGTTTTTTTTTTGCTACAGCACAAATGACAAGCAGTTATCATATAAATGGTAACGTGAGAATGTTCGTTTTTTCCCATTTCCATTTGCAAATGTGGGAATGCATTTTTCTTGTCAATTTGTATTTGCCTAGATGAAAAGCAATATCATAATTGATACTTTTGTTTCTTTAAAAAAGATTTTCATAGACAATGCTATCTATAGAGAAAATATATGCAAGAGTTTTTATGCCTTGCAAACAGTATGATGGATTCTACAAGTATTAATTATATCTCAATAGATAACTTTATAAAGAGAGGACTCTTTGCAACATAGTAATTAACAAGATTCACAGCAAACAACACACCAAGTAAGCCCGTTAATAAAGTAGATCTTAAAGGATACATTGCAAAAGGAATAAGAAATAATAAATACATTACAGAAAATCTTCGCAAATATAAAAAAATGCAATATTTTACCAGAGGGAAAGTTGTAATGAATATGAGAGAACTGTAAATTGATGAACTGAATGATTGTGTGAAGAAAAAAAATAGGTTGAAAATAGTTATTGTTTTCTTCTGCCACACGAATTATATATGCTATAAGAATAGATTAGCCGAATATCATGAAACTTGAACATAGGGGGTGAAATAAGAGATCTGCGTACCCCTCAAGAGCGTACTGGCGTAGTTATTGTCTTCTTCTGCCACACTTCTCTTATAAAATATTATATGGCTAGAAACAGATCGATCCTCTTTCTATCCATATAATCTTTTTCATATTAATAAAAAACATACATACATCTTGACCACAACAAGATCCACACATTAACGAAAATTATATAAAAAAATCCCCATCCGAGTGGTATCAAATAGAGCTGAAAGAATGCCAAGAAAGCGAACAAGTAAGTGGTCTCTAAGTAGCTTGCTCCCTTTGTGGCTTTGCGTTTCACTACTTGAATGGCCTTCTTAATACAAGTAGCTGTAGGTTTATGCCCAGTATGGTGTGCCCTGTTTTAGTTTAATGTGAGCTCAAATGTGTGGAAATTTTTTTTGCTAATTTATTTTCTTGGAATTTGTGACTTAATTTGACATGTTTCGTTTAATCTACTTGTGTAGTGACCTGATTGAACCAACTTTTTAACGTTTGCCTATTCTTAATTTTGTTTCTAGAATCTATCTTCCCTAATAGCTGATCTTAAATGAAGAGTATACTTTTTAGAAAGGCAGCAACCTCGTCTGATACATCATCGGCTATATACCATTAGGTGGAAAAAAAAAAATTGGGATAGCGGTCAGATATGAGCCCATGAAATATAAAAAACTTCTTCACATTTCTATATGGCAACATCCCAAAATTGCCTAGTATTGCTCATTTCACAAAACTCTATTCAAACCGAACATACAACCCAACATTGGCAAATCAGCCTTAACATATGTAACACAGCCATCAGATACGAAAATCACCGAGCTATTCTGAAAAAAAAAAACGAAACAGAATATTCGCTTTTATAGGAAAATTGTATTGCGTGTAGTTTCTGTGGCGAGGGAAGATAGGAGTACTAAATAGATAAGAACAGAAGGTTGACTGACGCATACACACATAGAAATGCTTCACGTATAGTGAGCGCAAGTGCACTCAAGACCGGCAGTCGCCAGAGATTGCTGTACGTACGCGTCTATGTGTGTGTGCTCTTGTTTTCTCCCGTTGTATGGACTGGAGCTTCTGTACCTATCTTTATGTGATTTCAGCTTATCTGATCTCGGTGGCCGGACCGTATTGAATGGACGCCTGGTTGTCTCTCAAATGAACGTACGACTCTGTCGCTATAAAGTATTACGAAATAGGTTGCATGTAATACTCGTGTGATGGAATGGTAATAGGAATTTCTGTTGGATTTAGAAAATGTATTTTAGACATTGAAATTAACGTTAGTTTGGATTTTAGGATAGTAATTTTCTGTTTTGTTATCATCAAACTTAGCAAACTAAGGACGTTTGATCGTAATATTTTTTTTTGCTTTAGTTTGATGGTATTTTTGTCTGATCAAAATTTTGCTGAGGTCAAAGATTATTAATAACAGTCAATTTATGGATCCGTCTTCTAGAAGGTACTCAACCCTAATCCTATCTAAAGCATAATATGAACGTTTTGAAAATAAATTATGCTGCATCCATGAGTCTTTTGTCAGCTGAAGAGTCGGACAGTATTTCTTTATTCATACGACTTTACGTGATTGCTCCTCACACTGTCCATAAAATAACAAGGAAACTCTTTTCCAAAAAAACTCCCATTTAGAGAAGACATATTGAAATTGTAACCATATCCGAATAACAACCGACCGTCCTACAAACTAAGCCAATTTCGTTCACAAAGAACTAGAAACGCATAGTAATACTATTCCCGATAAACCAAATCTTTACAATTGTGCCGATGCAATTTCTCTCATGTATTTCTTTTTCAGGATAAGACTGGATTCGACTCACTTATCTGTTTTCGTGGAGTGCATTACGGCCCGTTGCCTCCGTCTCGATTCTCGCTCCGCCCATTGGATTACCTTCAATTTCATTACTACAAGTTTACGTCGACAAATCTTTGAGTGGTAAATTGGGAATACTGTTTGTTTGAACAAGTGTTTGGGATTTGATTTTGGTGTGTGATTTGTTTGTATTTATTGTCAAATAAGACGTTTTAAATAAAAATAAATAATATTTTTGTATAAGAAGACAGATTTTTTTTAAGAAAACATAGTAAATGGAAGAATTTGAGCAAGTCAGCAGAGAAATACAAAAAAAATGGTAATAAAAAGTTATTTGTAAAAAATGGGTTTTCAGATAAAACTATTCAGTCGAATTTAAGGTCTACTCAAATAGTAATGAAACGTTCAAACCATACCACATTCTTCAAAAAATCTAACCGATCTTGAACCATTGCCAGCCACCATTCCATCTCCAATGGTAGGGGAATTCAGGTTAAGTTTAAACCACTTGTTTTGTCGTCCAAGTCTTGGCGTCGCAAAGCTTTCAAAGAATTAGCTCGGTTTAATTGTTGAGGAGTTAATGTCCACACCATAGCCCCTCCCACCAACAGTGCTTCGATTGTTTTCTTAATGGTTAGGCCAGTTTGTTCTTGTGCTGACGAGTTTTCTGGTGTTTTTGTTCTGTGTTACCGCGTCGTACCGTGTTACGATATGGTTTGAAGGGGTTAGATAGGCGAAGTTTCTATGTAAAATATTGGTATTGTGTGAATCTGGTCTGACCCCAAAGTAGTGGGCAAAGGCTAGGCAGATTACGATGGTTTGTGTAGAGTGGTTGAGTGTGTTGTTGTTGGCTGCTGCGATGCGTGTCGCGGGTTTCGATGCCCGAACGGAACAAATATTTGTATGGCCTACAAATAGTTGATCCGGATCTGGGTGTCTTATATATGTGAGTTTAAACGTTTTAAGCGCACCCACGATACAGCAAGAAATTTCTAGTGTGCGGCAAAGTTTTAAAAATTAATCTTTTGGTGGACTTGGATTTTGGGGTCTCTATTGTGTTTTTTTTTATAAAAATTGGCCATTAATCTATCAAAAATTAAGCCAATGGTTCGAGTTTGTAATGAGATTCAAGTTTTGCAATTTTGACAAGACTAGAGTGATTTTCCTTTAGATATCAACTGTCTGTTCCCCAAAATGCGAGAACATGTTGTGTCTGTTTTTACCCGACTGCCGAAGAAGGGTAATGAGTTTATAAGTCTGTGTATATTCCTATGTGGCGTTCTAAAGACCACACGCGTTGGCCGTTTTTTTATTATTTAGATTGTGCTCGTGCTTGACCACTATCTCACCTGATAATAAGCGATGATGTGGTCGACGGTGAAGCACGCTTGTCTTGAAGTAGTAGTTAGCTAGTACTTTTTTTATTTAGATTATGCTCGCGCTTGACCACTCACCTGATAATAAGCGATGATGTGGTCGGCGGTGAAGCACGCTTGCCTAGAAGTAGTAGTTAGCTAGTAGTTTTTTTTATTTAGATTATGCTCGCGCTTGACCACTATCTCACCTGATAATAAGCGATGATGTGGTCGACAGTGAAGCACGCTTGCCTAGAATTAGTAGTTAGCTAGTAGTTTTAGATGATTCTTGATGAATCGAGTCAACCTTGCGAAAGTCACCACATTAAAATTCGAAAATAGAAAAATGGCGGCTTTTGGGAGCCATGTTGTGGGGGCCCAATTTTTTTCTCCTAATCCCATCGTGGGGTATCAAAATAAACGGTATTAAGAGGTGATTTCAGAAATATATAACACCTATATGTTTATATGCACCTCATCATTCATCATCATCATCATTTCGGCCAAAAGACGTCCACTGCTAGACAGAGGCCTCCCCCCAGGCGTCGCCACTTTGACCGATCCCGTCCGTCTCGCATCCAGTGCTTTCCCGCAACCTTAACCAGGTTATCGGTCCACTTAGGAACACAGGAAGTGGACCTGGCAGAGCAACGATGGTGCAACAAAAAATGAGATCAACTTCATCATGTCAACCAAGAAGCAAATGTTCAATGATGTCTCTATGATTAATTCGGTAAAAACCGGGAGCTATCACCGCATGGTAAGAGGCACAATGAACATTTTTATTAAGCTTGAAAGGTCTCAACTGATGTAGTCCACGCTCCGTCCAATACAGATCCAGGTCCAAAACTCCGAGATCGCAAGCTCGATCTCCAGAATCGTTTAGAGTGCCTAGGTAGCTCCGTGGACGAATATAGCGACGGGTTCGTGGAAGCTGTCCATACGGTCGGGTCTAAGATTTTCAAGACCCGTCGTACAGATAGAAACAAAAACCTCTCTGATACAACCCTCAAGCTTATGAAGGAGAGGCGTGAGATGATCCTGCAGTCTTCAGATTAGGCGTACAAAATACCGGCAGCTCAATAACTCTCAACCTCCGCCGCTTTAATACCGAGCGTATTAAAGACGCGATTGAGCGAAATAAAGGCTCCAAGGTTTTATCAAGAGATCTGGCTATTGGGCAGAGCCATCTCACGAAACTGAAGACCGAAAACGGCAGGATCGTATCCGCCAAACCGGATCTTCTGAGGGAGATCGAGACATTCTATGGGCAGTTGTACACATCAATCAGCAAGCCCGTTGCGAGTCTAGCAAACGACCCAAGAACTAGATTGACCCGACACTATACCGAAGATATCCCGGACTTCAGCATGTACGAGATTAGGATGGCCCAAAAAGCTCTCTGTTTAGCGTTTGTGGACTACGAGAAAGCCTTCGATTCGATCGAGACTATATGCACCTAATTCGAAAAGGAAGTTAATTAAAAAGTTATATATAAAAAAAGTTATATTCGCGAGCTGGCTGGCCAAAACCAGATGTATCCTCTAACTGCACAGCATTATTTTCTTCTTGTCTTCGTTTTTTCTCTTCTTGTGTTTGCTTCGTAAGCAGTCGAATTTTTTGATTTTTTGAATTTACTTGGTTTTCTAAGAAATATGTCTATTTTGTTAAGCTTGAAGATTTGTGCTTCATTTGTGGATACAACTATAAAAAAACAACACTCAATATTTATTTAATCCCTTCCTCACCAATAAAATCATGTATGCCGGTTTATTTTCAAGAATTAGTTTTACTCGTATTTTCAATCTCATGACCTCATTTATGCAAATAATGAGAAAGAAGGGGAAATGCCAGTAAATATTTATTCAGATTCCTTTTTCCTTTCTAATATGAACTGAACTTCAAGTTGAAAGCACGTAGAGCAATAACGTACCAGATTTAGGGATCAGCGAGCAAAAGTAATGATAGATTTTCAAACTGTTACTTACGCTCGTCGCGTCGCCTTGGAGTACGAACTGTGTAACTTGTTTCAATCGATTTTCCTATAATTTGGTTAAAGTTATTTAGTAAAGAATAAAAAAGATCTCACCTCGTACCTCTTTGATTTAGCAGTCGTAAGCACTATTACTGAGAACAACAGCCTGGGTTCCATTTCCGGGTTGGGCATAGTCATAAGGCTTTTTAACCGATTGCCGAAGGAGGGTAATGTCTTTATCAGTCTACATATGTTTGTTCCTATGTGGCATTCTAGAGACCAGACGTGTGGAACGATTTTCATGATTCCTACGTCAATGGATTCGTCTTAAACTTGCAATTGTCATTAAAGACATATCCGTAATTAAAATTCACCACAGCGACAACCAGAGGCCATATTGTCAAAATGAAAAAACGGTGAATTATGTCAGGTGGGGTATCGATTAAAGGAATCAAACAATGATTTTTTTTACACACCTATGTGTAAAAAAAATCATTGTTTGATTCCTTTCATCGATATATAATGATTTAAAGTTTGTTATCAACCATCCTCGCTAATTACCTCATATCTTTCAAATCAGCTAGACGGATAATTAAGACCGCCCAAGTGTTCTTAGATAAAGTGATATAAAAAAACAAACATGGCGAATTTTGGGTCCCTCAGCCACATTTTTTTACTTCCAAACCCATCGATTGGGGTAACATTATCAAGGGTTTAGATGTAATAAAAAAAAAATGTTTAAAATCAATTCGAAAAAAAAGGTAACTAAAAAGTTGTAAAAACAAAAAAAAAACATGCAATGCAGTCGGAGGATACCAGAGGATATATATTCGCAAGCACATTACAACCAGACTATCCGTTCATTATTTTACCTTCTCAGAAGATTCTGTCTCTTAACACATAGATTTTATTTAATAAGGAAAATAGTGTTAATTTTATTGGCAACCAAATTAATTAAAGGCACGCCAAAAATTCTAAATTTCCTGTGCCACTTATAGTGTTATTGCCTTTTAACACTACGTTTATTAACAATTTCGAAATTACTGTAGTCTATTGTAACAAGTTTTCAGTCAGTAGTTAATTAACGCCAGCCACAAACCCTCTGTGTTGTCTAGTTTAGGGTTTTGAAGCGAAACTATAAGCGACAGCGGGATTTGTGAAGTGACGGAATAATGAACTCTCTCGGTTTTTGTGACCTAGTACTTTTTTTTATTAGTGCTTAGTTTATAAAGGCGAATGGGCATTTCTGTCCCAAGACCCAATATTTTGAGCTTTACTACAGGTTCCCATATTTCGATGCATTTTGTTTTGTGGAACATGCGGAACCCTGAGAAATCTCTTTGAATATTTTTATATTGAAATGTTCTTAAATGTGATTTTCTTTTTTGTGGACCGACGATTTTTCTGCAGTTTACTTATTTTAAATAACACGGTTTTGATAACAAGTTTTTTGCCCACCCAAGCTTTAAGATACTAATAAAATCATTAATATTTCCGTATTTTACATAATCTCCCTTGACACCGCTCCTCTCACAAATTACGCCAAGCAAAAGCAATGAGCATTCGCGTGGGAGAGCACTACGGCTCACAAACAACTCGCCAAGCAAAAGGTACCTACGTCTCATTGTCTGCATACATTACCACCTCTATAACAATCGTCGTAAGTCCTAAGATCCATTGACTCTTAACTCCATAAGTTTGTGATAATAATGACTCGAATATGTCGAGATCGAGTGATAACCTTGCGGTGAACTTGAAAATTGTGTTTGTGTTCAACTAAGATTTATTATTTAGCTTTCCTCTGTTTGTTTAGTATACGGCATCCTAAATTATCAATTTGGCTGTTGTTCGCTGTTATTTCCTGATTAATGTTGCCTCGGATAAACAAGAGTTGCCTTTTAGTGCGAGAAAGTGAACCTGCAAGATTTTGAAATTTTACTTTTCAAAATCTTGCAGGTTCACTGATAATGTTGACGACAGCAAAATCGGACTCGCAAATCGAGCATGTGAAACAAATTGAGAAAAGCTGAAGAAAATAATCACCGCATCAACTTCGAAATAAAAGTTAAAAACTCAAACCGACTTCCAAAACAAAACACTACAAAGTCGGTGTCTTGGTACCTATTGCTTTCCGTTTTTTGACAACGACTTCGGAAAAGAAAGTTATTTTTCGCTTTGTAGTGTTTTGTTTTGGAAGTCGGTTTGAGTTTTTTGTTAAAAAGTTTTTTATTAATCTATTTTTAGTTTTGGTCCCTCCAAATACCATGAAAATCATTTATAGTCAAAATAAATCTCATGACGATTCCAATAAGCCCAAACACGACTTGGATCCATTGGCTTCATCATCAGATCATTTCAATGTTACCATTTTCCTCAGTGTTATTTATTTAAAAGTATTTGCTTCGTATTAGTCGGTTAGTTATTCGATAAATCTTATAACCGTGACATACTAGGCATTAAGGAGTTCCAGTGGCCATCTTTGATCTTCTTCATCAGTTCCATTTTAACAAATGACACTTTCTAAGCGTAAATGATTGCATTGTTGATAAAATACCGAAATTGCTATATGTATGTCTATAATATTTGAGGAGTTCCCTCGATTTCTCTGCGATGCCATCATAGGATTCTAGTTTCCTTATCATGGTACTATTCTTGGGATATTTCCTTTCCAACAAAAAAAGATTCATTAATATCCGTTCATAAACGACACATAAAAAAAACATGTACGGTCGATTGAGAAACCTCCTCCTTTTTGGGAATTCGGTTAAAAACGTAATGGATACTAATTAGGTTTCCACTCAAACTTCAGGTTTCCTAACACTAAATTCATTATTATTATCAAACACCATATTAAACACGCCAGTACGAAATTCACTGTTGCGGTTTTCATTCATGCTGAATCCACAGCGTTCTCCGGAGCGTTTGACTAAAACCGAGCTAAAGCCTTGTTGACTAGCTACTTGTATGACTGTCAACCCGAGGCTGCCAAGCACCACAATGCCTAACCCCATTTGAACCCCATAGCGATCAAAAGGAACTCTTTGAAGGCTCTATACTTCCCAGTACATTTAAAAGGTGAGGATTTTTTTCAAGAATAGTGCTACTACTATATTTGATTCACATTCAAAAGACAAACTCGACACAATGGTGAATCGACGCCGATTCTGATAATTTAAACAAATGAAATTAAAAATAGAAATAGACTGAAGAGATAAAGCTTGAAAAGTGGTTAAGATAAGAAATACCAGGTGATAAATGAATTTAACAAAATAATGAAGCGTTGCCGATTTTGGTAATTGTGACAAATTATATTTAAAAGTAAAATATTTATAATAAATTAACCCCGACACATTTTTATATCATGCTTCACCATTTATCTAATAGAGACTCGCTTCAATCGACAATCTAAGTATTTATGACACGATATCTTGCGAAAATATCCTGATTTAAACAGTAAAACAACACTTAAGAATGACTGAATCAATTTTCATCAAACATAGAACACTCTCCATAAAGTCACAAACGAAATCAAAATCGATTTATCCGTTTAGGAGCTATGATGCCACAGACAGATACACACACATACTTACATATACACAAACACACAGATGCAGACGTCAAACTTATAAAACCCCTCTTTTCGTCAGGAGTTAAAAAAGTTGAAGAATCATAATGCATGAAGGGCGATTAAAATTGAAAATGCCTGTGCTGAATTTCAAATAAAGTTTTGGGAAAAAAATAAAACACAATAAAACTAACGGTCCAGCTTGCTGTCGAAAATTTAAACGGTTGTGACCTTTGTTATTTATAACTTTACTAGCGACCCGCCCTGGCTTCGCCCGTATAAACAAATTAACTGAATTAATTAATACTGTTGTTGATAAAGATCATTTTATACTTAAAATTGTGAACAAAAATCAGTTGAGAATTAATGCCATAGGCATAGATGCATATACGAAAATTATAACCATAGTTCGAGATAATGGACTCATAGGCCACACTTTTAATAGAAAGGAGCAGCATTGGTGCCTTTCAGTTATTAAAAACATCCATCATTCAACTCCAAAAAGTGCTATCATAAAAGAGGTCGGAAAATCTGAAAATGAAGTATAAGGAGAAATTATTAATATAAAGGATGGCTAAGAAAAAAAAAAAAAGGTCGACATTCTTTGTCAATCTTGTGGCGGGCCCTAACAACAGTGCTGCCAAATCAATAAAATCCATTCACAAACAGGTTGCTCTAATTGAAGAGCCTAGCCTCTGGCGAGAATAGACGTGTTGAAGTGTGGTAATTTAGTGCATGTGTGAGCCTGTGAATTGCCCTTTAGAACCGGTCACTACAGATCCAATACAAGCAACTTCAGTAATGGTGCAAGATAAACGAGGATCTATTACATGATCGGTTGTATACTGTCTACCAAAGCACACTTAAAGGAAGAAGCATTCACAACTTACTTCAAAACCCTTGTGCATTGATTCATATGTGGAGGCAACTGCAACGCCAAAAACGTTTATTGGGAATCTAGACTTACTTTGCCTAGAGGCCGAGAAATGAAAAGAAAGTGACTCCATTCCTCAGCATCAGTTTGGTTTTAGAGTTGGTCATTCGAATCTGAAACAGGTTCACAGAGTTGCCAGCAAAAATAAAAGAAGCAGCCGGGAAAAAGCAGTACTGCTGTGCTGTCTTTCTCAATGTCTAGCAAGCATTCGATAAGGTTTGGCACTTAGGCCTGCTTTTCAAAATGAAGAACCAACTTCCACACAACTTCTACTTAATTGTTGTTAAAATCTTATCTGTAAAATAGAATATTTAGAGTCAAAATTAATTAATCCTGCTCTGCCTTTCATGATATAAAACCTGGGGTACCGCAAGGATCCGTGTTGGGTCCTACTTTATATCTAATATACAATGTAAATATAACCACAATAGAAAATGTCTTGTGAACTTTTATGTGGACATTTTACAAAGGTTCCAGAACAAAACATTCAAATTAATAACAAATGCACGTCTGTTTATCAGAAAAATTGAATTGCATGAGTACACAGAAATTAAGACGCTTAAGGAGGAAGTCGAACACAGAGTTAAAGCATACAACCACCGTTTAAAAGCTCATACCAACACCCTAACAACAGCATTATGTGAACAAATAAGTGACCAAAGGCTGAAAAGACAACACATATGGAACTTTGTTCAGTAACAAATCCTAAAACAATAAGATACAGCTTCCTCACTGGAGGAACAGTTCTTTCCTGACAATAACTCCTACAACAGATCTGTTAAGTGCTTGTGAAGCCGATCGCAGGAAAAAAAAAAGTGCGTTTAGGGTGCCGTACCAGACCGCAAAATTAAGTTGGCTGTAATAAGAAAAATGAGGAAATTTCTAAGAAAAATCTGATTTAGCAATATATTGGTGTTTTTTAGTAAAATATACGTATTAATAAACATTATCATTAAATTTGAAGATCATAGGTGAATGGAAAGTAAGAAAATTCTTCGGAACTAAATTTTGTAAAAAAACTGACATTGCGTCTTATCATTCCTTTGTTTTCCAATATTTTTTAAAACAAAAATATAGTATTTATCTTCTCGACGAGCTCTAAACAATGATACCCCCTCTATAGGGTAGGCCTAAGATTTTTTCCCCTCCGTAAAAACATTTAAAAATATTTTTTGACAATTTGTATGGCTTTGGGTCAACAAGATACTTATACTGTGAAAATTTCAAGACTGTAGATCCAACCGTTTGGCTGTAAGCCCATGTGACAGACGACGGACAGACAAACAGGCAGTCGGACTCATGGCAAGTCATCAAGGATCGTTTGGACCCTTCGGGTACGGAACCCTAAAACTAAGGTAATTGACACCTGTCATTTTGCTCTACGAAATTGAAAAAACACAATTTTTATGCCAATAGACCTCAAGAAAACACTCATTTACAAAATAAAGCAAAACACTTAAGCCTCAAAAGGAGAAATATAAAGGAGCTCCAACTTGCAGCATATTTTTAGATAGCATATTATTATACCCCGCTAAGTAATCAGCCGCTTTTATCTGAACCTACATAAATTAAGGGGACTTAATGAGCTACGATGATGTGAACATTTTAAATATTTATAAGCGCACAAGTGACTCTCCGGATTTTGCAGATGGAAGTTGAAGATTGTGCCGACACTTGTTATATAAAGACAATAACAGTACTAACTACAAGTCAAATTTCAAAATTTAAAAAACACCCGACACATTTTTATTTCAGGCTAAATAATTTATCTAGTACATAGTAGATACGCTTCGATCGGAAATCTATTGAACACGTAATTATGAAACGATATCTTGCGAGATCCGATTCAAACAGTAAAACACCCATAACTTTTGAAAGGCTGAACCGATTTTATTCTATCTAAGAACACTCTCGACAAAATTACCTTTAAAACAAAAAAAAAAACTTAATCAATATCGGTTCATCCGTTTAGGAGCTATGATGCCACAGACAGACACACAGATACACAGCAACACACGTCGAACTTAAAACACCCCTCTTTTTCCGTCGGGGGTTAAAAAGATAAGATTGCATTGAATGTTGTTTTTAGAATAATTATAATAATTAAATCTGAAATTGGGAAAATGTTGTGTGAGAAGTTCTTAGTATGAATTTCTGTAGCTATAAGATTAGAGGAAGACCAACGTAGCGAATTTCTCAGGCATTAAGTCCGCCTATGTACCTGGATGTTGCATGAAGTTTTAACAAATAATAAAAAAATAAAGAACCGGCCAAGTCCGTGTTAGGCTACGCACATTTAGGGTTCCGTACCCAACCATAAAAAAAGTTTGTTGTAATAGGAAAAATGAGGCATTAAAAAATGAGGCATTAAAAAAAATTGTTAGTAAAACAACGTAACAATAAACTTTATCACCAAATTTGAAGTTTATAGGTCGATGAGAACTTAAAAATTCTTCGGCACAAAGGTGAACGGCAGATTTTGTACCGCATATTTTTTTTGATGTACGGTTATAGAATTTGTACCACTTATTAAGGCAACAAAGCCATTTATTTTCATATAAGTTTACTATTTTTAGAACTTCGGATTAATTAATAATATCAATAAAAAGATTTTAATGAATAAACGTAATAAAACCGTACACTAAACACATAGCTATGTTATATAAGTTGCCTTATGTAAAATAACTCAAATACTGAAATGATAATTAATTATTTAGAAATAGAAATAACATTAAATATAATCATTAAAGTATATCATAAGTAGGTACGATACTCATCTCAATATACCTACTTAATGGTAAGTAAAACCACTACAAAGATAGCAACAAACAATTTAGAACATTTACTTTACACATTATGTAACAATATGTAACATTTACCTATATGTAACAATCTACATTGGCACACTAGTACATAACCTTAAAAAATAAAACAAGTTATAACTTTTACGTCCCAAGTTCTAAAAATCCAAGAATTTAAAAAGGGATTATCTATCATATTAACTATCAATTAAAACAAAAAATATACCAAAACACGAAATATTAGTAGCGGTACGAAATTCCCATACAAGCCTGCCGTTCGCCTTTAATAAAAAGCTGACTTTTGCATTTCTTTGTTTTCCAATATTTTTTAACGAAAATACAGTATTTATCTACTCAACGAGTTCTAAACAACGACATCTCACTCGATGGGGTAGGTCAACATATTTTTATCACGCCTTCCCTTTAGCTGTATGGGAGAGACCCAGTCAGCTTTGGGTCAAATTATTAGACTCAAGCTCTAACCTTTTGGCTGTAAAACCTGTGTGACAGACGACGGACAGACAGACAGACGGACACGTGAGTGACAACAATCACTCACGTGTCCGTCAACAAACCGAGTCCCGTTTGGACCCTTCGGGTACGGAACCCTAAAAACGATTGATGGACCATATGGCAGATGATGTCATAAATCATTTCAATAGTCATCTCTTTTTAGCCAAAGGGGTGACTTGTGACAAGATCACTGATAGAGAAGAATTTAAGATGTTGCGCCAACCTCAAATTAATTGCAATACTAAAGACAAGAAACCTTGCAGTTTTGCAGGATTTCTTTTAGGTGAAAAACCATCTATCTATCACCCTGTCTAGCACAAACCGAGGCTAGGTATTATCAGAAAGTGGCCAAGTACGGCCATAGCTAAAGGCGTACAAGGCACTATATTACGAAAGACAAATCTGAACAAAAACCCAGTACATTCCAACGTCGCACTTTTCAAATACAAAACCAATTACCTGAGGCAACAAAATTTTTCGTACAAGGTATATTGCGGCACTAAACCAAACTTTATTCACAGTTACTTTCTACACTACTTATACCATAAAACTATTACGTACCAAAGTTTATTATACGAAGAAAGCCACCGGCACGACATTAGTTTATTCCCAGGCGAGGTACCCAGGTAAACCGCAGTTTGTAACTAGGTCACGGCAGACAAATCGTTCGACAATTAGCTTACCGGCTAATTGAGGTGATAAAATCGCCTGTATGGAGGAAATGATGGTATTATAAAGTTGTATGGACTGGTCACGCATGGCTTTTTTTGAGTGGAATTGAAATGTTTTGTGTGATTGTTCTGTTAAATTGTTACGTTGAATTCGTGTGGCTTATAATTGCGGTCTTTTCAATATTGTCTTGGAGACACAATTTTATATATATTTTTTTACTCTTTATGACATTTTTGCTAACATGTTTTATTATTATGACAGTGTTGCCGACACTAAAATTTTAGCTTGGATGGATTTAATTGTAATGATTTCAGTATTTTAATAATATAGTCTAATGCTAATGAATCACATTTTATTTTAATTTCGAATGTATCAATTTTAATGTAATGCTTATGAACGTAATATTAAGACTACTGTGTCTGAAAATAATATTATTGTAATTATTATTATTTATTATTCATTTATTATATCTGCTCTCAAAACGGCGAAGGAAAGCATCGTGAGGAAACCGGCATGTCCTAGAACCAAAAATTCGAAGACATGTGACATCCTCCATCCCGCACTGGGCCCGCGTCGTGGATTACGACCCATTCCCTCTCACAGAGAGGAAGCCTGTGTCCCAGCAGTGGGAACATTAATAGGCTGATGATGTGATATGATATATATATATATATATATATATAATGTGTTTTACGTCTATTCACTTTGCGTCTCGATTGACTATAACTTTGTGAGTTATAGACAGGTGAGATATTATCAACGAAAACATCGCATCAATTGGTATTGAAATGGCACGAGAACAATCCCGTGCATATTGAACACAATGTAGAACCTCTGGATTCTGTTTTGGCTCTGTTATTGTCTTCTTTCGAGTGCTGGAATATGCAGGAGGTTGCGTATGAGGACCGGCAACGGGGTGAACCACGGATAAATTCACTATACGCCATATTTTCGCGGGGAAGTTCACATGACTATGTGTACAAAAGGTGATCTGTAGGGTACGTAGCACCCTGTGTTTGCCGTTATAGTGCCGAGGTGAACTTCGAGAGAAGAATATTACTTACTCTACATCAAAACATCATCAGTTTAAGAGACAGGGTTCATATTTTTTTTTTGTATGCATAGACTTTTTTGTAGTTCTAAATCTTCTGTGCACAAGCTATATTTTTATGCTTATTGTATTTCTACTACTTTGTTTTGAACTGTGTATGTGTGTATTATTTGGATAAATAAACAATTTTAGATAAACAATTTATTTCCTTTATAAAAAATAATCAATTTTTATTTGTTAAATTTTATTATTATTATTTTAAACAAAATAAAATAGATAGTAATAAAACGTGTGATCTACACAAACGAAACGAAGGTAATCATCTATTGTAATATTTTGCACCACCAGCATGACGCGTTAACCTGATTACACGGGTCACTGTCAAACAATCCTTGCCTTGTGCTACCGAAGTGAACCTATTCTTATTGCTGACTACAACATTTACTGAAGACATTTCTCTTACGCAAACCTTATTTTCTGTACTCAAATAGAAATGCGGCAATATATTTACGTAGGTATACGGGACTGTTAGGCCTCAGTAAATAGTTGCTGAAAGAGTATAAAAAGAGCTTATACAAAACGTCACGCGTTACAACACAAAGGAAAAGGTTCCAATAAGCATCTACATATATGTAAGGGACTCGATACGAAAAGGGTTTTTAAGGTACAATTCCAATAAAGTAGCGCGAATGTCGAGTGAATAAGCGGAATACGTTTTGGAGTGGCCCCACGGCTTTCTAGACGAATTTACGTAAATTTCTATTTTGTGACACGAACAAATTGGTATGGACCTTTTGATACATTGAGGGCTCCCGCCGTAATGGCGCGTCGTGTGGCGTTACGTGGAATTTTACGGTTTTAAGTTACAAATTTATTTTATTAAAATTATTGCCCAGAAATATTGGTGGCACGTGAAACGATGTTATATTTTAGACGGGAGAGCTGTAGGCTTTGCACGTAGATAATTGTGTAATACTTTCTCGAGAAACAGTCTCAACGTGAGAGCCTACTTGACTACGTAGATTATAAGGAAAACTGTCCCATTCACAACCTCTAAGAAAATTCGTTCACCTTCTTGTAAATTTAAATTTACCGCCAATCATTTTGCTCTTCAATTATTGACAAACAGAAATACCGCTGCGTCTGTTTCAAAGTACATCCAGCTTTTGATATTCAAAGTCAAAGTTGTTATTTCAATTAGACCTTTGAAATGTCAAGAAGTTAGTCGGTTAGTTAGTAAGAAAGTTAGTTCCTGCTTTCCTAGTTCCAAAGTGAAGTGAGTGTTGCCTGTGGAGTAGGTAAAAAGGGCGAAATACTTAGTTACCTAATATGAATTTACTCGTATGTCATATCTTGTTTCAGTACCAAAAACATTCAGATAAAGAAAAAAAATCTGGCAATTTTGTTCAAGAAACATGCAGCGTAGAAAGTTATAGTTAGTTGTACCCAAAGGAAAATATCTATTTTTTTGGTATATAAGTAAATCCATTCCCGATCACATTGAGGAGGCCTGCACGTATAACGGACCAAATGCGAGTCTAAGTGCGGAAAAGGGGGCCATCTGTCCTATCCTATCCTAGAAGTAAATCTGTATTTTTTTAAAGTCACTTGCGTGTAATGGGAGCCAAACCTACCCGAAAGCAACAAGTAAAAATTTAAAAACCCTCGACACATTTTTATTTCATGCTACATAATTTATCTAGTAGTCGACACGCTTTGATCGATAAATCTATTGAACACGTAATTATGACACGACATCTTGCGAAAACACGCCGATTCAAATAGTAAAACGACCATAACTTTAGAACGGCTACACTGATTTTCATCAAACTCAGTTAAGAACACTTTCGATAAAGTCATCTTTCAAACAAAAAAAAACGAAATCAAAATCAGTTCATCCGTTTAGGAGTTATGATGCCAGAGTCAGAAACACAAATACACAAACACACAGGTACACACCTTTAACACCCCTCTTTTTCGTCGTTAAAAAAGAGTTTCATTAGAAAGAGAGTTTCCTAAAATGTCCACCCTTTATAGTATTCCCTTCCTACCTAGTTTGTTATGATGTACACAACAACATTGCAAGCTGGGATTGCACCTGATCCGTCCGGGATAGCCGTGGATGATGGATGAAGGTCATGACCTTACCTTTTACCGACCTTGTTGGGTTTGGTTGTTATTTTAGGGATGCTCAGAACAGCAAAAAATATTTTCGTTTATTTTTTTTACAATTCTTTCGTTTATTTTAATAATGTAAGGCTCACTTGCACGACAAACTTAATTAAGAGTTAGTTGCTAACACGAGTTTCATCACTATTAGCCTTTTAATGCTCCCACTGCTGGGACACAGACCTCCATTGTGTGAGAGAGGGCATGGGACTTATTCTACCACGCGGGCCCAGTGCGTGTTGGTGGATGTCAATTGTCTTTGATTTCTCTTGCTCTAGGACATGCCTGTTTCCTCGCGATGTTTTCCTTCCGTTTTTAAAGCAGTGGTTATGAAATAATTTACACAAAGTAAAGTGCTTGCCTGGAGCCGAACCCACGACCAACCTTACGATAGGTAAGTCGGGCCCGTTACCACCGGGCCACCACTGCTCTCTCAACACGAGGTTAAATTGACAATATTTTATGACAAACTGTCAATTTAACCTCGTGTTAGCGACTTTCTGAGTTAACTTTTTCGTGTAAGTGGGCCTAAGTAAACTTAGATAGTTTGGCTACGCTTAGAGGATAAATGAAAGTGACTAGCAAAAAATATTTACGAGGCAGGACGTGAGTGGGAACGCCGAAAGAGAACGCCCTAGAAAGTCATACCCGGATCCTATTGGTGATGTTCTTCAGAAAGGCCAGGTGCGAATACACTCGTGCCTGTAACCCTCGTGCGTGTATGACTAGATGCATGAAGATTAGAGAAGCAAAAGGAGTGTTGAGGATTGTAACAGCTGGCGTTCTGTAGTTTCTGCCTGGAGAAATGAGTTTATTTATAAAAATAAACTTGCCTCTAAACTTTATAGTAATGCAAATGACTCATAAAACATACAACAATTAGGAATCCAAGATTTCAAAACCTTTTTTCAGCGCCTACGTTTGACGTCATCTGCTATCATTAAAAGTAAAAACCCAATTTGCATTCCACTTATGCACCTACGTCATATGAGTTCAAATACTCCACAATAAAACTTCAAGAACACGCAAAAGGTAAGTAACGAACTCAAATTAAAGTTTATTGACAGTGGGACTTACCGACTTTTTATTTTCCACTTCTGTAGTAATTAGTTGAAAACTGAAGATTTGAATCAGTGCATTTTTATTTCCCAACAAAGGAATAAGTTTTAATGACACTTAGAATTTTCTTAAAGAAAAAAAATTGCGGTATATAAAAACAACTAGTGAAGGATTCCAACGACTGAAGCACGACCGTAGAGAGTGATTCATCATGAATATGATCCGTTTTATTCAAGAGTTGCATATTTACGCCATGACTACGAGAAAAATAATAATTTAAGCGAAAAGGATTTTTTATGTTGAGTATTCTTTGCACAAGTAGTTTGTATCGAGTCTTTTTTGCGCAAGGAGGTTGTTTAGCATTGAGATGGAGGTCAAATATTTTATTGTGTTCTAAATTCAAACACCTAATAGAATAGAATATTTATTTATTACATTGGTTAGGTAAAGAAAAAAAGGTTACATGTCACTTACAAATCATAATTTTACAAGTGCATTCGGTGTATTTTATTCGGCGCAGTTTGTCCGGGAGGGGATCTTTTGCAACCTACTGTGTAATTCTTTTCACACACTGTTGAATTATATAAAGCAGGTGTGAGAAGTTTTGGATTTAGCTTCCCATCAGGTCCTAGACCTGAAGTTACTTATAAACTAGGAGTGACTCTGCGAGTCAAAGCCTATGCTGACGGGGGAAGGCCGTTCTGTTGTGGAACGGTTTGCCTCTCTCGGTTTTATTTATATATTCTAAGTCGCCTATTCTATTTGAGAAAAGGAACGGGTTGAATTGTCCATATTTCGTGTAAGCGGGACCGGGATCTTCTAGGCCGCTGATCGTCAGTGAGGTTAGTTTTTCGATCATATCGTGGTGGAGGTCGTGTGCTCTGAGATGCCACGGATCTTGTCCAAGCATTTCCCAGAGTGTTTTGGTTTCAGTACGACGTGGGAAGTCACCTGCAGCTTTCAGTGCCATTCTGTATTGTCGTTCCAGTTTCGTCAGATTGCTCTTGCTGTATCTTGGTAGAAGTTGGATGACTCCATAATCGAGTACCGGCAGGAGGCATGTCTGTATGATGAGCAATTTTGTTTCAGTGTTCACTTTGGATCGGTACCCTATGATGGAGTTTAGGGCGCCTCTTACTCGTTTTAACTTTTCTACTCTTTCTTTTGTGTGTTTAGAATAGAATAGAATATACTTTATTGTACACCAAAAAATAAAGTTATACATCTCTTTTACAATAATACTTATAACTACGGGTACAAAGGCGGCCTTATCGCTGTCAGCGATATCTACCAGACAACCTTTGGATGGACATAATTATCTAAGAATAAAACAGGGGGTAGTTTGTGGTGTAATGCTACATTAAAATATAAATAAATAAATATATTACTATATTAAATACTATACATAAGCTCATATATAAACATACATATACAATATTACTTGTCACATACATTCATAGATAGAAGAAAAAAAAAAATGAAAACGGATTGAATAATAATGGACTAAATTAGATCTAAATAGATAAACGTTAGAGAGAAAGGAAATGGTTTCTAACCAGGTTCAGGTTGGTGGTTTATTCATTGATAGTCTTTTATCAAATACGACACCGAGGTATTTTACTTGGTTCTTATATTCAATCCGTTAATTTTTTAATTGGATGTAATTTCTGTATCCACTGTTTATGTTCCCTCGCCTAGGTCGTTTGTGAGAAAACATGATACAGTCCGTTTTATCCACGTTACATTGGAGGCCCCATCTCTTGTAATAATCAATAACTTCCTCCGCAGCCCATTCTGCATGCCTTGCGGCATGATCTGGCTTCTCCGCTGCGTTTAGAATACATAGGTCATCTGCGTATTGAGAGAGCATCTGACCAGCAATTCGTGGTTTTGGTATGTCAGCAACATATAAATTGAAAAGTACGGGTCCTAGAATGGAGCCCGTGTGGCACGTCTTTTTCTGTTCCTTTTGTTGTTCTAAATCTGCCTTTGATGGTTCTTTTTGATAAGTAATTTTCTACTAACTTTATAATGTTGTTACGTGCTCCTGCTTCGTACATTTTCTTTATAAGGCCTTTGTGATTTATGGAGTCAAATGCCTTGCTGAGGTCAGTTGAAATCATGGCCACACTGTGTCCTTTCTCTAGGGCATCGGAGATGTATTTGCCAGTCCTCAATATTTGTGCCCCTGTGCCTCTTTGACGAACGAATCCAGGTTGGTGTTCAGGAATCAGTTCATTGACTTCCGTGTTTATTCTCGAGAGAATAATGCGTTCTGTCCATTTACCCATGATATTAAGCAGGCTTATGGGTCTGTAGGACTTGAGTTGTGTGTAGTCTTTTCCTGCAGAATGAATATGCAGATGCTTTCTTTCCATCTCTTGGGGAAGTATCCTGTGTTAATAATATAATCCATAATTCGCTTGAAAATGGCTATTATCGTATCGCCTCCCAATTTCCCAATTTTAGAACGTCCGCTCTTATTCCGTCAGGGCCCGGTGCTTTCTGATTTTTGAACATTCGAAGGGCTGCTTTTAACTCTGCATGTGATGTTGCTTCTAATGGACGGAATGGTGTGTATTTTTCTGTATTTTCGTCTTCATTTGCAATGTGTTTACTAGACTATCAATAATTTCCAATTCTGTGTTGCAATTTTCTATACGGGGGAGCCTTTGAGGTGGTCTTTTCATGGCTCTTTGTATACTCCACATTTTTCATCTGTTGTCTGTTTTATTTTCTAAAACTTTATTCCAAGTTTCTTCTCTATTTTATGCAATTTTCTTAGCTAGATAACGTTTTAATCTGTTATGTTCTCTCTTTAGTTCGCTGTATCTGTTTGTGAATCTTAAACACCATGCTATATTTTTCGCCTTGTTTCTCCTTTCTATCAACTTTTCAAACACCTAAATAGTGATTAAAAGTGCTTTTATTCACTGTATTTAGTAAATAAAGTAAGCTTTTTAGAGGGGGAATGGTATAAATAATTATACTAACCTAGATTGAGTACCTATGTGTGAATATAAAATATTTACCTACGTAGCGCAACTACCGAACCAACAAAAGCTTGTTTATGTTTTTAACAAACATTGCAAAACTAGGTGTCCAGGTTGGTTTCGAGTTATTAACTATGACAGTTTTAGTTTCCATGACAATATTAGAGAACAGATTTTATCTATTCTAAAACTACACATAACAATTTGTTTTTTAATGAATCTAGGTGCAAAATGAAGTCATTGAAGGACGAAATGGTCTTTTTCTGTAGCAATGACTTTAGAAAAAAAGAATGAAAAAATGAAAACTTTTTCACAAAAAATAAACCGACTTCAAAAGCAAAACACAAAAAAGTGCAAAATAATTTTCGTGTTGAGAGTCTGTGTCTTTGGTATATCTTATTTTTATGGTTTTTCGACATCGACTTCCTTTCTTTTTGTGCAAATATTTTTATTTCTCTCTTTTTAGTATACCATCACTAGAAATGAACAATTTTTATAGTACGTTACCTAAAGGATTAACAAAATACCCGTAAAAAATATTAACTCAATTTACACTTTCGTGCTATTTGTCGCTAAGGAGTTCAATTGTATGCTCTATATCTTGAAAACTGCTGGACCGACTTTGATGCAACTTACACTAATCGATAAGTAGTTTCGGAGAAATGAGTGGACAAACAAACGTACATACAAACATACATATACTTATGAAATTTGGCACACGAGTTTTGAAGCCCACATAAAATAACATATGTGAATATTTTGCTGTTCCAACAATATTACATACATACGTGTCGAGTTGATTACCTCATTCTTTTGTTCGAAGTCTTTAAAAATATAATAAAAATAATGACTTGTTTGATTTAAGAGGCCAACACGTTGCAATTCACCAGCATATTTTTTTTTATTTGTAGTGGATTTGCTCTTGACTCTAGTCTAGGTTGTAGTTGATAGAGACAAAGTCGACGATGGGGTGAGTTTGCCCAAAAGAAGCCTGTTTTTTCTAACTTTGAAGAAATTCTGGTTATATGCGTTCGTAAACACAGACGCACGTAGTGAGTGCCACTCTTTTGTTGTGCGCATTATGAAAGATGTTTGGAAGCGCTTGCGGATTGGCGTGCAGATGTCCGACTGTAGAAGGGGGCAGGTGGGATGCAGTCGTGGCGTTTTTGATCAAATCTCTACATCTATCATCCCTTAAAGTTTACTATGTTAATTTTTGGCTTTCGTTATAATTTCACTGCTGTGCTGGACTCACTCTGGACTTCTGAGTACGGTTCTCACATCCAGTGGATTCGCGTAGCCCTCGACAGCTCAGACATAGCATTGGCAGAGCACTCACAATCCAATGTGTATTGTCATCCAATACTATGTCTTTCGGTACGCGGTCACCACTCTAGTTTCTTTTGAACCCAGTTATTTTTAGTCAACTAAACGTGCTACCTGTACAAGCCTAGTTACAAAAAAACATTGCAATATATGATATTCTTCACAAAAAATCAAGAAGACTTGATATAAGCAATATGTTTTACAGATATCCTGTTACGCGCTAACGTTTGCTCATCGGGATGGAAACGGATGGGACATTATTCAAATAAATATATTATATATACAGCAGCAATCACACGTGGCGGCTCCTATAAATTTGTAAGGCACTTAAGACGATATATTGACGTCTCGGATCCTAAGGTTTCTCGTAACTGCCTACAAATTGCCCGTAGTTCACTGTTACTTACGTGAGCCGGTTTTTAAATGAATATCGAGGAGGCAAATCGATGAAATCCGTTGGAAAGTAAAGCGATTAGTTACATAGATTTCTGGTCCTTTTCAGCTGAGTGAAATGATCCTTATCTTTGTGGGAAAATACCTAAAAATACATTGGATGAATAAGAATGTATTGGGAGGTATTTTTCTTTTCTAAAATGTGTTTCATGTTGTGATTAAAAAAGACTAAAGCATTTTCAAAAAAATATGAATTTGCTAGACATTTGTCTAACTATACTATATTTCGGGGTCATGTAGACCCACCGCACTATTTCAAAATCACTGCAATTCCTGAAAGCCAGAATCAACAATGGCGACCACCAGAAAAGCACCGAGGCAAAGAAGTTCGTCGAATTCCCGAAGAATGAATTTGACTATCTTGAACCCGCAACGAAATAAATCAGAAAAGAATAACGGAGGAGTAGGAAAAAGTAAAAATTTCCACTTCCCTCTATATCAAGCAGGAGACAGAACAAACTAGGCCAAAAGACACACAGAGTCGTTTACAACTGGGATAAGCCAAGTTGCCTAGCTCCACGGATAAAAATTATCATTAATATTAATGGGTCCTAACATTGTGAGCTGTTATATTTGATAGGTATATCATTGATAAAGTCCATGATGTCTCAATTTGTATCATCATTTCAGCCGAAAGACGTCCATTGCAGGACATAAGCCTCCCCAGGCGTCTTCACATTGACCGATTTGTATGTGGTAAATAAAACGAACTATTCATATTACCCTTTATTTTGGCCACAGTAAATAAATACAACAATCTTTTCATTACTTAAATATCCGTAACCTATCAATCAATTACTGAAGTCTACCTCTAATTTCTTTTCAGAATTTTCCCAAAAGCAACATTTCGTGACTACTTTCTATACAAAAAGTTTAGTTAAAGAAATATAAGAAAAAATTTTTGGTCATATTAACGGTACAGAATCTTTCAATAATGCGTCTTGAACACGCACTTGGTCAATTTTTATTCCTTTATGCTAGGTATAATGAACTGAAATGAGAATGTGTGGTGCTATAAATAATTTTGATAAGAACCTATTGATAGGACTGTACTTTTTTACATCCGAATCAATATTATATTCCATTATTACGTAAAAAGAGTATAGTTAATTGTTAATGTGAGACATGAAGAGTGATATCAATTGATGAATTAGATAAAATGTAGACGACTGAAAAATTTAAATAATTCATCTCTACAGATTGCTGATTCGAATTAGTTGGAAACGATTCTGGGGGTAAAATAAATCCTAGAATCATGAAAAAACAATCTGCTGTTTCACAGTTTTTAAATAAATAAATTACATAGCATGCAGATTTGTGTTTAAAACAGAAGACGTAAGTCCAGCTTATATGATCTTTTTGCCATGTGGATGTGTGGAGAGAGAGAGAGAGTTCTGAAATAAACATTAAGATTATTATAATTCTAGAACACAATTTAAGAAACTTTTAACCAGTGTACTAAAAGTTATTAATTACTCAAACATATAACGACAAAACCTAAACACAAGAAAACGGTTCACAATAAAAAGTTTCAGTTTATTCATAAATTTTCACAGTTTTATATTTTATTCAGGGTAAGGCCCTCAAAAATCTGGCTTCAAACTTCATAAATGAGTATAATGATATTTTATAGGATTGTAAAATGTGTAAGAGTTGAGTTTTATATGCCGTCAAAAATATACAAGTAAGGAGTTTGTATTAAAGGTTAACGCAGTTGTCTTTTGAAATATAGGTACAATATTTTCCAGTGGCTTATCCCACGGTAAAAGTGAATTTAAAAAAAGCAATGAGTATCTCACTCAGCGATTTTGTATCTTTTGTCAGTGATAAGACTTTGTCAGTGATAACACTTCCAGAGACTACCGCCTAAGAATAAACAAACAATTTTAACTCTTTGATCTACATAATTGAATACTGTGTAACTTCTAATTTACCTTCAATTTGGTGTACCAACACTTTCAGCCATCTTCAAGTCTGAAATTAATATGCAGGTTTATACTGCCCATTTTTTGATCTTAGATGCACGAGTCCGCTCTGGATGACTTTCAGTAATCTTCAACTGTTTTTTTTGTGTGTTTTTGATTTAAATATTGCGATATTGACATTCACTATTAAAAACAATACAATTCTGCTGATACGTTACTGATGTCATACTAAAGATAAAGAAGCTCCAATTATTAAAAAAATTGCTTGAATGTAACCAAAACTGTTTTTTTCACCCGCCCTAAAGGAGTCTGGTAGGGACCTCAGACAATGATAGGCCACTTACATTTTTTTACGTTAGTGTCATATTTTTTTTACTATGAGTACTTTTGTAAAAAGTAATGGGAAGATATAAAAATCTTTTTGTATGACAGGGATTTTATTTTAAGATAAGTGCATATAGCTGGCTCAAACAGTCACATCTGTCTTAGGGACCTTCGTGATCGTGCGACGCAATTTAAATTGCGTACAATAATTTTCTAACATTTCAAGTGCAAATCGGTTGAATTGCTTTACATTGCGTCCATGTGTACTTGCAATTTTGCTTAGTAAAAAAACGTTAATATAAAAAATCAAAAAACCCTACTGATGAAAAAGCGAACTGGAACTAGGCAGTCAGAGGATACATATTCGAGAGATGTCTGACCAAAACCAGATGTATCCTCCGACTGCACAGCATGATTTTTTTCTTGTTTACGACTTTTTAGTTCGCTTTTTAAGCAGTCGGGTTTTTAAATTTTTGTATTAACTTTTTTAATTTATAACTTTTTGTTAACCTTTATTGAATTAGGTAAATTTGAACATGTAAGCGTTAAATATTTTAGAAATCACTTCTTAAAACCCTTTATTTTGATATCCCACACGTTTGGCAGAAAAAATAGAATTGAGACCCCACAATATGGCACCCAAAATTCGCCATTTTTCTATTTTCCAATTTTAATGTAACCAGTGACACTAGCAAGAATCGATTGACGTAAGAATCATCAAAATCGGCCAACGCTTTTGGTCTCTGGAACGCCTCATAGGAACAAACATACATACTTAGATAGTCTTATAAACAAATTACCCTCCTTCGGCAGTCGGGTAAAAATCGCTTATCGGTATGATATAAATCGAATCGCATCGAGCCAACAGAAAGATTGCTTAGCCCAACAGTTACGTCTGCCTTATGTTATTTTTTGCCGTGACAACGTCTTATAATTCGATGGAGCCGGCTGCACGCACGAAAAAACATGACTCATGCGGCGTTACCTCGCTCTGAGGCGTTCCATTTAAGGCTTGAAGTGCAAGCGTGAGCGCGGAACGAGCGACAAAGAGGCACAATCGGCCTCCGCGTTCGGCAGCGTTCGACATCTGTCTCTCTCCTACTTGAGTGAGCGATATGCGTCCGCGTGGACAGCTGCTATACAATAATACATTTATTTATTTATTTACTTATTCTTGGAAAACCAACAGCTATACAAAAGAGCGTTATTCATGGAATAAGAGACAGGAAGCCAATTACAGGTTTTCACGGATAGCAGTAGAGTAACACACTTAAAGCCAATCAACTAATTTTACAAAAAGAAATGCTGAAAGAATTAGGTTTAGGTATATGAATATTAATATTACATTTTGAAAAAGTCAATGTTTAGCTGTCTACGTGCCACGCTGCTTTTGGTATTGAATGGGTCAAAAGAGTACTCTTTACACAATTTATTGAAGTTCTTGCTCGCTCGCAAGATATATGTATTCTGCCTGTAGTTCGAGGATGAAAGTGGAACTGATATAGGTGGGTTGAACCTTACCGATCTTTGTGGAACAGAGAAATTAAGTTTACATATTTTCGTCAAGTATGAAGTGCAGTGAAAAGTGAATTTCTTATGACGTTGTCACGTTCAACTATCGTCAGTAAACCGACTTTACAGACAACCGATTTTTTAAGCAAATATAATATTTTTACGATTTAGTTTCAATATGTATATCGTAAGAATAGTTTATAGTTTGTTCTGTTTTTTTTTTAACTCTCAAATTATAGCTAACTTAAAATTTTGCAAAAAAAATACATTTTAGTATCTGGCCGACCGAGCCCTGCTCGAGTGAAAATAGAGAAAACGACGTTTTCTAAAAATGAAACCTAGCTATATCGATTTATCGCCCCCGAAACCCCCTGCATACAAAATTTCATGAAAATCGTTTACGAGATCAAGAATTACTTAAGACGTAACATCTTACAATTTAATTTAAAAAACACAAATATTTCTGCGCATGTTTAATGTTTCAGCTACGAATCTGAAAAGGTTAGACTTTAAATATGAAAAAGCTGATCACACAAATTTCAAAATTAAAATATTTCCAAGCTTTTTACGATACAGAACTTTAGCCAAGACATGAGAAAATATTCGCTTATTACAAAGAAATTAAGGCTTCTATGCAGACTAGCGAGTGATTTAAAAATGTAATAACATTTTTCCTCGTATAATGCAAGCGAAAAAAGTACACCGTGCATCCTAAATACAGTTTTGCGTGACTCCAAATTGCTTGTACTTTTATTAGAGTTGCAATGGCATTTGTAGAATTATAAGGATACAAAATTATTATGCAATTTCATTTTGAACGATATAAAATCTGAATTAGGTTACAGATATGAAATATAAACGTTTGGGAGAATGGATTGTATTTCTTGGTTATTGGCAATGAAACTAGTCTTAAAAATTTACTTGTCTGATCATATTAATGGCGCCGTTATGATTAAAAAGAAGAAGTATGAATGAAGTCGTCCATGAATGATTTTTTCGAAGAAATGTTTATAGATATCATCGGGGTGTTCGACGTCAGATTATTTTTTTTGAAGAGATATTTTCAATGGCATTTTTGTTAGACAGCTAAAGTAGTATATCACAACAAAAACTTGATTGATTTAAGCCAAGTTTGAAAGAAGGAAAGCAATCCATACGGCAAAAGCAAAAAGCACATAAATATTTACGCAACGTAATTTGGAGTCAAAGTTACAATTTGTTTGCCGGCCGAATACCCATTGACCACGCGTACCTCACGCAAAGCATCACTTAAGATTTCTTCACTATTCTTTTCGTTCGGCAAATGATGTGGCTTCGAAAACAGCCTTATCTATATCGCAGTTAACTGTAGTTAACTGCGATATAGATAAGGCTGTTTTCACGTTATGAAATTGAAAGTTTAATCGAATATTTTAGATTTAAACAACTTTAATAAGTTTTAAAAGATACAAAGTTGTAAAACCTCCTCAGGTGAACGGTTGACCTTGTGAGTACCGTGAGAGTCACTTGAATATGATAAGCACAGAGCCCGTCAATTGGGTTGTTGAAATAAAAAAATGACGATTTTTTAATGTATTTTGAAACTTTACATATCTTAAATTATATTGTCGTTGCAAAAAACTCTTAAATATTTTTTTTCAATTATAAGCAATTGAAAATCGATATAATTTTAAAAAGATCCACCTGTCTACGAACGGGCCACGACTGGTCGCCATGTTGGTGACGTCATAACGTTCAAGGAATTTCACGCTAATAGTGCCAAGTCTGTCAACTACACGTGAATTGACTAAAAATATCCAAAAATTAATGCAAAAATATTATTTATAACAGCAAATTTTAATTAGTGATGTGTGATAACGGGTTCATAAAGGCTAATTTCGATGATATATCTACCTAATGGACGCTTTGGAAGTTTTGAGCATAAATAAAATAGTCGTAATGAATATTACGTGTTTGGTGTACCGGTGTTTGTTATTGTTGTTTACTAGGTCCATTTAGAAACACAATTGTCATAATTTAATCGTTTTTACATAAATGGGTAGGTGATATTGGTGTAACACAAAAAGTAAACAAACACGACTGGGGCGAATCTTCGACTTTGGATTTTAAAAAACTTCATTAGATACCACTAAACATGATGCAACCCGAAATCTGTGGAGCCCTTGTTTTTATTTGTATTTTGCATAAACTCCTTAAAATTTACGGTATTTCCCATTATTTATATATCCCTTAATAATATTAAACACTGACATCTATACTATATATTTACAAACACTACAAAAACTTTCTACAAAGACGTGAAAATATTAACTCGGTAGACACTAATTCTTCGGTAAATATATTATCTTAAATGCGTCGACAGATTTTCTCAATTCAAACAGAAATATTATTTTTACGCCTTTATCTGTCATTTAATTTAATATATGTCCATAAATAAAAAAACATGATGAAATTTCGAGTTACGTAGTGAGACAACAATATCAACTTTGAAATTTCCCTTAAAAAATTACTTTTCTCAGTCTTTAATGATCAAATTAAGAAATGAATACGAATCTAATACTAAATTAGAACAAGATAGCAACAAAATAAACACATTCTAACTGGAATTTAGTTAAACAAAGAACATTTCTCAAAACTTTAGTACAGATTGTTAGGTACTTGGATATTGCGCTAATCACATGTAATGGGGAGTTTTTTGTGGTATTCGTACATACTGGTAAGACGCAACCACGATAACTTTTAGGGTTAGATATTTTTAATCAATACATTTGATATTCATCAATATATTGACAATAATAAAAAGATTTAATCAGTGATAAGTCAAAACACTGTATCAGCTATGTGCTATAATGAGTAGAAATGAACGTCGTGACGTCACACGGGCTCGGGTTCGTTCAGAAACTTTCGACGTGTTTTCGGTACTGGATTCAAAAAAATATTTTCAATTTGATATATCTTTGTAATTATAGTGAAAAAAACCAAAACTAAAAATAGTTTGTACGAAAAACTTCATATGATCTTTCTATTTATTACAAAAAAAGTTGGTTTAACAAACCAATTGTGGTGATGCTAGGATAGGCCTATGTCTAGCAGCAGACGTCATTTGTTCGAAATAATTATGAAGAATGTAATAAATCTGGAATTCGAGTCCTTTTAAAATTACAGTTTCGGTGAAATCCAGAACATTTTTAATATCACGCCGACCAACTATTGCGGTCTCTCACTTTGTGGCCACAAGCTAAAAAACTGTATTTTCACCGCACATTTTATGGAATTCCTTTGACATGGCATCCGACCATTACTTTGTAGTTGATTGCTACGAATTCGTAGAGGGTGTACGGCGTAGCGCTACGTGCGTAAACGTAGACTTTTGTTTTTTTTTTATTGAAAAGAGATTAGCTTTGGTTTGTTAAGGGACTCTTTGAATATTGGTTTCTTAGTAGTTTTACAAATAAGTTCAAGGAAGATTTAGAACAAATTCCCGTCGAACAATTTTTATATATTAAAGCGAGAAAAACAAAAAGGTTGGCAGAAAGGTTCTGGAGAGGCGACCGCGAACCGGAAGACGTTGCGTTGGAAGGCCAGGTGGGCCGATGATTTGGTGAAGGTTGCGGGGATCCGCTGGTTGCAAAACGCACGGGACCGATCAATTTGGCGACGCTTGGAGGAGGCCTATGTCCAGCAGTGGACGTCCTTTAGCTGATATGATGATAATGATGAAAGCGAGAAAGACTGTTGTCGAAAAATGCCGAGTTTAAGTTATAGGAGGAGGATATATTTCATTTAATTCAAGTCGTTATCTTGTTGCATTACAAAAATATATATTTTCAACTTGTTTGAAATGTATATTATTCTATTTATATAGTTTTCCACATTCTTACCAAGTTCTTGCTATAATCGTCTTTCATATTCTTGATTGTTATCCCTCGTATCAACTTTCATAAATTTCGTCATCGCTTTTTGTCATGCATTAAGGTTTTTAACCCAAGCATAGATTAACCGTCTGATTTTATATCTAACTTTGAACTAAGAACAATTTGAAATTACAGCACTGAGAACTTTAATTGGGTTTATTTATTTGTTAATTTTCTATACCTACACTTCAAACATCATCAAAACATGTATTCTTAATATTTATACAAATGCTGTAGTTCATGTTGATGTTATTCATTGCTTTTGTTTTTATGGAAAATCAAGGAGTTTACTTACTGTAGTTATACAAACTGTCCCTTGGCTGAATTTTATTAATCAAGTTTAAAATAAGCATCTTACAAACAAGCTACAAGTCTTTTTTGCTATATTTCCATCATGCATTTTATCCAAGTTACACCATAATACCTACAAAATAAATAAATGTACTTTACCAACCCACATTGCGATATAATCTCATTAACTCACTTTGTGTGTTCCAAAGTAACAAAAGTGTATTGAAAGTAACAAAGGAGTATTATCGGCATCAAATCGTTCAAACGATTGATCCCTTCAATTAGCTGCTGAATGGAGGGAGCGATTTTGTTGTCGACACCAATACGATATTATTAAAATTATTGACAGAGAGAGAAAAGGTGACGGAAAACATGGTGAGGAAACCGGCATGTACTAGAACCAAAAATTCGAAGACATGTGACATCCACCAAACCGCACGCCCGCGTGGTGAATTTATTATTATGTATTTATTTATTTGGGAAAACAAACGACTACACACTACAGCAATACGTAAAATTTGAGCACGAAGAAAAATAAATGTGCACCCAGCGACATTTACAAAATAATATAAAAACATTTTACCAAATTAATACGACTTTCACTTACAATTCAAAACTACTATTATGTTAATATAATTAATAAAACTTAACAAGCATGTATATAAAAAAAGAAACGAAGCTATATAAAATAAATTGAAATATTAATATAGAATAAAAACGGTTAAATTATTACAAAAAATGTATATTACGGATATAATACATTTTTGCTATTATTATTTAAAAAAAAACAAGCAAAAGGAAAAAAATGTTAAAAGAAATATGAAAAACTACGAGTCGCTAATATCAGCAGAATTCATTTTCTCACAAACAAGGCGTCTAAATTTTCCTGCTGAAACAGAGAAGATGTCTATATTTATTAAGATCTTATTATACTGATCAGCAAGGCGACGTAAGGGTGCCTACAAACCCGCGTTCGTACGACTAAATGATACAGCAAACAGGGATTGCACACGCACCCCACGGCTCATGATATTTCTAGGTACTTCATAACTAATCCTACTTAAATCAATACAGTCAAATTTGTTATTGCAGAGGTGAAATAGAAACATCGTCTCCAAAAAGATACGTCTGTTTTTCAAATATTTTAGCTTGTATTTGTTGAAAAGGATAAGATCGTAGGTACGATAACAGCGGTACTGCATGGCTTCCAGAAGCTTCTTTTGTGTTTTTTCAATTTCGTCTGAATATTTACTGTAGAAGGGACTCCACACCGCAACAGCATACTCATACTGAGACCTAATCAACGATTTGTAAAGTTATAAATATGTATATGGGCGGACAAATTCTTTGGCTGATCTCATGACAAAACACGGAATGCATTACTGACAATTTTAGCTATGTGAGCATCCAGGTGTAGCTTGTCAGCCAATAGAACTTCAAGATCGTAAACCAATGATTATCAATGATTGTCTTCAAGGATTCTTTTTTTTAAAGCTTAGGGATGCTTTACAATATTTTTGTTTTTTGTAGAACTTATGCAGCAACATTTGGATATGCTAAGTTGGAGCATATCGTCGGAACATTACGTTGTGAACCTGTCTAGGTCCTCTTGTAAGAGAAGATAATCATGATAATCCCTGACAGGCCTAAAGATTTTCAGATCGTCTGCATACTGCAGCAATTTTGAATTTTGGAAACATGTGCTTATGTCGTTAGTAAAAATTATAAATATAAGTGGCCCCAAAATGGAATCCTGTAGCACTCCTGAAGTAACATTTAAAGTACTGGAAGTGAAACCATTCAACGCCACCCTCTGAGTCATAATTGATACGTAGGAATAAAACCATCTCAAAAGATCTCCACGTATACCATTGAATGCAATCCTTCTTAAAAGCAGCTGATGGAATTGGAGCCCATTCCCTCTCACAGGGAGGATGTCTGTTTCCCAGCAGTGGGAGCATTAAAAGGCTGATGATGATGATGAGAGAGTAGCTGGTGTTTTGAGTCTTGTTTGTGAACTATTTGAGGCAAAATTTAGGTCGGTTTGATGTTAACAGTTCAAGTTTTAGCATCACTGTCATTTTCATGCACTAATTTCATTTTTTTTGGAGTTGGCGGAGCATAATATGTCATCATTTTTCATACTTCACTCACACATAGATACTCTTGCGATCAGAATCCAAAAACTAATATTTGTGTTTAAAAAACTTCGTCATGTTGCGGACTCCAGGATATTGAAAACGGTATATTTTGTGTTATGCCAATGACATCTTACTATATGGGGTGGTGCGACAAAAACCTCCATGCTTCGGTTCGAACGTGTACAAAGGGCCGTGTTAAAAGTCAGCAATTTTCTGCCGTTTTTATTTCCCACCAAACAATTTCATGAGCGATGTTATGTTTCCGTGTTAACCGTCCGCCAACTTATCATTTGAAATACGATCTTTCGTAAACATGCTCTTCTTACATATAATTCTACCTTATACAAAGGTCAGTGACGTAAACATGCAGTCTATCCCACAATGCGCGTCCATACAGTTTTCGCCCGACGACATTTTGGTTCCTCGGAAGTTATCTTTATAATAAAACTAGCTGTCCCACGCGGCTTCGCTCCCGTCTATTGGCTACGTACCCATTTACCCTATCTACCCTACCCTACCTACACTACATACATGATTGTTGCGTAACATTAACCGCTGACGCAGCGCACGCAACGGAAGCTCTCAAAAAGGAAATTATTTCCTGTTTTTGCAACATTTTTCATTTATGCTCCGCTCCTATTAGCCGTAGCGTGATGTTATATAGCCTATAACCATCCTCGATAAATGGACTATCCAACACAAAAGGAATTTTTCAACTCCAACCAATTGTTCCTGTGATTAGTGCGTTCAAACAAACAAACATACAATTAAAGAAACTCTGCAGCTTTATAATATTAGTATAGATATATAGTATAGATTAGTTTATTAGTAGGTCTTATTATATGCCCTTCCCAAATAGTACTGCAAAAATAACTCTCAGCCTCGTTACAAAAGTAAGATTACGATACCACAGAGCAGCTGCTCATTGTTTCCTCGTAGAATGTAGGTAACTATCAATCATAACAGAACTAAAATGGCCAGCCTACACACGCTCCTCACTAAAATTATCACCAACAACTAAAATCTACGCTCACTTTATAATCTACGCACAAATATTACTATTTACACGACACCTGATTCGGTGCCTACTTAATTTTGATTGTTTTTTTTTTGCTAATCAATTTCAATATTTGTATTCTATACCATTTTAATTTCTGTAATCTCACGATTTTGTTTGTTCACAGGGTCCCAATGCTAAGAAATTTTTTTTCAAATGAAACTACTGACTAGATATCGCGGTATGCACCGATTTGTTATTAAATTGTGTATAAAATTAACATTTTCTGGAATTGAACATAACAATTGTATTTTATTGTTTAACAACTCACTTAAGCAGAAAATGATGGAATATCGGGCTCTTAATTAATATTTCAAAGAATATTTGAACGGATCATTTAAAATTGGTGCCATTAGATGACGCCGTTTTAAATTTCTGAGGCATACCACTCGATTGTTTAAATTTGTATTGTTACACATTTTTCATTCGCTGTTTTCAAATTTAATCGAAACACACTACGAATATGACGCTCGATGTTTTGCTACAACCTGATTTTAAAAACCAACGAAAGTTTACATGTACCATTTTATCAGGCAAAGGCACGAGCGCGGGTGACGTGAGTGAGGTTAGTAATGAGAGCAAGGTAAAATAAATGTTACAGCTAAATGCTCACTCGCCGTGAGCATTACGTCAAACACAGCATCGAACATTCGTAAGAACATTACATCACATGGAAATGCTTTAGGAATCTTAGCATTTGCCGGTATTGTACCATTCGTAAGAACGTTAGATTACCGAGCATTATAATGATAATGCTCGCGAAAATGCTCTAGTGTATTCTACTAACCTTTATAAGTAGCTCAAGTTTATCGCTATGTACATTTTTTTATTTTATAAAAACGTTCCCCCACACTAGGAATTTCTTCCTGTATCGTGGGTGCGTTTACAAACTTATAAACTCACATACACAACACCCAGAGCCGGAACAACTATCTGTACGTCATTCGTTCACAACAATTCTGGGCACACGGTTGGCGCAGTGGTTGAGCGATTGACTGCTTGCTAAAAATGTTGCCGAAGGAAAACATCGTAAGGAAACAGGTATGTCCTTGAACATGAAATTCGTGTATCCGACGACCAACCCGCACTTAGTCAGCAAGTCCCAGCAGTCAGAACATTTAAGGCTGATTATTTTGCGTTGCTAATGCATTATATTTATAATACCCGGCACAAATGCCACCGTGAATATCATTTCAAAGTTTTAAAAGATACAATCATATTAACCACCAAAATCAGCGGATAACCCGCGATCCTATCTTCACGAAAACAAAATAAAAACTGCCCTAAATTGTTATTTATTGCCATAATTAGCTACGTTTGTATATTATAGGTCATTGACCTGGTGAAATACGCACGCAATCACCCGCTGTAATGGCTCTAGGGAAAGTATTCGGCTTTATCGTTTACTAGCTTTTACTTGCGGGTTTGCCCGTGAGAAACTCGAAATTATCCCAAGGAAACGAACCACTAAGATAAAAAGTACCCATGGACTAATCCAAGCCGTGGTTTACCCATGTTGTAATCCATTTAGCCGTTTTAGGAATAGAATGGGCACATGGGACATTCGAGCTGTTAAAAAAAAATGGGTAGGTACCAATTGCTATTACACAAATGAGTAAGAACCCTGCTCTTCAAACTACGAAAATCCTTCATATTGAAGAACATTTTTTAAGATTAATTGATGCATGATAACAAGCTTTTATTTATTTCAATAAAAGCTTGTTGGTTTTTGACCCACTTATAAAATGCAAAAATTTTACATTTATTTTCTCGTGACTACTTCAATTTTTATTGTAATAGTTTTTTTATTTTTTTATTTAATGTATCAAATATATTAACACTAGCCGCTAGTTGCCCGCGACTTCGTCTGCGTAGCATTAGTATTCTTCTTCGAAAAGCCAATTTTTTATCGCGCAATTATATTGTAGGTGTGTGGGCGGGTGGGAAATTATTGGTTCAACATACAACTTCCACCCTCCTTTCCTCCCACTCAACAGATGATTTCCGGAATGAGAACTATCCTATATCCTTCCCAGGATCTCAAACTATCTCCACACAAAATTTCGTCTAAATCGGTTCAGTGGTTTAAGCGTGAAAAGATAACAGACAGACAGACAGAGTCACTTTCGCACTTATAATATTAACTAGCTTCTGCCAGCGGTTTCGCCCATGTGAATGTCGAAAATTATCCCAAGGAAACGTATTCCTATATAAAAAGTATCCTATATGCTGTTTCTGTCTAGAATCTATTTCTGTGCCAAATTTCATCCAGATCCGTCCAGCCGTTTGAGCGTGTAGAAGCAACAAACATACAAACAAACACACACACAAACTTTCGTCTTTATAATATTAGTGTGAAGTGTGATAGTATGTATAATACATACAATTAAATACTATAAAAAAAAAAATAGCATATTTACAAAGGGGAGAGGGAAAAGGGCTCATTGTGGAACAAAAAATTCATCCACATCGATGTCAACGGGAAATGTGCCCGGAACGTTGGCAGCATTGCCTATATAAAAGTTGGTTTAAAACCACACTTATTTACCCAGCAGCTATTTATAACCTTGAGTAACCTAACAATCCTAAAATACAAACACACTAAATTTTACATTTATATTAATAGGATTAGGTACTCACTGGTGTTAGCCATTTTGAATTTGTTTTCTTCTTAAGGGCCTACATGCGCTTTAGTGCCGTAAAACGGTAACTTTCTAAAGCATACTCCTGTTACTAAGGAGTATGCTTTAGCTAGGCTAGGTTAAAAGGTCTGAAAAAAATATATATTTATTATTGTTTCAGATACATTATTTTTTAAATGTGGTTTTTTCGTGTAACAAATGGTTTTGCTCTAAAAAAATAATTAACAACATGATATATTTCGCAACTTTTGGATACTCTTCCAAAACGACTTAAATGTTTAAAAATATTTGTACACAGAATAATTGATTTCTGGAATTTCTTCATAACTGACATAGCATATGTAAATCAAATAATATTTTGCAAACAAAACTGTTCAAAAGGAGATTCAATATTGATATTTTGGCATCGAGCGGGCGCTCGGCCAGTACTGCGTTTACATTGGGATGCATATATCTATTATTTTTTCGTTGGAATGATTTTGTTCGCCATCATCATTATTTCCATTTCCGAGTTTATTTTCGTAGTTCCAATGGTACTATTAAAATCTACAAGATCGATTTTTACTACAACTTGTAATAATTATAGTATGACCGCTATGTAAAGGTCAAGTTTTTGATATGTTTAGATTTTATTTTAAATCAAAATAATAATATGTTATTATCGTGTTTTGTGTCTGGATTAACAGGTTCACAGTTCCATGACATATGACATTTGTGATTGTTTTAACTTTTGTTTTTCTTTTGACAGTGAACCTGTTAAGGTTCCCCTAGTCGACGGCACGAAATATTTTGTGCCCGAGGTTAAAATGCATGCTATCTTATCCGACAACACGTGCGTAAAAGGTAGATGCTGTGATGAGCAGTAAGAAGCTAGTTAGCGTACGAATCAGCACTTTTGCAATTTTTTATCGAAATGGATGATGATTTAGGACGAAAACGAGCGCGCGTAATTTTATAAACACACCGTTAGGAATCTATATATCATGAAAAATCGACTAAATGTATATTTTCAAAATAAAATTATTTGCATTGTTGAATTACTAATCTATACCTGTATGGAGGCCGTTTTGCAATTTTCCTTCTTCTAATGGTATTTATTTCAGCCCAAAAATGCGTTAAAATTTGTGTTGTAATATGGAACTTTCGACGCTCATAACTTTCAAATATTATATTTTTTTACTTTTTTGTTTCCATACAGGGCTAGATAATGATGAGACAAATTGATGTAATTTTTATTTTGAACGTACATCGTCAAACAGAGGAGTAATCACCAGACTACGTTTGTATGGAAGAATAATCGACTAGTATAATCTTAAAGGTCATTTTCATTATCATTTGAAAGCTAAAGAGTACAATTTGTGGCCTCTTACTAAATAAGTCGTTGTTTCTTATATATTCTGTTATGCCTGCAAATAGAATTCTTCTATATTCTAAGTTATGTCCTCCAACTCAACGATGAAATTGGTAGTTACGCATAACTCTTTAATTATTGCCATTAACCAACGGCATTTTCTGTAGTCAAGGTAACTGAGTTAAATTTATATAGCTCCTTAAGACGAACTTGAAATCAATATTTTTACTACAGTGCACCGCCCTTTGCGCAACACTTTGGAGGAAAAGCCGTAATGTTATATTATCAGACATTTATTAAAACTCTTGCAAATGCAAAAAAGCAGTAAAGGTGGCAGTTAAATAACTCACCTTACACCCTTCTTCGAATCAAAATTAATCTCCACAACCGTATTCGTATTATACTGGGATCGGCTTCGAAAGTCTTCTTCGAAAAGGTTGATCTAAAAAAAAGAAAAAAGAAAGAAAAATTCATAAAAAGAACAAAAAATCTTAAATACAATTATTACAAAGTATGCGTCACAACTACGCAAAACGGTCATCGCTTAGCAGTGTGCGTGATCTAATATATTCCTAGTAAAACCTACCGTACAAGATACACAAATGTTTCTAGGAACTAGTGGGTACCTTGACTTTCATAAGCTCGAAATTATGCTGGGAACCACAACTCGAACTTTGCACTTGCACGTTCTTAATATAACATGCAGTGCTCTGGTTTTAACAAGGGTAAACTGAGGGTTAATTAGATGATATTTATTTGTAGGAAAGCTTACAGAGTAGGCACGTAATGGTGAAGAAAGTAATGAAAATGTGTTTATTTGCGCCAAGTATAACGCATACTATTTGGGAAAAGAGTAGGAATAGGGTGTTGTCAAATTTAATAAAATGAAAAATACTCTCAAACTAGCTTTTGCCAGCGGCTTCGCCCGCGTAAAAAGTGTTTTATTATCCCATGGGAACATTATACCGAAATGAAAAGCAGCTCATGTGCTATTACAGACTATAATATATCTCTGCGCCAAATTTCATCCAGATCCGTTCATCTGGCGTGATTGACTAACAAACATACATCCACCCAAACTTTCGCATTTATAATTTAAGTAAGATTATAGACAAATAGAATTAAGCTCGAATTGAGGTCAGTACAATCGCAGCATAGCAACAAGGTCAAATAAGACCATTTTTTAACCTATATCGTCCCACTTGCCCAGTGCAAAGGTCTTCCCCAAAGCGTTTTTCCCTAGGCCTCTCTCGGCGACCTACTATATAAAAAAAATTACACGTGAATGCGACTACCAAAGGACCAAGGAGAGCCTGGAAAAACGGTCAATGTACACAAAATAAATCAGATAGGTTTGCAGGGCATACCAACACAGATATTGGTGTGCGCAAAATCAACGAATGTATTACTTCGCCTATTTATTATTGTTTGCTTCACACTATATGAAGCAAAGATGATGAAGCATAAACTCAACTATGTAATTAACTGGTCCCGTGGCATAGGTGTATAACCATTCGCCTGGTCAATCAAATATCTTAGGATCGAGTGTCGCCGCCACCAACTTTTTGCATTATTATAAACTTTTTAATTTTGTTGAACTTTTATTTTTTAGGAAGTAAAAATTTGTAATAAGAAATCAACAATATTTATTGACTAGGATTTTTAAAATTATTAAGTTTTGTGCATGGCAAATATTCTAAGTCGGACAAGAATTAAAGTTATTTATTTATTAGTGATATGAATAAATATATTAGTAAGATATATATTAAGGTACAGGTATCCTTATTTGTATTCTCACTAACAATAACATCATTTACATGAAATAAATTTAACTACCCTCTAAATATAACCATATTATTCCACCAATCGAAATCCAAATATTCTGTTGCGAAGCGTACCCGGTTTTGCCTGTGAATATCTGTCAGTAAAATTTTCGTGGATGGCCTATGACATTTCACACCAGCAGCACGCAAGTGGTCCCGTACAGTTTATAATGTCACGCCATGTTTAGCCACTGTAGAACGATTATTGAGGAAGGGAAAAGCTATATGTCTAGCAACTATATCAAGGTGCCGCGCAGTGGCATCTGTGTATACAAATCTTGCCTTTGGTCCCGGCAGGCGAGGATCAATGCTTCCCGAATCTGCATACCGATAGACCCACAATTGCACAGTTCTTCTCTGTTAACAATAATAAAATATTGTAACAAAATCAACAATGAATAACATGTGTATTATTTAAACATATTAAACTTCTAAACATAATAATAACATTTTGTTACTCACCGATATCATTAAACGCCTCGCAATTTCACTAATTTAAACGTTTTGCTCTTGCGAAACAATTATCTCAGCTCTTAAAAGCGTAATTAAGTGATTTATAATAATACACAAATAAAAGCACTTCTCAAAACACGCAGAGTATAATGTTTAAAAACGTAACGAAAGCCCGATATTCAATAGCATTATGACGATGAACGTAAACTACTAACCTAAATATGATTTGTCATTTTTAGTAGACAATTAATATATTCCAACGCAAATATAAAGAAAACTTGCTTAAAGGTTACCAAAGAATTGAAGAAACAAATGTAAAATATTTTATTAAAACATAAAAAATAACATTAGCCGTCGGCATTCGGATTCGATCTTACGGCGCCAGGGCGTAAGATATTGTATACCGCACGCTCGACTAATGCGCCACGAAGACAATTGTTATATTAGTTAAATTTATGCTTCATATTCCCCGCAACATTAAAGCGACAAGAAAATGCAAGTGTATGCGTGGTCAGCGGATTATTGTGAAGCTAACACTAATAAATAGGCGAAGTAATACACCCGTTGATCTAAGCAAACGAAACATCTAAGTTGGTGTGCCCTGCAAACCTATCTGGCTGATTATAAATTATGATAAAAAAACTCCCTTTTTGCATCAAAGACTTCTACTGTCGCATTGTCGCATCGTGCCTATCTGGAAGAGCTTTAAAATATCTACTCGCATAATTTATACGAATCCTGATGTCAACTAAGCGTAGAAACGCAATCTAAGTAACTACATGGAAGTCCCGATTGGGCATTTAAGTACACAGACTGAGTCGGCTTTCACGTAATAAAAGATCAAATTGAACACACTTCAAAGAACAGATAAATAGAATCGAAAACATCTTGACTTGTCAATCGATAAAGATTTATAAAGAATGTGGGTTTACGGTGTTTTAAGCCATATAGCCTTGGTGATAAGGTTGTAAGTGCCTGTGCATTGCGGTGGATTTTGTTAGGCTAGCGATACACGAGCGGCAGGTTGTCGCAAAATAGTTTGTTGTTGTTTAGTGAATGATAATTTTGTTATAATGGTTTTCGATATAAACATACTATAGCTGTTTCGTCTTATTATATTGGTACCGGTCATTGCACCTTCTCTTCGTAGAAACCTGAAAAATGAATAATGAATGTTATTTAATTATTAAAATAAAACCAATTATAATAAAAACAAAAAACCCGACTGCTAAAAAATAATTAACTGAAAAGAGAACAACAAGCGGCACGACCCGCGGCAGCGTGTCAAGTCAAGATCAAGCAAAAAAGGAACTGGCAACGCATTAGCTTTGTGTACATTACACGAACCATTTGGAGCCACTTTTGTCATCTTAATAACTCAAAATCTGTTTAACATAAACACATGAAATTTGGATTATGTATTAAAATCCCTAAGATGAACTATAAAACAAAATTTCACAAATATAGCTCAACCGGTAATTTCGATATTAACGTCCAAAAATCGTCATTTTTATCACTGACTGACTTAAAAAAAATTATTAAAAAAAACACGATATAACAAAAAACATTGAAGAAAAAAAATGACAGAAAAAACATACAGAAGTAAAAATTTACAAAGAATACCTATACAATAATTCACTAAACTAACTTATAGATCAAATCTCTAACCCAGTTCCATAGGACCTAAAAGTTCAAATTTGGCATCCAGATAGGTAGTTGGGTGAAACAAAGGAATAAATCAGAACCTAGTCAATTTTCATCATTTTATTATAATTTTTCAAGTAATTGATTGTATTAAGAACACTTACCTAAAGTGCCTGTAATTGTGTGTACTTGGTCAAATTAAGTATAAACAGAAAACGCGTGATAAAATGATAAAAAACCGGATACTGAATGGGCAATTCACTCGAACTTTTCAAAGGTACAAGAAAATATAGAAAATAATACAAAAAACACAATTATACCCCGTTAACGTAGGAAAATACAGTAGATTAACAAAAACCATTTGGTATAATTTTTATTATGACTAAGTAGCTATTAATAATATCTGTAGGTACAAAAAATAATGATATCCCATCAAAAACATAAATGTGAAAAAGAGAGCCAAGCCAAGTTGAGATCTAAATGGATGCCAATTTCTGTATCCTGAAATTTTTACAAGAACATAATAAATTCTTAAATAAATTTAAAAACAAATATTTCTTGCTTTTCCTGCTACAAAAATATTTGCTATTATAAAATATAACTTCTTAAATTTGAAAAGTCGAATTATTTACATAAAACAGATAACTTAGGACAAATTCTAGCACAAGATTTGACTTGGCTAGTTTAACTGCGCGTCAGGTGGGACAGAATGCCCAATAATACTACTTAAACATACATTTATTCGCCCTCCCGCAGTCGAGTAAAAACGCTGAAGACCATAATAGATAGAGTCGATCCAGGACGACTGTCTTTATTTTTATTTTTTTAAATAAAAACGACGTACAATTCGTGGGTCAAAGGCCGCTATTGCCGCACTATAATAAATCACCTTTACAGAAAGTCGTTTTACTTTCAAAACACACTTTTGTTTTGGTTAATCCTAAAGTATTTCACAAATCCAATATTTTTCAAATCTGCCCAAAAACCTGATAAAATTTCTATGAACAGTTATAGAGATTTCATCAGTTTTTTTACAAGCTTTTAATTAACTTGCAATGTATGTGTGTTATGTATGTAAGTGTATGTTTGTATGTATGTAAGTGTGTTGGGGTCAAATCTTGCAACTGAATAATGAAGCAGTTATCCTCCACCGATTAAGATGCTTTTTTTTTTTAATTTGGATGACAATGCATGGTTAGCTAATTGACGTCAATCTAAATCCAATAAGGCGGAAGGCTCAAGATGGTGGACTAGTTATTTTTTGTGCACTGTCATGATATGGGTATCAAATGAAAAGGTTTACTGAGAAGAATACGAAAAAAGCATGTATTTTAAAAAAAATGAATGAATAAATTATTTTCTTTATTATATAGCGCCTAGTTTTTTGTCTACAATATCCGTGAAACAAATTTTCTAACTTTCCATATTAGTTGACAGTTGACAGACTGATTAGTTACAAACATGCTCTATCACTGTCACTACAAGAAAATTGGAAACAAACCATTTCCCACTACTAACGAAACTTTTCAAGGTTTTCATAAATAATATTTTCTATCGTTGTAGCCTGTAGTTGCCTTAATGAGGGTTTTTAAGAAAATTCACGCCACTAGTTGGCGCCACATTGGTGAGAGGTCTTTTACTTGGAAAATTTAACTTATGACATCAACTTGCTTGACGTCAATTTGACTAATGTCAAAAAACATAAGCATTTGACAGCAGCTTGGACCTCACGTCTCAGTGATGCCACCTAGTGGTACATGATTTCAGAATACCCTCATTATACCTTGTTCCACATGTATATACAAGTTAGTTTTTATACTTACCGAGATATTATAAAATTGCATCCATCAATTTCTCTATTCTCGAATCTCTTTTAGAATCTGTTTCTTCGGAGTACAAACATCTCATAGTCATGGGCGATTTCAACACCGACCTCTCGAAGGATAACTCAAGATCGCGAAAATTGAGAGCAATCCTGGAATCGTCGAGTCTGTCACTTCTCACGCTCAATCCGACTCATCTTAATCCTGACACAAGCGATACCTGGCTTGATCTCATGCTTGCGTCTTCCGAGAATCTAGTTGTTAACCATGGCCAGATTGCGGCCCCTGGGCTATCTAGACACGATTTAATTTACCTGTCGTACAAAATTAAGCCATCTAAACAGCGGCCTGCCATTATGTTTCTTCGGAACTTTGCGAGGTTAAACAGGGACAAACTTAATGTTGATGCCAAAGCTATTGATTGGGTCGAAGTTGCTCAGGCAGCAACTGTGGATGAGAAAGTGGATATTTTCAACAGGTCCGTGCTTCAGCTTTTCGATGCGCATGCGCCACTCAGGGCTGTCCGTGTTAGGCGCCCTCCGGCTCCATGGATTAGTCCTGGAGTTCGTTTGGCGATGAGACGGCGTGACAGGGCTTTTCGGAGATATAGAAGGGATCGCAGTGAGGAGAACTGGAGCCTGTACAAGTTGGCTAGAAACCGCTGTAATCAGATGGTAAGAGCTTCTAAACGCCGATACATTTGTGAAAATGTCCTTAATTCTTCACCGGCTGACATATGGAAGTTTCTCAAATCAATTGGAATCACGCAATCATCCTCTCATACTGTATCATCTCATATGTCTCTGAATGATTTGAATAATCACTTTTCATCGACAACTTTGCTCACGGCTGTTGTTAAGAATAATACTATTCGTGATATTACTTCCACGCCTATTGTACCTCCCGAATCTTTTTCTTTTTCCCCGGTGACCGACGCTGAGATCCTCAAAAGGTTCACTGCAATTAAGTCCAAGGCTGTCGGCTGTGATGGAGTGAGCAGATCCATGCTATCCCTCATTTTTAAAAGTATCCTCCCCATTATCACACACATCATCAACTTTTCTCTGCTGGCTGGTGAGTTTCCTACCACCTGGCGTAAGGCATTCATCATCCCTCTTCCAAAAATTTCCAACCCTACCTTATCTAATCACTACAGACCAATCTCCATTCTCCCTTTCCTATCTAAGATCCTGGAAGCAGTTGCTCTGAACCAAATATCCTCCTTCGTGTCCCGGAATAACCTATTGTCCCCTTTCCAATCTGGTTTTCGACCAGGCCATAGTACAGCCACAGCCTTGCTTAAAGTTACTGAAGACGTCAGGAACGGCTTGGAGGGTTCGAGGTTGACGGTGTTGGTTTTAATAGATTTCTCCAATGCATTTAATACCGTCGACCACGACATTCTCCTGGCCATCCTGTCTCAGATTGGGGTTTCTTCGTCGGCACGGGATTGGTTTTCATCATATCTTCGTGGTCGCCAGCAAGCAGTGCGTGCTGATCAGAAATTATCTGATTGGTGCGCTCTGGAAACAGGCGTTTCACAAGGCGGTATATTCTCTCTACTCTTATTTTCTTTATTTATTAACTCTATTACTACTATTCTCAAATGCTCCTACCATTTGTATACTGATGACCTGCAGCTCTACGCGCAATCTGACATTCTCAATTTGGGTTGCTGTCAATGTCAGTAAATGTCAGGCTATCCTTGTTGGTAGCTTGTATTTTCTACGAACCTTGGACACCAGCCTTCTATTGCCGCTTATTTTCGGCAATACCGTCATCCCTCTCTCACCTCACGTTAAAGACTTGGGCCTATACATTGATGACAAGTTAAGCTGGAATAAGCAGGTTGCTCAGATTAGCCAGAGAGTCACATTCTCACTGCGGTCTCTCTATAGATTTAAAAATTGTCTTCCGTCTAGCACTAAAACCACCTTAGTTCAAGCTCTGGTATTGCCTATAATCGACTATGCTGATGTTTGTTACTCTGATCTATTCCAAGAACTTCTTAACAAAATGGATCGACTTCTTAACAACTGTATACGCTTTATTTTCGGGCTCCGTAAATATGATCACATTTCTTCCTTCCGTTCTCAGCTTAAATGGCTGCCTATCCGTCAGAGGAGATCCCTCAGATCCCTCTGCATGCTCTTCAACATCATGAACGATCCTTGTACTCCCGATTATTTAAAACAATATTTTAAAGTGTTGGGCAGTTCTCACGATCTTAACCTTCGAGCTTCCAAAAACTTACTTCTCCATATTCCTTCTCACTGCACTGGGTTTCTATCTAATTCTTACACTGTCTCTACTATTAAACTCTGGAACGTGCTTCCCCTTGACATCAAAAAAGCTGAGAATAACTTTTCATTTAAGCGTAGAATCCGGAACTATTACTTGTCCTCTCTTACGTAGCTCGGTCTTCGTCATAGTTATTATATTTAAATTTCTGTTTCATTTAAAATAATTATATGGTATTTATTATAATATTTATTAGTCTATTGTTAGAAAATATTTATGTATTTTATTAGTTAGATAGTTTACTAATATCAGATTTTAATAATTGTTCTTTTTATTTTTTATTTTGTACTCCTACCACTGTTGTGTCCTTTTTAACCCAAAGGTTGACTGGTAGAGAATGCCTTGCTGCATTAAGTCCGCCCATGTATCACCATTTTACATGAAGTTTAAATAAATAAATATATGTGCAACAAACATGCATTTGATGTTTATCATAGCAATAATGACCATTACATTGACCATAAAAAAGAATATAAATAAAAAATAAATTACAAATTACGGAAGTAACTAAGAACGCGTTGTTACTGAAAATGAACAGGGATAAATTAAATTTACCTGAAATTTAAAGTAACCTAGAATGTCCCAATACTGGGTGAAGTTTAATTTATACTTTTTCGATAACCATAATTGCTATAACATATAGATGACAATGTAATCTGAGTATCGCTCATTAATCTATACTCATATTATAAAGAGGTAAAGTTTGTGAGGTTGTAGGGGTTAATCCCTGGATCTACTTAACCGATTTAGATTAAATTTGGCATGGAGATAGTTTGAGACCCTGAAAGGACATAAGATAATTTTATATTCCCTTGGGATGATATTTTTTTTTACGCGGTCGAAGCCGCAGGCAAAAGCTAGTTTAATATAAACCTTTATTATTGTAATTACAATTAAAGAAACACTTCCTAATCACTGAACCAAATTAAACTATAAGCAAAAAGGGTCTATAATTTGCCCAATGCTTCCTCTCTGTGAGAGGGATTGGGCCGCAATCCACCACGGGAGCCTAGTACGAGTTCGTGGATGACACAAATTACTATATTTTTATGGTTTTAGAATAAGCCGGTCTCTTCATGATGTTTTGTTTTCTCAAGACGGCGAAGACAGAAATCGTGCGTCTGCAGTGTTCCTTAATAAAATTATTCAAATAGAAGACTCCGCTCGCCCCCGCGGCGCCCGCGGAGCATTCAACAAATAAGAACATTTACCCAATGAGGACTCTGTTAAGCATTGCAATCTGTTGTTTATGTTTACTTACCCCCGCTTCTTTTGATTTCGTATATATTGACGTCACAAAGAAACTTAATGTGAAGACGGTGCAGTGATTCCTTAGATAGAAAGCGGTTTGGTTTAATTTTAATCATCATTAATTAAGTATGGAAAGGGGACAAACGACAGGAAAAGGCTAGGAGATGATGGTGAATGAAGCTTTAGTCGAGTAATAACATCCTTATGATAAAACCGAATTAAGTATTCTTTATGTTCTTCTTGTGACCTCAATTCCTTTCAGTCAATTATGGTTACAAAGCAACAACAACACAAATTATCTACATTCTACGATTTATTTGCTCTTAGATTCCTGAAATAATTTATCTTTATTTTGTTTCCGTTTACCAAGAAATCCATGGTTGCCGATAAATACTTTGTAACTCGTAATACTGTATCACTTTGTTGCAGCGATAAGAATCTGACCTTTGTGGAGTGAATTCTTAGAAATGTCCTATTCGTTTACAATTTGTTTTGTAACTGAAATGTGTGAGTCGGAAGTCGAATTACAATGATAAATGTTGAAACACCTGTACCTAGACATTCGTTGAACTCATCGTTATTATCATTCTGCTACTTTCAATGGCATTGTCGCATTGTCTTTTCTTGTGAGATAGACCTCCAAGCCCAGACTTTAAATACAATAACTTTCTCATAATTTTCCTGCCCTTATCCCGAGGTATTTGGAGCTGCCGAATCCTCTTCCAGTCACTTTGTTTTCAGAGATTCGGTTTTCAGAAAATAAAATCTATATAAATATTTTCTGTCTGGCCAGTCACAACAAACCAGCGACTGATCAAAGAAACCCCAACCTATCAATTTAATGCCAAAAACTTGGATTCTTTGACGTGGAAATGAATTCCTGACCGATAATAAGGTTTCAGACTGACGGGCTTACTTAATTAAAAATTAAATTTAGGAGCTCATCGCTTTGATAAAGATCTTATAACGATTCGACGGAGAATCGAACGTTATAATGTCTCTCTGACACGCGAGGTCTATTAACTTAGGTACGGATGGAAGAATGATATTTTAAGAGTTAATATGTGTACGAAATTTGTCGATTTTTGTTTGTAGATAGTTTTAACTCGTAAATAAGTTACCTACGTTTTAGAAGTACATTATGAATGAACAAACCATGTGCCTGATGAACATTCCAATTGGAAAAAATGGGAAATCACGATACTAACTTTAAATTTATAGATGTTTTTTTCTAAAATCGTGCCTGTCTTCAAAGACAAAAACTTAACTTGCAGCTTAACTTGTTTAATATAAGGAACTCTTGGGCATTTTATAATTCTAGACCCTACAGTTTTTATTAAGTAGATTACGCCATAGAGTCCAATAGCTAGATATATAACAAACAATTGCTCCTTCTTTTAATCCTATGGTTGTCTTTTATATCACCCTTGGGATTAGCTAGGGAACTGAAGTATGATTGTAAGCAACAGTAACAAGAGTTAGCAGACTTGCATGCTAATGTGAAATTCGACAGTCAGAATTTATTTTCGTAGCATGGACAAGTAACGATCGGGTATTTGCATTTCTTGAATAAATTTGAGCAATTTACGGGCATACGAATACATACAGTTTAGCGTCTCTGACTATTTTTTGGCAATATTTCAGAGGATGAAAGTGTTTGTTTGATTTTACTTGACTAACAACTTTTTATTATGGGACATATTAAGGCGTATGTATGCCCCAATTTTAACACGGTACCGGCCGTGCGTCCGGTCGGAGTCATAATATCAATATTGGACGTCTTTTTGGACAGTTTTTTTTCAATTTTTTTATTTTATTGACCTATGTAGGTTAAGAAGAAATTCTAACCATCAATTTTTCCTCTGTAAAAATATTTTTAAACATCCAAGTTAATTTGGAGGAGTATCCAAAAGTAGCGAAAATATATCGTGTTGTTGATTTTTTATTAAAGCAAAACTAATAGTTACACGAAAAAATCGTTTCGCAAATAATAAATTAAGCAAGAAATACAAGCAATTTTTGCTTAAAAGGTACTCTCTATCATTATATTGTTATTTAAGTACGAGTTGAAGAAATAAAAGTATTGTCCTTTTGTACATGGTACAATTATTATTTTTCACCTCTATTATCCTAGCAGTTACTCCTTAGTAACGGCTAGGATTTAGAAAGTAACCGTTTATGGCACTAAAGCGGAGTAAGGGCCTAAAACATTAATATAAAAAAATAGTATTAACTACAATATATTCGCGTAAGTTCACAAAAAAACAGCAGTTCTTTTTCGAAAATTTATATTAGGTGTCATAGTGAAAGTTGTTCATATTCATGAGTACTTTCAGCTCCTGAAATATTGCCTACGAACTTATAATCTCCTTGTGCTAGATATAGGTCCCTACACCCGAGATAGAATTACAAAGGATGGAGTAGGCAACAAAGCCTCAATACTTTTAATAACCATACATTTTAATGGTCACACAACAAAGAACACATTAAACATTTTTATTAGATGATATAAAACATACTCAAGTTAATGGAGCCTCAGTGTTTCAAATGGATTTGTTCAATTCGTGTCAAAGGCGTCATTTGTTATTTCTAGAATTATGATGTTGTGTACAAGTGTTGTAAAATGCTTCGGATTTGTTTTGTCATTAGCGATTTTTTTCATTTCTGCGACGTAATTTTTTCGCTTTTGATTAATGTTCTAGTTTAATCTTTTTTCTTGATTATGTTGGCTCTTTTCTTTTTAGTTGGTAAATAATTTTAGTTGCGGTGCCTCTAATACATAGTCTTTGCTTCAATATTGTTTTTAAGACCCGACGGAAAAAGAGGGGTGTTATAAGTTTCACGTGTGCACCTGTGTGTTTGTGTATTTGAGTATCTGTCTGTGACATCATAAAGGGATTAACCGATTTTGATCAAGTTTGTTTTGTTTGAAAGTTACTTTAGCGAGTGTTCAGGTTTGATAAAAATCTGTTCATTCGTTCAAAAGTTATGGGTGTTGTACTGTTTGAATCGGGGTATTTTTGCAAGATTTCGTGTCATATTTACATGTTCGATAGATTGTCGATGGAAGCGTATCCGTTAATCTGTCTATATGTACAGCCCGTATTCGGTCATCGATTAGTGTAAACAGGTTTTCAGTTAGCCGTATTTTACCAAAGCCTGTATTCGGTCACCAACCAGTGTAAACAGGTTTTCGATTAGCCGTATTCGTTTTCAGTGACCGAACACGGCTGACTTGTTGAAACGCGCCACTCATTGTGAATGAATGATTGGCTGAATGCGGTCGTTGAATCCGGTAAAACAAAAACTTAAACAAATACGGTCGCCGTATACGCTGACCGACTTAAATGGCGTGGATGTAATAATAAATTATTGAGTAAAAAGCATGAAATAAAAATGTGTCACGGGTTTTTTAAATTAGACTGGTGTATCATTTTTTTTATTATTGGAATTCAGGGTTATTTCGCCAATTATCTCTCACTTTATTAACCTCTGCTTTGAACAGGGAACTTTTCCAACCGCCCTGAAGCAAGCTGTAATCACACCTGTCACACGGGTGGGGACAGAGCTGACCCGTAAAACTACAGGCCCATATCAGTCCTCTCGTACTTGTCTAAAATAGTCGAAAGATTATTAAACAAACGCTTGGTTAGATATCTTTCGAAAAATAAAATAATATCACCCTTGCAGTTTGGCTTTAGACAAGGCAAGTCTACAGAAGATGCAGTCATAGCGCATGCCTCCATGGTCACTGAAAAAGTAGACCGTGGAAGTAAGTGCCTAGCAGTTTTTCTAGACCTCAAAAAAGCCTTTGACACAGTCTCGGTTCCCACGCTTCTACGCATGTTAGAAGACATTGGCGTGTGAGGAGTCCCACTTAAGCTGTTTCAGAAATATCTAAGCGACAGAAGACATGTGGTAAAAATAGGATTGGTCACTAGCTCTGAAAAAATCGTCGCATACAGAGTAGGACAAGGTAGTGGCCTATGTCCAACTTTGTTCCTCGTTTATATAAACAGTTTGTGTAACTTGTCTCGATCGCAGTCTTTTATCCTTGAATCTATCAAAAACGAATTACATCTGTTTCTCCATCTACAACCGTTTCCAGCCATCACAAGACCCCGATACCAAAATCCATACATGCTCCGACTCCTCAAACAACAACTGAACTTGTCTAAAATAAAAAGGTCAATAAAACTAAATACCCTGGTGTTATGCTCGACCAACGACTATCTTGGCATTTGCACTTAGAACTAATAATGGGTAGATTCAGGAAACTAATATGGACGTTCAAGTTGCTTCGGCATGTGGCTACTAAAGATCTAATCAGGCAAATTTACTTCTCCCTGAGTCAATCAATAGTACCTTACTGTTTATCAATGGTGGTGCAACAAAATCATTTTTTTTGAACCGGAGAGGGCGCAGAGAGCGCTACTGAAGGTCATGTACTTCACCCCTTCCAGTACACAATCTAGTAGGAAGAATAATGTCGCTCCAGAAACTTCGGTCAAAACCACATTTGCCACGAGACAATATAAAAAACAATCATCACACATATACAATATTCTAAATAAAGAACAAAAAAATTATTCTATGACATACCATGATTGCAAAAAAACATTCACTCAATGGCTGGTAAATAAAAGTTACGAAGAAGTCGAGTCAATCTTACATACGATCACATAATTCGAGAGACACATTGACACAAACACACGCACACACTTGGTGCGCACACTAAATTTTGTTAATTTATTTTGATTTTGGTATTAATTTTGATCTTGATCGTGATACTGATTTGAATTTTTATTATGATTTTGATTATGATTTTAGTTTTGAATTTGATTTGAATTTGAATTTTGATTATGATTTTCATTTTAATTTTGATTTTGATTTTATTTTAATTTAATTTTCATTTTAGTTCTAGTATTAATTTTAATATTGATTTAGTTTATATTATATTGCCATTAATTTTTATTTTTATTCTGGTTCCAATTGATTTTGTATTTTAATTTTAATTCAATTTATTGTTTGGATTTCTTACTTACGTATTGCTAATGTAAACCGGAAAAGCGGAAATATCTAATACAAGCTAATTTTTGCTTAAAAGGTACTTTCTGTCATTATATTGTAATTAAGTATATAAATTGTAGAAATAAAAGATCTTTTTGTTTATTTACAATATGCGCTACTGAAACGTCACGTGGTCGCTATCGCCGATAAAAGGTTACTTTTTTAGAGGTCTTAGTACTCCATCATCAAAATTCAGTATTAAAGCAATTTAAGTTACTTATTTCGAGTACAATGCGTACTCGAAATATCATATCATCATTATTGTCCAATCTAAAAGATTACAATATCAATAGTGGTCATCCACCCTCGAAACTCTTACGTCATAGCACCCAGTTAACTAAACAAGATCCTACGCATCGAACTTCAATGTTCTAATGACTCGATACTATTATCAGAGAGGCTCATTACATTTTACGTGGCTTAATCCAACCCACTCGTTTCAACAAAGTCAGCAAGCGATTCTAGTCTTTATGCAAATGTAATTATGAGTGTCGGGTGACTATTGTCAGGGAGCATGCAGAGGTAATCAGGTTACCCTTTTCGAGTGAAAAATTCTGGGAGCGACTGTTTCGTGCCTCGGTTTTGTAGGAGAAATGAGTCTGCCGGACATATGGGAAGGTATGTGATTACGATGGATAAAAGGACGATAGAATTCCCGAACCAATTCAGAATAAGTATTTTGTATTTTTAAAGGTCTCTTATTTAGTATCTTGTCTATTTGACGATCATGAGACCAGGTCCATCGTACCGTATTATTAAAATTATTTTTTTTCCAAAGTATCATAAGAACATCAAGTTTTAGCTAAAGCAGATGTCAGGAAGTGCTTGAAAATCGATTACTAGTTGCCAGACACACATGCTACAGTAAGTTTATAAAGCAGGTAAAGCTTTTAAAAACCAAATTTTCGAACGACAAGCCGTACTGATATTATACATGCTTGTAACTCTGTCTGCTTGTTACCTTAACTGATGCAAATTCCGTGCGCCATGAAGAACGGGAGTTGATGAGAAGTAAAATCTTCTAAGTAGATGTCTGACGCGTCCGTCACGTCTCGCGATTCACCTCAGTGTGAGTTCAGCTTAACAGTTTTGTCGATGACTGGACATTTTTCCTTTACGGTAACTGGTAACAAATCGATAACCATAGTAACTAGTATGAGCTTGATACAAGACAGTGACCAGCGAACATTTGTGTCTCAGTCAAGATGGCTGATGGTGAATCTTGCCAGTTACAAGGTGCACTCTGTGAATCTTGCTTTGCCAAAGGGCATGTTGTACCAATCTACATCTATTGTAAATGCAAAAGTAACTCTTTCTGTCTTTCTGTAAAATTTGCACGTTTTAACGACTGAACGAATTTGGATGAAACTTGGTACACGGGTAAACCATGTCCTGGATTAGGGCATAAGTTACCTACTTTTTATCTCGATATTATGTTTCTTTGGGATAATTTTCACGCGGGCGAAGCCACTAGCAGAGGCGAGTTTTATATAATGCTGTCAATTTATGTGGTTCGAGGTTTCACTTATCTTCAACTTTTAGACTAAAATAACCTTTGGAAATATTTGGAATGCTTTGTGGGGCTTTAAAACAATTCACCAGTCTGACTTTTTCACAAAGCAAAAAAATAACCCACATTTTTTCATATGCTTTAGAAAAAAGATTTAAAAAACATTCTTAAACTGTTTCCATTTCATAAAATTAAATAGTTTCACAAACTAACAAGAACTTTCCAGCATGTTATTTTAAAATCCCGTATCAATTATTTGAAACTAATTTTATTGGTCACCGAAATACTGTAAACAAAGCTGGGTTATTTCTGTGAATAAATAATAAGTCGATCGATCGGGCGATTAAAATACCAATTCATCGATTTTATTGTTGAAAATAAACATGTAAATTGATAATGTTCAAAGGGTGAAAACAATTGACGATCAAATGAACAATTGACGACTACGCGAATGGAATGAATCGGAATTGATTTTGAATTTTCAAGAGGTGATCTAATCAGAGTTTTCTTGTTATTTCATGTTCCTGAAACCCTTTAATGTTTTTGATTAAAATTAATTTACTTAGATGATGATGAATTAATTTAGTAGAGAGCAGTGGTGGCCCAGTGGTAACGGCCCCGAGTTACGAGGCGTAAGTCGTCGAGTTCGAACCCAGGTAGGCGCTTTATTTTGTGTAAATTATTTCATCACCACTGCTCCAAAAACGGTGAAGAAAGACCTCGTGAGGAAACCGGCATGTCCTAGAACGAAAAATTCAAAGACATATTGCCTGCACAGGAGACACGAGATAAACAAAAACACAAAAGAAAAATAAAAATAAATAATAATCCCGTGCAAGACCAAAAAGGCCTATCTCAGCATGTAATTGAAAAGAAAATACGCTGCGCTGAAATTCTGATAAGACCAACTATTGATGCCACGGACACGTTCACGGAAACCTATACCACAACTGCTAACCTATTTACTATAGATAGATATAATAGTTGCTAACGCCTACTTTTCTGTGGAAATTATTCTGAAATGGGGCCTTGAGAGCTTTTTAGATAAGATAGGTACTTGTTTTCTGTAACGCTATCTAGATTGCCAAGTCTCAAGAGTCTATTCTAAGGATTTTCCAATCTACTTTTACAAAGGTAAACTATTTTGTATTAGATCTGGTTCCGTTGCTAAGCAAGAACGATACATTATTTAACTTTGACAACATAACAATAACATTATTTAAATTATTTAAAGTTTACATTATTATTTGATAGAAATTTTATACTTTTTTTCTCAACATTTATTGCACGTAGTTGGTACGCTTCGGCTGTCAAGGAAACCGGGGTTTCGTAACTGGTTTCCATGAAGCTTTTTTATACGTTATTTGGATAAAGTAAAGGTTAATTAATTCATAAATTATTATAACACCTTTACAGAAACATCCAAGGCGATGTTATAACATACATTTAAAACATTAAAATACAATATAGCAATTGTTACAATAAGATATACTAAAACATTAATCATTATTTAAATGATCAGACCTTTTTCAATTACATTTTGCGCTACTTTGACGAATCTCGGCAGGTTTTGGCAAAATATATCTATAATAATATGTGAAGTATAAGAATAAGTATTATAGCTGTGTAGTTCAACAGTGGTCAGGCAGGGGCCAGTAAACTTCCTATGGTTTTAGACAACCGATCCACTAAACCTACCAGACCCATAGGCCAGCACATTTTTTCTCAATATTTTACAATTGTCCTGCACCAACCGGGGATTGCCCTTGGGTGCACTTGCGTAATGCATACAGGGATAATCGTCGGTTGGTGTCATATTTCCTGATACATGCATAACAAGGCCTCTGCGAGTTGGCTTCGGCCCCTCGCACGCCTTTCAAAGGACCGAGACCCCAGGGTACCGAGATTGTCAAAGTCATATGTGAAGCTCATTTGCCTAATTTGAACATAAAATCAAAGAAACCAGTGAATAACATGCGCACAAAATTGTGTTGGTTGATTACAAATTAGATACTGCAAAGAAAAAGCCCGTAAAACTGTTTTATTAAACATAAAGATAAAGAAAACAGCAAAAATTAACTTCCCAATCCCATTAAAAACAACATTAATTCCCTGAAAAGATTGCAATAAATATTTAATAGGTACTCTTTTAAATCACAAGCAGCTGAATCACCAGCGATTTTTTCCATTCGCTACTTTGTGAGAGAATTCAAATTATATGTAAATCCGGTACTCCCTATGTAGAGACATCAGTTGGTATTATGTTAATGTCGTAACGAGTCAACTCCAAGTGGTTAATCAAGCCATATTCCGTATTGAGACGGTACAAAGTATCCCTTTTAGTATGAGATCCCACTGCAAAGGTCTGCAGGAATTTTGTTTTTGATGAAACTTGATTTTTATGAATGATTCTTGATGGCAGAATAGATTACTGCACGGGTATCTAGAAACATATAGCCGCAATCACCATAATTAAATAAATCTGAATTTATGTTTGATAGTTTACCCCCTGTGTCCCAGCAGTGGTCACATTAAAAGGCTGATATGATATAGAGTTAACCCCCAATATACAAGTTTTTCAAGTGAATCGGACGCTAAAAATAAGGTTAGCAGCTCTAAGTAAGCCGCAATTTGTGGGTTGCTAGTTTTTCCATGAATGGCAGCTAACTGAGAGCTAGATGATGTTGCAAATGCACTCCACAATATAAAAGACATTCCTAGTGTAGGGCAACGTTTAAAACAAGAAACGAAAAACTGTCCAGGCAATCCTGCAGGAATCTAGTCTACTATCAAAAAATATTTACATATTTTTTTTCGAAAAACAATATACTTGCAGATTTTTGCAGTGGGATCTAATGCTAGTATTTTATCAGTATTGAGACGGTACAAAATACCCCTTTGGACTCTGATACTAATATGTGTGGATGGGTTTATTCGGTAAGCGAAAAACGCGGCGTGTTCCGTTATCGAAACGTCGAAGGGAATTATTGTTTCGTTCCGCGGTGGAGGGTTAAATTTGGCGTAGTTTTAGATAAACCACGCCGCACCCTTTATGTGATAATGTTTTGGCTATATGATGCAAAATTATGTAAAATCAGGGCGCACGTAGTCCACGATAATAGTTACCTCAACAGAATAAGTATTGAGGGACAGTAAATGATAAGATCAGTCTTATTAATTGGGAAAAATGGAGACACTCAACTGATGACAAGTTTTGCACTGCTTAGAGACACCAAATATGATGACAGTGACAACATATATGCAGTGTAGACATTGGGACCACTTTATATGTTATTTTGTTAAATATCACATGTTACTGATACTAATTTTTAGGGTTCCGTACCCGAAGGGTCCAAACGGAACCCTATTGCTGTCACTCACGTGTCCGTCTGTCTGTCCGTCATGTGTAAAGTGTTGTTAAGAAAATGATTGTAACAAAGGGTTTAATAATTTATTTTCTTATCTATTTTGTATTGAAGTGGGTACTATGTGTGGGTACAACCTGTACAAAGGAAGCACTAGTAAACGTCTTAGTAAACAAAACAGCAAATCTTTTGATAAAATAATGTGAGAGCGAGTCTATATTATTATAATTTCATGAAAGCATTACCAAACACATTTGGCCCAAAAAACAAAACACGGAAACGCACGACAATTCCAAGGAATCACTTAAATATTTCATTCTTCCACGACTTGAGCCTAATTAAAGAAGAAAAACAATATAAAGGCCTTGGTCCCTAGGTGCGGCCAGTACGTGACCGGAATAAAGATAAAATAAAAGTAAATAATACTACAAAAACCCTTGTACGTTTGTCCGTTATGGGTTTTAGGGTCACGGCAAGGCTTGTGCCTTTTATGGTGGTAATTTATTAATGACCCCTATTTGCAATATTCGCATTATCTGGTATTAAGGGGGCACATAAGATGCAAGATGGCCACTGATATGAGGTAATGGAATAATAGCTTAGGCATAATTTTCTCAGTGGTATTACTGTTTTGTGCTAACATAAATTGTAGTAAGAATTTATATATACTTCGATGGCTAGGTACTTGTCCGACTACCAAACTATATAAATAGCAATGGTTATAATATTTAAGAGACTCGTTTATTCCTGCTAAATGCTACCTAGACAGTGTGCGATTAAAGATTTCTTCGAAAAGACCGGTCTATAAATTTTATGTTAAGATTTTTTTTAATATTATTTTTCATGATAGGCTTGCGCACCCACTATCTCACCTGATGGTAAGCGATAATATTGTGGTCGACGATGAAGCACGCTTGCCTAGAAGAAACCTATTCACTCTTGACTTGAAGACTCCCAGCTTGTAGCTATCAGGAAATACAGACTTACAATGAACCAGCCCCAAATTGACATTCTACCGCCACAGACAGGATTTTCATACAAATGGCTTTCCTTCAAATCCTGCTGATCAAATGAAGGAAAATAGCACGAGGATAAATAAGTTATAGCTTCAACGTATCTTACGAGAAAACTAACCTTCTTTCGAAATTAAACTGTCGATTTATTTGCTCCAACAGATGGATTGCTTGTCGGTTAAGCAATTGTCTATCTTAACTTGGCACACCTCTTTGGCTGAATTCTCCCTTCTTATGACGACTTTCTTAGAGGGTTAGCGAGGCAGGGGGGCTCAAGTAGTGCTGGTGAAGATACAGCACGTCAGTTTTGGCGAATCGTAGTCGGAAGTCCGAGGTCACGTGAAGCTCGGGGCATATATCCGGTTACGAGGGAGCGATTCGGTAAAGGGTGGGAATCATTTGAAATTGCTTGAAATTTCGATATTTTTGGTAATGTTATGGCGTAGTTTTATTTTGTTGTGGTTTTTTATGGCATGATACGATGAACTTAACCCATGGTAAGAACGAAAACTACTCGAATGATTGTTGATAAAACTTATTACAAAGATGTTATGTTTTTAATATCTGATCTAATAATCATGTACCTACTGAAAATAATAAGTTGTCTCTTATCTATTGTAAACAGCCAAATCAGTACAGATAAAATAAATTATCCTTGGAAAATCTATTAGCAGGTAATGGCCATGAATATTAAGAATTTATAATAGAATAAGAAAACAGAAAGTTTAATATTATCTTCTTTTTTATTTATTTTTATTCTGCCAATCATTACTTACCATGGAATAGTTATTCTAACAACGACTAGGGATGTCATTACTAATACTACCGTGTATGTGCTAAGAACAAGGTCCAGCTGTCATAGATATATTTATATTCATAGGGTATATATTTGAACGTCGAAAATTAAAATACCTATGAATAAAATGTCACTGTTCAAAACATCGAAACTTAAAATAACGATTGTATCATAATATCGAAAATTATTACACCTGAGCGTAGGTATACCGACAGAATAAAATATCGACTGATTCAAAATGTCGATAGTCATTATACCTATGTTTAAAATATCAACTTTTAAAACATCAAGTTCATTATATTTACGTTAAAAATACCTACTCGTTAAAATATTGAACAAATTTTGATATAAATGTGGTATGAGTGGAAAAAATGTAGGTAAATTTGAAATTGTCACACTCTGACTAGTTTAAATATGGAATAGGTAAGTGTGATTACTATTTAAGCAACAAAGTCGATGGAGCCCCTATTTCTGTCTGCAGGATGTAAAGTAACCTAACATGAAGAAGAAGATGTCGACGTGTGACGTCATGTCCTTCAAATCTTACCTATCCGTGTCGGGGTGCCCTAAGCTTTTCTAACTATCCAGGTTTTCGCAATATCCGGATTATGAAATTGCCTTGTGACGTACATAATAAATATATATCGACATTTAGGACATTCAATACTCTGTACTTCGATATTTGGGACATTCGATACTCTGTACTTCGATATTTGGGACATTCGATACTCTGTACTTCGATATTTGGGACATTCGATACTCTGTACTTCGATATTTGGGACATTCGATACTCTGTACTTTCAATTTCTATTAGATGTCACTTTGGTAGATAAATAGATTTTAGATATATTGGACGTAGGTTATCTAACCATTCGACAATATAAACTTAGGTTATTTTAATTTTCGGTTATATGGTCATTCGATAATTAAGTTTTTGATGTTTTGAACAATGACATTTTACCCGTAGGTATTTAAATTTTTGACGTTCGAATATGTACCCATATTGGCAACATAACTTTAATGATGAGTCTAGTCGGTTGGTGAATGTTGGTCACATTAACGCACAAAGCGTACCCAGTCACTACAGCGAACTGTACGATGCGTTTAACAACAAAAACGTTCACGCTATCCTGATCTCCGAAACTTGGCTCAAACCGCATCTTCTGTCCACCGCTTAGCCTCTCACCGGTTTCATTCTTATACGGAATGATCGGATTAGTAAGGGAGGGGGGGGTGTGGCCATATACCTTCGCAGTGATTTTCCTTACATAATACTAGCTGCTTCCTTTTCAATTTTTTTTTGTCATCGTTGGTGTATTCTACTGTCCCCCGTCTGTCGATTACTTCAATGAACTCGAATCAGTCCTTGAAACCTTGGGTTCAGAGTATGCGCACTACATCATAATGGATGATTTCAACACAAACCTCCTTTCCTTTCCTTTCTCCATCTTATCGAGTTGGCTTGACTGCAAGTGTTACCGTTTCAGCCTACCCACTATAATAAATTGGCGATGACACCTGGCTTGACCTTATCCTCACCTCGAATCCTTTCCTTGTCTCCTCCTAAGGTCAACGTGAAGCTCCTGGCTTCTCTTATCACGACATGATTTTTCTGTCCTATATCCTTAAACGTCCTAAACCTAAACCCAAATTCTGTGCAGACGTTGTTTTGTCAGGATGGACGTTGAGAAACTCAAGGAAGATGCGTCTGTGATCGATTGGGAGATTATGACGGAGGCCACTTCGGTTGACGATTAGGTGGCAATCTTCAATGAAGTTGTGGCCAATCTTTACAACGTTCACGCGCCCGTCAAAAAAGTGAAGCTGAAATGTCCTCCTGCGCCTTTGATGACTAGAGGAATACAGTTTTCCAAAAATATAAAAAGGATCGTACTGATGAGAACTTAGTGCTATTTAAGACTTCAAGGAATAGATGTAACCAGATGATACGCAACGCTAAACGCAGCCACATTCTGGAAAATATTTCTACTTCTTCTTCTGCCGATTTTTGGAAGTTCCTTGGAACACTTTGCAAATGCAAAGCGCGAAAATTAGACCTTCCAAATTGCATTGACTTAGAGGATGTCAACTGTCATTTCTCCACTGTACCTGCCATGGATCATCTAACCAAGCAACAAACTTTGTCTGTAATTTCTGGTCTAACGCGTCCTCATATTAGTCCTTTTCGTTTCGTTTCATACTCTCCATCAAATCCAAAGCGGTGGGGTATGTTAATATCACTCGTGGTATGGTAATAACTATTCTGGATCACCTTCTACCTCCTATCACCCATATGGTAAAGTTTCCCTCCTTGTGGCGTAAAGCCTTTGTTCATCTACTGCCTAAAGTTTCCAATCCCACTCTTCCAACCAACTTTCGCCCAATATCTATCCTTCCCTTCCTATCCATAGTGCTTGAGGCCTGTTTTTTGCCTGTTATTTCTATTATTTTAAATCTGTATGCAGATGACTTGCAGTTGTACTGTCAAGGGTGTGTCGACGAAATACCTGACGTAATTAGCAAACTAAACAGGGACCTGACGGCTCTAAAAACCTGGGCCGATAGATTTGGCGTTGCAGTAAACCCCAATAAGTGTCAGGCGATAATCATTGGGAGTTCTCGAATCAGAATCAGAATCAGAATCAGAATCAGAATTATTTATTTGTAAAACATAGGTGAAGAACATATATACATTAATCATACATGTCAAGGTCTTAAATAGATAAGTGTTGCACTATGCTTTGTCATTGTTGACATACAAATATTAAAGTCAGGTTCATCAAAGTTAACAAAATTTTCTATCAATTTTATACAAATACATTAAAATAATCAATTTAATAATGTCCACTACAAGAAAGAAAAACAAAAAAAAACACACACAAGAAGATCATAACAAAAGAACATGCGAGAAATTATTCGTCCGTTACATTAATAAAATGAATTAATAAAATTACAGAATTTAATCAAATAGTCATCCAAACTTAAAATAGTCATCCAAGTCAACATTAATAATATAGATTTATAAAATTACATAATCTCACAATTCATCATATCATAATTTAATCAAATAGTATTATCATTAAAATAGTCATCCAAGGTATAATGACATTTCTCAACTAATAACTTGTGAAGACACTTTTTGAATTTCTTTAATGGCATACATTTTATAGCATCAGGTATTTTATTAAAAATCTTTGGTGCAACACCAAAGAAGCTCTTTTTCATTAACGCAGTATTACATTTCAACGTACATAGTTGATTTTTATATTGACTCCGAATGGGGGTCTTCTTAACTGTTGAAAATTTTGTAAATAAATGTGGATTTGATTTTATAAATAATGCAGTTTCTAATATGTATATAGCTGGTAACGTTAATATTTTTAATTTCTTGAAGTAGGGAACGCAACTATCTGTTGACTTTAAATTACACATGGATCTTACACACCTTCTTTGCATCCTAAATACCAGTTCCCTATTTGTTGAATGCCCCCAGAAAACAACACCATAACGGAGAATAGAGACTACAAGTCCATGATAGGCTGTTAACAGTGTCTCAGAATTAACTCTCTTAGATAATTGAAACAATAGATACGCAGATTTACTCAGTCGTTTACAAACCACTTCTAGGTGAGGTTTCCAAGTCAACTTATGGTCTACAGTTATGCCCAAGAATTTTGCACTCGTAACTTCTTCTATTTTACACTCATCGTAGGTAATGTTAAGGGGTGGATTCTCACGTCGTTGATGGAACTGTATAATTTTAGTTTTATTCAAATTGATCACAAGATTATTATTATTTAGCCAATTAATAATGTTATTTAGCGAGTTATTAATCTCATTTCGATATTCGTTTGGATCAGTGCATTCTATGATAGCCGTACTGTCATCTAGGCATCGAAGCATCGTTAAAGTGGATAGTGCAACTTTGCGACAGTAGGATTGTTCAATTCAGCAATGATGTAAAGAACTTAGGCCTGCGCATCGATAATAACTTCAACTGGCGTACTCAAGTCGCTAGTGTGAGTCAGATGGTCACTGGAACGGTGCGGGCTCTGTATCGTTTCAAAAATGTATTACCATCAAACACGAAAGCAATGCTTGTGTAGACCCTTATTTTTCCAATCATCGATTATGGTGACTTATGCTACTTTGAACTGTATGCAGAACTCCTCAAAAAACTTGACCGTCTTTTAAATTACTGCATTCGATTCGTTTTCAATTTGCGTAAATATGATCATGTCTCTGCGCATCGATCACTTCTAAAGTGGTTGCCTATACGCCAACGCAGAGAGCAAAGGGCACTAACTACCTTGTCCTCATTTCTTGATTCCGAATTCCCCTAGTTATCTATTAACTTTCAATACATTTGCGCCAACCACAATCAAAATTAACGGTCATCACATAACCGCCTTCTTCAATTTCCCATTTACCACACTGACTTCATTCACTTTTCTTTCTTCGTTCAGACTATTTCTCTGTTGAATCCCCCAAGAAATCAGGATAGCTACCAACCGATTAACCTTCAAAGTTAAAGTTCGCGAGCATATTCGTAAGAAGTTAGCAGAAGTATCGTCACAGCGCTAATGTTTTTCGATTATTTACTCGTATCTATTAATAATTAATATAATATATATGTATATATAATATAATTTATTTCTTTTTGGTGTACAATAAAGTATATTCTATTCTGTCCTATTCTACTTCTTATTGTTTGGGTTTATTTGTGTATTTAGTTTTTTATTTGACTGAATAATTATTTATAGTATAGGTATACGTTTTAAATAAATGCGATTTGAACGACTTTTTTTTTGTCGACTGATAGAAAAAGTCCACCTCTGTACATTTGTGTGAATGATGTATAAAAAAAAAAAATATATTAACCGTTGACAGCCGTCGGGACGAGCTCTTAGCTGCATAAAAACAGCCGCCCAGGACGATCAGCAAGGTTAAGCAACGCTTGCCGAGGTCAGTTCACGGATCAGCTTAACATACCGAGATTTAGCCGAACTTCAGAAAGCACGCTGTGCCGTTGGTCCCGACTGTCATCTGTAGAACTTTGACAATCGCTACAGGTAATCATAAGCTTGGTAAATTGACACCAGTTTTCCTATGTCATGTATATGTCTAGTTTGCTAATAATAAGCATAAAATATATTGTCAAAATTTACATTGGCATAACAAAATTCATCATAATGATCATTACGCATAGTATTATTAGGCATTCATGTCATAATTTTGATTGCCATAAAGACTGTGGGCATAACAATAATGAAGTTAAATTTATATATAAACGCTTAATGATATTTACACAATGTTCTTTAGAATAAAATGTACGCGGCTCAAGCGTGGCCCAAGGGCCACCCCAGCCGCACCGTAACCTAATCCATAACGAATATATATAATGCCTTAAAAATTTATGCAACTCGAAATTATGTCAAAATAAAATAGATAAAATGAAAGTTATGCTAAACTTTGCATTATGCCAAAGTAATATTATGCCACAGTATTATTATGCTAAAACTTTATGCCGATCAATATAACGCCTTAAAATTTATGCCAAGAGGAGGATTCCCGTCTTACCTAAGGGTATCATATCGGGTTGGGGAGGTCAGACAGGCAATCGCTCCATGTAAGTTACAGGTATTTACTGAATGCTGACTCAAGATATTGGGGAAAATGTTAGGCAGTTTTACTGTCGAGAGCCGTCCGGCAGGCTTATTAACTCGTAACGTAAGAAACAGCAATCAGCCATCATCGCGCGATCAAACGCTTTGTGTAATAAAAGTCGGAATTACCCACAGTGCATATATGGTAGGTCCTATTGTGGTGTTCTGCTGTGCAGACCTACACGTTTTTAAGTCTATTTACATTTTAATAAATACTTTACAAAACATACCTTTATATCTTTTGATTTTGTATCAACTCATGTCTCATTTTTATGTATTCGTTGTTACTGTTAACACCTGAAAAGCATACTTTTAGTTATCTCTGATTGTTTTAATATTCCATAACTTATTTATATCGCTAATTTCTAAAATCTTGTAATTTTTTATACTCTGACATATTTATCTTAATTGACATCTGTCTCTCCAATTTATTTTTCTTAAGCCATAGACATAATATACCATGGACTAGACCTTTCTTAAGCTAGTTGTACATTATAATAAGGGCAGCGTAGACTGCCACCTCTGTAAACCGTTTTTATTCGTTCTGGTCATATAATTGATATTTTGAATTTGAAATTCGGAACAGATGACACAGAACGAAAGAAAAACGGGCGTCGGATTTGAGTTTGGTTTTGACTGCGAAATTGGAAACATATTTAAGCCTTAAATTACAAAGTTTATACTTATCCACTATGTACTTTTAAAATGTATTGAATTCAGTTCGTGAATGAGTGTTATACATCTCTGGAGACTTCTATTAAATAACAATCTATACTCTGAAGTGAACTTTTACTGTTTTTACAATGGGACGTGCCAGACTGGCTTTTGGAACTGGCATGAGCTGCTGCAGACAGGTCCTTAACGGCGCGTCGTTTTGCGCGAGCGCCCTCATCTCTCCTGGTTACCTGCCTTACTACCTATCAACCCGACGTGGTGCAAGAGCCGCAGCTACAGCGCGCCCGGCAGCAATACACGCAGGTTGCGCACGCTGAAGAGGAGCGTCCACATCGCATTCCATCAGCCGTCCCACCGCATCCTGTCAACCTTTTTCTTATTTTACCTTTTCTTACTTTTTCTTTTTATTTTAATAACGTAGCTTACGTTTAGCATATCTGAGCTAAACGTAACGTTACAGTTTGGCGCCCAACAATGTGGTGTTCTGCTGTGCAGACCTACACGTTTTTAAGTCTATTTACATTTTAATAAATACTTTACAAAACATACCTTTATATCTTTTGATTTTGTATCAACTCATGTCTCATTTTTATGTATTCGTTGTTACTGTTAACACCTGAAAAGCATACTTTTAGTTATCTCTGATTGTTTTAATATTCCATAACTTATTTATATCGCTAATTTCTAAAATCTTGTAATTTTTTATACTCTGACATGTTTATCTTAATTGACATCTGTCTCTCCAATTTATTTTTCTTAAGCCATAGACATAATATACCATGGACTAGACCTTCCTTAAGCTAGTTGTACATTATAATAAGGGCAGCGTAGACTGCCACCTCTGTAAACCGTTTTTATTCGTTCTGGTCATATAATTGATATTTTGAATTTGAAATTCGGAACAGATGACACAGAACGAAAGAAAAACGGGCGTCGGATTTCAGTTTGGTTTTGACTGCGAAATTGGAAACATATTTAAGCCTTAAATTACAAAGTTTATTTTTATCTACTAAGCACATAAAAATATAATGAATTCAGTTCGTGAATAAGTGTCATTCATCCCTGAAGACTTCTATTAAATAACAATTTATACTCTGAAGTGAACTTTTACTGTTTTTACAATGGGACGTGCCAGACTGGCATTTGGAACTGGCATGAGCTGCTGCAGACAGGTCTTAACGGCGCGTCATTTTGCGCGAGCGCCCACAACTCTCCTGGTTGCCTGCCTTACTACCTACTTACCCGACGTGGTGCAAGAGCCGCAGCTACAGCGCGCCCGCCAGCAGTACACGCAGGTTGCGCACGCTGAACACGAGCGCCCACAACTCGCGGTAGCGCTCCTCCAGCCACCTTATCGCACCGTATCACGCCGCCCTGGTCTGCGGTTGCCCCTTCGCCAAAGAAGACGCGGGCGGCACGTCGTGTCAAGCTGGCCCCGTCGTATCAAGCCGGCCTTATTTTACCCCTTTTTCTTATTTTTAACTTTTCTTATTTTTTATCTTTTATTTTTAATAACGTAGCTTACGTTTAGCTCTTCTGAGCTAAACGTAACGTTACATCGCTAATTTCTAAAATCTTGTAATTTTTTATACTCAGACATGTTTATCTTAATTGACATCTGTCTCTCCAATTTATTTTTCTTAAGCCATAGACATAATATACCATGGACTAGACCTTTCTTAAGCTAGTTGTACATTATAATAAGGGCAGCGTAGACTGCCACCTCTGTAAACCGTTTTTATTCGTTCTGGTCATATAATTGATATTTTGAATTTGAAATTCGGAACAGATGACACAGAACGAAAGAAAAACGGGCGTCGGATTTCAGTTTGGTTTTGACTGCGAAATTGGAAACATATTTAAGCCTTAAATTACAAAGTTTATTTTTATCTACTAAGCACATAAAAATATAATGAATTCAGTTCGTGAATAAGTGTCATTCATCCCTGAAGACTTCTATTAAATAACAATTTATACTCTGAAGTGAACTTTTACTGTTTTTACAATGGGACGTGCCAGACTGGCATTTGGAACTGGCATGAGCTGCTGCAGACAGGTCTTAACGGCGCGTCATTTTGCGCGAGCGCCCACAACTCTCCTGGTTGCCTGCCTTACTACCTACTTACCCGACGTGGTGCAAGAGCCGCAGCTACAGCGCGCCCGCCAGCAGTACACGCAGGTTGCGCACGCTGAACACGAGCGCCCACAACTCGCGGTAGCGCTCCTCCAGCCACCTTATCGCACCGTATCACGCCGCCCTGGTCTGCGGTTGCCCCTTCGCCAAAGAAGACGCGGGCGGCACGTCGTGTCAAGCTGGCCCCGTCGTATCAAGCCGGCCTTATTTTACCCCTTTTTCTTATTTTTAACTTTTCTTATTTTTTATCTTTTATTTTTAATAACGTAGCTTACGTTTAGCTCTTCTGAGCTAAACGTAACGTTACATCGCTAATTTCTAAAATCTTGTAATTTTTTATACTCAGACATGTTTATCTTAATTGACATCTGTCTCTCCAATTTATTTTTCTTAAGCCATAGACATAATATACCATGGACTAGACCTTTCTTAAGCTAGTTGTACATTATAATAAGGGCAGCGTAGACTGCCACCTCTGTAAACCGTTTTTATTCGTTCTGGTCATATAATTGATATTTTGAATTTGAAATTCGGAACAGATGACACAGAACGAAAGAAAAACGGGCGTCGGATTTGAGTTTGGTTTTGACTGCGAAATTGGAAACATATTTAAGCCTTAAATTACAAAGTTTATACTTATCCACTATGTACTTTTAAAATGTATTGAATTCAGTTCGTGAATGAGTGTTATACATCTCTGGAGACTTCTATTAAATAACAATCTATACTCTGAAGTGAACTTTTACTGTTTTTACAATGGGACGTGCCAGACTGGCTTTTGGAACTGGCATGAGCTGCTGCAGACAGGTCCTTAACGGCGCGTCGTTTTGCGCGAGCGCCCTCATCTCTCCTGGTTACCTGCCTTACTACCTATCAACCCGACGTGGTGCAAGAGCCGCAGCTACAGCGCGCCCGGCAGCAATACACGCAGGTTGCGCACGCTGAAGAGGAGCGTCCACATCGCATTCCATCAGCCGTCCCACCGCATCCTGTCAACCTTTTTCTTATTTTACCTTTTCTTACTTTTTCTTTTTATTTTAATAACGTAGCTTACGTTTAGCTCATCTGAGCTAAACGTAACGTTACACTATACAATCGTTTTCAAATCGCTCGCTGTTTGTCAAATACACTTATTTCTAAAAAAAACGCCAAAAGCTCCAAAATTTTTGTATTGAAGAGCAATTAATTCACAAAAAACGCTATTGATTTGCTCCTGCAAGATACGTAATTAGCTGTCGACACTGAGACGCTTGACAATGCCACCTTTAGCAGAAGCCATCAAAGCATCTCCTTCTCCGGGTTCTGTTGTCATACAAAGTCATGTCAGCCTATAGGTATGTCTTTATGCGCCCTAACCCCAAACTTACACATAAAGTTCTATTAACGCTGACGTAAGTACAGTTTACTTTTCCCTTAACGCACAGACACTATCACTTCGTATGCGATAGGAAACATGATAAGATTTTACAGCCTGATTCAACCAAAAACTTAGAACACGAAGTAAGTTTTTTTCATATGGTTCCCAGGAACTGCTGTTGAGTTTGAGGTTTTCTTTTTAGGGTGTGAAATCATCCAATGACTTCTCCCGCTCTGGGTGAAGCGGGAGGGCGTGTCAGACTTTACTGACTAAAACCCACCCGTGTTCCTTCAGTTGCTTATGCCAAGACCACGGTAACTCTTTTTCAAATTTATCTACGACCCAGACAGGCATCGGCCCTAAAGGACTTCGTTAGTTTTTGTCGACTCGGGCCTGGTCTTTATTGGACGTCGAGCTTCACAATACTCGCCGTCCGCAACCGGCGCCTACTGTGGCCGGGAATCAGCTTGCGACTCCCGCCGCCCAGGGCGTCTCCTGCAGTGAATTTAAGGTCTGGAATTCGAATCTCAGACTATGCCCGATAGTGATATTGAGGTTCATCTCGAATATCTCAGTAACAAGCCGGTGTCTGACTGAATTTTTGTCCAATTGATATGGGCTCGCCCCTATTATATGGGACTTTACCATTCGGGGAATATATGTGTGACGATAATACGTGTTTTTATTTTCAAGGAATTTTCTTTGCAATATTTAAAATCATTATACTAAAAGACAAAGAAAACCTCTATAAAACTATAAGCACATCTAACATTATCTTTAACTCTTGATCTTATCAAAAATCAAAGAGAATCTAACCCTCAATTTACATCCTAAAAACAATAAAACCAGTACGTGAGAGAAAAAGTCACCGTAAATGTTAGTGCTAATAAAATGGACGACTCACAATCGCCCCTAACTATAAACTTTTGGCCCAAAATCAAATCTTAGATTATGTCCTGATGTCTCGTCGTAAAATAACGAAGGGTCGAATCAGAAGAATTGTTATTGTTGAAGATATGCAATATCGCTAGTGACGATCCTCTTCGCAAAAATAGGGTGTTTGCAAAACGACTATGAATACGATTGGTATTTTGTAGTAAGTAAATACGTATTTCCGCAACAAACTTTGGGATGACCTCTATCTCTTTTTTTTTTGGACACAATATATAACACCACGTGAACGTAGTAGTAGGACAACTTTCATAACTAACATCAATAAAATTATGCTTTAAGGAAAAAGTTAATTTTTAAAGGTATAGAGTTGGCAAGGTGGCTGGCTCAACGTCCAATCTAGTATATTGCCACCCTAATACTAAGATAACGGGAGCTCAGCCGTAACAGGTATATTTATCTATCTATTCGACACACAGCAATACTTCTTCTTCTCCTTGTGTCGTAGATATAGTGTATTATTGGATACTTAAAAGCTTACTTTACCACTTAGTGCTGGTACACTAGTAAAGTGGAAGTATTTAGTTCAACAAACCTTTTCACAAAATGTTTTTACCCTCTCAAATAACTGAAATACTGAAATAATTATCCCATAATAATTCTAATTATCTTTAATTTTAGGGCCAATGAAAAGTTATTTAAATTACATGTAAAATCGTTGGTACAAACACATTCGCTCCCCGATTTAATTCACGAATGTTTAAAACAAAATGTATTGTTTTTATGTTAATTGGATTAGGAATTAGTGGGGCGTGTAATGGGGTGGGTACAGTACCGAATGGTACGGGAACGGCGCGGCGTTACACCTGTCCCTTTTTGTGGAAAAAATTGTGTATCTTACCGTTTTGTATTGTTGTGAAACGGTTAGAAATTATAGTTTTGGGTCGTCACTATGGTGATGTATAGAGGGATGAAGGGTTGTAATTATCGAAATAAATTTCGTTAAAAGAATTGTCGTAAAAAATGTTCGTTATAAATTTAGATGTGTCTATTTTCAAGTACACATATCTACATTTACAATTTCGTCTTCTTCTTTTTTTACATAACGTGTTGTATTTATTTACATAGGTACAAGTATATACAGTGTATAAAATACTTAATTAAATATTGACTACAAATATATACACTTAAACCAAAAAATACTCACTAACTAAACCTCAAAAAATATACTAAACTAAAATATGGCGTCGAAAAACTCCTCCACATCGTTGTCCACTGGTAATGTACCCAAAAGACTGGCAGCATTGCCACGTTGTATGGCAATGCTTATTCTCTGACCAAGGTAAAAGCCAGCCCTTGGGTCACGCGAAGTGTCAACTAGGCGTTTGGATAGATCTTTAAACAACGCATGAGCACTCGGACCCCACGGACCAAGAGTTTCAACCCCAAACGGCTCGAAAATATAACTACCGATGAGGTTATTATATTTCCGCCGCTTGAGGTTCTCTGCAGCCGCAGCGGCAGCGCCAGCACAGCACGACGAGCTAGGAAGATGGGATGGCGCAAGAGTATCGACACAAGTAGCGTCCCACACTAAAGGCCCGTCTTCTTCTTAGTTCCGATTAATATAATTATAGAAAAGTTATCTTCAAATTCAAAATAACTCCTACATATTTTAAAATTGTACTATTAAAAAATATAGATTTCCCATTATGGACGATTTCCCATTATTACTTGAATTCTTTAAAGGAATGTGTTTCAGCTGAATTCCATTTCATTCCTTATTTCTATCTAAAATTTTTGTCAATCCCGCTACAGTCGCCTTGGATAAATAAACCATTTATATTTATTATGTTGCTGATCCGCGAACGAAAAATTGCATTTTATTTGTCACATTCAATGCGGTGAACTGGATTACCATGGGTTTTGCACAAGATTGTCTGATGTAGATAGATATCAATAATCTAGCTACAACATACAATTGTCTTACTCATTTAACTTTTCGAAGTAATTAGAGTAACGACTATAATTGACGGCTATATTATAGAAACACTGACATGAGACGCTATATTTAGAAATTGGAAGACACCCGAACAATAAGTAGACATACTTTTGCATTGGGGTTCCCCTAGACATGCGCAACGCGACATTGTGACACCTACGCGTTGACCAGATATCTGTAGAACAATTCTTTACAGCATTTTATTTTATTTATCAAGCGTTTTTTAAATTAATAATTTTATTTTTATTTCATGCTTTTTAATCTTCATATAATATACCTAGTAGTAGACATGCTATAATCGACATTCTATCGAAACGCGGAATTATAACACGATATTTTGACCCAGAATAAACTAGATACAAAGAGTAAAATGCGCATATCTTTCGAACGGCTGAACCTATTTTAATCAAACGTAGGTAAGAACACTAAAACTAAACTTCAAAAAAACTAAACTAAATCAAAATCGGTTCATCCGTTTAGGAGCTATGATGCCACAAACAGACACACATACACAATTACACAGACACACAGATACACAGCAACACACGACAAACTTATAACACCTTCTTTTTCCGTCGGGGTATAAAAATGGTTGACGCATTTTCACGTCGCGCCATTATGTGGGTGCATTTATATACAGATCGAGTCAAGCAAGGTGTAACCACACCCACTCCCATATATAGCCATAGACTAATAATTCCCACAAATGTTTAACCTGTCAAACGTTATTCGAATTTGGAATGCGGGATATCCAGCATGATTGTAATATACCGATTTTTATTTTCATCTTCACTCACAATATCGCGTTGGCTACAAAAAATGCTCGTACCAACATGTATTTTATTACGTAATATTTTTGTGTGGGGGTGGAAATGAAATTTATATCAGCGTAGGGAATCTCAAATATATTGTAACGTTGTCATAAAACAATAAATGCGACTTCAATTATGTAAATCGGTTGTACGAGCAAAGTTCAACAAATAAAAATAAATTTGCCCTTCCTTGTCACCCTAAATATGAAATCGCAATATAACAGTATAAGGGGATACTTCCTTATTATGAACTTATTCCCTTTCATGGTGTTTTTCATACCATAATCGCCCTCTCCCCTGGTTTTCCCCTTTGTGTTAAAAGATTGCAGATTTGATGGTGTTTTCTGGTTGTCGAAGTGCAGAGGATGGGGGACTAGATATGAAATTGATCATTACTGTCTGGGGTTATATTCGAAAGTAATATGTCTTTATTTTTGCTGTTTTTGAAGTAAAGGTCAACGCCCTTCAGGGAATATTCGCAGCTGCTACTGTCTAAGCTTACATTTTTTTTTGAATAAAAGATTAAAGTATTTTTTTACTGACAACCTTTTGAGATAAAGAATATTTTTATTAATTGCGAAGGTATGACCCACGTTTGTCAAAATGTGACTTATATTGACGGCGATTTATTAGCATATTGGAAACATAATATTTTTTAGTAATTGGCAAGACATGAACGTTATTCAGAGCTGTCAAAGATAAAATTATTTACTTAAACAGTTTAGAAATATTATGCTGAGTCCGTTTACGATATTCTGTTTGTAAATGTGTTACACCTAGATTCTACAACACTAATACCCTTTTCCCTAAAAATAGGCAACACTGTAATGAATACGTTAATAATGTTATTATTGCAGTGTTGGATTTTTACCCACGGCGCTATGAAACTTATAAAATTAATGTAACAGCGAGTTTTTTATTTAGACATCCATTCAGGCCTGGCATTACAGCCTTAGAGATCAGAGGCCGTCTTATAACGTGTCAATGCTATTGGTCGTGAATAGTTCTGCCTATCTCTCACAGTGGAACCATCATAGTTTTGAAACGTCATAGTAAGGCCCCTGAAGTTTTATATGTCCATGAGGAGATCACCTACCTAACTTGTACCTACTACTGTGCTGTCCAATCACAGACCACCTCATCTTTCAGTCTGTACACATACTAATGAAAATGTGACCTCTCTTTGAGATGGATGTACTTTGACTTAACTTACCCTGCCATGGGCAATTACTTATTGTCTTTGCCACTTGTTTACTTTAACCGGTTTCAATTTGTCGTATTCTGAAATTAAACCTTATAAAATAATTTTATATGAGGAGATTTTTGGGGGTTTTTATTTTTATTTATTTTTTAATTTTTTATGAGGAGCTCGTGGCTAAATAATAACAGCCGCACGGATCGAACTTCGAGGTTAAGCAATGCTTGACGAGGTCGGTCCGTGGATGGGTGACCATTTTCAACATACCGAGTTTCCTCCGTGCCTCGGACAGCACGTTAAGCCGTTGGTCCCGGCTGTCATTTGAAGACCTTTGACAGTCGTTACGGGTAGTCAGAAGCCTGAGATCTGACACCAGTCTTGCCAAGGGGAGAGGAGGAGGTCAGATAGGCAGTCGCTCCATGTAAAACACTGGTACTCAGCTGAATCCGGTAAGACTGGAAGCCGACCCCAATATAGTTGCGAAAAGGCTAGGCAGAAGAAGAAAATAATTTTATATGAGGGTTATTACGAAACTTTTTGGTTGATTAAAGGATAGAGATCGAATATAATCTGTATATGCCATCTTGTTCTAGATTTAATTTTATTAGTTTAGCACCCAAAATAATCATGCACTGGATAATACTTAGGCTTTTTTTAGAATCGAAACACATATATTAAATTTTGCCCCGAACTGAACCTATTTCACAAGTTCTCTGCTACGACTGATGTTTGCAGCACATTGTCTTGTACTAGTAGTACATGTACTTTTAAACCTTTGGTACCTTTGGTCAAGTTATACATACAACCATAGATAATGGACTGAGCCTTTCTATCAGTTGCGAAGTGAATACAGGCAAACAGATGGAGTTGTTACTTTTTCTAGAATTCTTTTTTAGGAGCGGATTAGTTCTGCACAAAGGTAGACATAGAGAATGTGAAAAGATACAAGTATTGGCCACACAGTAGCTTTGTCTCTGTTTACGGAGTGATTAATTTTGTGAAATTGTTCGTCAGTCCATTATTTATGTCTATAGGCACAACCCATGAGGACAGCACAGTATCCTTCTTCATCCTGGTCGCACCAGGTAAAACAGTTCACAAATTGACCTCTACACTGCCACGTACAACGCCATGGAAGTGGCAATATTTTGCACAAACAGCAAGGTAACTATATACTTCCCGGTAGTCAAATAATAACCAAATCAAATCCCACCTCAATAACACACTGCAATCAAGATAAAACCCTAACAATGACACCTTAACTTAAAAGGGCTCAAAACTTGAGGCAATCAATGTGAGCTTAATACCCAGTTGTTAGAAATTGCCCGATAGAAAGTTGCTGTAATCTCTTGTGGATCAACCGGTTGTACGTGAGGGTCAGATTGGGCTAAGGGATGGTGTTCTGCGCGATTTAGTTAATCACAGGGCGGTAATCGAACGTGAGGTAATGTAGATGTTTTGATTGCAAGTAATTGTATTCGGTTTTGTTGGAATAGATGAGTGTGTTACACGAAAGTTTTTGTTTATCAAAACCACAGCTTCATATTTTTTATAAACCAGAACTGGGTATGTAATAAGATATTGTGGTAAAAATATCGAGCCGTGGTAAAAATAACAGAGTTGAAACTCAAATATACATAAAATAATTTTAGCATTGAAACACACACTGAAAATCCATCCATTTCAAAATATTTAAAAGCCTTTCCAGTGTAACAAAACCTATCGCAGAAACTACGACAATGTGACAACGTATCAATACCAATGAAATTTATTTTTCATACTGTCACGGAATATCTGTCTGTGGCAACCTTAGACAACAGCCAAAAATAAACAGTTGCAACCCATAAAAACACCGAAGCTACCTTTCGCCATAAAAGTAAAGGTTTAGCCCAAAAACAAAAACAAAAAAGAAAGAGCGTGACTCGCATAATTGTTCTTGTTCTAAGTTCCCTTTATCCCCGGTGGATTAATTTGGCACAAAACGTGAGGGGTGATTGGCCCAAGGGTTGTGTCTATGGGATTTAGTTAATCACCATGGTTATCAAAGGTAGAATCGATTGCTATCGCTACAATCGAATTGATTGTTTTAGGGATCGAATTGAGGAGAAAACTTGTATTGGGTCAGATGGAGATTGAACTAAATGTTTTGCCATGCAACATGGCAATGCTGCCAGTCTTTTGGCGATACCAATGGAGAGCGATGTGGTTGAGTTTTTCGACGCCTTATTTTAAATTGTATTATTATTAGGCTCAGATAGTAAGTCGTTTTTAGGGTTCCGTAGTCAACAAGGAACCCTAGTAGTTTCGCCATGTCCGTCCGTCCGCTTTGCTCAGAGATTCTTAGTACTAGAAAGCTATAATTTTGCATGGATATACATATTAATCACGCCGACAAAGTGGTAAAATAAAACAATTTGTTTTGGTTTACCTCCTTTTAGTGTACACGTAAAGTGGGGATGTTTTTTATCGTCTATCCTGTATTGTGGGATATCGTTGGAAAGGCCATTCAAAAAAAAAAAATACGGGTCTGAAAAACCATTTTTCGATTCAGGGATCCGTTTGCGTAAAATTAAGCTTTAAATGGCAAATTTTTGTTAGAGTCAAGTGTCCCCTGCCAGCTAAATGGTTTGGTTATGGGCTTTTGGATATGTGGAAAAAATCACGGCAGTAGACGAAAGTAAAAGAAAAACTATCACAGCTAAGTAGGCTTTACAAATTTACAAGTAATAGTCGGCCAACTTATAATATATGCTTGGCAAATTAAAATAAAAGTATATTGATGTATGGGGACAACAATTTTCGAAGGGCAAAGTCAATTTTGTCCCTTCGTTAGGAATCGGATCGTCAGTAAAGTAACCTATTTATTGTGGTAAATGTAGCTGTTTATACGGAACCCTGTGCGCGAGGTAGACTGCACTTGGCCGGATTTTGATTAAAGTGTCTAATAAGGATTGCATAATATGTAGATATTATGTCGTTTTCGTTAAGTAAGTTTTTCATTCACTGTATACATCTTTTTAGCTGGTACTAAAAATATCATTAATTTTACAACTTCAAATCTTTTAGATATCATAATTATATTATAATTGATTAGAAGGTAAAGTCTCAGGTATCTAATGCGAGTAGTGTGTGTGGCATCTAAAGATTCTGTTGGTAAAATTATGTCTTGATTAATTTATTTCACTGTGTCTTTGTCTATCATCAAACCTTCCTGTCGCAGTCTGCTGGAAGAAATTTCTATTAAAATAAGCAGTACCTTTGTTCTCTTCTAACTGTATTCTTTCTTTTCTCTGTTAAGTATTTGTGTGTTAATAATAAATAAATGAATGCTGGTTAAGTCCTGTGTTGCTTACCTGGTTTTGATTGGTTGCTTGCAGCCATGACATGAAATTTTGAGGTACATCATTATTACAGCCGAAAGACGTCCAATGCTGGACGAAGGCCACCCCCAAATGATGCTACATCGACCAGTCCTGTGATTTGCGTAAGTCCTTACTAGGTCATCGGGCAACAGATATCGGTTAACCACATAAGTACTTTTAACTGTGAAATAATTTTAAACATTGTACAAAAAAATACTTCGCAGTGTCGTTTGCCAATTAATCCTTCATTTGATCGCTGAAGTAAAAATCATAGAAGAAAATAAAATACAAAACATATTACAGCACAGTTCCGCCTACAGGGAATAAATAAGAAATATAAATTTCGATAACCAATTTCAATTCGAAAATTGGAACCAAATACGAGAACGAGGTTATAAAGTTACGAAAATACGAATAGTAAATTAAAAACGATATCATCAAGTTACAGTTATTGTGAAAAATAAACTCTGCCTTGTTTTACTGTATTAATTTTCATGTAAATTTTCCTTGAAACTTTATACAGTCTATTTTGTCATTCTGATGGCTAAAACTCGCATATAATTAACATGAAATACAATAAAAGCAATGGGACTTTGGTTTTAAACTAATTATTGTTCACCCGTCCCTGTGACGGTTACAATTTCATGCTCTTTTAATTATGGAACCCTATTTTTAATGTCAGTGTACAGATTGGGGTCGAAACACGGTTTCCATTTTGTAATTAGGTTTTGTTAGGTTGATATTTTGATTGTTCAGGCGGTTTATTTTGCAAAATGAAATGCTCTACTACCTGAGTGAAATCCAAATCCGTTTAACATGTACGGTTGGCAAGTATTGTTGAAATTTAGTGTTTACTCTTTTAAAATTAGTGCGATTTCAAGGCCTTGGCAGTCCATTTACGTTTTTTTTATTGGCTGCCGCTGTTTTTGAATATGCAAGAATAAATAAACCGTCATAGCCGAATCAACCCCATAACGATCGGCCAACAAAATTTCCCCACGTTAACCCCAACGAACCGTAATATTTCCCACATGTTTACATCCACTCACAAATATTTGCATGATTTATACCAAGCCACTTCACCTAATTTATCAGCGCGTGACGTCACAGAAAGCAAAAAGATGCCACCATCCTACGCTGAGGAAAAACTTTTGCTCACCTACTCCTCGGCTAGATAATTAAATTCTTTGAACATTAATCTTAGTTAGGCCTTTTTACACGTAAAACTTTTGCGATGATGTATTTTTGTTGGCCTTAAGTACTTAGTGTTGGAATGGGATCCGAAACGTGTTCAGATTTTAGTTAGAGAAAGTTGGAATTGTATGCCTAATGAAATTTAGATTTAGAGAATGTACGATCTGCTTAAGTGCTAAATTTGTGGGTTGAACGTGGTATGTGCAAGGTTGAAATTTCAGTCGACTTGGTGAAATGTTGGAATCGTGCTATTACCTTAAACTTGTACATACTAGCAGAAAATTCTGTACTTATTACTGTTTCAAAAGTACCAGGGCGCCAGGTAATAGCAGAGTAACAAATAATCTGAATCAAATGACAGTAAAATAAGGACTAACGAGTACATCCCTAGACGATACGCCGCTCGCGCTCACGTTTTGTCCAAAGTCACGCTCACAACAGGGTCAAAATACCAACAAGAGCAATAGCCATAGATTTTTAGCATGTTTCAAACGTGCTATTACGTAAAACTTTTAAACAATTGAAGTTTGTTTTCTTCTGGTAGAAAACTCTTCTACAGTACCAAAAGTACCAAGGTGCCGGGTGATAGCAGAGCAATAACTGAAACAATTACCAGAGGCTAAACGAGTTCATCACTGGACGATACGCCGCTCGCGCCGCATTGTCCATGGTCACGCTCCCAGCGGGGTCGAACATACGTATTTTATATCACTCGCACCGCCCCACCCATCTAGCCATTGCCACTGCTTCTCTTAGTAAGCAATAATTGAAGTTTTGAACCCTCTTAGTAGGTAAACAAAGTTAACAGTTCAAAACAGTTCTAAAAAAACAGAGTTACAGACAAATAGGTAGGTACGGCATAACAGGCAAAATGTGGGTGAACTATTATATAGCTCTGCCAAGGTCTTCAGGGACACAGGCATGAATTTAATGGTATGATAATGTTAGGTATAGTCTGAAATGCCAGCTGCGCAGTATTGGGCTTAGTGGTTTTAAAATATACAAAAAACGCCCCAGTTTTCTTTTTACCTTTTAAGAAAACAAGATCCCTCAATCCGCTTGGAAAATATCTCATTCTTGTAGCTGATATACTAAGAATTTTAAAATGAACATTCTTTTGGATGTCTCTTTATTGCGTTAGTATTTTTTGGAATCGCTTCTACAATTCCTTAGAATTGAGTCTTTGCTTTTGTTGACTCAAACATTACTGATGTTACAATCGTTTTTGGTAACGTTTCTATTGCTATTGTAGTATTGTTATCTTATTCTCTGATATAGTTTGAGTACAGAATAGATTTAAGGTTTTGATAAGTAGCGTAATTTGTTTTACAGATAAATAGTAAGTTTTATTTTTAAGACTAGTTTAAAGTATCCTTAGGCATTGAATGCTGAGAAATCTAAATGCAGTCAAAATACTGGCCTAAAAGTCCATGAACCTACCACCTAGCTAGAAGCGGAAAGATAGGACTCTGCAATGCTCTGTATAATTCTTTGAAAAATGTTTTTGTGAATTTCTTAGAATTCTTTAAATTCATATTTAATCTCCGTAATCAAGTTTAAAAAGGCAGCAAGAACTGGAATCATCATCATCATCAGCCGAAAGATGTCCACTGCCGTTCATAGGCCTCCCCTAAAGCATCGCCACATTGATCGGTTCCGTGCATCTCCCATCAAGCGGATCCCCGCAACCTTCACCAGGTCACTGGAATGTTTATCAAATATTTCCGTAAACAATATTCGCCTAATCGAAAAACATCGAACTAATCATCAATCAATCATGCATTACGAAAAAGCTTCAACAATTTCTCAAAAGAATTCTGGGAAATAATGCTCCGCAAAGAAAACCTTATTTAATTTAACGAAACTTAAATAAAAAGAGTCGGTAGAAAATGGAAAGTTATAAAAAGCATGAAAAATCGTCCCTGTACCTACAACCAGGCGATCAGAGAATTTTAAAAACTAACAACTTACCGAACAGAGGATGCTATCGGTTCACGTTATTACTTTGGCCTCGAATCGTTTGCTTACTGAGTAGGCACAACGGGAGGATATTTTTGCGGAAACGATATAAGGGCAAGAAGGATGTGGCTTTGGTTATGACAAAACATACATACATTGCATCAAACTGCACCTTTTTCAAATATTAATCCAACAGTAGCCACAGCCACGCACAGAGGAGAAATATAATAAGTACCTAAATGGGATAAGGTTGCGACAGAAGAAGAAGAAACTATGTCTTCGTTTATAATCCAACTTTTTCCTGTCGCAGGTCTGTTGGAAGAAATTTCTAATGAAATAAGCAGCACCTTTGTGCTCTTCAATCTGTATTATTTGTTTTCTCTGTGATGTGGATTTGTGTTCAAAATTAAAAAAAAAAATAACATACATAGACTCGCCTTCTAGAATGACGTTGAGGCTAAGCCAGTCTCCAGGCCATAGAGTGAGCAGTCTGTTATGCCAGTATTTACTAGGTTACAAAGAATGCTAAAAGAGCCTTGACCTACATAATATATTTTGTCTTCGTGACCAAACATTTAAATAATTTTCAGTTGTAGTATCCCATAAATATAGTCTTCAGTTAACACGTGGTATTTGGCCCTATTTCAAGACTAGCATTTATTTAATAAACAGTTTTGTTTCAAAATAACAATGAATTCTATCGCCCAGTGTGCCCCAACCCAACGTGAAACGCCTACTGTAGCAAGTCACGCGGTCCAATTTGGTGAAACGCCGATACTGGCCCTAAAGAATCAGGCCAAAAGAACCAGTAAGCGGCCATTATATCAGCCGTATTCAAAATTTTGCGCAGATAATAAAATTGTATGAGCTTTTAAGATGAAAACATAAACGGTTTAAGAAAGGTCGTGGAGAACTGTTTATTTAATGATGCCTTGATGTTCTTGCATACTGATTTCGGTGAAACGATAAAATGTACTATATCTTGATAAGTTTTAGCGCTCAAGGCTACGTTAAGGAACTGAATACTTCATTTCTTGCTAGCTACATATAATTTTTGTCAGTGTATCCAAAGGCAGAAAAATACGGAAGTGGATTAACAAGAGTCGAATTTTCCGAAGGAGTAGTTGCTTTTACTATGATATTTATTCCTTATGGTTAAAGCTTTCATTGAATTTATTTAGTATTTTCAGTATCTATCTCTCAGGCTAAGTGGGGCGATGATCTTCAGAAAGTGGTTGGTAGTGGCTGGATGAGAGTTGTGGAGAATTGAGACAAGTAGCGAGTGATTGGAGAAGTCTGTGTCCAGCTATGGACACTAAGCTGATGATGATTATATCCGTAATGGACATCTCATCTTAACAGTCTTCAACATCACCCCGTTATATTAACCTTATATTTATTCTTTATTGTACAACAAGACATTTCATTTTAACAAATTGATAAAAAAAATCATGTACAAAGGCGAGCTTAACTCCAAATGGAATTTTCTTCCAGCAAACCTTTGAGTGATAGAGATCATAATAGAGGGCAGTAATCCAGTGTACAATATATATACCTATATACTAAGATTTAACATAAAAGACCTACCTTGTTCGTATAATCATTGTTTAATCTGACCAATTTTATCATAGCCAAGCGTGAAACACACTACTCCATTTAATATCTTTTCAAGAAAGTGTTATTATCCATAATCGACGCTCAAAGGAAATTAATAGTACTAACTCGAAGGTGGATGCGTCGCCAACTAGTACCTAAATGCTTTTGTACGAGAACCGTTTGAGTTTCAAACGTTGTTACAGGTTACCAATTACGTACTATGGCAATTCGACTTGATTATCACCAGCTTTCATCGATAAATGCTATCAATTTATTCGCTACTCTATTTCGTTAAATGATTAGTGGAGTGTTTTTTAATGGATCTTTTATGGCCTTGCTTAATTTGTAGTTGTAATATTTTGATATTTTTACCCGATTCCCGAAGGAGGGTTATGTTTTTGAGCGTATGCATCTATGTATGTTAAGCAAGTATGCATGTAAGCTTTCTTTAAACTTGTAAATCAAATTTCCAATCAGCGCAGTCGCCCTGATTGCAAGGACATAAATTCAGTTGTAAAAGTGGTAAATACTAAGAAATATCTTACGTTAAGGGAAGTGTGCTTATGTAGCTACTTGAGAACCTATAAAAGGACAGAGAGTTTTAAAATCTCCTTCTATTGAAATGATATATACCTACTCTCGAAATCTTTTTCAGCAGCTTCACCTGTATGAAAGTCGAAATAATCCCAAAAGAACCTACTACTCGGCTATAAAGTTTTCAGTCTAGGTTATAAAGTACCTGTGTGCTTCAAACATAATCTGTTCAGTTTTTGCTGTGTGAATGAAATACATGCATGCATCCATCAATACAGCTATCCTCATAAACATTCGCTTTTATAAAATAGCCGTAGAATGTCTTTAACTCGACAAAACATCTTCAAAACACTTCATGATTACCGAATGCTACCATCCACAAGCCTTTGAAGAATCTTATTTTCGAAGTGACGACCGCGAACCGGGTGACGTTGCGTTGGAAGGTCTCCCACTAGGATGGCTGATGACCTGGTGAAGGTTGTGGGGATTCATTGATGCAAGACGCACAGGACTGGTTAATGTGGCGACACCTGAGGGAGGCGTATTTTCAGCAGTGGATGTCTTTCGGCTTAAATGAGCATGATGGTGTAAGCCACACAACGTTGAATGAAACTAGTTTCTAGTTCTACAATCAATATGTTCTCAGATTAAAGCAATATACTATTCACTTATATGTAATTAAAATAGAATAGTAGCATGTCGAATAATGCTGAAAAGAGGAATATACGAAAAAAAAATAGAATGTGTTTGCTCTTGACTGTAGTCTAGATCAGAGCTGACAGAGATCAGGTAGACGATAGAGTGAGCTTACTATACGCTTATTCACTCTAATTTTGAAGAGATTCGAGTTGTATGATTTTGGAAACACAGACGCAGGCAGTGAATTGCACTCTTTTACTGTGCGCATTATGAAGGACGTTTGGAAGCGCTTAGTGCAAACTGATGGAATGGCAACTAGGTGAGGATGGTAACTTGCAGTGCGTCTAGATTTACGATGGTAGAAGGAAACCGCTGGGATGAGGTCGTGGAGTGTTCACTCCACCTATTACGCGGTCTTCTACGGCAGCAACCTTACGGCGATGAGCCAAGCTGTTGCACCAATGTTCGCAAATTTCCAAGCACTTTTGGTAAAGCGCCACACAACTAAATAAAACAGAAAAAGAATTTTGCTAAACCACCTCCAATAAATAATTTAGTTCAGTTAAAACTTCTAATAAGGTCTTTTTACAGCAAATACAGAAACGAAAAAAAATGCTTAAGTATTGTTAAACATGAATATACAGTTAACATAAATTACTTATCATCAACTTTAAAAACATAGAAAATATTTCGCATTAAACCATGATTATACGATAAAAGTATGAATTTTTTTATGCTAAAGCGCCTAAAAAGTGCTTAGATTGAAACCCAGACCAATCAACACATAAACATAAATCCAGTTCAGTAATATGTCTGTAGTATTTGCAAGTAAACAAGTAATTCGTTTGGTAGACATTTATTGACTGAAATCCTGCGGTCGGTGGACAGTATTTATATTGGACAAAACAACTTAAGAATACCCTACATTACACCTCCACCCTTATTAACTAACTTAAAATTAACACTATACATAGGTACTTATATTCTATTTACAAAACTTAAAACTACTACTTAACCTAAACTAATTTAAGGCTGACCATATCTTTTCGGAGGTCTCCTATTCCTAACTAGGCGAGTTTCACCGGTGGTCGAGGACCCATCAACCAGTCCTTCAGACGGATCCGGCGTTATCAACCCCGGTTCCGACTGTGCCTCATCCCTACCGCATCCCGAACCTTCCACACCTCCCCCTGAGCACACCTCGGAGCGTATTTTTGTAACTGGTAGTGTAGGGAATACCAATGCATTACCTAAATGCCGGTTTAAGCTTTTGGGCGCAACGTTTGTGCTGACTTTTACGTTATCAGTAAGTTGTGATTGATTTGCCTTACATTTTAACTTTAACTGATCAATATGCCTATGTATCTCTGTGCCATCTAATAATTTTATTTGATAATCTGTAGTACCTAACCGCTCAATCACCGTACCACTTACCCACTTCTTTAATCCTTGGTACACCCGGCACCAAACCTCGTCCCCCGCACCGAGAGCGCGGTGCGTCCCGCCTGCCGCGTTCTTCTGCTGGTGCTGCGCGTCGGCCACCTGCTTCTCGCGCGACGGTTTCAGCCGGTCTAACCGAGTTCTTAACGTCCTACCTTGTAATATTTGTGACGGACTTTCTTTTGTGGTACTATGTTCAGTAGTCCTGTACACTAGTAAATACCGCTGAAGGGCAAGTTCTACATCTATATTTTGGATAATAGCTTTTTTTATAACTCTTTTGCACTGCCTGACCGCATTCTCCGCCAAACCATTGGAAGCTGGGTGATATGGTGCGGAAAAAACATGTTCTACTCCGTTATATTTTAAAAATGAATTAAATTCTTCACTACTAAAGGGAGGCCCGTTATCGGAGACTAATTGTTTTGGTATACCAAAACGAGACCAGATTTCCCTAATTTTATCTATTATTGCTTTAGCTGTAGTTGAAGTGACCCGACATGCTTCAATCCATTTTGAGGTGGCATCGACCATTATTAAGTACTTGTGTCCGTGTATTGGCCCTAAAAAATCCACGTGTAACCTAGTCCATGGACGAGACGGCCAGTTCCACGGCTGCGGTGCGTGGTGCACGGGTGCTTCGGCCATTTCAGCGCAGATAGTGCAGTTTCGACATTGGTTTTCTAACATTTCATCAATCCCCGGCCACCACACATAACTCCTAGCTATGCATTTTGTCTTAATTATTCCCATATGAGTATCATGTAGCTCCATTAATACCCTATCTTGACAAGATCGGGGCACTATTAACCTATGACCCCACATAAGACAACCTAACTCGGTATATATTTCCCTACGCCTGTTGAAATAAGGTCTAAGTTCGTTTATTTCTACTTCCCTAGGCCAACCATCCCTAACATAGCTCAATATACGCGTTAACATTGGGTCTCTTTTTGTCTCCTTTCTAATATCGTCATGATTAAGTAACAAAGCATCCGAGGCAAAGTGAAGGTACGTTTGCTCCGGGACTTCATCCATACCTGTTTCGCTTATTGATTTATAACCTTCTACAAGTCGCGATAAAGAGTCCGCTGTGTTTGAATTCGTATTCACATATTCAATTTTAAAATCATAAGCCGATAATATTAACGCCCATCTCTGTAACCTGCTAGCTGTCATGCTTGGAATTCCTAATTCCGATCCAAATATACTAACTAGGGGTTTATGATCTGTTTTTAAAACAAATGGTCTGCCATATAAATATTGATGAAATTTCTTTACTGCGAATACTATAGCTAAAGCCTCTTTATGTATTTGACTATAATGATATTCCGCGGAGGTGAGCGTCCTTGACGCATACGCTATGGGATACTCGTGGCCGTCGGTCGCTCGCTGCGCCAGCACCGCGGCGATGCCCCGCGAGCTCGCATCACACGTCACTATCACGGGCCGTGATTCGTCATAGTGTGATAATATTTCGGAACTAATTAATAACTTTTTTGTTTTATTAAATGCCTGAGCATGTGTATTGCTCCAGACCCAATGTTTACCTTTTTTCAGTAATTCATAAAATGGTGATAAATAGTAACTTAAATTTTTAATAAATTTTCCGTAAAAATTTACCATACCTAAAAATGATTTCAGTTCGGAAACGTTCGTCGGAGAAGAGAGTTTAATTATGGGTTTAATTTTTTCTGGATCCACTTTTACGCCCTGTCTAGTAATTATAAATCCTAGATATTTTGCTTCTTTACTCATAAAATCACATTTTGCTTTTTTTATTTTTAAACCATTTTCTTGTAATACTTTAAGAACCTTATTTATTGTGTCTATATGTACCTCAATCGTATTACCCGTGATCAATATATCATCTAAAAATATTGTCACATTTGGTATTTTATCAAACATCTGTGTCATTATTCTTTGGAAAATTCCTGGACTTGACGCGAGTCCATACACTAATCTATTGTACCTAAAAAGACCCTTATGTGTATTAATAACTGTAATATCCTTGGATTCATCTAATAATATCTGATTGTAAGCCTGGGATAAATCTAATTTTGTGAAATACCTACTACCACTTAACTTAGTAAATAAGTCGTCTATCTTAGGCACAGGATACTTGTCGACCCTTAACATACGGTTTACTGTAACCTTATAGTCAGCACATAAGCGTAAAGCGCCATCCCGCTTGTGTACAATTACCAGTGGTGTGGCCCAGTCGGAGGTGTCAACAGGCTCGATGATGCCGGCGCGCAGCATGGCCTCGAGCTCGGCGTCAACACGCGCGCGCAGCGCGTACGGCAGCGGCCGCGCGCGGCAAAACACCGGCACGGCTCCCTCACGTAAATGTAGGGTGGCCCGACCGCCCGTGAAACATCCCAGTCCGCCATCAAATACCTCATGGTATCTAGAATAGATATTACATAAAATATTATTTTTTTGTTCAACGGTTAAATCTTCCTCTGTTAAACTCGCACTATTTATTTTTATAGGGGGTATACTAATATTTAACTCTGATAACCATTGCCTACCCAAAAGTGTAGTACTTCCAGTTTTAAATACATATAAATCTAAAATCTTTTCCTGATTTTTATAGGTAACAGTTACTTCTAGGTACCCCCTAGGTTGAACTTTGGTTCCATTATAGAATTTTACTGATAATTTACACGGTAATAACGGTATATCCGAAAAATATTCTTCATAAGTATTACTCGAAATACAAGATAGGGGAGAACCGGTATCAATTTCCATTGTTAACAATACATTATTTACTAAAATGTTCATGCTCACCGGCCTATATTGGCTTAGCGACATTTGATAGATAGGTTCCTCGTCTTCCACAAAATCTTCCGCGTCCTCATCCGACTGCGTCTCGAACGTGTGCATAGCTGGCCGCCCTCCTGCACCCGGCCGCGACTTCCCGGTACCCCGGCTGGCTGTGCGCGGCCCGCCCGCGCCGCCGCCCCGACCTTTCATGCCTGCTCCGCCGCCACGGCTCCGTAATTGGCCGTAGTCCCGATGATCCCAGTTACCGCGTGCCCCATTCTCCTGGCACATCCGGCGCAAATGCCCAATTTCCTTACATTTGCTGCACTGATATTTTGAAAACCTGCATTCCATTTTCGTGTGTCTGTAATCCCCGCATGCAGCGCATCCTCCCACTTGCATGCGATGTACGTCTCCCGCTTGATCAAATGCAGCCGAACTCCGCCGCGACACCGTGTTAGTGCTCGAACCTTCGATTCCCGCCGCGAAGGTGTCCCCGCCGACCCCGGCCTGGCCGCTGACGTGGCACCGCCCGCGCCCGTCTACCGCGGCCGCATCCCGCTCGGCCGCCTCCAATGCGCTCGCCACCGATACCGCATTCACGAATTTAATGTTCCCTTCCGCAAACAACCGTTGTCTAATAAGGTCACTCATAATACCGCACACAAATTGGTCTCTCAAGTTATCGTCTAAACTTGTGCCGAATTCACAATACCGCGTAATTTTCTTCAATTCTGCCACATAATCGGAAATGTTTTCACCGGCTTGTTGTCTTCTTTGTCGAAATTTATAACGTTCTGCCAAAATCGACGGATTCGGTTGCACATGTTCTCGCATGACCTTCACGACCTCAGTAAAGGTCATGTCCGCCGGCTTCCTCGGACTACACAAGTTCGTTAGTAATTCGTATGCCGCTTCACCCATGAATGATATTAGCGTCGGTAACTTCAGGTCATCCTTCACTGCATTTACCAAAAAATACATTTCCAGTCTATCACAGTATGACTGCCAACTTCCAGTCCTCAAGTCGAATTCGCCAAATTTCGCCATCCTCGTCGCCAATGTAGTATTTGCAAGTAAACAAGTAATTCGTTTGGTAGACATTTATTGACTGAAATCCTGCGGTCGGTGGACAGTATTTATATTGGACAAAACAACTTAAGAATACCCTACATTACAATGTCATAATTCATTTTCGACTAAATGGCAGTTTAGCCATTTGGCCACTAACGATCTGTAGGATATTTTTGTGCACAATTTAATAAGGAGTAGACTTGCATGATTAAAAAGCATTATACGTGTTTATCTATATTTTACATAGTACCTGTTTGCCAAATTTCATCCAAGTCCGTTCAGAAATGTTTACTTGATAGAGTAACAAACATAATTTCATCCATGCAAGTAAGATATCTTTAACACTACCTTACATCCTCACGCTCTACTTGATCACCGAATGCTACCATCATCCACAAACCTTTGAAGAAACTTTCTTTCGACCAAAAAATAAAATAAAATAACATCCCAAGATGCAACCACATCTATAAATCAAAAGTTAAACTTGTACACAAGGGGCTTTTGTTTTTTATTTCAGTGTTGTGAAACTGAACGGGGAACAGTTATTAAGTTGTTGTACAGCGAACAGACACGTCACTGCCCATGGGTATCGTTATGCTGTAGTTTACGAACTAGGGGCATAGGGAGTGATATATCATGGTGGATCGGAACAGCTTTCAACGTGTTTTCGATTTTGCAAACAAAATACTTAAAAAATAAACCTTTTAACAAAAATATTAAACCAACTTACAAACCAAAACACTACAAAGCGAAAAATTACTTTGATTTCGAAAGTCTGTGTCTTTGGTTCCTATTGTTTTGTTTTAGAAGCCGATTATATTTTAAAAATTTAAAAGCTGGTTCTTCTCATGTGGTCCCATTTAAGTAACTTAAAATTTTTAAAAAATTCTGAGGAAAAACACTAAAATAAACTCCTCCTTTTTGAAGTCGGTTAAAAAAAAGGTTTACGCACGTTATCTTTGGGTGAATGCAACAGCACTTTTGACCGTTGACTGTACGTAGTTCTAAATTGTGATCATTTCAGCATTCAGAACGTATTACAGTTTTCGTGATAACTTGCTTTTGCAAGAAATTTCGTCGGAGTGAAAGTAATCATTAGGTTTATAAAGTCTTGCAAGGTGGCAAACATTGATATTCGTGATATTAAACAAGGTTTCCTTAAGAACACTTTTTTAAATAGTAGAAAATCATATTCTTCAGCTTAACTTAATCTCGAATCATCAAATTCTTTATCTTCTTCGTCCTGCCTATATCCCACGTTACTTGGGGTCGGCGCAACACTTTATCTTCTTTCATACCGTCGTGTCCCCCGTCACGCTATCACTCACGCCCTTTTCTTTCATGTCACTCCTCATACAGTCCACCTATCTTTTCTTTGGCCTTGCCCCCCATCCCCCCCTCCATCCATCCCACCTTATAACTCTTTTAGTACCATGCGTTTCATCCCTCCTCATCAAATCACCATACCAGGACAAACGGTTTCTTTTCAACTTTTCTATCAATGGCGCCAATTTCAAACATCCTCTAATAAACTCATTTCGCACTCTATCCATTTTCGTCACTCCGCACATACATCTCAACATTCTCAACTCTGCTACATGCAATCTCTTTTCATCCATCTTTTTCTGATCCATACAGTACGACGAATAAAATTCTTTATATATTTTTATTGATCGAGGACTTTTTCCATTGTCGTAGCAACTGAATCGAGTGAAGATCATTCAAACTGACTCGCCCCAATGATAAGATTTTGCCGATAAGAACAACAAGTTTATTATTTCATGGAAAACAAAATGTCTTAATTTTATATAGAAATGAAGACAAAATAATTTTTACTGATTTATGTATTACTAAAAATTATGTTTGAATAGGTTCGGGAAACGAGTTCCTAGAAATACTTGCGGGAGGATTTTCCCTTTCTGTGGGCGAGAAACCTAATCAGCAAAAACGCCTGAATTTGGATGAAATTATGCATATTAATAAATTGCAACCAGAATAAATATTTAGGGTTCATCCCGGTATAGTGATCTCTTGATGTTACAAAACACTTTAGAAACTTGTTGGATAATAATAATAACAAAATGCCTACTGCTTTGAAAATATGTTATCAAACTAAATATAAAGCTAAACTTAAACACGAAAACAAACAACAAGGATGTTTAAATCCCCAACCCTAACTTGAAACAGATTAGTTTGCGAAACTAAAACTAGTTATTTACACCGTTAGTATGTCTAAATGTCTATTTAATAGTGTCTACACTATTTATTACGGGATCTTAGTTTAATGGCGAATTCATGACGGTAGCAAATCACCTGCCTGTTTGAGGGATAATAATTTTGTGTTGTGTTTTAACTAACTTCGCTGGTTTGCTTGTGTACCTGGTAAAGGATGGTTTTGTTTTACACAGCGGTCGTAAGCGTTAACATTGGAAATATTAGGGTACCTTAGTTTTTGTAGTTCTGTTTTTGTTTACAATATTTGGCAATTTTCACATCTGTAATAAAATTTTGCCACTATACTTTCTGATTATATGGAAAAAAAACCGTTAAACAACCCGCAAAAGTTATCTTGAGACTTTTCTATCGGATGACGTAAGCGCGCGGTATTAATTGCAAAAAATATAATTTGTCGAAAAATAATGTATTTGTTTGTCGCAAGTCGATTGTGAGATTGCTAACGGTTGTAACACTTCGATGGCTAGAGCATTAAGAAGCGCGGGGGTCGAAAAGGGAGCGCGCATTTCTCTCGAGTCTCAAGTTAACTCTTGCGCATTGTAAGATTATCAAATACACGTTTCATTTTTCTTGAAAAACTCCCACCCTCTTACTAATAAACACGGAATGAAGTTATACCCGTTTGATTTTTTTCGACAGTAAAAGGCACTACTTATAAGTTTTCAACAGTAAAAGTTACAAGCTAAGTAAGAGGAAATAATAATATTCAACCATAAAATTTTTGAAAGAGTTCAAATATGTTTTCACAGGTGTAATTTGAAGAATTAAGAGATGAAATATTAAAATGATATATTCATGATGATATTCCGAACAAATTGTATGAACTGATGTAGCATCAGAAACGATTAATGCCAATGTCTGTTAAGACTGCCAATGTCTGTTAAGACTGCCAATGTCTGTTAAGACTACCAATGTCTGTTAAGACTACCAATATCTGTTAAGACTACCAATGTCTGTTAAGACTACCAATATCTGTTAAGACTACCAATGTCTGTTAAGACTGCCGATGTCTTAACACACATTGGTTTCAGTCGAGTCCATAGCATGTCTGTCTCCGGTTTTATACATATTTACGTCCAATAATTGTAAGTGTATACTGAATGAATGAATATTGTTTAATTTTAATATGACGCTGTCAGTCCTACACGGCGAGTATATATTTCACATTGGTATTGTCACCTCTAGCGAGTCTGTCTTTGCAGCGTCTTTGTTGCGTTACTGCATGTTCGTCAAAAATGTGTTGTGACTTAGGGAAATGATTGCAAACATTATCGTTAGTGTCTGTGCCAGAATTTATACGCAAAGGACACGAGGTTTCGAGGAGCTAATTTGTGCGTCAATTCTGGCAGAAAAAAAATCTTTTTCATACTTTATTTTTCTTTTGAGAGGTAGGAACTCGTGGCTAAATAATAACAGCCGCACGGGTCGATCTTTAGGTTAAGGTGGTACTCAGCTGAATCTGGTTAGACTGGAACACGACCCCAAAATAGTTGAGAAAATGCTAGGCAGAGGATATTTATTTCTTTCTTGTATTTATTTTCCTTTATAATGTACACAATTAAATATTCTAAAGCATAAGACTAATAACATAACAAACCTAATGCAAAGGGGACAGGAAAAAGAGCTCATTACGCATCGAAAAATTGGTCGATGTCAATGGAAGCATGCCCAGAACGCTGCGTTGCCACGTTGAATAGCAATGCTGCCGGCGTTCTTTTGTTTTTTCAACGTCAAGTTCAAGTCAAAGTCACATTTTTAAGAGTGGAGTCAATACGTGCCATTTCGGCGGCGGATGTGAAGCCCACACTTTGTCACGGCTTTAAGTATCTTTTGATCTGGCATTGATCTTTCGGTCTGGGATGTCTGGGGCTTTTGGATTAAGTAGTCGCATACATTGCGTAAACATCACGTAAATTTTATAGACCCATGTCACACTAGCTAGCTTAGTATACGTTTGACAAGTGGCCAAGCAAATTTCAGTTACCAAGAATAAAAGAATTATCCAATCGCAATTCTTGATTTTCTAAGCCACCGTCGATATAATGAACCTCTCTTGAGGGTACGGTAAGAGGTATTGAGAATCGAGGACCTATTGTTGCAAATAAAACTCTTAGCAAAAATAATTTTTTACTAAGAGTCTTGATGTAAATCACTTATCTTAACATCACCGGTACTCCCGAAGGATAAGGCTAGAGGCATACTTTAGGGCCTATGTACACCCACATTATGCATTGTGAAAAAATGTATGGTGGGGTTATTTTTTATTGATTAACAATAAAAAATGTATGTTTGTATTTACATAAAATATTTTAACATCATTGTAGACAGCATTCGTGACCCGCCTTGTTAATCCTGTGATCCTGTCTTGAGTCATGACGTGTATTGACATAACACAAAGTTTTCTGTCTGCACTAAACGAAACTGTTTGTCTCTAGCTGACGTCTTGTGCGGCAAACAAACCTGGCCCTTATTTTTGATCGACGCGTCTTTCACCCCACGTCGACGTGCGTCGTGCCACTCAGTAATTTCTATATATATTTCGTGCGTGCTGATGTTACCAATCGATAAATGTTCCAAACATTTACGAAACGCTTCATATCAAAACAGAACAACTTTTTTGCTATTGGCGCATATCAATTTGTGATTACGTTGTACAAAAAGAATGTAGATTATTCTGTTGGATATTATTGTTGTGCATCGCAATTGTGAAAAACAAAGAACTTTGATCATGTATAAAATTACTTTGCAGAAAATTCTTCTGTGTTTAATTCTTCGGCTATTGCAGTCTGGTCACGAGACAGGATGCGGGACTCCGAGAGGTTGTGACGCGGTTTGGGAGACGTCTTTATGCTGATTTAATTGATTGATGAATATACAATTTCCGCTTTCATTTTTGCTACCAGAAGTCCAATTTAGGCCTTTACACACCATCCTTCAAAAACCGCGACGTACCTACATGACAAAACAAATGTCCAAACATTATGTATCCCAACCCTTATGATTGACTGCCGAATTACGAGGGTGGACTGACAAATCGATCATTCAACAGAAATTCGTTCTGGAACATTTATTTACTTTCGTTTCGCTGCCGTAAATAGAAGATAGTCTGAAAATGATAAGTTATAAATTTTTCATACAAACATTTTTTTCAGTTCCTTTGAATCTATCATAATGTGCCTACAGGTTAAACTTGTCTGATTTTCGTCTGCTAATACTTTTATTTTCTTATTTGTCAAGTGTTAAGGACATGTTATCAAAAAAAAGACCAATAATTTTATCTCACCAATTTTTTTTCACTTTAACTTTGTTTTACAACTAGGTTCCTTTTTTAAGTAATTACTGCGTTTACTTAGTAGAAAAGTGGCATTTTTAGTTTACCATGGTCTGTGCCAAATTTTGCATACGAAAAATTATTGAAGAGCAATAGAATGACAAAAATACGGTCACGTTTTTCTGACAAACTTTCGGCCAGCTGCAGTGGATATAATAGGATAATTATGTAAGTCTCATAAACGTTGTAACGGATTTTCCAAAGATATTTGGATTTCATTTAAAGAAACACGACCCGTGTAAATTAAATTCTTAAATTATTTTCTTGATAACATTCGGATAAATAATTAATTCCAATGATAACTAAGTCCGTGCCCTCACAGACCCATACGTTGGGTGATACCCAAATATATTAAAATTTGTAGAAGCCTTTGACCTTGACTATTATATTAACTAGCTTGCACTTGGCACAGGATTTTTATAAAATCTATAAAATCTTTTATGATTCTAGCAAACAGATTTAGTGAGCCATTCTGATGGAAAAAATATGTTTTTCTGTAAAAAGCTTTACGCAGTATCTGTGCTCTTAGTTTCATGAGCGCCCGTTCATATAATATTAAAATTATATTACGTACGCTGAATACGGACCTACATATTTAATCAAATCTTTGAACACAATTTTCTAATATTCATAATTGATTTACTGCAAAAGAATGTACAAAGTAAACGCTACTAATCCAGCATAATGAACAAAGCCTTTTGTAACTACTGTTAAAAAATTCTCAATGAAAATGAGTCATTGTTGCAAAATGAAACGAAAAAATCCAATTCTCGGGGCTCTTCGGAAAATACGGGCGATGTAGCATGTAAATAAGTCTTTACGAATTAGGGAAGACATCTTTCATCTCTGTTCGGAACGATTAGATATTCATAAGATCGCTCGCTCGTCTCTTGTTTCTCCGCCTCCAAAACATTTTTTACCCATGATTTATTTTTGTGTGTAAACAAAAAAGTTTTACTGCTCAGAAGTAATATGAATCTATAATGGCCAGCTACCAAGGTTTTCTTTTAAAAAATTACTTTGTATGTTTTAGGATTATGGAAACTTTAACAGGAAAAGTTGATAATCATCTTACAGGGTCGTGTTATAATGTTTCCCTGAAGTTTTTAAAGTTATCGATCAACGATGTTTTTGTAAAAATATTTAGTTTGAATAAAGAATATGTTTTATACTATTCCGCCTCTAAAAAGCTTATTCAATTACACTTTTAATCATTATTTTGGTGTTTAAATTTAGAAAACACTAATATATTCAACCTCCATCAATGCTATTTATCCTGCTTACGCAAAAAATACTCGATACAAACTTCTTTTGCAAAGGATTCTCTATATATATATTAAATTGTTGTATTTATATTTCTTTACTCTATTTTTTTTTCATTAAGTTGCACCTGTATTTGTGCATAAAGTTTAATAAATAAATAAATAAATTCTCGACATACAAACTCCTTGTGCTTTTCGCTTAAATCTTTCTTTTTCTAGTAGTCATGGTATAAACCTGTATAAACATTGAATAAAACGGATTTATATCGAGGGCCATGAATCAATCGCGTCTCCCATGATTCTAACACTTGAATCTCATGAACCATGAATCATCAAGAATCACTCCCTACGGTCGTGATTCAGTCGTTAGAATCCTTCACTTGCTCGTGATTCATCTATGGCCCTCACTGTAAATCCATCCTGTATACACTCATTGCATAATATACTATTACCCCATCAAGGTAAAACAAATCATCACGCCTGGATTTCCCGAAGGATTGGGCAGAGGAGTACCCACTTTTAACCAATTATGTTTACTTCGCTAATCCAGTGTGTATTCTCATATCACTAGTTCTGACACCAGCTATGGTTGCCGACTCAAAGAGGAAGTTATAATTCGAATAATTTATATGTCCAAAAATTATTTCAGCGATGTTTATCCCAACCACAGTTGCCCTTAGAACATTCTATTAGTGATACTGATTTTAGAAATGCCAAAATGTTTGGGATTGAAATCTGATAATTCAGTAGCGCATGCCAATCTCATAGGACTATTAATTCATGCATGAATATTTCAGTTAGTAGGTTTTCTTTTGTTTATTTTGTATGACGTAATCATTGTCTTTAATTTCTACCGCTGAACTCACTAGAAGTCTTATTTAGTTCTTTTTGAAAACATCGACAATCGGACTTAACTTTTCGGCAGTTACATCCTCAGAGTATTTCCATTTATGACAGCAGCAGCTAGCATCTCTATTTGTAATGCGAATTATGCAAATATTACATACTGCATAATTAATGCAGTATATAATATAAGATTTGACACTCGTCAAGTTCTATCAAACATAATCTTTCTTTTGCCCTTATCCTATTTTTTTCGGGGTCGGTGCAGCAGCATGAAGACGTACTCCCGTACTATGAGCCATTATCTCTCAATCAATTTAAGGTATATCATTATCTTTCGTACAGACAATGGATTGTTTCTTTAGTGATCCCCTATTCTTACGTTATATCATAAAAATTATACTCCATTTGAAATAATATTTAAAATTTGACAACCCTTTTTACAATCCGTTCAACTGATTTTGGGTTCTATTTCGTAAACATAAGGATTACTTAAATAACAAACATAAACCTGTTACTGTTTAATAAAGCTATCATTTGTCATATCACTAACGCAATATAAATCAAAATTGGTTGAACGGGCAGCAAAAAGCGATACTTTAAATGTCTAATGTTATTTTAAATGGTGTATATTGGTAAAATTTTCTGTTCTGGTAGACAAAAGGCAACTATTTTTTTAAAACTTTATTGTTTCTTTATAATGTTTATTACACATGTAATTATATTATGCGGAGCACCGCACCGTCAGGTATCATAATACATAGGTACAACAAGTTTTATTTAATACTATTGTTACTTGTATACAATAATAAACTTTTGACATAATAATAACTGGTTATAATTATCGAGATCTGTCAATATCCTAATTCAAGAAAAAACACTTTCAATGACTTTTTTTTTTGTTACTTTACATCGAGATTCAGCGGAGTTAAATCTGGACAGCTTTTATGTACAAGTGTGGAAATTAAAAATACTTTAACGACAGTATCTGTCAAGAAAGCACTTCGATATTTCATAATAAGTAATGATTCTTAAAAAATAAGGGGACGGGGGTCAAGACTACTTAGGTTTTTATACAATTTCCATAAAAGAAAATAAGTAACACTTTAAATAATTAATAGGCAAAGAAACTTTCACAAGTAGAAGAATTTTACGTATTTTATTTCGTTATTATTTATAGAAATATATCGGTCACGGGAAGAATATTAAAGTACACAAACAATTTTCGATTTCAAATCAGAATTGTTTTCTAACTATGTATAATATTTTCTCATAGTTTACGCTTACATCTATCTACTCTATTATTTTATAGTGTATTTATTATACAGTATCTTACCTTTTTCAAATGGGTCTTATTATAAGTGTGGTGAAATCCAAAATCACTTCAGTAAGTTTATTTCGATATGCAATTTTGTAGTCCTATTCATTATTTTGATGTATATCAGTTTCATAGGTATATATTATCCAAACAATTTCATTTGAGTAGTAGTTAAATAATTTCATTGTGCAGTTGGTGACTTACATTAGTTAAAATTGTATTACTACTTTACTAAGACCCCTTTGCAAAAGTTCTCTTATAAATACTATTTACAACATCGTTTAGATTCACAAAATTTACTAAAAACTTACTTACAATTTACATCACTTAATACAGATATTATTAAAGGCTAGATAAGAGTGATTCGTATAACCTCAACTATTTACATTTTCATTTCTAAACATTTTGTGTTTTTAAACGTAGTATTGTCAGCTGTTTATACATTCGTGTGTCCACTATCTTTATGTTCTTTCAATGGAATAATATTTTCATCATCATTTTCTAATACACATCTATCATAAACAAGAATATTACGTTTGAATCTTATTTGCCAATTAAACTAATACAAATTATTCATTATTTTCCTGATACAATCAACATTTTACCTGGAAGTATAACCATAGAGTGACAAGGGTTCTTTATATGTTGGAAATCAAATCTAATTAACATTACATAAATTAATACGTTTAACACGCTTTATATTACACTATATACAACACTATACGGAACAAGCTTTTTCTACTTGCTCTTGGATTTACTTTATATTGTACATAACACAACCCACACTATAAAATAGCAAATGTTTCAGTCGGGTGTATTGACAATGTGGTCACATTTATTATCTTCGTTATGTCTTCATTGTCAATATAGACGACTGATGTTGATAAAATTTTTGTATTTACATTTAGTTAAAGATCCGTATATGTCAAGACAGTGTTAGGAAGAGGCAAGCAGCCAACACCAGGCAGTGCGTGGGCGACGTCGGTGCGAAAGCCTGTCCCCCTCGTTGCATGGCCGCAGGATACTCACCTGATAAAGGAAAAATCGAATTTGCTTCTTTGGCAAAAATTAAAACTGTTCTCAACAATATTGGTAGCAACAAAACAAATATAGAAGAGAATCAGGTTATACTTAAGGAAATATCAGGGACAGAAGGGTTTGTTGCCAGTTAGAAAGAAAAGAACTAATCGAAATTGAGGGTAATTTTACTTTTAATATGATTACTCATTACACTAATGCTTTAGTCATTTGCTTAGCAATTAATAACATGACTTTCAAAGAGAAATCTGATTCATAGAGTAAGTCAGAAATAACAAAAAAAAAACTTAGTGTTCCAAATAATAAACGAGGATTTAAAGCACTAATCGTAGATTAAGATAGATAACAATAGACAAAACAGAATTTAAGGGATAACGAATAGCGCAATAAATCCAGTCATTGTTATAATGGAGACGAGGTTATGAAACTAGTATATTAATTTTTGAGAAAGACTATATGAATCATAATTTAGGGAGAGAATAAAAAATTTAGTACCGAAAAAAATATTCGTGTGAAAACTGGAATCCCAAACTAATTTCAATTATTGCTGATTAATAGGTCGAAACAAATACCGATAATGGGTATTTAAAATCGAGAACCACAATAAAAGAAAATCTAATTACTTAAGAGTGAATAACATTCACGTGTCCTCGTGCTAGTTCTTTCTCAACATCAACTAGTGATAAATGTATGTAACATGAAACACCTTATTACATCACAGTTCTACCCACTGTTCCTAACCACGAACCTAACATTAACAAGAAAAATAAAATTTCGTTGATTCATTGCTTTAATGATAATAGTCTTTAGCCTTAATTTTTTATTCGTAGCGAGGTTTTAAAAATGTATTTTATTTCCTTTATCTTACGGAGCTCGTTTATCAAGTAGATTGGGATGCTCTTTACGAATCGCCGTCAAGATTTGGGATTATATAAATTTATTATTTGAATTAAGCAGATTTTTGATAAGAGAATCATTAATAGCAATATCTTGTGAAGTATGTTTTCGTAAAATGTCAATGTAATTAGGCTTGACACTAATGGAGATGTTAAATATTCTGTTTTCTGCTTTGATAAAAGCTTCTTCAGATTTTTATTTAGACAGGAATTAAAATAAAATTTATGAAGTGAACATTTTAATTATTAAGTCACTCTCAAGCTTTGAACCTAATTATCATGAGACTTGTTTTCCATATTCAAATCTATAAAATTCTATATTGAAATAATAAAAAGTAAGAAACCAAAAACATAAGCCACCAATCTAACGTTCAACTCACCATTGAGCACATGGACCACAATGCTCTTCGACTGCGCGTTGCTCGGGTTACACTGATACGTCCCGGAGTCTGAAGGTCTGGCCTGCTGGATTAACAGGAACGAGGTCGTCGTCTCCCCCTTCTCCGTAACCACCGATACGCCCCCTCGCGGGGAGTCGTAGCTTATTATCTGTACACATTTTATTCACTCCATGTTTTATGGTAATAGGATTGATGCTATTTTCTAGATTGGATACATTTTCCTGTTTTTCATGTTATAAAACTGTTGGATTGGATATATTATTATGGTAATTCAGATTATGTTGTCTGACAAATAGCATTATATCTGGTTTGTTTTGGTTTTGAGTCTTGTGTTCGAGTTGTTGGGTTATAAATACCTTGTAACAGCGTTGAATTGTGGATTGTTACAATTATAGTTTATTTTTTCAACGAACTTAAATTGATTTGCAAAAGATTCTATTTGATATAGTACTAGTATTTCATTGAGTATGTCTAGACTTATATTATCAATTTTGTTGTTCTTACCGCATTATTGTGATTCCAAAATATGTAAGCAGGTGGTTCTGGCGAGTATAGAACCACGCATGTGAGGTTAATGGTGCTGCCTCGGTCAATGTAGAGGTCTGGCCCACCAATGATCTCTGTTGTTGGTTCTGTAACAAAAAAATGGACATAAATGGTACGTTATTATCTTTAAAAGGTATATCAGTTTATCTTTTCTTTGGGGCTAGGCTCTTAATTTTTTGAATATGTGCAGTCGGTAATAGTTGTTACCTGACCCACCCTTAAAACGAACGAATTTGAACCCTTCGCCTGTAAAATTAAGGATGCAATGCAGGAGTGCGGAGTGAGAGAACCACTGAACCCATGGTGCCGTGATTACCTCACCGCGCGCTCCTATCGTGTGAAGGTGGCGGACGTGCATAGTGACAGAATTGAGGTGCGAAGTGGGGTGGCGCAGGGCTCAGGATATGGATCAATTTATTATCTTATGCATGTTAACAGCATGTGCCGAGTGCTAAAGCATTGTTCAGCGTATATGTTTCCAGGTGACTTGTGCATACTTCACTCCGGAACTAACATAGACGATACCTACAAGCTAGTACAACAAGATATAGACGCTGTTGTAAAATGATCGCACGACAGTGGCATCATATTAAATGCTGATAAAACTTAATTATTGTTAATTCGTTTGCCATATATACGGCCTCATTGTGCGACTCCACCTTTATTTATCCACGATTGTATATGCCAACATAATAACTTACTAGACTGTAAATGTAATTCTATTGAAAGAGATGACTATGTAACCTACCTTGGTATGAAAATATATGACAACTTTTCTTGGTCGCAACACATAGACTATATTTGTAGTAAATTAAGACTATACGTGTAGACATTACTTAGAAATGTGTCGTTAAATAATAATTAGCTTTAAGTACGAAATTTAAGAATGAGTGAGTGTATAGAGACTCACCAACCCCACGGTCAAACTATATTTTTTGGGACTTAGTTTATAAGTTACTTACCATTATGTGAATATAAATAAATAAATTATAATACAGATATGCAAAAATGATGATTAAAACGTTAGCGTTAGTATATTTATATTTGTTATGCGATTTTGATTTTTATGCTGTGAGACTAAAAGTTTAACAGAGTATTGTAATTTCGTAGTTAGTGTCATTGCTACTAATAGCTTATTTTTACTATTATATTAAAGTAGATCTGGTTTCGTGATTTGTGTATAAGGCTGAGGCGAACAAGATGCGAGTTCAAATCCTGCGTCGAGAATATTATTTATCTATTACCGACTGTACATATTAAAATGTATAAAGAACGAAATAATTTATTTGGCAAAAGATTTTGAAACTTGTTATCAAAAAAACATGACTATTTTTTAAACAATAGGTTCATTACCATCAATGAAAAACTGTCCCAAAAATAAAATATTCATATTCAAAACACCATACTTTCATCCCTAAAGTGCAAAAATATCAAATATAACATTTTCTTAGTAACAAAAAGGTCGTCAGTGTTTTGTTTTTCTTATAGCCATAAGTTGCGTGCGTGCCCATAATACGTCGCACTTAATTAACCAACTTGGCCAAACACGACTAACATAAACATTTTGTATTAAGTTCACCAACTTTCTGACGCAAACGCTTGCTCATACAAACAGCTCTACGATAAACGACAAATTAAAAGTTGATACCGTTATTTGCTTAGGTACAGGACTGGTATTTGAAGCAATTACCAACCCTTGGTACCCTCAATGGTGCTTGGAAGTTAATGACGTAAAAGTTCACCTAAACATTGCCCATCTTTATCTTTTTGAAGCTTATTTCAAACCATCTTTGCTACAATTTGACCTTTCATTGGCCTTGCCTCTAAGTGGTCTCGTGTAGATACTTGTTCTGAGAGTTCTAAATAATGTATACTCTTTTATTTTGCTTTCATGTAGGTCTACTTTTGTGAAGTAATAATCGTTTGTGCTCTAAGTTTGATAGACCTTTAGATGACCTTTATTTTTTAAGGCGTGTTCTTCCACTTTCAAAATAATATTACAACTTCTTAGCCTCAGCACACGTATAACTAGCACGTGTAGCAAGAAATTTTCATGAACAAAATATACTGTAAACTCATTATAATTCACTGAAATTTAAATTACCATACCCACAGATAATAACACTGTTTCTTCAATAAATATTCCGTCGGTCAACAAAATTTCGGGCTTGTTACTGCCGTGTTTATTGACGTAACAATAGTTTACAATAATTAAATACGGGTAGTCAACACTGTAGTCATGACTTAACCTATTACGTACAAATTACAAGGGGCAAGTTCAAAGGTTTGTTCCGTAGAACATATTATCAAAACTGAACTAATTAGAACATTTACGAGCACAATATAAACTGAACTCCTGTTTCGAAAATTACAAACGCACAATTTATCGACATTTTACATTCGGAATCCAAATTCGAAATTAATTTTGAGGCTTAGGAAGTTGTATTAATTGAAAAAGTTCACTGATACCGACTTTCCGATCGCTTGTAATTTCGTTGTGGTCTGGCGTTGATACTCAAAGGGAACGCTTTTATTATCCGATCAAAAGATGGTGAGTCTTACATAAGATTTTATTAATTGCCTAATTAAGAAACCTTGCAAACTTCGACAGTTGAAGCAAGGCAAAATAAAACATTTTGGGTCTAAAGATTTAAGGAATGAAATGAATTCCCAGGAAATGGTGAAAGCTAACATAATTTAGACTCAAGTGTCTTCGTACGCAGTAGTCAATAAGGTTCTAATAGCAAACCCCAGGGCAACAGAGAAATCCAATAAGTTTCGACTTACCAACAACATTGAGATGTATAAAATGACTCATGTGAGGAGTCGTAGATATTTGACACTCGTAAATGCCTGAATCCCGGTGCTGCGGATACTTGATCTGTAACCAAAATACGAGTATTAGACCGAAGCTTAAGCTATAATGTAAAAAGTGGGTTGTCAGCTGCATCTGGTTAAACTGGAAGCTGACCTCAACATAGAGGGAGAAAAGTAGGCAGATGAGGCCTAAGCTAGCATCGTTATCATTTAGTCAACGAGGAATAAAAACAAAATAAAAATTTAACAATTCTATTTGGTTGATCAATCTAGGGCGCGTTGACGAAATATAAGGGGATTGTTTTGGTTATTTACATTTTTAACACTTTGGTGTTACCAGCAAGAACCTAATTTCAACCAAATCAATTGGCAAAGAGCTTCTATTTCAACTAACACATCATTTAGTATTTCTAAATCGACACAGAAAATACTAGTATAATTAAATAAACGACCATTTCATAATGCGGATTTACTGAAACATTTGTCGGGACAAAACATTTTAACGCTCTAACACAGTTTAATTTTGAACACGGTATTCTAGGACTCAAAGATAAAGGACTTCGCATTACAGCAATATTATCCTCTAGAACAAATGTTCCAGTGATTTTAAGTACAATTAATATAATTTGAAGTCTGGGGTTTATTTGAATTGTAATATTATTATTACATCTTGACGTAAATGTTGGTGGAATATTTATATAGATCCCCTTTCGCTAATGTCTGTATTTAACGTTGTGTGAATTCTAACATTATTATGGAAAGTTTAATTTTATTCGCCACTGTAGTGTATTAAAATAATGGCCGTGTTGTTTGTTTTGTTTTATTAACATAATCTGCTTATGATGATGTGTGCTTCGGAGTGTTGATGTTCGAATAACAACATTTAATTATCATAAGTAGAAGTAATTATTCTTGTCAATAATTATTTGAAGATCAAATTAGTATACCTAGTTTAAAGCAAACAATAACATAATAATAAACTAAACAATGGTTTATTTCTACTTTTGTATGATTCATCCAAAGAGTGTTTAGATACTTCGTTAAACCAATAAAAATCAATTTGGTTGAACTGGGCGTGAAATTATTTAGGCAGTTTTTTTTCTTATTATTTTGAGTAAACAATGCAAAAGATCATAGAAGGTGGCTTTCTATAGTTTCCGTCTACAAACGTAAGTGAATGTCAATGTCAAAATTCTTTATTTAAATTAGGCCACTAAGCTGCACTTTATAACGTCAAAAATTTAAATTTAAAAGTATCTTGATAAGGAGAAGAACGGACAAGAATCTACACATTCAAGCTGCTTTTTCACTTGTCTCGGAGCGGAGAAAAGAGGAGCACAGCCAACCAATAGAATTCCATAAAAACTCAGCTCGATCGTTGGATCAGAGTGTTTATGCGATTCGATTGGTTGGCTGTGCTCATCTTTTCCCCGCTCCGGGACAAGTGGACAGGCAGACTAGCTCTTTAAAAAAATATTTCCCAACATTTACATACATACATTTATTCATATTCGTGAGGACGATCCACCTAGACTAACACTACTATACTACGTACAGGTATAAAATATTACAAGGACAAACAAGTAAAATTATTCATTTGATAAATAGGGACATGGTTCTCACATACTTACAAATATTGTAAACATAGGTAAATTCAACAACAACGGACCAGTGTGTGAGTCAATTTCTTAAATATAAAAAGAAGAAAAAAATGTATGAATGTTTGCATTATAATTTCAATGAAGTTATAAACCAGGAGTAAAACTTTACTTAAAAACACGTTCACAACGTAACATTTATCTCCATTAAAACTCTTAACATGTCTCCTTAGCTTGTTGTATATTTTTGGAGAAAAGGCTATCGGAAAGCTCGCTTTTTATCTCATGGCAAGTAGCCAAAACATAGATTAAGATCTTAAGTGGCTATTTGAACATGTAGCGATGTTTATTTCTAAAGCATGGAGGCGTATATCTTATTATTTGAGTGAATGTATGTCACTTTACTTGCCAAAATACTCTTTACATAATGTTTATTAACATTTTTTTCTACCATTATCTTAAAAGCAGAGGTTTAACTTTATATTCATAGTGAAAGTAGTTTCCAAAATTTCGTCATAAAAAATACTGATGTTGTTTTGAAATATCGATCTTTGAAAATGAGTATCGTAAAGGTTGTCTTTTGATTAATTGGTAATCTTTCAACTCAAAAAGATTGTTAATTAATTAAAAGTTCTCCTTTATATTTTACATTATTTATAATAAAAAGCTCTTTCTATTTTCTCACAAACGTCTGTAACTACTTTGAAAATTAGTGTAAGGTATACAAAAAGTGTAATTGAAGTCACTGCATAACATAATTACAAGAGCAGTAATGTTGAAATAGAAAAGTTCTGAGAATATATTTTCTGAGATTACTCGAGCAACTTAGTTAATATTTAGTTATTTAATTCATATTAAAATAAAGTAGGTATATTTTGAAATCTTTACCTGTAAAGTCCAATCCTCAGAATGGGGCAAGTGGATAGCTCTAAACCTCTGGTCACTCGTGTACGTGTACCGTCCGACAGTCAGCAGGTGGATGTCTCTGTGTCGTACCCATGATACTTGCATGTTTAACTGTAACAAAAACATTTAAATAGAAAAATAAATCATCAAGCCCCGTTCTTGTCCGGGATTGTCCTGATAGCCGTGGCATACCTCTACACTCCTCAAGCACCTTCGTATATGTTGCCCCTTTGGCGATACGTCGTTAATTGCTAGCGACTGTTTCTTGGGGAGGCGTTTATTGAGTGTGCAATTCATCCCCTGCCATTTTATAGCCGTGTAGATCAACAGTGGTTAGACAGGGGCCAATAGTCTTTCTGTAGTTTTAGGTAATCGATCGTGTCACATTTTATCCTACATATCTAACAAAGCCTCTGAGAGTTGCTTTCGCCTATTATTGAAAACTCGGTTTCACCTGACCGATAAGGCAGATTTTACCGAGTAGATACATCTAGTTGTGTAATGTTTTTTATCTCATTAAACGGTAAGGCAAGCCAATGCTTTACCACAAAAAAATCGATAACATGTGATACCAATCCACCAATGTACCAATCCACACGGGTCATGGGCCGGAATACAGCCTAGGGATTGTACAGAGAAGACATCTTAGTCCCAGTAGTGGCAATATTATAGGCTGGTTATGAAATTCTGCCCGCGGCTCACCCGTGTGAAAAGTTTTTTCTATCCCAAGGGAATATTATACAGGGATATTAAGCCTATTGTGCTACTTCATCCATCCAAACTTTCGCATTTATAATAATAGAATAAAAATAGTATATAAATTTATACTATTTTAATTTATTCTATTTTTAATTTAATTTATAGATACAAAAAATAATAAGTACGCTTTAAATAAGAAGAAATATTACTTATTTAACAAAGCAAAAAAAAACGTATGCAAGGTGTCCAAAATTAATGCAACCTTGTGGGATTATCTCCAAAATATTCTTAGCAACCGGATACGCCACTGGCCTTTAATATTCAGAAGGAAATAAGGAAGTTAACGGCAACTCATTTTAGTTTGACGAGAAAAAAGAAACTAGAATAATAACATTAGCGCTAGCTTATAACCAGGCAGGGAAATTGGAACCTTAATGATATAACATTGTAAGTTGTTCCGTCATTAGCATTAGTTTTGTTACAAAGCTTTGTTCTCGTTCCACTGGAGCTATCATTATAGTTCTTAATCAAGGTAGTTTTTGTTTTTTGTCTAGCTACGAGGATATTCTTACAGACAGTATCCATTAGCGGTTTTTCTTGTCGTTTCAGATTGATATTCTAGAAACCATGTCTTTTGAAATTGAATCTTATGAAAGATACAGAATGATTCTTTTAATTAGGTAATTCTGTCCTAAAATAAAAGTAAATCTAAACCATCTTACCAATAAGCGATTTTTAATGCAATTCGATCGGTTTGCACTTGAAATTATCTTAGAAAATACGTGCAAGATATCGCCTAGCGATGCATTGGTGCACGAAGCTAAATTTGTTAGTATGCATATGTATTATATGGATATAATATTATCTAAGATTCAAGCCGAAGAAAATGCAGTTGTTGTCGGGTAGGCCATAGTAGCAAATCCACGAGCAAAAGCTACTTAAAAATATACTGTTACGTTTCATGTTTCTGTATTAATTAATGACCTAAAGCCATGTGATTCAGTTTTATCGTGTAATTGAATATTGTAAGGCCCTGGCCTGAAATATAACCGAGTGGCTATACAAGGACATTGTGCTGTGATTATCGTAATATTATACCACAATTACTGTAAAAACTACAGAGTAAGGCATTGCGTCAACGACTCGTGCAATGCACGCTGATCACAAGCGTCGGCTATCAAGGGCAAAGTCAGAATTGTTTCGAGCATAGCCATAACAGGGATGATGACTATAACTAACGACGATGCAGTGCGTTAAAATTTTGCATGACGTCACGTTTTAGGATACTTTTACTTACAAGTGACATCATAAATCGCCACTCCTGAACTTTGATGCGCCTTATATGTGTCAATGTTTCCAGAAATATTGTTACCAGCCGTCAATTTACTGGAAATAAATGAGAATGCCGCGTCTAGGTCTCCGTGCTCTGTGGTTCAAATCGAGTGTATAACATGCAAAGCCTTATTATTTATTCAGATATTTAATTGAGATTTTGCACCTTTTCTTTAACTGCTTGAAAAACTAGGTTGAAGGATAGATATTTCATTATTATTTTAAAAAAATATTTTAAAATCAGTTACTTTTAACTAATAATTGAGCTGAATAAATACCAACTTGATTGACATAATAACAGCGAATGCTTACGTAAGTAAATACTGCAGTTGAAGGTCCACAGCTAAAGTAATACTCGTAAATCCCCCGAATTAAAGAAAAAACATACAAGACCCAGTCACCAGTAAAGTTATTAAAAACACGGAAACCGTTTACATGAAACCAATTACCGTCCAGCACATAAATTCAGAAATGTTGATGATAGCGTTCGCTTTTAAACCGTGTGAAAAAAAGAGATATCTCGTTAGGCTGACTTGTATTTATGTGGGATGTGGCGACTCTGCCTAATGAGACTTTTATTTATAAAGTTGAGCACAATACTGACTTTAAAGTTTCATTGTGCTATTGTTACGTTTCATTTTAAGCGCACAGTTTGTGGTACACCGCTATGTAAATTGGACGTCGCCTGTTGAAATAAGGGTAACTCGTTAGTACGGGGTGTGTACTCGAGGTTACTCGCACACGTCTGTATTGTTGCCAGAACGAGTGCTTACCGTACGAATAAGTGTGTACCGTACGAATAAGTGTATACCGTACGCATAAGTGCTGTGTACGAGTATGTGCGTCGGCGCGGCAGTAATGTTTTGAAGTAATTTGACTTTCTACAAGTTTGAGACGGTAATTTAATGGTACAGAATGTTTGGAAGGTATTTTTTGGGAGTTTAATTAGTTGGTTCTGGTTGACTTTTATAGAAATATGGCCTGTATATGTGGTCTGTCGGCTTATGTGCAACATTATAGGCTGATTGTCTTATGCTACTGGTTGGCTGTTGGTGTGTTTGTACTGTCTATTAGCTATCATACTTCCCATGTTTTGCCATGTCTTTTTTTTAATAACTAGAAAGTAACTATAATAATAAATGATTGTAAAATTGGTCAAGTTATCGGAATTAGAGGTTTTCATCTACACATGAGAATTGAGAGGTATTAATAAATAAGCAGTTCAAGCTTAGTGCTAACCGCAACGCAGTCCAATCAAAATAATTAGCAATATCACAAATGCACCAACATTGGCTCTTAGAAGTTGGCACAAACATTGGCCATATAACCTGGCACTAACCTTTGCCTTATCATCCAACATTATTATGGTAAGGAGAGAATCCCCAAAAGATAGAACATATCCATTGCCACACACATAAATCTAACTAGGCACGTGCAAAACGACGGGATGTGTTATCCCGGTCTTTTATCTTTAGCGTCATTTCACGTGAGACATAAACTTAAGAAGGAATCTTAGGACGGACGTGGATTTTGCAACGCTATTGTCCCGGTTTTGTTGCTCCGGAATTTTGGAGTTGGCAATTGTTGGGTGATGTTTTTGTATGAGACTTTCGTAAGATATGAATAGTAATACTTGGAAAGTATTTTAGTATATTTAAATGAAAATTTTGCTCTTTCGTCTTTTACAACAAATATTTTTTTTATCGTTTATTAAATAATTTATGTATGAAAAAAATTCTTTAGTTAGCATTTTGTTCCCTTAAAAGTCTAACGTTTTGCACAACAGGGCTTTTGCTTGTTGTCTTGCATGTGTCGTCATTTGACGTCAACGGCTATGTAAAACCACCTTGTATAATGTATCACACGCTTTTTTTGCTATATTAGGTACCATACACGCATCAGGCACGTCATGACCGATGCGTCTCAGTCATTCACGTACAACCAGTCACAGAATGGTGACGCAACGGTGTGGTGTCTGATTTGTTATGAACCGTAATATAATTGGAAGAGAAACTAATAGAAATAGAAACTAATTCAAACATACCGTTTTATTTCCTAAATTCTTGACTCGGCAGTTCAAGTATGCCGTCTTGCCGAGCAGTGCTGTAACGTTCTTAGAAGCCATCAGGTCGAAGTATGGCCCGGTCCGGGGCGTAGGCCTCGGGCCGTCCAGGGCCGCTCCGGATCGGATAGCGTTGTCCACAGACCCGGACGGTGAGGCCGTGGCTGAGGCGTTTGTAGGCGAACCCTTTCCGAGTTCGCGCTGTGCCGATGATACTGTGGAAGAGTAGGTTAATTTTAGTTTTGATGATCCTGACAAAATAAATTTACCTCGTGGCTTATTTTAGATAGATATATTAGAGGATAAAACTCGGTAATGGGTTCGTGATGGACTTACAGTTGAAGTATTAATTTAACCGAGTAAAACCGAGAATTTGAGCGAAAAAAGTAAATTTCCTATTCGACTATTTTTTCCTATATCGACTAAATTGACGAAAAAATCTTCAAAGCCCATTTAATACCTGATCCCATTAAAATTTACAAGGAAATTTCGTCACGATTTCACCTTTAGAATAAATTTGAGTAAGTTGACTCAAAGTTGAAGTTACTTTTCGCTTTCCCCCATTTTAACCCTTGTAAATATAGTGCGGTAGGACTGGAATAGATTAACGCCAACAACTTTATTATCCGTGTCTGTTCTAGTGGAAACTTCGTAAAAACCGATCACGTGTGTGAACATCACTTGAGTGAGTGACGTCACGCTGGGCATTCACGCTATGCGCCAGTTTTACTGAGAATGTAGCGCGCTGTGCAAGATATTTTCTTTTTTGTGCAAGGGTGTATTTATTGATTCGGGTGCTGAAAATTTGCGTCAATGTTGTCCATTGTCGAAACATTACGTATATTGCCTGTAAGGCAAGTTAGGCTACTATTTTCACTTTTTTTTTAAACTGATCTAGAATAACCATCTATTAGAAATAAGTAGGCTTATTAATGTTTAGGTATTCTTCAAAACAAACTTAAGCCTATAATTATAACCTGATGTTTCTTGTTGTTTATAATTTTAACCTAATTATTTCATTGCACACTGATCTGTTTTCAACAACCTTCACAAGAAGAAATTATCATATACCTAACTGAATGAAAATACCGCACCAAAAATAAGGTCTACAAGGCAGCGAAGTGTTAAAATAAATACCCACTACTGCTGTCAAATAAGGAACCTCATACGACGCATATCACGTTACAGAAAAGGGAAGGCCAACATTTACTACTACCCAAACTTCCTAATATTTGTTCGTCAAGCTCGCTTCAAAATGCTTTCAAGGACTTTGTAAGAAACATGAGCACGCTAATGTCATTTTAATGTGTGAGCACCGTTTTACGGGTTTTACTCCTCATGAGACATAATTTTGAGAAGCTTGCAGATGTGCCACGACTTCTTCGAAATCGTATCACACATACTTGACCGGGATGAAAATCTGGGTGTTAATGATCCATCATCTTTTTGTGCTGATACGCAAATAGAATACGTATTCATTAATGTAAATGTAAGTACTGAAGCTATAGACATTGTGGCATTCGATGTCAGCGAAGGCGATAGTCGAAATGTCAAAACGTAAGGGATTGATTAAGTGATTTTTCGACAGCGCGACTTTTTTACATAATCAAATCTTTTACGATATTCGATACAATAGCAAACAATCACTGGCTAAAATGTTTTCGTGAACACTATGTTAATCTTGAAACCATATTTATAAAACCAATAAAATGTTTTAGTTTCAAAATAGTTCGTTTGCCTTTCTGAATATTTTATCTTTCAGATATTAGTAAATCAAAATCAAGACTTTACGTACTGAGGAACATTCCATATCTCAAGTAATTTCGAAACTGACATTTATCCCCATAATTTTATCTCCAATCAACACTAAACAATGAAACCTCAAGGGGTTTAAAATTAAAAAGCTTTACCACGTCTATGTGGCCTTGAAAGCCACAATTTGAATGAAAAGCTTCATAGTCTCTATCAGTTATTATCCTGTCATTTAAAGTAGTACCTGTTCCCTTCGGAGTGGCTTGGTCTCCATTCTTCGTTTCATCAGCATTGTTGTTAGGCGACGAGGCACGAGTTGCTCTGTTTTGTTTATTGTGTCCTTTATATGGTTTTATTAAGATAACAGGTGTTTATTCATATCATTATTTAGGTGATGTACTATTAACTGTACGTCTAAGCGCGTATAGTTAAGTCATAAAAGATAACAATAAGATAGTTTTGAAATTTTATTTTATGTTATTTTATTTTATGGAAAATCTATATATTACAAACAGTATACTTATATTTAAGTATACTGTTTTTAATATACAATTTTCCTTACGTTTTTAATGACAATAGCAACATTTGTTCTTATGTTAACATCGGGCAACCAGTCGTAAATTGCCATGTGTCATAATCGTCAACATGTTTTACTAAGGAAAACCGTTTTTTTTTATTTATCTCTGTGCTCGCTTGACCACTATCTCGCCTGATGGTAAGCAATGATGTGGTCTACGGTGAAACACGCTTGCCTAGAAGAAACTAATATTATTCTCGACTTAAATACCCCAAGTTAGTAGCTAAGGAAACAAAGACTCCGGCAGAAAATTCCACTCCTGAGCTGTGCGCACAATAAAAGTATTAGCAAAATGCTTTGTGCGTATGGGTGGGTTCGTCCACCACGTACCGATTGCGCATTGCCTTACGTCATGTAGTCCGATGACGGAAAGGGCTAGGCGAACTCCCCGAAATACAACCGATAAAAAATTTACATGCTGGCAACTCGGCGTCGATGTTCGAGGCTCTGGAGCTTTGACGTGACCAGTGCATCGATGCCAATAATCCCCTTGGCTCGTCTTTCAATCGACTCAAGTGCATCAAGCTAGTATTGGGTAGATCCGTCTCAGAGGTGAGAGCAGTACTCAATGCATGACCGAACTTGCGCCTTATATTAGTTAAGCAGCTATTTAAGCGTCAAATACCGTCTCACGTTTGCAAGAATCCCAACCTTTTTGCAGCCAACTGAGCTTTCGCCTCAATGGATGGACCAAAAATGAGGGCCGAAGTCAACGTAAAATCAAGAGGTTCGAGTTGGTCCGTTAACGGCACGGTTATACCACGGAAAGATGGAGCCGGGTGGGATTGCATCTGTGAAAAAAAGACACGCACGGATCATAGAAGCATTGAAACTGACCAGATTGGCATCGTCCCGTTTGGAGACCGCCTTCAACGATACGTTCAAGCGTTCAACCATGGCCTCCCGGAGAGACCAAAATTGAGGCCCATTAGCCCGTGCGCCGAACACGTATCTCTCATTAACAGTACTGTCATCTGCATACCCAAAGGTTCCGGGTTTTAACAGATCATTAATGTGCAGCATGAACAATATTGCCGAGAGCACTGTCGCCTGAGGGACTCCGGCTTTGATATCTAACTGATCGGACGAGCAGCTATCAATAACCAATCAGATGGATCGATTCCTCAGGAAGTCAACAATCCAATCACATAGACCACAAGGAAGACCGAAGGAAGAAGGAAGGAAGCTTACCAATGAGGTTTTCGTGCCAGAACCTAACAAAAGTCTTCGAGATGTTGAGAGAGACGGCTTGCGCTTCTCCGTGTCTCTCGATGGCCTCACTCCATATTTGACTGGCATACGTTAGAAGATTCCCAGTGAACCAATTTTGGCGGCAGCCGTATTTGTGGTCACTGAAGATGTCGTTCGCTTTTAGGTATGTCAGGCGTTTACTGTTGAGTACATCTTCCATACTCTTACAGAGGATGGACGTTACAGAAGTGGGTCTTCTCAACTGCCCTGCCTGGGCACGGGCTGTGCATTGGCTTGCTATCAAGCCTTGGGCACTTTTCCAGTCTCTATCAAAAGGCGATATAGGCGTGTCAAGATTGGAGACAATTCTTAATTAATTAATTATATCCTCTTAGTTAATTATTGTTTGGATGCTTATGAAAAGATGGGTAAAGGTAATGACCGCTGTTGCTATGCTAAAAGGGCTATCATCGATCGATATTTATACCAATGTCAAGAAAACTCTGTACGATCTAAAGAGACTATAAGTTCATGAAAAATGAAAGCACATCATTAGATGAGCAGAAAACAGAAAGAGAACAGAAAAACACAGCATCATTTATTTAAACTTATTGGAAATGACAACTCCTAAAAGCAATACAATGAGACGTCATTACACAAAAAGGCTTCGAAAAACTTTCAGCGCATTTAGAGCTCTATTAATTTAATAAACCATAAAGCTTCGAGATATAAAAAGTGTTGGAGAAAATCTAGAGAAAATATTTCTCTACTAATATTAGATTTTTGTTCTAGTGTTTTCAGAGATTCCATCAATTTTGAAGTTCTTTTAGTACAATAATAAAAGGTTAACTGGATTGATACCATTAAAAAAACAATAGTTGCCTAAAAATATACTGCGTCTTCAATAGAGCCTTCGTTCTTTTCACACAAGATAAATGAAACGAAACGTCAAAAGAAACACAGTATGACTGTGGAACTGTTCACATTACCCAAAAGAATAAACAAAAAATTTTCAACAACACAAATTCCTGAAAAGGAGCCCTAAGCCCCAGAAGCTTAAATAACATCACAAACTTAAATTCTAATGATGACAAAAGTTATTATAATAACATGTCAAAATATCCGCAAGCAAACATTTTGGTCACAAATAAATTGAGCACAGTAGACAGTCCACAATTGTCCCCACTTTCCGCAGGCCCAATGCTAACAACATACATGATAATAAACTAGAAGGCAACGCTATTGTTATTGTTGGAGGTATTGAATATCACAAAATGGCCGAACACAAGGGATCGGAACAAAACACGAACACCGAACAAGAAGGGTTCGTTGGTAATTTTATAGCGGAAACCCTAACATATTTTTACAGGGCTGCGACGGGAAATGTCAAAACTTTTTGTGTCAATGAGGTTTTTTTTTGGTTTAATATTATTGTGGCAGTTTTCATTTATGTATGGATATTTCTTACTTTGCATTTGCCATTGAGATTCCGTTCCGTTGAGACTCTACTATAACTCAAGCTTATAAAAATAATATGTATTTAGAAACTTGTCCCTGCAGACCTCATCTACTTTTAAATCTACATATTAAACCAAAATATAGCTTCAAATAGTTTTAGCATTAATTTAGACTCCAAACATCAGCAGCTCAGAGCTATATAATATGTGTATATTTAAGAGGCTAGAACAGACCGTATCATATGCAAAAGAGGATCCGCCCTAACGAGTTTAGTCTAACTAAACTTAATTGCCAAAATGTAACAACACGCTCGAGTGTCTCAAGCTATATTTTCTAAGTAACAGTAGATACAGATATTTATAGAAATACAGAGTTACTATATAAGCATATGTTTAAAGCTAAAGTAATACGCATTGCAGATGCCGGGCAACGAAATGGCTTCGAGCTTTCCAGTTTCTGCAGTGTCTGGAATTATGTCGTGGCTAAGATTTGCTTAAAATAAAGCAGGTTTTTTTATATAAAGAGCTTAAATGTTTGTCTAGGAGCAGACGAAAAACTTGGTTTACTTATGCGGTGGTTTTCCAGTACAATTTGTAAGGATTCGGTCCGCAAATGAAGATGTAGCGTTAAACTCGCTCGCAATCTTTGTATTGTGTCGAGTCTTAGTGGAACGTTAATGTGTCCGGGTATAGCACGTTGATTTATTTTCTGTTTCTTGTTTATCTGCTTTTGTTTTAGTTTCTTTGTATAAGGTACTGGAAATGCTTCTGCGGTTATAAAAAAGATTAATGCTTAGTAGGATTTTATGTTTTTTTTTATAATAAAGTCTATAAGTATTTAAAATAATTTAATATTAAAATCTAAATTGGAAAAGATACAAATGAAATCAGTTGACGATAAAATATTGAAAAAGGACGAAGAAAAAACAGACTTTGATTGTTATAGAAATGAACTCATAAAAAAGCTAAGAAATCAAAACTATAAAACTACAACCCTCAACATTCGTTAATATCTCATAACTTCTAACAGCCGATAATCCAAATACCCGAGAAATAAAACAAGCTGAATGGATAGCAGTAATAAAACCGACCATTACCGAAGTAAACAATATTAGGGAAAGAGTCTTGGTTATAAATCGTGGTAAGAATGCCCAGACAGCAATAGCCGACCAAATTGTGGCGAAAGAAGACACAATATATACGTAATACATAAGTTAGATTACGTTGTGTCTTGTCGTCCGAAGATTTTTCTTTAGATAGAAAAATAGGGTTCGTTTTTCGAAGGAAGGTTTTTTGCAAGGTGAAGTGAATGATTGAGAGAGATAGTTGTAGTTGTACGTAGGTTAGAATGTACTCTTTTTTAAAGACTAATTCAGATAGCTTGTGTATTTGCTACAAGTAAATCTGGTCATTAAAGAGCACACATGGCAATAAAAACCAGGTAGAAAACAAAGAATCGTATTTTTTTAACCATTATATTGTTATCAGTATCATGAACTCAAATTTCAAAAGTAAATAAAGAAAATATTTTTTTTTATCTTGGGAGAGCAAAAATAAAAATAACTGTTTTATTTTTTAAATTTGATGATTCTACAGTACGGAAAAAGCAATTAATATCAAACAAATTTTGTGAAGGAAAATAAGCACACTTTATTTTCCATGCCCGCTCCATAAATAGGAATAAGTGGGTAAATAAAACATAAATAATCTCTAACTGAGTAAACAACCACTGCGCAACGCAATTAGAAATTAAAAACTAATCCCTCCCTTAATGGGGTTGGCGTAAACAATAACGTATAGAGTTACTTTGTTTATTTTGAACCAATCTCTGACATCTGCTGGTTAAAGGAAAAGTATATTCGTCCTTGGGCTCAATTCCTCGATTGATGTTTATTTGTTTACCTTCTTTTTTTTTTTTGAAAGATATTAAATGTCAAGACAAAAAGTTACGGATATCATAACATTTGGATCCTCCTTGTAGGTCTTTTAGAAAGTCTTGATCATTAATGTAGATAAAAATTTGGAATTTTTCAAAGAAAAATAGAGAAGCAGGCTTACATATGAACGAGTACCTACTAGCTACGGTTTGCGTCCTGTCCATAATCTATATAAAAGTGAGCAAATAGCTCACATTTTAGTTTAAACTTCATGCCTTTTTGTTTTAACCCAGCTATATAACCATTAAGGTCCACCTTATTGCTATGGCAACAAAATTACCATTATTGACCAATTAACCATCCCCTTGCAAATTGATATTTAATAACAATAATTATTCTTTGCTTATTCTTTTCTTTTATTTCCTCAATATCATCTTTCTTTACCCTCGCTACGTGAAAACAAAATTACTCTCTCATTACGGCCAGAATAAAAGTTACAGTATCTTCTCAAAATTATATTCCGTATTCCGTTTGGTTGCGTAACTCATCTTTTGAGGGATACTTTTAACCTCAATTTGTGAAGACGGCATTCAACTAAAGATTTATGACGTTTAACGTTTTCAACGTGATTTAATTATGTGAAAATTTTGCTTTAATTAATCACGGAGCGGAGTTTCGGTATTGATCGTGTGGAGTGTCGATTCTATCTTTGCGGAGTCATGCGGTAAAGGGAATGTTAGCTGTGGTACCAGTAGTTTATGTACCTAGTTTTTGAGAGTTATTGAGCTTTTCTTGACTTCATGGATATAAGGTGTTGTTTTTTATCAAAATGTTAGCGAGGTTCTAGTCAAATTGATATTCTAGTAGCGATAATGATTTCAAAAAGTTTAAAAGTAGGGGATTGTCCACGTGACATTTTGGTAGCACTTGACAATTATTTTAGTTGATACAATGTGACTTTGTCTCTAGACAGAGCCTAGAGCTGTAGTCCAGGTTAGCTGTAATGTGAGGTCAAATATACAAAAATACCTACCTCATTTTTATATGCCATGTAGATACCTTTGTATTCATAAAGAATTGATAAAATTCTTCACAGAACCTGATAATAAATGAACAAAAAATTCACTTAAAAGGGAATGTTCCTTATAAGTGAATTAAAATGATTACAATGCATCGAGATAAAATTATTTTGAGTCAATTAATTCGTACAGTCTATTAAAAAATTTCACATTTGAATAAATAAACATTCTTCCTTGCATGACAACTTCCTTTCAATTACCCAAAACGTCGACGAAATTCAAAATAATTGAACTTAATTTGTTCATTTAAGTAGAAGGTTATAATTGGGTGTTTCCATCAATTGTGGCGCCTTTCGACACATTGGCGGTAAACAATGTGCTGTCAGTACATTTTAGAAATGGAACTGTCGGTAATTAATTATAATCGTGTAAGCTGTACGTCCCTTTCTGAGATTTCTGGTGATTTATGAAAACTACTTTTTTATTTTAGTTTTCGAGGTATTGAAAATCTTGGTGTTTGGACTTGCACCGGTCGCACTTACGCTAAGCGCGTAGTTAAGTATTTGCTGTTACCCCCTCATTTTATAAAAATGAAATTATTGTAATAATTTCATATATTATTATTAAAGGTTTGTTTTATAAATCCCCCATGTTGTAATAAGTTTGTAACCATTATTATTATATACTTATAAAGGTGCTCCTAGCCTGTAAAAGTGTTGTTATTATTATAAGTGTTACTGTTACTTATTTTTTAAGTACTTCAGCTATGTATATTTTTATGTTATTAAAGAATTTTTCTAAACTAAACTAAACTGGTGTTTGGATTTGGAAACAAAAATTGTGTGTTGGGATTGTGACTGCCATAGTTCTGCCGTCTGTTATATTTAGGCATAGCCTTGTTTAATAAATCAACAACAACAACCAACCAACAGTATTAATTAATTTTAGCCAAACATGTAAAAAGCTACAAGATATAACTATCTACCTATATCTTGCCTCTGGGCCTAAAACATCCCTCAACTACAAGTATTCCTGCTGTTTTTTTGAAAACATAAATTGTCTGTATTTTTAATATTTCTGTACTTATATAAAAAATGGTTAGATGTAAAAGTATTTTATGAAAATTGGGTATCGAAAATACTTAGTTTACTTTTATTAATACGCCACTTACATTCAAACTTAAATATATAAAAACTAAATTAACTAAACAAAAAACATGGCTACTAGAACTCAACTTATTCAAGTAATTTAAATAAAATAACACACAAAATTAAATAAGCTCACCGAAACTAAGTGGCCTCTCATATTGCAAAAATAAAAAAGATCTTTTTAACATTGAGGTCTTCTTTTATTGCTAAAAAGGCTGCTTTTTTATTACAAAAAGAGATCTAAAAGATCGCCCCGAAGCAGAAGTCTGAGTAACTTTATGGGTAAGATGTAAGATCAACCCTATTTTATCTGTCCTTATAATATAACTTTAGCGATGAACAATTTAGTTCAGTAAGTAACAATTTCCAATATTAATCATTTCCCATTGAACTGGATACGAAGTGGAACGAAAATTAATTTGTAATTTGGCGGATGCTTGCACACGGCTCTGCTATATTATAACGACTTCATAATGTATTAATTATAACCGATACTTAGGTTTGAAGGTGTGTTAGATATCAAAGGTGATAATGATATAAAAGTACAATAGACATAAACATGCATTTAGAAATGAGCTTCTCCAACAAGCAACCAAACCATTTTCTGCCATTAAGGAAAATGTATGAAGAAAAATAAACTGCTTTGGACGATTTTATTACAATATCAAGTAAAACTTGTAGAATAAAACAAAATTGCGAACCGAAAATTGACTTCGAAAGTACATCACAGCTGTCAAAACTGTGCCGTCATGTTAGACGCCATGACAGTTAGCACAGATGACATAAAATCGCACAGCATAAAAATAAATCACATACCACACGTTCGGATAAACGTTAATCTAACTTCTTCAAGTTAATATAACTTTGCCTGTTTCCTATACGCTTGAACATATTTTGGGAAAGCCATGAATAATAATTTTATGTAATACGAAATGCTATTATCATTACTGAGTGCAATGTTGGTGTTTTAATCTTATGTAGTTATGAGGTTAATAAAAATATGCTGAATGGGTTGATGATGGGTATGATAATAAGGTGAATCGGTTCAAAACTCGTTGTAGTTTTTTTGCAGGCAATTTGCAGACTGCAAAGATTGGTTCTTGGCGGGTTTGAAAGGAAAGTTGCGAAATCAGCCCAACAGTGGGGCTATTTGGTGACAAAAAAAATACAGACATGGTTTCTTGAATCAATTTTCGTTTCATAACATGAAGTACTTTTTATAAACCGTATATATTTTAGATTTATTATTATAAATGTCTTTCAACATCTCAAGTGCCGGGGACTTGGACCTTTGAAAGGCTTGCCAGGCTCTGGAGCCAACACACAAGCCCCCGATTTATTCCGTTCTAATACCAACAACTAATACCACTGGTATTTGTTTCAACTCATATTTATTTTCTATTCCGTACAGGTACCATTGTTTTAACTAATACCAAAACAATTTCAAAGATACAGTACAAGGTACAGTCAGTAAAAGTGATTTGTATGAAATTATAAGACCTTTAATTGAAAAAAAAACCATTTCATTATCATCCCAAAAAAATATGTATATATATACCTATATCGCTTGTTAGTCCTTGTCTGGAGTTTGATACTATGATATGGAATCCCTATTACGCAAAATATATTGATTCGATTGAGACTGTTCAACGTAAATTTCTAACAGCTCTGCATTACAGATCCTATCACAGCGACGGTCAGCATGATATGTTGCCTAAGAATTACAAACTGTTAACCCTAGAATCCAGAAGACTGCTTCTCGGAACAAAGTTTCTACATTATATTGTGCAACACAAATATGATTAATCTGACTTGATAAATAATATTTGTCTAAGTCAAGTCAAATGTATTTATTTCAACTAAGCCATTAAGCGGCGCTGTTGAAAGTTCACAATTAAAACTTACAAGTAATAGAAATTGATTCTACCGTGCATTCGGAAAAGTAGCTTGTTATGGGGAAGAGCGAACAAGAAACTCCATACTTACTTTAAAAAAGAAGTGTTTTACAATATTATAGTACATAAATTAATAAATTCATATACGTGAGGACGATGCACCTAGCACTACTACTCGTACACTACATATAAGAATTACAAGCACTAACAGGTAAATTCCTTCACTTGATAAATAGGAACATGGTTCTCACATACTTACAAATATTGCAAACTCAGGTAAATTACCTGATTCAACAACAAGAACAACAACGGAACAGTGTGCGAGTCAATTTTTTTAAACAAAAAGAGTAGAAAATAATAAAAATAAAGCGTTACTATGATTATGAATACAATACAAATCAACCAGTTTGACTTTGTCTACACTAAAGATTGCTCTATGGAGCAGGACCAGCATGTTTCCAAGCTTTCTTATCTTGAATATAATAATCTCATTTGTAATTTACTTTTTTACAAAGTGTGCTTTTAACTACTATTACATCGTTCCGAGGACAGTAGTGCGTAGACAAGCACGTTCATGCCGCTCACTTTCTATTAATATAGGCTGTACGTCTGTAATTCCAATGCTGGCTTTCACACTCCTCTACGCCAATTTGTGGATTCCTACAACACTAGATTTGAAAACACTGATATTTTTAATCTAACAGCTCATCAATTTAGAATATCTGTATTCGATTCTTTCTAGCTTTACAAATTATTAAGTGGTGTATTTTCTTTTCTTCTTTTTTTTCTATCTCTTAAATTTCATTATTAGGAAGCATACATTCAATCAATTAAATATTTATGGTTCACTCCATTCACTCATGCATTCTGTTTTCATTTTTGTTTATCACGTGGCTTTAACAATCAACAAATTAGTAATAAGTGGATAATGTTGTTAGTAATATGATAAGTATTTTGTTTAATTAGATAGTATGTATAACATTTAATTGCACTCCTGTGTTTATCTCGAAATAAAATAAACGACAATCCGCGGTTGGTGCAGTACTCTTGAAAAAATATGAAGACAAAATATTATTTGACTATGGGTTTAGGAAGCTTATTGGACCGAGTGCCTAGATTCTAGGCCCTAAAACTACAGGAGGGCTATTTGGACCCTGTTGACCACTGTTGAACAAAACGGCTATGAAATGGCAGGAGGTGACCTGCACACTCAATTAATGAGCTCCCAAAAACGGTCGCTAACACTTTAGTGACATAGCGCCTAGGAAGAAATGATTCGATCTCAGGTTACCTGAGGTGCTTGAGGAGTATAGCGGTAATCCACGGCTATCGCAACTATCTCAGGAGATGGTCAAGTCCTTACCAGCCCTTAGTAAACTTCCTTCTTCCGAGCACGTTTGCTCTTGCGACTATCACTCAAAGCAATCAATTAAGGCAAGAAAGAGGTGGGAGCTGTATTCCTCGTGAGTTTTCACTCCAACCAGCCAATAAAGGCAATCTGATGATGAGGAACAAGACTTTCCCCGGGAGATAACGTCCGTGGGGTCGCCACTGCCCAACAACTTGCCACAAACTGGCTTGCCTATTGTATCTCTTAGTCTGGCCCCTAACCCTAGGCATGTTGCTGTAATACTTTACAGCAACATGCCTAGGGTTAGGGGCCTACCGGCATCTATCTACCGGCACAGACCTACAGTTCATTGAACCGCGCAAGACCCACCACGACGTCAACGTAGAAATTCTGCGGTGGGGCATTATTATTATAATTATGATATTTTGATTCTGGTAGATTCAGCATCAATATAAAGATATTATATTACAATTAAATTATTTAAATAGTTTAAACGTTATAAATGGAACCAAATCCGTGTACTGATATTAACATAGGCATGTTCATAATATTCAAAAACAAACGTAATCCCTTGGTTAATCTCTGAACTATTTCACTGTTTATGCAAATTAGGTAATTGAATAATTAATTGGATTCATAATTTGTGTTGAACATAATCTATGCTTTATGCTAATTATGTAGGTAACTAGATAATTTTGTTCTACATAATTTGCCAAGATTATTAAAAATAGAAAATTTAAGGATCGTTGCAGGATGGGTTCTGTAATGTCTGCTTATTCTTAAGGGGAAAAGGCGTACCTATGCATGTGTTTATAATTAAAAAACCAGTCAATTGCGATTTGGACTCGCGCTATAAGGGTTTCATTCTATGAATATTCTACCTTTCCCTAATTGGTATGCACCACGATAGAGGCCATAGTACTGTATTCTTTGAAAATTAAAACCGACTACCGAAAAGTTCGTAATGTTGAGCCGTTTCAGCCATGTCACCGTATGCCACCCTATATGTACAAACGACGGGTACCCGGGTGTTCGTTTTTTGTAAGATGCTTGATACAAAATAATTTACTCTTACACGACACACCAATTTTAACTGTGTCTTTAAAACAGATAGCGTCGTGGTCGTCTTCGTGCCCTGCAAATGTTACCTACTTAGGAAACTTGGACTTCAGAGAGGACAGCTTGATTGAAGATTCATAATAGGATTAACAACAATATTCTGAAGACATTTGTTTAATTGGAATATTCCTAATATTTAAGAAATTTAATTTATTTTTGTTTCTGCAATGCATAAACAAATAAATTTATATTGGATTATTCAATAAGTTCATTCTTGCCCTTATTCGGAAAGACAACAGTAGTTTTTTGGATAGTATAATTAACGTTTTAGCGTTTAGCTTTTAAATTACCCACCCTTTTAATTTTTTCATACTTTAATTAGTTATCTTAAAGGATAATTACCCCGTAACACTTTTATTACTCTGTACAATTATTCGTAATTGCAGAAATAAATATAAATAAAAGGCACAAATAACAATTATGGTAACCACAAATAACTGTTGGAAAAGTTTTGTTTGTCGCGATTTAATCCCGCATAATTTTAGCTTTCTAGCATAATTTATGGCACGCAGTGGTAATAGATGCAATAAATTTAACCTGTATAATTATGTCAATTTAAATGATAAATAACTGTAATAATTCATTCTGTGCCGTTTGAGTTATTTTAGCAACCGTGAATTGAGAATTTTAATGATAACAAAAAAGGTTGTTTACTCCGGGCAAATTAATGTTCTACGAAAAACAATATTCTCAAAAAAATAATTATATTTTCGACTTTAACTTTGAATATTAAAAAAGTTCTTTCCTCATAATGTACTCGTATAAAGAGGAAAGAAATCCGGATTACGATGTACATTATGGCTTCCTAAAGTTTTCGCTCACCCCTTGAAAAATGGCGGTGTGTAAGAACGAAAAGGTACTTTACAATTTCTTTGTTGTACACAGATTAATCGCAGTAAAGTTAACTTAATATTGGGATTCATTTTCAATTATTGCTTCTGAGAAAATGGGTAGTCTCTTTAATCAACTTCTTTATTAAAGAGCAATGAACAATATTGATATTGCCTCCTAGCTACGCTCTTACAAAAATTACGATCCTTCATCACAAATTAATTGACCTCATTTCTTTCGCAAATTCTCTGTTACATGTTGGCGGCAATCCATCTTCACCTTGCATACACTAGGTACTATTTGGATAATAACGCTTTTGAGAAAAAAAATGTCCTTCATGTGGGGCTGTCGGGTAACAAGACTGTATCAACGACAAACTTTTTCACAACACAGCAAAGAACAAACTACTTTCAAAGAACAGTAAAGGTTACTTTACCCCCCATATCAAAGATTAATTAACCTTAATTTTTTCGCGAAAATTCTTGATTAAACTAAGGCGAAAATCCACCTGCATCCTGAGGGTGCGTGTGCCTCCATTATTAAGAGAACTAAGTAGGTGGAGTGGCGCAGTGCTGAACCGTTCCCTACAATTTAGTTAATCGCCTCGCACGAATACGGAGCGGGGGGAGGGGGTGGCCCTGCGTGACTTCGTGCTAACTTTGGTCAGGCGTAGAGGAAGCGCGGAAGCGCAAGAAGTATGGTGAGGGAGGGACTATAAATAATGTTTTTTTTTGTGTTCGTATATGGGTTCTTGTGTCTAAGGGGAGGTCTAGTGTTTTTTTTAAGCAAATTGTTGATAAATTGTAGACTGTTAGACAAATAATTTCTTTATGATGATTTATGGTGACCGTTCCTGCTGTGTTCTCATCATTCTATAAATAGTTACTTTATTTCGCACAATATTTCAGTTTTCCTGAAAGGCAATAGGGACAAGACATCGCCTTAGACAGGCGTCGTATGCAGTCAAAATCTCTTGAAATCTTGCCATGTTCATGTTTAGTCCTCATTAATTTTAATGGGATGATACACTTTCAGAATGCTGATATTCTCCATCTATAAACATGATATGAATGAATTTCCAGTGCGTCTATGCAACAGGAAAAATGCTAAAATTAAATATAAAAAGGAGGTAATATTGCCCTGATCCGATTTGGAATCGTTACACTACCGCCGCGAATCGCAGGCTTTTATCTCGGAAAAACGTACGGTTCTTACGAGGTAAGCCACAGAAGTGAAGTCGTGTGAAAAACAAGATCTCTATAAAACGCCCCGCTATCACTTTTCCCATGCCCCAAGGTCTTTTGACTGCACAACAACGTATACGATGAAGGAGCGACTGGTGAGGTCGCTACTCGCTTAGGTGTAAATAATTTGTGAAGCACTTAAAATTTTGTGTTTGCAGGCTCGAAAAAGCGTTCTACGTATTTCATGTCGTCTGTAAGATTAGAAAGTATTCAACACTTATCTTACTTCACTTGGGATTATTTATAGACTAGCTTCTGCTAGCGGCTTCGCCCGCGTGGATGTCGAAAATTAACCCAAGGGAACATATGTCCGGGATAAGAAGTATGTCATGTGCCTGACTATAATTTATCTCTGGGCAAAATTTCATCCAGATTCGTCCAGCCGTATATTATATTATATTATATTATATTATATTATATTATATTATATTATATTATATTATATTATATTATATTATATTATATTATATTATATTATATTATATTATATTATATTATATTATATTATATTATATTATATTATATTACATTATATTATATTATTTTATATTACATCATATTATATTATATGTCGGATCTTGTCATGATTTGTTTACTTAAAATGGGACACAAGTACCTTTGTTTGGTACATGGCACACACTGGCCTAGGAACAGCTCAGTGTTTCACCACCCACCATATTTGTGGTGAAATCAAGATCCTATAGACCTGGATATTACATATATTATTGTGTGTTTCTAAGCCTGTCACTGTTTTGTTCAAGCTATTTGAACAAGATTTCTCACTTTTATTACCTGAATGAACTTTTATTTCGTAAACCCTCGCTTCGACGTTTTGGGATAATGTTTGATATATAAATAGCTCTTATGTCTTATGACGGTACTTCTTTTATGTTCACTTCATGTACAGAAAGTTAATTCGTGATAATAATCTTTTGGGTTTACCAATCAAGCAAAATTATTCCCAAACACAAATAACGCATTGCAAAATGCAATTTACATACTCGTTAACTTATTAACATGTATCTCGTATCTCGAAACTTACGCATTTTACCAACTTTAAAGATATATACTAGTTTTTTTTAAAACTACGTCGACGAAAGGTAATTAATTAATATTTCGTTAATTAATGTACAGATTTTGTATCACGCACATTTCCTTCTCACAAAATATTTCTATGTAGCTGTGAAATCCATGTAACCTCTAAAAAAGCATCTTTATTTACTTACCAGTAACTATAACCTATACTAATACTTCATAACCTTAAATAGCTCTACAAAATTCCAACTAGATATTAAACTCTGATTAAGATTTTCATAATGCGCAATTACCTCCTTTCATATAAAGGCCGATAGCTCGTTAGAGAGAAAATTGCTTTGAACTAGCCCGCCTTTCCCGCGGCCTATTTAAATCTGATACACACTATCGCACAGTTCACTCGTACTCGGTTAAATCAAATCTCGCACCTTGATTGAACTGGAAAGGTGAGGTAAAGACTTCATTGAAATGACCTTACATGTGATTTGATGTGACGTGGACTAAGAATTGCTTTTTTAATATATGCGTCTGAATTTAAATTTTGTAAATGAGGCAATAATCACATCTTCTTGCTGACAAGTTATACTGCATTAGGGTTACATTTTGATTCTTCATCAAATTTATATTATAGAGTGTATTTATCTCATAAACGAGACTTTTATTTTAGTCAAACAAATCACAAATGTGTCTCATAAAATGCAACCTTACAAACACCGAATCCGTCGTCGCCAAAAGCCACAACAGGCAATAACGTACTGTTACCAGCCAGCACTGCACTACCTACATTATAACCAAATTAATATTTGCCTTTGCTGAGAACCGCACGAGTCGCACGACATTCTAAACTACGCCTAACTATCGTGTCGCTGGCAAGTAAACCTGCTTTCGTGTTATTATTTAAGAATTAGTTTCCATAGCAGTATTCCTTAATGTTATGGGAATGAAAGTCCCACGTAGTTTGGTACAATTTGAAATGGTAATGAAGTTGGTTCAGTTTTGTTTCGATTGGCTATTTACTGTTTTGTAGCGTGAGATTTTTTAACCAACGAAAAAAAAGGAGGAGGTTCTCTATTCAACATGTATATTTTTTTTGTGTACGATTTCAAAAATTATTTCTTCAAAGTTAGTCCCATTTAAATTTGATAACTAAAATCCACCCAAAAAGGTAGAAAAATGTTTTGTTGACATTTTCCCACTGAATTTTTAATTAAACCGTTTCGGATGAAATTAATTAAACTGAAAAGCCCAAAAAACATTTTGACAAAAAAAAAATCCGACAAAAAAAATAAAAAAAATTGTTTATCATTTTGAGGCAGCGGTGGCGCCAAACAAAAAATCAACGAAGATCAACCTAGCAATCATTCTACACTTTAGGTAATTAATTTGCATGTTTGTTCGTTTACACTAGATGTTTATTTTAAATTTGTTGCTTTTCAGTTCGTTAATTCGTCGGTTAAATTTTTTATTAAAAAGATTTTTTATATGTTTAAACTAAAATTCAGCAGATAATATAAAAGACTAACAATGGGTCGAAGTGTCCGAGTTATTTCTCGGCTCCTCCACAAGGTAAGATAAGATAACTATCCAATTCTGTAATGCAATACGTTTTATGTTATTAAATATGATATAGAATCAAGGAAGAGCAAGAAAATTTATCCCTTAATAAAAGTAGCCTTTCAACCACCACTTTTTTTTTCATTTATTGATTGGCTCGCGCTTAGCCACTATATCGCCTGATGGTAAGCGATGATGTGGTCGACTTAGTAAAGGTTAAAGGATATAAAAGAAAAAAGGTCCGAAAAGACGTTCCTAGTAGTAGTAACCACTTCCTAGTGTTAAGGCTACATCTACAAGCTTCTCACTAATATTGAACCCAAAGACTTATTAAAACTTACCTAAATGTTTAAATAAATCAATTTAGAATCTCAACTATTTCGTTATTTATCTATGCTTCTTATCAAGAATATAATAAATACACATTACTTATTAGTTTCTTGATGAGAAAAATAAATAATATTAATTGAAAGATAAGAAGTTTTTCTGTATTTTTCTTCGATGTCATTATTACCAGAAAATCATGAACTAACAGGGGACACTTTTTTTAAAATCTAGTCTCCTTATATAATACTAGCGGACGCCTCGCGGTTTCACCCGCGTAGTTCCCGTTCCCGTAGGAATACAAGGATAAATAGTAGCCTATGTCACCCAGGTATAGTATAGCTACACAACGGTGAATTTTTTTTGAAATCGGTTTAGTATTTTTTAAGTTTATTCGTTACATACAAAAATACAAATCTTTCCTGTTTATTATATTATTATATACTAGCGGACGCCTCGCGGTTTCATGCGCGTAGTTCTCATTCCCGTTGGAATACAGGGTTAAAAAATAGCTTAAGTCACCCGGGGATAGAGTAGCTTCCCAACGGTGAAAGAATTTTTGAAATCGGTCCAGTAGTTTTTAAATTTATTCGTTACATACAAAAATACAAATCATTCCTCTTTGTAATATTATTATAGGTAAATAAGCTTAAGTCGCCTTATATAATAAAGATACCTTCTTGCGTACTTGCCTATATTTCTTCCTTAAGCCTAGCCTTGGGTATAAGAACCTCTAAGAACTTTAGTTGTAATTCATGAATAAAGATTGTACTCATTACTTTACCTCTCAATGTCGCATAGTAACACCATTCTCTACTGCTGAAAAACGTCTTGACGTGGTTATATTAATAATGTTTCTGTTATTGTAAAACACACTGATTTAATATTAAATTAAATATTGACATATTAAGTTTTATTGCGGACATATCTGCAATAGCACGAATATGTAAATCACTAAGCAACTTCGAAACAAGCAATCGCCTCGCTTATATAACTCGCAAACTCTAGACCTACCTTTATGGGGAAAATAAGCGTGAAGTTAAATTCAAAAAGGCTAAAAAGTTCACAAAATTGAACAAACCGGACTGTATCGAAACAAATTACGAACAAATCGAGCCAGTATGTTTGATTGGATGAATAAAATGTTTACAGAATTAATCCACAGGGGATTTAAAATTGTGTTGACTCTTGCATTACACCGTCCGTTTTTGAATATGTTGGGATAGCTTCGCTGCCATTTTATCGAATTATTAGATGGGGGAGGGCAGATGTTTCGTTTAATTTAGATTACTTTTATACGTTATTCCGGGTCAGTTATTTTTGTACATTTTTGAATTGAGTATTTACATCACACTTTAGAGAAATACAAGTTATAAATTTTTACACCGTCATTGTTTTTCAGCTAGCTATATTTTAGTTGATAATGGTTACAACCCGTTCGTTTGATAGTGTATACAAGCATAATTGTGTTGTAATGAACTGTATTTATTCTACCAATTATATTAGTGGGAACTGCACTTTTTTTTTGTTGATGAGTTCATATCATATCGAGAGCCCTCCGTGTCTCTGAGAGCAAGTTAAGCCGTTGCTCTCTGCTCATTTGAGTTACTTCATGAAGAATACTGGTGTTCCGCGACTACATACAGTAACACTTGAAACCAACCCTAACATAATTGGGTGATTACTAGGCAGGATGATAACACAACATAAGTAATAACAGGGCAGGGATGAGCCGTAGGTATACCTAGAACTATTACCAAATGATACTTAAATACCTACCACGCATGTTAAATTTCGTTCTCATTCCACCAATTTGATAAAATCTACGCCCGTTACTACTAATTTAGAGCAAATTAGTTTTTGCTCACAAATTACAGTTACATTCGTCTGTTTGATAACATATTCAAACAACTTGAGGCCAAAACTCGATTACCTCTTATAATCCGACCCCACTCAGTTACGGGTAACAACTATTTCAGGGCTTAGTTTGCTTATATCTGTATGTGTCTGTTTTAAATGCTCTATTTAACTTGGGAATTTCATATTTTATGTGAAATGAGCTGATGGTCTATGTTATTTTAATCATAATTTCATACTCCATCTAAGTAGGATAATAAAATCACTTCTAGGTTCCTACAATTATATCTAAAATTAGGTTTTGTTTTTTTTTCAAACCATAGTAGCTGCAAAACTATAGTCACTATTATAATTATTTTGGTCTTTGAAAAAGATTGTCTACTCGGGTTTTCACTCGGTGATTTTGCTAGCGCATTTTGCCGCTTGCCATCAAAGAAAAGGAGCAGAAAGAGTTTTCGGATACTGATATTATTAATTAGAAATTGATGTTTAAAACTGTATTAATTATAAATGCTTGTTTAAAGCAAATTTAATCCAAAATACCAAGGTCTAAGCATAAGAAGAGAAATGAAAATAAAGCCGTCTCTGTTGTATGATTTATTTACTACCTTATCTCGCTACAAACGTTCACCATTCTGAGAAACAGATGCCATAAAATCTATTTCTCCTTTAGTGCAGTCTATATTGAGAATCAAATTGATAACTAAATTTGAGACAGCTATTTCAGTTCAATATCATTATTACTTTGTAACCAATAAACAATATTACAGTCCCTAAAATCACTTACCTAGTCCTTTGCTTAATTGAAACCAAAACTTTAATTAAAGTAAAATACATGAATGTTTCTAATAAATAAAAACAGCTGACTGCGTGCTGATGAACTCATACACTGCAAACTCGCAGTTTAATTAAAAACAAGTCAATGCAAATACTAAGAAACTAATCTAAGTTGACACAACTCCGGCAAATACTAATAAGAGAAACTTAATGAAAGGTTTAAAAATATTGACAGACTGAACCTAATCAATTCACCAGCCCTCCTCCGTACGACGTGTCAAAGCGGTCAGGACTCTATTAGGAGAGAGAGACGAAGCTATATAAGATGTACAGCACTGTCCCTTTTTCACAACGGATTCACGGCATATATACGATATAGCAGGGGTACGCTGTACACAGTTTGTATATTTGTAGGGCGCCATTGCGTGGGTACAGTCAAATTTAGGGATAAGTGTGCTTACAGCTGACAAATCCTTTTCCGACCCCAGACTAATCAGTACCGAGAACATTATAGGTTGTTTAATGGTTATGAAGATATTGCACCACAAGCATTTATTTTAATTGGGTTTATAGGCTCTTGGACCGTCAGATAGTGCACAGTGGAGTTAAGATAAGGAGGGCCGACCCCAAGTAAATAAGTCAATGTTTTCGATGTTTTACAAGCTACATATTTTTGAAAAATAAATGGGCATTAGAATTAATTTACCTTGTCACCATACCGCATACAAAACCTACCGAATTGCCGATTTAGTGTAATGATTTGTAAATATTTTCTTTGTAGGCATCATACAAGCGTAGATACAAGACTACTTTGTTAACTGTACATATAAGTGTGACTGTTTTGCAAATAAAGGTTCAAGTAAACTGCGCAAGTTGAACCATTTTGTCGGGGACTCTAATAGGGTTTGCCTTGGGTATTGTGACTGTCGTTTCGGGATTTAACGGAATTTTCTTGAAAAGACTGGCGGAGTTATGGTATGTTATTTATCTATCTACTCGTGCAAGACTACTGTGATGAAACTACTGGGTTTTACATACGGACCAATGGTGGCCTAAAGTTTCGCTAATCATTTTGACTAGGTATAGTACCTGCATTTTTACAAGCTTTTTGTTAACTTGCGTATGTGTATTCGGGTCAAATCTTGCAACTGATTTTAAAGCAGTTATCCTCAACCGCTTAATATGAAATTTTGCATACACTTTTGGTTTGGATGACAATGCACAGAAAGCTAAAAAGAAAGTAAAAAAAAAACGAAAAAAATATTTATGATCTTAATTTATAACATAACCTACCAACACAGCAAAGAAACGACATATCGCAAAGATTTGCCATTTTTAAAGCAAAACCAGCATTTCTTTAATCATCATGCCAGCATTTTAATACCGAAGTCATTAAATAAATTCTATAAAACACCGTCTCTTTTATCCTTCACCAACCCTCAATGATGGCGTCCCTAGCTCGGCCTAGTTCCTCTGTTTATCCTCAATAAATGAACAAAGCTCTGTACGAGTTTACATTTGATCGCTGAACGGTTTTTTTTATTAGAATTTTAATGTTTGCCATACTGTTATCGGTTACGTAAACTAATTTAATTGGTCTGATGGCTTTATTTTTGTAATGTTGGCACACTGGAAATGTTTTCATTTTCTGATTCGTTTTCAGGGAATGTTTGCGTTGCTTGACATGCAACTTGTTTTGAATGAATATTGGAACGTTCTACGAAATGGTTCGATGTTTAAGCATCGATAAACGAGTAGCAAGTTTGTGTTGTAAAATGTAAATTTAACAAGTATTTTCTTGTTATGTTTTCTTTGATTTGTGTGATAAAGCAATGTGTTTTTATTTAAATGTAAATAGTGTTCCAGTTAGATAGTATTTACCAAATAGTTTATACTAGTTTCTGCCTGCGGCTTCGCCTGCATGAAAGTCTTGCCTAGGGAACTTTCAACCGGAATAAAAAGCATCCTTTGACCTAATCCAGGTCAAATTCTACCCATGTGTCAAATTTTATTTAAATCCGTCCAACCGTTGACAGCAAAGTTACTGTTCCACTTGTAATAAAAATCGTAAAACACTCGGCGTCTAATATAAGTACGTTATATAGGTTCATTCAGTTAGAAATCATTCTTATAGACACTATGTTTCTTACGGAATATAAAAAAATAACATCTTCATAAAAAAATATAGAGAAAACACAATAAAACAAACCAAAAGATACGAAAGTTATAAATTATTATGTATTATAGTAAGCATACTTCTTCCCTTTTTTTCGTCAATCGCTTAGGAGCCCTTAACCTATTTCTTTTAGTTCGCTTTTATAAGCAGTTGATGTACCTACTGCGGACTTTCTTAAATTTTGGATCTAAGAATGTTTTTGAAGGTTTGAGTGGTCATATTTCGTATAATAATAATCAGACTATTAGTTTTTCTTACACAATAAGATAATTAGAGACCTACTGACGCTTGCGAATGTAAAAGCAGCTTAATTTTTTTGTTTTGCTAACTATTTAAAAATAACTTAATGATTTAGTTGAAATAAAATATTTTGATTTTGATTTTAAAAATTCAATATAATGCTCTACACATAGAACAATTACTATTATACCTTTTTATAACGCGCAAATAAGTCACATTGTTACGTCCCGCCCGTCTGTGAGCCTTTAAATTCACCTACACCTAGGCCGAGTTTCTCACCACTGAATTATCGCAGAATTAATGTGACAAATTGTCAAGCACTAGTTATCTGCTGTGATTGGTTGACTGAATTTTCAACAGCCAATCACAGCAGATAACGCGTGCTTGACAATTTGTCACATTAATTCTGCGATAATTCAGAGGTAAGAAACTCGGCCTTAACCGTCTAAATTAAAATTTCAATCAGTTTTTCCGTAAACAATCTTTACTTATTCTCGCCTCTAAATCAATAATGCATGCTCAATCAGTAGGTAATTAATTAGTTTAACGTCATTAATTAATTTACATCATAAAGAAAATCACCCAGTATATTCAAGCAAAATAGCGATTCCTAGAAATCGTATGAAAGCATTTAACGTACTCGTAGTAAAACGTTGAGTATCGCATGTGCAGTTACCGCCTTCTGCTTTACATGATTAGGTAATTAAATGATAATAGCACACCTTGGGTTTATACGATTTAACTTCTAGCTTATTCGTAGGTATGAGGTATTACACTTTTCTTTTCTAGGTATTGAATAGGGATTATCTCGGAGACTTTATCAAGAGGATAAGTAGCTGTCCCCTAATCTGGTAAAGGACTACAAGATTGTTGGAACTTTTCTCTAACTAATTCGATAAAAATAAGTTAGCTAAAATGTTATAAATCTAAAAATCAAAATAGGATACATATGCGCGAGCTGGCTGATCAAAACCAGATGTATCCTCCGACAGCACTGTATGATTTTCTTCTTGTTTACGTCGTTTTTGTTAGTTTCTTTAAAGCAGCCGGAATATATGTTAACATATTTTTTTTTTCGAATTAGGTACATATAGGTAGACATATAAGTGTCTTATATTTTTGAAATCACCTCTTAAAACCCTTTATTTTGATACCCCACACGATGAGTTTGGAAGAAAAAATTATTAGGCCCACACAATATGGCGCCCAAAAGCAGCCATTTTTCTGTTTTCCAATTTTATTGTAGCCAGTAAGACTCGCAAGGTTAAGCCGAATCGATTGACGTAAGAATGATCAAAATCGACTAACGCGTTTGGTCTCTGTAACGCCACACAGTAACAAACATACATACATACATAGACTTATAAACATATTACCATTCTTCGGCAGTCGGGTAAAAAGCTCGCCAGTTGGTGGCTGGCCCTTTATTTATATGGACTTCAAGATAACTGGCGAAATGGGATAGGTGCACCTTTCCATAACTCTTTTTTTATAATCTTTAGGTTCGCGTTTGACCATTATCTAGCCTGATGTTAAGCGATCATGTGTGAATACAGGCTTGATGTTGTATGTGTTCATTAGAAATATCTCAGTAGCACCCTGGAGAATGTTAGTATTTTTCTCCTCAAGTAATAGGCAATAGACTCACTCTTTTACCGCCGAAAAATTGGTATCACTTCTACATACCCTTTTGGTGAAAACAAGCGTGATATTATAACGTGTACTGAGAAATGAAAATAGAACCTACCTAACTTAGATTGCGAATATCTCGCTCCTCTAATTAGGCAAATTCCCAAGTCCATTCTAGACGGATCCATCATTTCAGCCGACCGAGCGATGTTCGTTCACTTCTGAATAAAGGCCTCCCCCGAGCGCCTCCACACTGACCCGTGCATCTCGCATCCAGCAGATTCCCGTAACATTCACCAGGTCATTGGTCCACCTGGTGGAGGCCTTCCAACGCAACGTCTTTCGGTTTGCAGTCGCCACTACAAAACTTTTCGGCCCCATCGGCCATCCGTTCTGCGAGCAATGTGCCCTGCCCACTGCTACTTAGTTCGGCAATTCTTCGAGCTATGTCGGTAATCTTGATTCTCTTGCGGATGTCTTCATTTCTGATTCGATCACGCAAGGAAATTCTGAGAATAGCTCTCTTTATTGCCCTTTGTGTGACTTCAAGCCTTCTGATGAGGCCCATTGTGAGCGATTACGTTTCAGTCCCTGCGACGGATCCATGCGAGATCCGGATTCAGTTACGCAGTAGTAGTTTATTTCATAAGGTCTAATTTCTGGACTAAAACTGTGTTTAAGCTCATACATTTCCACAATCACGTAATCGTGGAATTGCGTGTCGTTATTGGGTCATATTTCGGCACGACCTTAATTATATTTATTGAAGTACACATGCTGTATAGCTGGCAAAGTTATTGTTTTCGGTTGAGAAAATAATTTTAACGCGTAAAATTCGAACGAACCCCGATAAGCTCTAGGCGAGTGCGAGGTCGTGAATTCCATCACCGCTCGCGCTGGCAGCATAAGCTTAGTCGGTAACAGGAACTGGTAAGTTATTTACTGCCTAGATTCCTAGTACCTATGTAGATACGTAATTTTTATTAGAAAAATAGCATTTACCAACGATTTCGTCGGCGCGAAAGTCGGGTCTATGTTCCAATCCAGGCCATGACCATATCATGGTCTACCCGTGTTTATTCAAAACTGTTCAGTCGTCAGAACCTGATCAATTAGCAAACATCCACATATATAGACTTTTATATTTAAAATATTAGTTTGGATAGGAATTAGAATGAGCCGATCGAGTGTACTGGTGGCTCTATGGTATCGGCCGCGACTTATAAGATGTAGGTCGTGGTTTCAAACCCAGGCAGGAGCTTTACTTTTTGTTAATTATTTCACCACCACTGCTCTAAAAAATTTGAAGAAAAACATCGTGAGGAAACCAGCATATCCTAGAAACAAAAATTCGAAAACATGTTACATCCACCAACCCGCATCGGGCCTGCTTGGTGGATTACGGCCTATCACAGAAAAGAGGCATGTGTCTCAGCAGTGGGAACATTAAAAAGGCTGATTATGATGATGATCAAGAACATTACAACACCGTTACTCGTAACTGCATTGACAAAAATACTATTGATAGAAAAAACCTGATAATGCCATGATGTAGGTAAGTATCTGTTTTTCCCGTCTGCTGATCCAAAGCAATTATAATAAAGCTGATTTTAGAAAGATACTATAGGCAAAAGCGTAACGGTTCATTAATAATGACTATAACCATTTCACCAAGCTGTTACCTTGTTTGTAAATAATATAATTGACATTTTCTGCAACACTACTGAAATTGGGTCAACTCCCTAAAAAGCTAAAGAGATCAGTCTCAAGGGATATTGCCGTAATCAAGCCATGGCAGGGGGATTAGTAATCGGGGTTTGATATAATTAGTTCACGTGTGGATGCTTCCGACAATCCCTTGGGATCTTATTCTAATAGCGTTTTCTATTTATGATAAATATTAAGGTTTATTTGAATTAGCCATTCTTAATTAAAGACAACATAATTAGCTGGTTACGTTCCCACTACTGTGACACAGACTTTACAGAATTTATGGGAGGTGATGGATGAGCCATAGTCTATACAGGCCCGGTACGGATTGGTGACACAAGTCTTCGATTTTTAGTTCTAGGACTCTCCTGCCCTCACCGTTTTGAGAAAAATGGAAAACAGTATATGTTACCTCACTTCTAGAGTCACTCTTCAGGTTAAATTTTCTAGTATAAAATAAAATAAACGTCTTCCTTTCTCTTCTCAAATGATGCTAATTTCTTTCTTAGACTGGCGCACCGCCGCCTTCTGGCAGCGGCTTCGCCCGCGTGAATGTCGAAAATTATCCCAAGGGTCAAGGTATTCCAGGTATAAAAAGTATTTGCTATTCCTCACTATAATCTATCTCTGTTCTTAATTTCATCAAAATCCGTTGAGTCATTTTAGCGTGAAGAAGTAACAAACATACTAACACACTCACAAAATTTTGTGTTCATAATATTAGCAGGATTCTTGGTCGTAGAACAATTTCTATGGAAACGGTGTAGACTAAACCCTTACATTAAGTGCCTAACTCCTGCAGCAGCACGTGAAGACCTGCGGGAAATCATATTCGCCCTAACCGACGACAGTGCCCTCCGCTCTCTCTCAATGTCTTCATCGTCCCTAAGGCTAGTGGTCACAAACACACGTGCCCAAGGTACTTAAAGGTCTACCCTTGGAGAAAGTTGTTAATTTATATGGCTGCAGCTGTTCTTGAAACAAGACCACATCTTTCCGTTACAACCTGTATATGGTAAAACCAAAAAAAAAATCTTTTGACAATATATACGATGGTACTTGGTGATGCCACCTAGGACATTTGTATATTCCCTGGTATACTCTCATTCCACCAATTTTGTTAAAATTTCATGTTTTTGGGTTATTCTATTCTGGCATCAGTTTGGGCATTATAGGTACAACTAAAAAGTGAAAAATAAAATACTTTTTACAAAAAATACAACCGACTTCGAAATAAAAACACTACAAAGTGAAAAATAACTTCAATCCGGAATTCGGTGTCAAAAAACGAAAACAGGAACACTGACTTCCGAATTGAAGTAAATTTTTTCACTTTGTAGTGTTTTTTGAAGAGGACTGTCCTTATAGCCTACGATCCCAATTTGCAAATTAATATGTATACTTGTTTTTGATTAAACTTAATTTTCATAATATATTATAAATGATTCTTGACGAGTAGAATATATTTATGCAGGGTTGCCGGGTAATATCTTGCCGCAATTATCTAAATTAAATATTATTAAAATTTCTGTTTGATAAGTAAGCTCCAATATACAAGTTTTCAAAGGAATCCAACGACATTTAAAATAATGTGATGTAGAAAATAGGAAAAATAAGTTTGATAGCTCTCAGTTAGCCGAAATTTGTGGGTTACCAGTTAACCTTGAAGCAAAACTATTTTACAATCACGAATCATTCATAAAAATCAAGTTTTATCAAAAACAGTTTACATGCATATTTTTGCAGTGGGCTCTCGGGTTATTTTTTAAAATATGGGTTTTCCCACGGCAGGACTCCTTATTTTAAGAAGTTTAACTAAGACACTATTTCCAAAGAGTGATATTTCAGATAATCAGTTTATGCCTTTAAAATTTATCTCGTCTATATTTGCGTTGAATCAGCTGAAAATTCAACCATGATATTAATAAATCATTTGTTAAAGCAATTTAACTCTAAAGCAATTTTGAAGCATTAGATTTAAAAGCATTAAAGTTAAAACAACACGAACAATAATTATGAATTATTATTCCGTAATTTGAAAAGTTTCGGAGCTCATAACAGGGAGATGGTTTCTGTATTAGTTCTGTACGTTTTGTATTGGTTTTATAAATTAGTTTAAGTTAAGTAGTTTTGTTAATATTTGTTCTGTTTTATTGGCTAATTGACCTGTGTTGACTGTCCTTTCACGGCGTATCGGTATACTAAAAAAATGTTTTATAAAATATAGTGAATACGTACAAAACATAAATTAAAGGTGCTCCCTCACTTGGAGCAGTCGCCTGTAATGTAACGTTACAGAGTCGAGCATTACATCAGTGAGGGAAGAGAACCGAGCATTAAGGTGCGCAACTTGATGAAACAATGTGTAATATTTTAATACAGTTTGTGACATCAACGTTGTCTTCGTCTGACAGTTTGGCATCAACTGAATGCTCAAAATGTAATCTAATGTTACATTACAAGTGAATGCTAGTCAGTCAGGCAGGCAGCATTGTAATGTTACGCTCAAAATCGTATCTGAAATGTTACATTACAGGCGAACGCTCCTGATGTGGCTGATGAGGAGAAAATTCTTTTAAATGTTCTTGTTTTTAAATTTATTTATATTGACTTAGGTACCTGAGGGCCTCACCCCCGATTTCTCAACACTCGATTATCGGGTTGTTAACATAATCGACGAATAATCGCAGGTTATCTACTGTGATTGGCTTTTGAAAATTCATTCAAACAATCACAGCAGATAACGCGTGCTTGACCATTTTTCACAAACATTCTGCGATAATTTAGCGGTGACAAACCCGGCCTAAATGCAAAATTCTGACGGCGTTAACACCCCGAAACATAAAAAATGAATTGGATTAACATGTAATAACAAAGTCCTTTACATCATTTTTGAGTTTTGACAAACGTTGACGATGATAAAGTTTAATGTATCTTCATCGAGTTGTTTATCATAATAATTTTCAAACGAATTGTCCTCCACAATCAAAGCAGACACACTGGTTCATGATGAACTGGCTAGAAAGGACAAATTATCTCAATAAACTACCAAAATCGTTTAAACTTTTGAAACGCTAACCCGTGATTACCCATCATGCGGGTAGGTCATCATTTACCTGCCTCATGGCCCTAACAGAGACTATTACATCTTATAACTAGAAAGCCTCCCTAGTGAGACAAAATTGGGTGTACTGAGTTTAAACATAATCTGTCTCAGAGAGCACACGTAATTATTATCCTTACATCGCCCTTAGAGGGCAGCCCAATTACTTTTTCACTAACGAGCCGATGCTAAAGTTTATAATCTTGTCTCGCAAACGTCGTTCCATAAAATTTAAATTGATGTTGTCAAGCAAATTTGTACCTAGATAGTTTCAGCAGGTCTTTTTCTCTTTTGTAATGTTTTAGATCTGGTGTAATTGCCTACAATTTACTGTCTAGACATGTATAATCTTGTTTGAAAAACTAGAATTAGCATAATCAGCAGAAACGTTTCACTGCAAGGACACAAGATCTCTAAGAGGGAATGGGGCCGTGTTATCATACAGACCTAACGCATATTGGTAGATGAAAAAGTGGGTACCTACATCAAATATTTAGAAAAAACAAAAACTGTTCCGCTAACCAATCACAAGAACCCGTACAAGTCCGTCCTGATTAGGACTTACTATAAACCGCTACAATTCCATTCAATTATATAGCCATATATCTTCTAATCTATAATACTGTCCACGGACACCACAAGCCAATTTCTGTGGTTAATAGCTTATCTTAGAAGGAATCGATTTGTCGACTCTAGAATTGGCTACGGTACAATTTACTTGATTTATTAGGACATCCATCTCTAACAGAATATTTCTATCGATACAATTATGGGCAAGCCTATTTATCTGACCAGATGGGATTGAAATTTTAGACTCAAATACCTTGAGAGTGGTAATTTTTCTATCCGCTGACTACTTCAATAATGCGTGCAATGAAACTGTCAGACGTCTCTTTTCAGAGAAAATACCTGTTCTCGTAAAACGAACTTTATTTAGCTCACAATGAAACATTGCACAAACAAAGCGATCGATTTTCAAACAGTTACCTATCTACTCAAAAGACCTATTCAATCCCACACTAAAACCTAACAACAACGTATCGTATTGAGAAAACCACAAACAAAATTACCCTTTATTTGATGAGCTCCCTGAACAATTCTTTGAAGTGAATTCTCTCTGAACATAACAAAGACGTACGTAGTTTTCTTTTAATTTTTCAGACAGAGCTTAGGTAGTGATCCCGGACGCTTTGAGAGCAATGCACGTGCCCGCTTCGACGAATGGGCAACTCCCCCAGGGTTCCTTAATCCCACCTCTATACTGGGTTAAAGAAGGAAATTTTATACCCCGAAAGAATATCCGAGTTGGGATTTTGGTTCCTAATAACGCCTTCGTGAAGTCCGGAGTCGACTGAAGAACTATATTTTGGAGAAGTTTTGGCAATCGCTCGTTCAGTTCCCACTGAGACTAAGGTATTTGAGGAATCGATTTATCGTTTGGGCTGTAAGTTTTGCTCGTAAATCAGGCTTAGGAGTGATGAAAAGTAACACTCATGTTTATATTCATTACGATGTGGATATGTATATAATTTTTTATTTATTTTATTATTGATAGAATTAAACTAATAAAGTATGTATGGTTTTAATACTTCTCAATGATTTTTCATAGTTGACCGAAGTATGATTATTTAGCTAATTCTGTCAAAACAATTTTACGTCCACTGCAATAATTAAGTCGTGTACTATTCGTATTGTAGTAGAGAATGAACAATAACATTACCTGAGTCTAGCAAGATACTCAGGTGTGGCATATTCTTTTCTTTTAGTGCATTTTCGAAACTGAGTATGGAGTGTATGGACTCAACAAACGACTTGAATAAAAACTTGAATAAAATTTTATTTTGAGCTAAGTACAATTTTTACTATGCCATAACGCTATAAACGCTGAATTTTAGCTTTGTCACAAATGATGCTATAGAATTGCGATTTTCAAACAACTGCATCATAAAAGAACTTTTTAATTTTTATAGCACAATTTTACTTTTTAATTTATTGAAAGGTATGGGCTCATTGACTTCATCAACTTTCTGCCCGTGTCCCATGTTACATGTTACCGGGTCGGCGCAACATGTTTTCTTCTTCCATACCGTCCTGTCCCCCATCACGCTATCACTGACTCCCCTCCTCACACAGTCCATCATCCATCATCATGGGCTCATTGACTTAATGTGTCTAGTGTCATTGTCTATGGACGCGCGCGCTGCGCAGTCATGCGTAAGGAGAATCTAAATTTCCCGCCATACCACATATATTTTGACGTTTTCAGTTGTGTTTTATTTCAACCGTATGAGTGAAGATAAAATAGTGTATGCAACGACAAATAATTAGATATTATCACACTCGTGTTTGAATAACCCCTGTTATATTATCGTTGCATAAACTACTATTTTCAAACCGCTGTAACAATTTGAGGCTTGAAAATTAATAGTGGAAAATTGGTGCTCTAAATGGTAGATACACCTATGCCTAATCATTCGAGGAATACATACAAGCGTGATGTTATGTTGTTATTTCAATATTCTACGTTTATAACACGGGCAACAACTTTTCAATTTCAAAGCTTTTAGCATTTCAGGATAGTTAGGACATAATCGTAACCTATAGTACCTAATAGATATTGAATGTGACACGTGCAATCAACACTGTTATTGGACTATTTTCATGATAGCCGTGGACTAGATTAATTTTGATGGACAGTATAATTTAACCTGCTGTTTTAGTCAAAATATCATTCCAAAAGCGATGGCGATGCGATGGTCAAAATGCCAAAATAAAAGGGATTGATCACGTGACTCTTCAATAGCGATTGACATTTTGACATTTTTCCAATCGCTACCACGACGCTTTTGTTGATAGAAAATCACTTTTCTGGGGCCTCTAGTTACTGCCTATATGGACGAGACACTGAGCAAATAATCATGGCACCTGCGCGGCTGCGACCCGTAGGCTTATTACGTATGAAACAGCAATCAGCAATAATTGACAAAAAACATCGGGATTGCATAATTGATTATTTGCTAATCGCTCGCTCTTTGTCAAATGCAATTATTTAAAAACAAAACCGGTCTCTAAAACTTCTGTACTTAGCAATTTAGAAGCGGTTGCGTGTTAATTGACCAACAACAAGAGAAAAAGTAATCACAATTTGACAGCCATATTTGCTCGCCATAATCGCAATCACCATTCAAAATTGTTAAACTTATTTTTAATTTAGTTAACTTGTTGTTCTATAGAGTCAGCACTGTCGAAAAATTGCTACGATGTGGCTATCGCTGATACATAATTCGGATTCGCGATTGAAGAGCAATTATTGCCCAAAAATTGCTATTATTTTGCACTTGCAAGATACGTAACAAGCTGACAAATTTATTTAGTGTGTGGAATAAGAGTAGGACCTATACTTACCGAACCAGCCTAGCCCGACCGAGGAAGTACCTATTTATTTATAAATAACGATGACACATTACTATTCTTGTAGCTAGGATGGTTTCGTTTGGACTTAAGGTTTTAAGCTACAGACAGGTGCAACACGACAATGTAATAACGCCTTTATAAAGAATTTATTTATTTATGTACTCATAGAACACTTAAAAGAGAAAGAACATAAGTATAGATAGAAGAGCACAAAGGTGCTGCTCATAACAAGAGATGTTTTTTTCTGATATCTTTATATATATAAAAGCGAAAGTCACTCACTCATCACTAAATATCGAAAACCGCTTGAAGTACAAAGATAAAATTTGGCAGATCAGTTCCTCAAGGGACGTAAGTGCGCACTAAGAAAGGATTTTTGAAGATTCCAACCTTAAGGGAGTAAAAAGGGGGTTGAAAGTTTGTATGAAATTTCTACAGTACTATGCCTATCTCCTCTCGTTCATTCCATCCAAAGGTTGCCTGTGCGATAAGACCGCCCATTGTACACTTATCTTTATAAATGTTTTGTCCTGTAATTATTTAAGTGGTTTACAATAAAGTATATAATAAATAAATAAATAATAAATACAGTTTGTAAATTGTACACGTGAAATTTTACATTTATGCTCTTGATTGATAAAAATAATTCATGTATTTATTGGTTTTTGGAAGTTCCACCCGTAAGGGGGCAAAAAGGGGGTTGAAGGTTTGTATGCAATTTCTACAGTTTGTAAGTTGGACACGTGAAATTATAGATTTAAGCTGTTGGTTGAAAAAAAAAATGTATTTATTGGTTTTTGGAAATTCCACCCCTAAAGGGGAAAAATTAGGTTTGCGAGTTTGTATGAAATTTTTACAGTTGGTAATTTGGACACATGAAATTTAAGATTGCCGCTCTTGGCTAATAAATGTTTTGTCCTGTAATTATTTAATTGGTTTACAATAAAGTATATAATAAATAAATAATAAATACAGTTTGTAAATTGTACACGTGAAATTTTACATTTATGCTCTTGATTGATAAAAATAATTCATGTATTTATTGGTTTTTCGTAATTCCACCCATAATGGGGTAAAAGGGGGTTGAAAGTTTCTATGAAATTTCTACAGTTTGTAAATAGGACACAAGAAACTATAAATTTACGGACTTGGTTGATAAAAAAAAATCATGTATTTATTGGTTTTAGGAAATTCTACCCCGAAGGAGGTAAAAAGGGGGTTGAAAGATTGTGTGAAATTTCTAAGGTTGTAAGTGTGACACGTGAAATTAAAGATTTATGCTTTTGGTTAGTAAAATAATTCATGTATTTGTTAGTTTTTGGAAATTCTACCCCTAAGGAGGTAAAAAGGTGGAAATTTGTAGGGCTTATATATTTGAAACTTGGCTTAAATACTAACCTAAGTAAATAGTAAAGGATGTCATTATAAGTTTTTCAAAACTACTCCTAAAAGACGAATTAGGGGGTGTTAAAGATTTTGAAGAATTTTACTGTTTTGAGCCTCTTTTTATGATGTAGGGGAGCACCAATAAGGGATTTTTGGAAATTCAACCTTTAAGGGGGTGAACTAAAAAGTCATCTGTAGGATAAAATAAGAATCACGCGAACGAAGTCGCGGGTGAAGTGCTAGTAATAAATATAGACACAGTGTGTATAAGGAAAGGTAATAGACGGTAACAAAATTAATTATTCATTACATTAGAAAATATTTTTTTACAAAATTGTTGTAGCGTTGTCATATTGCATCCGTTTGAGCATTAATGTCAAACAAACATTTTATTTTATGTTTGCTTTCATTTAATTTATTCGGATAAAATGTAATTAAATTATTCTAAGCCTAGCTCAAAGATGTCTACTCAATAATAACTAAATCACTCTCAGAAAATTGACGTGTCAATAATATAATTATAAACTCTGTAAATTGACAAAGGCATTACAAGCTTGTGTGAGTGGTGTACAAAGGGAATCGATAAAAGTTAAAATTGGCTATACCGTCCCGACCTGTTACGTCAATAACTTTGGAATAAAGGTCGCCTCATACCGAGGAGCGATGCGACGCGACGATGCTTGAAGAGATCAGAGGCTCTAGACAAGTGACATTCTATCATCGAAAACGTGGTAGCGATTGTCAAAAAGGCAAAATTATATGGGATTGACAGGCGATATCGCAAAATCACGTGATCAATCCCCATTTTGACGTTTCGACGATCGCCTTCGCTGACATCAATTACGAACGACAATTTTAAATCACTTTATTTTTATTAACTATATAATTATCAAACTGAAAGTGAATTAGGTTTTATATTAAATATAGAAGATTTGCTTTCTTTCTAAAGTTTTTTTCTATCAGCGATGGTAACATTGAAAAAATGCCAAAATGTAAAGGATTGATCACGTGACAGTTTGATAGCGCTTGGCATTCCCATTTAATCTTAACTTTTCCAATCGTTATGGCGACGCTTTCCTTGATAAAATGTCACTTGTGTAGAACCTCTCTTTTGTGATTCTCGCGGTCTTTTCCTCGTTATCTCGCTGCGACTCGCGTAAGTAGGCGAAGCATCGTTGCATTATACGTATCATGCTGTAGGTATGTAACGCAACCCTACGGAGCGCGTATTGTTTTCATTTTCTCACTGAAAACTTGCCAGTACCTTTTTGTTTAATACATTAAACTCCACATTGTATCGCTATTAAAAAAATGCGCGCAGTATAGCTTTCAGTCTCAGTGTGAGCTGACCCTAAGCCTTGTTTTAAGGTTTGAATTGACCTATATAGTCGGATTACCGCAAAAGATTGCAACATTGCCCCAAACAATTTTCCGACTTTTATAATATCACAAGAGATTTAGAGGATTTTTGAGTAAATATATTTTTGTTACGGTGGATTTGTGCGTGAAATATGGGTCTCCATTATTTCTCGTTGTGAATTAGAATTACCTAACTCAATGGAGCAAAAGGGACTGTGTTATTGTGTGCTTTTTATTTGATAATTTTGTTGGAGTTGATCTATGTATTAAAGATTTCTGCTCAATGATTTACAATATCGTTAAAAGCTCGCAATTGCAAATAGTTGTTAATGATTTTCATAAATAAAACCGTCGCGGGCGCCGGCAGTTGGGATTGGTCATAACTTAACTACTTCGGATGTTAATGTTTTTCTAATACCTATTATATAACTGCACTGAACATGTGTGAGTACTTTCAATACTTTATACCTATACGTAGTACGTAGTAGTTATAGTGTGTAGTGCTATTCTCACATATATGAATTTATTAATGTATCTTCTTAAGTAAATATTGTAAAACACTTATTTTTTTTATAGTTTTATAGTAAGTATGGAGTTTTTTTTATTGTTAATAGGGTCGCGCTGGACCACTATCTCACTTGATGGTAAGCGATGATGTGGTCGAAGGTGAAGCACGCTTGCCTAGAAGTAACCTATTCATTATTGACTTAAAGACCCCTAGATTGTAGCTATCGGGAAACACAAACTCCGGCAGGGAATTCCACTCCTTAGTATCTTGTCCGTTCTTCTCCATAACAAGCTACTTTTCTGAATGGACGGTAGAATACATTTTTATTACTTGTAAATTTTCATTGTTGACGTTCAAAAGTGCCACTTAATGGCCTAGTTGAAATAAATATATTTGACTTTGACTTATTCCTTCACATCTGTCATTAGAATTTTCCCATTTCTAGAACCATGACAATACTGGCTATGACAATTTGACTTCCGAAAATTTAAACAATGCTCAACAGGCCGTAGTGGTCTCGTACCAAACAGACCATGGTTTTCAATCAATAACAAGCCGCGAAATGTAATTTTTATACTCAGTTCATTGATAGCTGTATGCTTGCAAGCAAATGATTTGATCTAGCTACATATCTTTCTAATTAGTGTATATGAGTGTTAGAATAATCAGCCTATAATTTTCACACTGCTGGTACACAGGCTTCCTCTCTATTAAAAGGGAAGAGGTTGCACCATGCGGACCTAGTGAAGGTTGCTGGGTGTCACATGACTCTGATACCTATAGCAAGCCTAAAATATAATGTATGTTTGCAGGCAATATCTACAAACACAACACGTAGGTACTTATGGAATCATTGAACTGATATCGAGGAGCCGACTGTCGGAGTAATAAAGGTCAATTTACCAATTAGGCAGAAACCAAAGTCACGAGACATCTTTTGAAGACACACAAAACCTCTACAGTGTTTTGATTAATTGTTCAAGTGTCAGCGAAGACTTGGCTTTATACACTTTTTGTGAACCTTGATGCCTTTAAGTAAGAAAACATGTTTCTGAAACATGGGCTGTTTTTATCTCAAAACAATATGCGTAGAAAATCATTAGTATAGAAGTTAACCCTTGAAATAATATTAATCTAAAACTTTGGTGAAGCTGCAGGTTTTCATAAAGTTTCTATGGATAAGTTTCTGAATTAGGGTGAAATCATAAAAATCCATATTAAAATTATAAATTCGAAAGTAACTCTGTCTGTCTGTCTGTCTGTTACCTTTTCACACCTAAACCACTGAACGGTATTCAATGAAATTTGGTAAGGAGATTGATGGCATACTGAGGAAGGACATAGGTTACTTTTTGTTTCAAAAACAATTTGGTAGGTAGAGAAGGTAGGGGGTAGGTAGGTAGGGTAGGGTAGGTGGGTAACTAGGGTAGGTAGGTAGGTAGGTCGGGTAGTTAGGTAGGTAGGTAGGGTAGGGTAGCTAGGTAGGATAGGGTAGGTAGGTAGCCAAATGTCGGGAGTGAAGCCGCGGGGGATTTTTATAATGCGTTCATTAGCAAACACCGGGTTTATTTCATCCAGCTTGTGGCGAGTTCCAGGATTTCTAATGTGCATAACTCCAGCTTCCTCATAAGTGGTTGAATAATTTCACAACGGAGTACATAATGTTTAATCACACAACTAAACACAATTTCTAAGTATATTTTCCTTCTATCAGGATTGAAACAAAGCAAACAACCGAAGAAACATCCAATTACAACAGTAATGGAGTCGGTACTGCAACGGTACGTCCCAAAATGAATATTTAAGAACGAAATGTAACATTCCGTTTGTAACCCGACCGCTAAACTAAAGCGTCTAGCTACTTAATTGTACTAAAACAATTATACTCTTTGTTTTGTTACACTTAACATACGAAAACAGTTTACTTAGAGTGAGGGTTTCGTTACAAAATGGACGCTCTAGCTGTGCATATATTATTTAAACAATTTTATACAAAGCCTGAAAAACTAATTTGTGTTACGCTTGTTATGTTTTCGACTATTGTTCTCGCTTATTCCGTACGTAAAAGATATGGACGTTGTACAAACTTTGAGCTACATTTCGGGGTATTTGCCCGCGTTTATTAAGTTCTATAATAATGCTGGAGTAATAAAGAATTCTAGGCAGCATTTTCATAACAGCTGTTTACTAATTTTGTGAAGGAAATCATTGTTTAGCTGTTTTTTGATGTAAATAATTAAGTGTCTACAAGGCCGGTACATTTGTATACAAAATTATGTCTAAGTGTAATATTATACTTTTAACACCATCTTCAAAGTTAGACAACGTTTCGTACCGAATCTCTTTCTACACTCGTTAACGCCTTCTATTTGTCATTCACATACATTAATTAGTGTTCTACTAGCGTTATCGATTGCAGATTGTCAACTTGGCTACAGATGCAGGCTTCTTCTGGGTAAGCCCACTCCATCGTCGACTCTATCTCTGTCACCTCTGAACTAGACTATAGTCCAGAGCAAACCCATCTCAAATAAAAAAAAAATACTGAATACAAAGGCTTCTAATTTCTAGCACTAATTTATTAACGAAAAAGCCATTTGGCTCTAGTCAAAATCACGTATTATAATGTCATCAATAGCAATTTACAACAAGCTTGAGATTAACCCTGTGACATTTCGGGAGCGGTTGTCAATCAAGCGATATCGCTGGTAGAAGTCACCTTATCTATGCCCTCTAGACTATGTTTTCTGTTTAAGTTTTTTATACAACTAAAAATATTATACATACGTGTTTTCATTTCACCCCTCTCAACTTTACATCTTATACCACCTAATGGTCAACGTATTATACAAATATGAGCGTATACCTCATAAATATTGCTTACGTACATATGTAAGGTATACCTGGACAAGGGTCAAACCCACGTACTTGCATAACATGCCGGTTTTATTAAAGGCAATCGTGCATAATAATTAGTGACAGCCTGTAAGGTCTCTACCTCCGTCTAATAACATATAAATAACATGTCTTTATGTACAATGATAATATAAGAGGGGCTCGTGGGTAAATAATAATAGCTGGATGGGTTGATCTTCAAGGTTAAGCAACGCTTGCCGATGTCAGCCAGTGGATGGGTGACCCTTATATACCAAAACTCCTCCTTGCCTCGGAAATCATATTAAGCGATTATTTCTTGCTCTCATTTATTGATTTTTGACAATCGTAACAGGTGGGCAGAAGCCCGACATTTGACATCAGTCTTTATATTACCCAGTTACTAAGTCTGTTCACCGCTGCTCTGGAGGTGGAGGGTGTCTTCAAGGTCAGCAAGATGATTTACTCGTCATTGACGTTGATGCCGAGCCCTCTCTAGTCCAGATACTAGAGAGGGCTAGGTATCAATTCAATGACGAGTAAATCACTCACCATCAGATGGCCGACGAAATAGTTGTCATGGCTGAGACTATGAAGGACCTCAGTACAATGCTAGATGACCTCAGTAGAGCTTCCGAAAGAGTGGGTCTTAAAATGAACATGGACGACAAGGTGATGTTGAATGCCCATGTTACACCCACTCCTATCAAGGTCGAAGACTCTAAGTTGTGGACGATTATGTCTATCTGGGACAAATGGTTCAGTTAGGTAGGTCCAACTAAGAGAAAGAGGTCAACCTTCTTATATGATTCGGCTGAGCAGGGTTCGGGCAGTTATGCGGTATCTTCTCGTCCAACTTACCGCAGTGTCTCAAGATGAAAGTCTATGACCAGTGTGTGTTGCCAGTGATTACATACGGGATCGAAACGTGGTCGCTCACAATGGGTCTCATCAGGAGGTTTAAAGTCACCCAAAAGGCAATGGAGGCTATGCTCGGCATTCCCTTGGGTGATTGAATTAGAAATGAAAACATCCGAAAGAGAACCAGGATTACCGACATAGTCCGAACAATTGCCAAACTTAAGTGGCAGTGAGCAGGGGGGTGACCATAAGCTCTTAGAGTAAGGTTATTTTGAGATCGCGTAAGTGACAGATGTATACAAGTCATATACATCTGTCACTTACACACACGCAAAATAACCTTACTCTAAGAGCTTATGGTCACCCCCCAGGGCACATTGCTTGTAGATCGGATGGCCGATGGGGCCAAAAAGTTCTGAAGTGACGACCTCGTATCGGAAGACGTAGCGTTGGAAGGCCTCTCTCTAGGTCGAGCTATGACCTGGGCAAGGCAGTGTTGCGACACTTGGGGGTATCATGTGTCCAGCAGTGGACATCTTTCGGCTGAAATGATGATGATGACTAATTTGTGGAGGTCTGATAGGAAATCGCTGCATCTATAATATAGGTGTTTAGCTCTATCTGGTTAGACTAAGAGCCGACAGCAATATAGTTGGGTAACAACAAGGCAGATTACTTGATGTATAAAGATAAAATGTTAATGTTATCAGGGTAAACAGTTTTTGAATTATGGGCCAAGGAGTGTGTAACCATTACTTTTGTTTTGTAAAAAAGGCTCCCAAAAAGAAAGGTGTAGAAAACGGTGCGACATGGGACTTAAACTTAGAACTTGCCTAGAAAGGGCGAATTCGCTGTGAATCTCTCGCGTGTCCGTTACGACCAGAAGGAGCGTACTACGTGCGAACATTTGGGCAACTCCGTACAAAATTTTGCGTGATACGTGCTCTCGTTCAAAAGATTCCGCGTAAAGTTGACGCAACAAGACGTTTCTAGTATTTCGCGCAGTACGCGCTTATCATGCGAGAATCCAAAGTCTAGCAAAGTGCACGCGATTTACGCGCGTATTTTGAATTCAAGCGATTCTTGTGGATGCGATGTATTGGCGCCTAAAACCTCGCCAATGCGCGTATATTTTCGCGCGAGACGATTTGCGGTGAATTCGCTTCTTCTGGACAAGGTCTTAGCTGGTGAAACCTTTGCCTAATCTATTCAGCTCTTCAGAAATAATTATAGTGGTGATGTTATGTTATATTCTTTCAATAAATTTGAAGTCAGTGGCTTCATGTCACGCCATATATAGATAGAGTGGGATGTTTGTACACTTATCTTTTCCTTGATTATCTCTTTTTAATAAAAACTTTATTTTTATCCTTAACTTATAATTAAATCTATAATAATCTTTTTCTTAATTTAAAAACGAGACTATTTTTCAAGTCTAGTCAGTTTAATAACTCAAGAGGCTCTAATGGGATTTAAATTTAAAAAAAAAACATAAACTTTCGAAATTACTTTTCTTTAAAAATTTACTGAGTGATAAGAGAAACAAGTTGAGTGACGATAACTTTTATTTCAAGGAAATTACATCAACTATTTATCTTTGTAGAACATCAGAGAAAACTATTCGTAAATGGACACTTACAGATATTGATTTTCTCTTTTATTGACAACTAGCTTTTGCTAGGTCGGTTTTGCTCGCCTGTAAGTCTAAAATTATCCAACAAGAAAGCCCCGTGTTCCGCATTTAATCAAAATGCGTTCAGCCGTTGAGTAAGTGAATGATTAACAAACATGCAAACACAAAGACTTTTACAGCTATCTATTAAAATACCAAAAAAAAACCGACCAAATGCGAGTCGGGCCACGCGCAGTAATAGGGTTCCGAAGTTGCATAATAATGTGGACTAAGAAGAGGGTTTTCTGTTTTTACATGTATATTAAAACGGTTTCAGCGGCTCAAAACGTCTAAAAACGGGCCCACATGGGACGATCGTAACTGAAGAAGGAGTTATAAAATCAAACTTCGCAAGTGAAGTTAGAAAAAATAATATTATCTATTTGAGTACCACCGCGGGTAGAGGCAAGCGTTTGTAATAAAGATTTATAACCAGCGTCACTTAATAATTTGAATACTGCAGTATTGCCAGTACAGAGATAGTCTTCGTTAAAATCTCCAAATATTTACAAACCGAAAACAAATATTTTAGTATGAGTATTTTCAAACAACCAATGTAAGTAAGCTGCAATAAATAATCTACATGAAGTATTACAATTGCGATACGAGCGCACGTTAGAGCCACGGGGAATGGCTTGTTAATCACTGGATCCACGCACGCACGCTCCTTGTTTCTTTCTCTTTCGGAATTTAAAAAAATTTGAATGTATTCGCTACTTCGTTCTCGAAAGTTGTTATTTAAGTAATTTTTCATTGGCACTTGTACAAAATTTTTACTGTTCAAGTACATTTTTTAAGTTGGTCGACCATTCCTCGTAAACTTGTAAAGCCTACTTAGCTGTGATAGTTTTCCTTTTAATTTCGCTATATACTACTGCCGTGATTTTTTTCACAAAGCCAAAAGCAACCATTTCACTGGCAGGGAGGTACACTTGACTCTAACAAAAGTGTTCAATTTAAAGCTTAATTTTACGCAAACGGATCTCTGAATCGAAAAATGGTTGTAACAGACCTGTTATATTTTAAATCGCCTATCCAACGATACCACACACCATGGGATAGACGAGAAAAAAAATACATCCCCATTTTACCTCTATAGGAGTAAACAGAAAAAAAAATGATTTTATTTTACCAATTTGTCGGAATTATTAATATCTATATTCATGCCAAATTATAGCTTTCTAATACTAAGAGTCTCTGAGCTGAGCTGCGGACGGATAGACGGACATACCTAGCGAAACTATAAGGGTTCGTTGTTGACTTCGGAACCCTAAAAATGAATGTTTAATATGTTTGTCCTTTATGAGTTCCAACAAACCATAGATTCGATTGTGATGAGTACGCTAGGTACAACTAGTTTCAAATATTAGTAAAACAATCTCTTAAGCGATAAAGAAAAAGCAATTACGGAATCCAAAGCACGATATTTTACGAGCGTTTCTGAACTCCTCACGTATGCAAAACGTAAAAACTTCGTATTCATGCAAAACACAGTAAAAATGTTTATGGTGCTGTTTCCAAACATTCTTTATTTATAAGTTAATATGTCAACTGCAAGCCCAACCCTCCGAATGCGATGCGGTCAAATAAAGTAATATTTTATTCAAGACTTTATTTCTGCTCTGTCGTCAGTTCGCGGAGTTCGCGCCTCGAGAAAACATACAAATGTCGCTAAGAATTTCCAGATACTTTTGTTACTTTACGGCTACAGTAAAGGAATATTATTCAATATTTTCCTTTGAGTTTACTTGTAATTTGTCAGTTTTGTGCCAACTTTGACATTGTTTCTAGTGTTGGCTTTGAGGTGCCCTTTCAGCTCAAAATGCCATTTTGAGTCTGATGTAGGTACTCTTGTAGGCAATCTGGAACACAAATGATTTTGTGATATCAATCTTGAATTTTAATACCTCCTATTTATTATTTCCTTTAGGTCAAATAATCTTATATTTTATTCACGACTTTATTTCTGTTCTGTCGTCAGTTTCACGGAGTTTGCGCCTCGAGAAAACATACAAATTACTTTTCGGCTACAGTAAGGGAATATTATTCGTTATTTTCCTTTGTGTTTATTTTTAATTTTGTCAGGTTTGTGCCAACTTTGACATTATTTCTAGTGCTGGCACCTCAAAGATGCCATTTTCAAATATAAACACCATTTTGCGTTTGACGTAGGTCTTACTATAGTAAGCAATTTAGAACAAAAAGAAGTTTGTGATTTTAATCTTGAATTTTAATACCTCCTATTTATTATGTTCTTTAAGTAATACTTGCGCTATGATTCGTGAACTTTAAGGTTGCCCTAGTCGACGACATGAACTATTTTGTGCGCGGGGTTAAAATGCATGCTATCTCATCCGACAACACGTGCGAAAGAGATAGATGCTATGATGAGCAGTAAGAAGCTGGTTCGCGTACGAATAAGCACTTTTGCAAGTTTGTAGCGAAATGGATGATGATTTAGGACGAAAACGAGCGCGCGAAATTTTATAAACAGACCTTTGGGAGTCTAGATATCACGAAAAACCGACTAAATGTATATTTTCAAAATAAAATTATTTGCATTGTTGAACTACTAATCTATCTCTGTATAGTAGCCGTTTTGCAATTTTCTTTCTTCTTATGGTATACTTCTACTACTACTTCTTCTACTTCTTATGGTTGTTTACATTCAGGGCTAAATAATGATGAGACAAATTGATATCATTTTTATTTTTAACGCCCATCGTCAAACAGTGGAGTAATCGCCAGACTACGTTTGTATGGAAGAATGATCGACTAGTGTAGCCTTAATGCCACAACATAATTAATATTACGTGGTAATTGTGATTCAGTTTTTAATTGAAACCTAAGTTTTTACTCAATAAAATTACAGTCACGCAAACGAACACAAGAAATCTTAACTTCAACCACATAATAAATAAGGTAATTTTATAATTGTGCCATCAGTCTAGATTTCAAACGTTCATGTTGTTTTTCTTGATTTAGGTATTAAAACTTAAGATAAAAACTAACAGAATATTACGAGACAATTTCTTCTGCAAGTTTTGACAAATTACGTTAGACAATCTACCCCAGTTTTTCATAGTTAGTCGCAAAAAATATTTTGATGAATAAAAGTCTTCAAATAATAGAATTTAAGCCATGTCATCTAATTATTCGAGTCCTCGTTGTTCTAGTGCAGGGATCACCAATTACTATCATTTGGGTTCCGTTTCTTAAAAATAATATGTCCGTCGTGGTCCGTTAGGTTTTAAGCCCACTACGCCCCCTGCCTATACATCGTCACGTGTTTATCAAATAATGTAATTAATAAAAGTAAGAACTAAGATTTTTTTTCAAATATTAATGTAAAAATGACAGTTTTTGCCTTGAATTATCCGTCTGATCTTCCAAAGTTTGGATAAAAGTTGTTGCAGGCTGTTAGTCCGCGCCCGTCCGTTGTCGAATAGACGGCAATAAAGACAAAGCGCGGGTTTAATTATAAACTTACGTAGTCAAGTGACACAAGAAAATTAAATTGTATTGTTACTTAAGTTCCTTACAAAATAGATCGGCGGTCCGGATCCAGACCACGGTCCGCCATTTGGTGACCCCTGTTCTAGTGGTTGTAAGCGCTACTGCAAAGCATGAGGTTCCGGGTTCAATTCCCAGGTCAGGCAAAGTGTTATTGGATTTTTCCGAATTGCTTAGTGGCAGCTCGGAGTCTGAATTTGTGCCTGGTTTATGGTAATAGGCTTGCCCTTTTTTTTTAAATAATTTGCCCCTCACTAGGATTTTTTCTTGTATCGTGAGACTTAAACATAACTGGAGGAATGTAGATGTCTCTGCCCAACCGCTAGGGAAATACAGTCGTGATGTTATAGTTATCTAATTATTCGTGTGTTATAAGTGCAGTTTCTTGTCCGTTGTGGAGTTTCTTGTCCGTTCTTCTCCATAAAAAGCTACTTTTTCGAATGGGCGGTATATTCAATTATTATTACTTCTAAATTTAAATTTTTGACTTTCAAAAGTACCACATAATGGCCTTATTGAATAAATAAATTTTGAGTTTGATTCTTTTAACAAATAGATAATATTAGAGACACTTTAAATTCAGTAACTTATTAACCGCATGTGCTCTAAAAGCGACCTAACTTCACCCATTATGACTGTAATGTTACCTGACTCTAAGTCTATTATCTTAGACTTAATTTCAAGTTGAGAACTCTAAATGTCGGTACGTGCTCACGATCACTAATTGCACTAAAATGTCTATGAGTTTCGGGTATTTTGTACCACAGCGGCGTACGAAGGGTTAATATTTCGTAACAAAATTATATGAAGAGAATTTAATATAAATATTTATTTTCATTTCGCTTAAATTTTTGTCAAAAGGCTTGTGTTGAATAACTAATAAATCTTTATAGTTGCATCTTTCTAAGCATCTTGAACCGTAATGTTCACGTAATAAGATCTTTTCTTCTTAATATTAAAATATTTTCTGCAGTATACGCTCTACTTGCAGTTACAAAATGTTTGCCCGGTTTTGCACGTGACTCAATCCTTCCTTACTAATATTATAAATGTGAATGTAAGTTTGTTTGTTACGCTTTCACGCAAAAACTACTGAACTGATCATCATGAAACTTTGTAGATATATTCTTAGAAGTATTAGAAGTAACATAGGATTGTTTTTATAAAAAAAAAAATTTCGTCACTGCGAGCGAAGCCGCGGGTAAAAGCTATTATGAATAACTATGTTTTTGTAGAAGACTAGTTTCTGCCCGGGCTTCACCCGCGTATAATGTGTTTTATCATCCCAAGGGAATAAAAACTATTGTATGTCCTTGCCAGGGTCTCAAACTATCTCCATGTCATCATCATCAGCCTTATAATGTTCCCACTGCTGGGACACAGGCATCCTCTCTGTGAGAGAGGTAAAAGGCCGTAAGCCACCACGGGCCCAATGCGGGTTGGTGAATGTCAGGACTTCGATTTTTTTGGTTCTAGAACATGAAGATTTCCTCACGATGTTTTCCTTCAGCGTTTTAAGAGCAGTGGTGATGAAATAATTTACACAAAGTAAGGCGCCTGCCTGGATTCGAACTCACGACCTACGATACGTATGTCGGGGCCGTTATTACTGGGCCACCACTGGACTCAGTCCTTTGATAACGGAAAATACCCTTCGATTAATATCAACAAATAACAGGAGGGGTGACCATAAGCTCTTAGAGTAAGGTTATTTTGAGTGTGTGTAAGGGACAGATATATATGACTTGTATACATCTGTCACTTACGCGATATCAAAATAACCTTACTCTAAGACCTCATGGTCACCCCCAGGCTATAATTTGTTATCAATTTAATGTTTCAAGATGGAGTCGAATTAGAAGGCTTATATTTGAATGTAGGGCTTGTCACATTTGAAGGTTATTAAACACCCAACGTTCCACAAAAACGAAGGAGAGTGAAAACGTCAAAAGTGTCCAGTCACAGCCATTGTGTAAACGACTTCTTAAAGCTCGCAAACACCGATACCAACCGAACTACACCCAATCTCGATGAATTTACTAAAGAAATACCAATATCTCCACGCCTTTTACGATATATCATTCAGCTTACGTCATAAAAAAATATGTCAGCTCCTAAACACAAGTTGTAAAAGTCGATATAAGATGGTTTAGGATCGAATATCTTATATTTATAAAAAAAAGAGAAATCTTTCATCAATTTGTTGGATTTACTGAAGGGAAAATTAATGATAAAGGCAGGCGATGGGTTGGAAACTAATTTGTACATTGTTGATGCCCTAGGCAAGTGACATTCGATCATCGAACGCGTGGCGATAGCGATTGTCAAAAAGGCAAAATTGTATGGGATTGACAAGCGACAGGGAACAATCACGTGATCAATCCTTTGCATTTTGACATTTCGACTATCGCCTTCGCTGACATCGAATGCCAATTGTGATTTAGAGAAGCATTATGAAACTGTTATCCCATCAAAAATATAACATGTAAAAAACACAAGTCTCGCGGCAAAATTATTGAAAACAAATGTAAAACCAAGTTGGATAATTTATTCAGTAGGTATAAGATAAAAAGGATTAATCAGGTTAAAAAAGAAATCAACCGACTTGGTTTTACTTTTACATAAGAGATCGACATTATTGTGTTCTTCTTATTTTTTAAAAACATTTGTGTGAAAAACGCAACGAAGTTACAGGGGGTCAAAAGCTAGGTATCATGTTCTGAATCCATGGTACTCATTTTTGCATCGGTGCCTAAGACAGCCTGTATAAGATTAGGTTGAGGCTCTCCACAAAAGGACATCGCTGATAGAATAACATATTGTCTAGATTACTCTAGAGTCTAGAACTTAAAGCAGACCTCCTTCACTCAATCGTACTTACAGCGATTCATGCCTATACTTGCTCGCGGTCCCGGCACCGCTCCGCCAGTCGGTTGTCACCACTCGCGCGCAAAGCTCGCGCTCTTATTTCGGCAAGCTCACAAGAAACGAGCCGTCATGGGTCAAACCATCCGTCAAGGATATTGAGCTCATAATTGTGACTATTGACTAAAATTACTGTTACGTAGTAACTTTTCTAATCTGTGCTTAAAATATTATTCTTTTGACGATGGCAATTATAGAAATGTCATAAAGTAATGGATTGATCAAGTGCAATTTTAATAGCGTTCGGCAATCCCATACATGGATTTTACCACTCACTATTGCGATGCTTTCATTGATATAGTATCTCTTGTCTGGAGCCTCCGGTCCTATTACGAAGCTTTTCACACAAAAAAGTATGTACCTACACGTATATTTTTCTTCTTCATGAGCTTTCATATATAGTATACAATTTATATTTTTATTTACTTCATCTACCTTGACAGAACGCCACTAAATTTGAGAGCTAGGTTCGTTGCCCGCACAAAGAGAAAAATAAGCTTAAGTCTACTCAAGGTCTCACGTTTTCATTTGTACATTTACATACACATAAATATTTTAATATTATTTAAACCTATCTGCCGAGTTTTGATGGAAAGGAATTATGGAAATACTCATGAAAATAATTTTAAATTCTTCTTTTTCTCACAATTTTATGCATGCTTCTTTTGAGAGCTTCTTCCTCTTCTTCCTACAGATCCAAATAGATGAATTCGTATATACACATTCTAAAAGTCCGCACACCCGAACGCCACCTTAAAGTCATTTAAATTATTTTCTATGGTTGAGCTTGAATGCACGATCATTGTTTTCATTGGCGTGACAGGTAATCTAAACTATATCTATACTAATAATATTATAAAGCTGAAGAGTTTGTTTGAACGCGCTAATCTCAGGAACTACTTGTTGGAATTCCAAAATTCTTTTAGTATTAGATAGTCCATTTATCAAGGAAGGTTATAGGCTATATAATATCACGCTACGACTAATAGGAGCGGAGCACAAATGAAAAATGTTGCAAAAACGGGCAAAATGATTCCTTTTTGAGAGCTTCCGTCGCGTGCACTGCGTAGGCGGTTAAAGATTCGCAAAAATCATGTATATAGGGTAGGCTAGGTAGTGTAAATGGGTAGGTAGGTAGTCAGTTGATGGGAGCGAAGCCGCGTGGGACAGCTAGTAAGAGATAAAACTGGAATGACACGTTTTTTAGATAGTTTTTAAATACTGAAGTTTTGTAGGTTAACACTGTTCAATGTTCATATCTTAGAGATGATCATCAGGAAGGCAATCATCAGGTGTCTTCCCTTATTTTTATGACTTTGTAGCAACATTTTGTTTTTTTACTTTTTTATTCGTCTATATACCTTTCTATGAGACTATCGAGAGTTTAGCATTTTGTTCAATACACTATTAATAACGGATCAAACTATAAACCTACTTCTACTAGAAATCCCACAATAAAATATATTTTTCTGTTTTGCCACCCGGACCCAGTACCGCAACTACAAGTATTTATTCATCCAATAACGGCATACCTGTTACGAGTAGTTTTGAAACGTTCGCAACCAGAATTCGTACAAAACTACGAGTACTATTGTCTCGGTTAGGTAAATTTGTTAGTAAAACTTGGGAAATTGATGTGGCCTCGCTGAATTTTGGGCTTCTAACCACGATAATTGGGTTCGGCAACAATTTTGCGATGACGGTTTGAGTCTGTGGATATGAGAATGCGAGATCCCATATTCGTAGCTTTATTGGTTCGCTTGGTTAATAAAACAGATTACTTAATACGAATTAACCTACTACGCGCTGCTACGCGCAGTGACAGCGGTTGATGCAATCTTATATAATTTATTCTGCTGACAATCAGCGCTTTTTGAACGTAAGAAAATATAAAGAACACTTAAACGCTCGCCCTTCACTACTGCCTAGCTATCGAAATAATTATTTGCCTAGCCTTGCCCAACTAAGTTGTGGCCAACTTATAGTCTAGTTAGATACAGTTGAGTACCAGTATTTTACACAGAAAGAAAAAGAACCGAGGTCAACCGTCGAATCCGGCTCAGCTAGGCAACGTTCGGTAAATTGCGCGGTATCTTCTCTTCCAACTTACCTCAGTGTCTCAAGACGAGAGTCTATGACCAATGTGTGTTGCCAGTGATAACTTACGGGTGAGTCACCTAAAGGGCAATGGAGAGAGCTCTGCTCGGAGTTGCCTTGCGTGATCGAATCAGAATTGGAGATATCCGCAAGAGAACCAGGATTACCGACATAGCCCGAAGAATTAAGTTAATGAGGAGTGTCTGGGATCGTTTAAGAAATCTGTGTTTAAATTTCTTGTAGATAGATGTTACTACTCCATCACTGAGTTTAATACTGATAAACAGAGGTATGAGGATTTCGACTTGCCAATTAAACACTTATGATTTTATTTATTGATTATGTGTGAATGTGTTTAATAATCTAAAATTGTAATGACATAATTACCTTATTGATATATTATAAATTGATATATTTTTTATGTAATCTATTGACATGCCTTCTAATTGTATTATTTTTATTCATTATTTATTGTTGCTTGCTTGTGTTAAGTTTGTACGCTAGATATTGGATACGAACATATTTTAACAATATACCAACTGTCACAGATAGAGCCTGGAATAGCACAAATGCTACTTTTCATCTCGGTGTAATGTTCCCTTGGGATGATAAAACACATTTCACAAGGGCGAAGCCGCTGGTAGAAGCTAGTAATATTATAAATACAAAAGTCTGTCTGTTACCTTTTCACGCTTTATCCGCTAAACCAATTTACATTAAATTTGGTATGGAAATAGTTTGGAACCCTGGGCAGGGCATTTGATAGTCTTTATCCCGGAAATCATCCTTAAGGGGGTGGAAAGTGGAATGGAAGTTTGTATACCAAAAAATGTAAAAATTGGCTGTTCGATGTACTTATGCCACGCAGATGAAGTCGTGGGCAAAAGCTAGTAGGCTTTAATTTGTGGTAGGCAATTAAGTACTTACTTGTTCCACGCCAGCGAAAATAAAAAAGAACATAACTAATATATGCCAGTTTGGTTCGATCAAAAGGCTACCTGTGTCGACGTCAAAGGTCTCCCAATGACAGCTGGGATCGACAACGGCGTAGCGTTGCGAAGTGGTAGCGTAGCGTGCTATTAAATTTAGTAAACACATGAATAATTAAAGAAAGGTGCCTAATGGTTCGGAACACGAAAACGGTAGAAAACTGAAATACGAGTATGATACGCAGTAAAGTTAAACTAAACAAACCATGCTTTGTTATTCGTTTACATATTTTTGATTATATATAAGTTCAATGTTACAGCAAGATCATTATGGGTTCTAATCAAAAAGGAAATATACTATAACATCACGGCAGTCAGGTCAGGTTAGAGAAATGATTAAGCCTCATGAAAAAAGATGCGACTATATTGCCATCAACTAGACATAAAAAAAACTGTTACAGGTAAATTCTAGGTGGGAAAACCTAATAACATTTTGCCCGACCAACGAACAGCTGTAGGGTAGTTGACAAAAAATATCTATTTAGTCCGTCAGTTAGATAATCTAAACATATTTGACAAGTATTATCGTAAATAAGAAAGGATAATATTTTTGTGTTCACCAAAAATCTAAAGGTACATCTATGTATGCATTTCTAAAATATTGATCTTAAACCCGTTTAATTGTTTTACTATAATTAAACTACTCGGCCAACAAAATATGTTACATCAAACAAATTCCAAATTAACACTAAGATATAACACTTTTTTATTGTAGTGCGCTGCAAATATTATATTGTAACAATAACTATTTTATTCTTCCCCGAAAAATACTGATCGTGCACCAAATATTCCTGCTCGGGAGCTTAGGGCACCCCGACACGGACAGGTTAGGTTCGAACGAGATGACGTGAGCTGAAGTGAGCGAGCAAAGCGAGCGAACTCAGCTCCCGTCATCTCGTTCGAATAGTCGTTAAATTGAAGTACTTTTAAATACCATTCAATAAGAAATAACGACGATACAGTGCGTTGAAGTATCGTGTGATATCACGGTGTGGCACATTTTATACTGACAAAGTGACGTCACAAGCCGCACAAAATATAAAGCGCATCAAATTTCAGGAGTGGGGGCTCCACTCCTGAAATTTGATGCGCTTTATATTTTTCAATTTTTATTTATTTCGTATGCAAACAGAAATGGGTTCAATATTATTTGATAATATCACTGAGGGACTAAATGGAATTATCTACCCAGGAAACATTCCTATTCAGTGAGTTTAAAATTACAGTTATTTTACTCCCAAATTTCATTTGAAAACGTGCCCTGGTTTTATTGCAATCCAGTGCAATTTATTTTCCATTAATCGTTTCCTATTAATCTTTAATAAGGCTCAGTGTTTCGGTGAAGTTATTGAATAAAATTAATTTAACGTTTATTTGAATGTTTGGCCCAACTTTGTAAGCTCGTTTTACGAGGGAAATGAAGGTTTTATCAATTGCAGATTCTCTATCCTATTAACAAAGAAGGTGTCAAAGTATTATAATAAAGTATATTAGTATAAGCAGTTTATACATGATGATCTGTAAGGGACTCAAATAGATTTTGTATTTTGTTTTTATATTAATTTTGCGATAAAAATTATGAGCTAATTTAACCGCTTAACTTTAATTAATACATTTTCTAACACTTTATTCATTTTCTATCTTAAACTATTTTACATATAATCTCAAAAAAAAATGATAAAATTTTAGAAAAAATCATGTTTCAATAGTCAGTCATGATGATTAACGTTTCGACAAGAAAAACTAAAAATAAAAAAAAATGATAAAATTTTAGAAAAAATCATGTTTCAATAGTCAGTCATGATGATTAACGTTTCGACAAGAAAAACTAAAAATACAAAAATGAACGAAGTAAATTTTCAACAAACGTAATTATGTTCTCTTGTATCCGCACATAAAAAGTTGGATTCACGTCGAAATTGCACCTCCAATCCTAAACATTCAACCGCAGCTTCAAAAGAATTAGACGCTCTGCTTACCACGAGGGATAAAAGATACAAAGTACATGTTTGGCAAGAACATGACATCGCTTTTGTTCAAAATGACAACGGTCTGACATCTGCGGGCATATCCGGAAATAAAGAACATGTGGGTTTAATACTCTTATCCCAAGTTTTGATCTTTAGTTTACATTCAGAGTAAAACCTTTTGACGAATACCTTCAGGGGATAAAGATTCTTTTTGATTTCCGTAAGCTTCTCAGAATTTGCAGTTATGTGTTATTTCAGGGTGGTTTCCTGTGTTTGTAAAAGATTTTTGTGGTAATCTAGAGGTTTGAGATTCTACGTAATGTGGCACAACATGTTGTTATTTGTTGTTTTGGCACAACAACGTACATAGAATATAGGATTTACGCTTGGATTCAAACTATATTGTACCCGCAGTCCATGCCTTATCATTTTGTTCGCGACCCAAATAAAAAAACACTAACAAACGCTACACGTACAGCTACGCTATTTCAAATCAAAAACTTTTCAAATTAATCCAGTCGAGCAGTAAAAAATACGCCTAGAATAATCCCATCTGAAATTTTCAAAACTAAGAGTTAGAACTCACCATATTCCGGACATATGATACAAAAAGCCACTGCCAGGAAAAACCCGATCACTTCGCCACAGAATCCTTTGAAGGCCATTTTTCTCCTTTTTGTTTAACCAACGCTGGCTTTTACCGACATCTTCACTCTTTCTATTTTTCACAATTTCTCACTAAAAACCCTTCGGCACACTCATCGTTCTTTGTATAACATCGGACTTTTTAATCGACATCGTTCTTTTCTAAGGAGAATTTTATCTTCTGATGTTTTATTTCGACTGGTAGCGTTGCGGTTACATCTGTAAACAAAAGAGGGTTCTGTTTAATATTTTGAAATATTTTTATTCAGCATCAATCCCACGTTATTTTCCTGTTGTTCGTTTCGGTTAGTCAAAAACTATTTGTAATGAAATAAGCGTCTGATAGTCGGAGCAGTATATTCATGATTTTATTTTCCAAGAACTAATTGATTATTTAAAACCAGCTTCAGCCCACGGCTCCGCCCTTGTGAAAACATTAAACCGATATGAAAAGTGTCCTAAGTCCTAATCCAAGTTCTGGTCTATCCATGTCCTAAGTTTCGTCCTAATGCAATCGGCCGTTGAAGCGTGTAACGAACAAACAAACTCACATTCGCCATTTAATTAGTTGAACTTAGGATAGTTAGATTTACGAATTTTAATTTCTTGCGCCACTTTTAGTTTTCCATTAACCCTATTTCGATGAGGATTATGATGACAATTGACAGCTTAGAGAACTCGTTAGTATTGTTTTAATCAAAATACTTCCGCCGTTCAAAATCCTATTTCTAGAACATAATGATTATGAAACTCGGTGGCACTAACATTAAATTTCTTGGAAGCTAATTACATTACAGTACAGAAACCCATTTCCGAGGGAATGTCTAAGACTTCATATAAGCAAGGGTTCGCCAAGTTATTCTAAGACGTGATTCTCATAACAGTTTCTACCCACATGTTGCTCAAGTTATGTTCTAAGGTTTACTTTAAACATCATATTGTATTTTCTCATGTTTAAATAATACTACTGTAGTCTTTCATAAGATAATTTTAGTATGAGATCGTTTAAACAAATTCGTAAATTGTCTTCTTTATAAAATTATGTTTTCATATTAAATTTTATATATTCCCAAAAAATAATTTCTCATTAAACTTTTTCATTTCACTGTAGGTACGATCTTAAAAACAACATAGTCTTAGGATAAAATAAATACACATGATTTTAAAAAGTAATAACATATAAATAAATATAAGATTTTCGAGTCTTAAACTATCTGCAAATCTACCCTACTCGACCTATATGAACGATACCTCTTCCTATATGAAGTTCTATAACTGCTAACAAAAACATACCTAATACATGGTTGCGCATCATAAAAAATATTTATGTTGCAGTTTTCATGGCACAGTTTTGGGTCAATAGAAAAAAGGTGCGGGCAACATTGTTCTCCCGCTATTTTTGTGAGGTTCATTTCACTTTATTGCTATCTATATTGTTGGTGTATGTCGTCTTAAAAATCAAATCATAACATAAAGAAAATCTGTATGAAAATTATGTTGGAAAATTTGACTGATTTCAGTCACGAAACCATGCAATCCCCAATATCTATAACAAAACCCCGGCCTAAATAAAAATAGTTTTTTTTATTATAATATACGAAAGAGTTTATAGTGGAAAACAAAGATTTAAAATCATAACTACAAAGAACACGCAACCAAAAAAAAATGTAAAAGGTCTAAAAACACAAAAATTGAATTACGAATTCCAACATTCAATACACTCGTTTACCGGGCCGCGTTACACAAACGTTTTTTCACACAATACACGAAGCATAATTATTTGTTGAACATGTTACAACTGGAAGTGACCTGAAAAGGACGACATGTATTGTTGGAGGCGTCCGAGGCAGAAATTGTATTGTGTTCCAGCTCTTTATGTACCACAGAAACGGCACCGCGCTACCTATGTCTTTTCTATCCGTTCTTTGTCCCTGTCACCTATACAACAGTTTTCTTACGTTCCGCTTGCACAGTTTTAGTTGTTGTTAATGAAGTGGAAACGTACTGGAATGGGTGCTTGCGAGAGTGCACCTGTGTTCTAAGGGGTAACGAGTTGAGTGATTTTGTTTTTCGTTGCGCATTGAGATTTCATTTACTTTGTAGTTTAAGCATTTACGGTATGGTACCTATACATGTAAGACAAGTAGATACCCAATTACGCGGTCGTTTTGAAGAAATGACAAACTTTCAATTTAACTAATTGCAATCTACAAAATAAATAAATACTTAGTCAAATAAAAGCCCTCTTCCTCCCTCCTACTTTTGCAGTGCCCGACAGGGTCTACAGTGGTCTAAATTTGTAACCTACAATCAAAGTTTTCATGTGGAAGCAATAAATGTATTGAATATTGAGTATAGAGATGTCAGTTTGTATGTAGGAATGATTTTGTCTCAGATTTTAACATTCTTATGTGAACAAATATAGATGCTATTTGGCAACTGCATAAACAAAAAACGGCAAGAAATCTCGTTTGTTGTACAGGAGCCCCACTTAAATATTTATTTTATTCTGTTTTTATAGCTTATTTGCTGTTATAGCGGCAACAGAAATACATCATCTGTGAAAATTTCAACTGTCTAGCTATCATGGTTCATGAGGGAGTCTTAGTAATAGGGTCCCGTTTTTACCCTTTGGGTTCGGCACCAAAAAAACAAAATAAGAATTTTTTTGTCAGTTGCTAAAAATTTTAGGGATTTTTATAAATAAGGCCTTAATTGTTTAAGCTTGGAAAGTTTTCAAAAGATATAAAAACTTAAAATAATATTTTTAATTTTATGAGATTTCTTTCTTTCTTTCTGACTTATGAGATAATACTCGTATTTGGCTTTAAGAACTATGGTTCTTAAAGCCAAATACGAGTATATCGATCTGTTTACTTAAAAGCGAGTTTGCAATTTAACTAATCCTAATGAAGTAATAAAAATAATACTGGGAAAGGAAATAAAAGGGAGCTTGTGATTACTCAAAGAGACAGCCAAATCCTATCATTTCTTCGGCCTACAATCTTTTTTCCAATTTGTCTTAATGTTAATGCTGACGAAACAAGATTCCCTTCACTTCGGGCCCTGCTTTACTTAATGCCGAGTCTAATGTCAGTAAATATATAAAAATATCAAAGAAAATGCGTAAATAGAATTGAATTATGCTCAAACATCGTAATCAAAGCCGCATGAATGTGTGTTCTTTGTGAAAAGTATAATAAACGTGACGTTGATAAAAATGGCAATAACATTTTAAAAAGTATCTAATTAGGTATTATTGTTTGTCTATAGCCAATATAGCTGACTAGAGTTGATCTATTCTATATCATTGAAACTATAGTAATTAAATTATACCATAAAAAATATTAAATAACGAAATAAAAGCAATACTCGATCTAGAAACCCTCCGACGCATACAGTAGGTTATTTCTGATTTATGATGTTTGGTAATTTTAATAATGAACATACACATTTACATTCGAACATAAAACCTCCTCCTATTTGGAAATTCGGTTAAAGATACTCATCTACTCGGGTAGAATAGTGTAAACAAGTTAATATATAGAACGAATTCGATGCACGGCTGAAATTGGCAAACCTTTCCGTCAAGCCAATATCCAGCCGCCTTTCACACTCAATGTGAATACCGAGTAGATAGGAGTACATTCCAAAATAACATCAATTATTAAAAATAGGTCAACAGGTTACATGAATAAAAAATCCATTTACTTATATCAGTTGGTGTTTCCGAACGCCGCACGTGTATAAAAAAAGGAAAATACCTCAATAATAATTTCCATATATGACATTATACCGACAATAAATACAAAATCGCCAACATCCTTCCATAAACCTATCCATTCTTCAGTCGGGCCCATATAAACAGACCATAAAAATGAGTCTTGTATTGACAATAAAAACGATTTTATGTGATACTTCAAAACGTTTTCCAACAAATGTAATGCGATACATGTGATTATTCGATGAATGTAAAACAGTGGTTACTTTGATGGCTTCATACAAATGGAATAGACTAATAGCGCATTCGTTTGGTAAATGGAATGTCTAATGATAGATATTGATATATTGTGGTAGCATGACCTACCTAAACACTTGTTACAATAATATTCAGAGATCAATTTCAAATGGAAAATTATACGAGCGAGCTATTCAACAAAATGAAATTATGTCTCATGCTAAGAATCTCTAAAATAATAAATTTGATTTACAAGTTGAACATTCCATGCCAAGAGTAGGACACGGTATATAAACACTGACTCGGCTTGTACAAGTCGAGATGCGAACAACACTAAGAATGCATGAGACCGGACAAAGTAGAAAAGTTTGCGTCATAAAGCAAATCCTTGCACCGGAATAATTCTCAAAAGTTGTTTGTGACGTGGCACGTTCAAGTTTATTCCCCACGGTTAAACTCGAACAATTTAGAGAGCATTAAAACTAGTAAAGCCTGCAGGGGCTTTTAACGTTATCAACACTATTGAAGATAATGGGGCTGGTTGTGTACGGTTAGTTGATCCACTCCATGTAAAGTGAATTCTACAAGAAGTGAAAAATTCTGTATTTAAAAAAAGGAAAAATAATATTGAGTTAATTATGAATGGGGATGCTATAAAAGTAGACAAAGATAAAATTAAACGATGGATGGACTGGGTCAAAGATGAAATGGTTAGAAAAGGGATGAATATTGGGTAGCTTTTAATAGACAAATTAGATCATTATGGTGGGCGACATTTTACGCCGACGTGATCCCAAATATATTCACATATATTCACACATAAGAGCAAGAAATAGCTTGTCCCTATGCGAGACACACGGGAGCGGAAGGCCCATATCCGGCAGTGGACGTCTTTCGGCTGAAATGATGATGATGATGAAGGGCAAGAAAACGATAGCCTCCCACTACAAAAGGTGCTTTGAGTATCTTGTTCCGAGAGGAAAACCTTGCCGTTCATCATCATCTCTTCTCCTTCGTTTTCCTCCCCACTCATCAAGTCGTTACGGTGGATCATTTACTGTTCGTGCTGTCCGCCTCTGGAATAATCTTCCTCACTCCATACGGGATAGCCCTTCGTTGGGAATTTTCAAGAAAAGAACAAGGGAACATTTCCTGTCAACATAACACAAAGATGATAATGTATGCATTTCTTCATTAAGGATTTTAGTAATATTATATAGTATGTATTATGTTTATGCATTGTGTGCTGTTCACGTCATTGTTTTGTTTATATAGTAAGTAAGAATTAAAATGTTAAGTTTTATTGTGCACTTGAGCATGCTGTCCTAATTAATAAAAAATATCTATGACACTGAGGTTTGCTGTATAAGAACCGAATTATGGGTTAAGCTAGCCTTTGTACATAAGTTGTCCTACTACATTTGTAAACGTTTGTTTTGTGTACAATAAAGAATAATAAAAAAAACGAAAGATTTCGGTAATTAAAATATTTACTTTCAAGAAAGATTACGTTGACATCAATATTTTAAGTTCGTTGTTGTTGAATGTTTCAGTTCGAAGGTGACAAAGATGAATGAGACAGTTTTCGTAACAGTACCTATTTCCGAAATATCAGCTCCTTCAAGTGTTAATATCCTGTTAGTGATGGATAGTTCTATATTTACGTAACTTTTTGGTGTCAAGACGTTTTAGAATGTCTACCTGAGTATAAAGCTGTAAGTTTTTCTTATATTCAAAACTGTTAAAAAAACGCTTAGCTAATCTCACAATCTTGTAATGCAAAACCGAAATTTCACAAACAACTTCGATCGTTTTCAGAAATTTTTCTCCTTAAACTTCGGGATTTAGATTTGAACTGTCTTGTTTACCAGTATTTATGAGTCTAACCACACATTATTTACAAGTTTCTCCTGATCACGATCAACTAAGATTAAACCTGTCACGTTCCTCGCGAAAATGGCGGAGATTTAGGGACAGAAGAGTTAGAGAACTCATTTACATTATAACACCGTAAGTTGTGGGCGATGTAAAAAGTTTACGATCTTCCACCAACTAAGTGAATTTATGGTGGGCAATATCTTTAGTTGGATAGGGCTTGTTAAGTGCTTTGATTTTGTGCGGTCGTGCTCGTGGTTCGATTTTGTAATGTATGAGATGTAGAGTATGATTATTACTATACGGATTATTTACTGTTGAATTGTGGTATTGAACTGATTTACTAAAAATATGATTTCTTTTACTGCTTTGTTTAATTAAGTTTTTACGATTTCGTCTCCATTTTTACAGTCGTTGGTTCAATACATTTTGTAAACATAATACTTATCCACAAATGAAGGTTCTAGGTATTGGTTACTTTGTATTTTATTTTGATCAACTTTCATGTAAAAGTTTTTGTCATAGACGTCTTGTTCCTTCCGATCGAAATAGCATAAAACTAGACCGGAGATGCCCAAACTTTTGGACAGAAAAACTTCTCCTAGCATTTTTATGAACTCACCTATCAAGTAAATGTAGAATCGAAACATGAATATAAAGTGCACAAGGCTGTTTCTACTGTAATATGTTTGGTCCTTTTTGTCAATAAACAGAGAAGTTTTGAATATTTATAACTACACGTTTGAAAATGAAGCTATGAACAAAATAGCAGGTTCGGCTTCAAATTACACTTTAGTAACAAAGCCAACATATTTTCAGATCATATATAATTTTGCGTCTATCCCTAACCGTGGTCGGTAGGATACAGTCTAGCATCCAAAAATAACAAGGTAGGTACCTGACATTTAAGCGCACTCAGGGCCAAAGAATCTAGCCCCAGACATACTCTAATGAATAATAAAATGGCTGTGGATATTTTTGGAAAACTCCAGTCTACCATACGTCAATATTCATTCCGTGTTAATGAAATAAAGACCTGACTTCCGCAATTCTGCATGTCACTCACGTTTACCTTAATGAGGTAAGCGAAGCTCAGGCTATGGGCGAATGAACACCAGACATTTTTATTTACGTATATACCTATGGAAACAGGTAAGTAGATGTCTACGTTTGGTTGATACAACCATTAGGATACGAAAATAATAACTCGGGAAAACCTTTATAAATCTCACTATTGTGGTGACGTTTAATTCAATCTTAATTTGATTTAGTGCCCAATAACAGAGTTATTGTTATTGAAGAGAAACTGAGTGTGGTGTGGTTTTAAAATCAGGGCAGTAATTACTACAAAAGATAAATAAAACCAGAGCTTATTTTCAGTGAACACAAAGGCAATTTCAGTTTAAAATGTAATATACCAGTGCCAACCTTCTCTGTCATATCACAACAAACTTTATTACGAACGAAAACTGCAGTAATTCTGCAGAATTCACTTCTTATTACAAAGTAATATTTCGAAAGGAAGAAAAGTCACGAAATCTTACGTACACACAAATAAGAACATTGTAACTCATTATAACTTTGCCTATAGGCAAACATGAACCTGGTGTATGTTTTGTTTGTAAACTTTGCCTCTTCTTCAAAGGACAAGCTTGCCTTCATTGCTTCATAACGTCTATTAAAATAAGGAGGCAGCACTTTATTAACTCGTAAACACTAAAGTATCTAATGGCAAAACATTAATTATTATATCACTTTGTATTTTAAAGTTTTTGTTAGAGATGCCCCTAACAAAAGCTAGCAATGTAAAGCTTAATATTACGCAAACAGATCGCTTAATCTAAAAATGGTTTCACAGAATCGTAATATATTTGAATGGCCTATCCAATGATAACTTTCCCACACCATGGGAAAGACGATAAAAAAGGACATTCCCACTTTACGTGGACAGGAGGTACCCCAATTTTTTTTACCGCTTTGTCGGCGTGATTAATATATCCAGGCTAAAATATAGCTTTTTAGTACTAAGAGTCTCTGAGTTGAGCAGCGGACAGGCGGACAGACTTGGCCGAACTATAAGTGTTCCTTTTTGACTAAAAACCCTAAAAATCAAAATTTAACAAATTATTGATTATTCTGGAGATTTGTATGTAATAGGCAGTTTTCGGAAATATATTTCCTTTACGACGAATGTAACATATTGTGTGTTTTCGAAACGAGTCACAAACCGATCCCTATCTCATTTACCTACCACCCACATCACAAATTTGGAGAAGCTGAACTTAGAAAAGGTAAGGATTTATCCTCCTACGTAAAGAGGAAACTGTCAAATTATGCCGTAAATAAATTTGGAAGTCGGTTTATAAATGAAAAATTCCGCAATGGGTGTATCCTGTCCTATATTTCTATTCACTCATCCGCACATGTTGTATATGGCAGGCATTCACGCGGCACATCTTAGAATAAACAGAACGAACGAATGAACTACTTATGGGAAGTGCCTGTCGTTCTTACTCAGAATGAAAAAAAAGTTCGTGAGCCATGCATACAGAGCAGCCATCATTTATCATGTGAAGATACATTCCTTTTCACGCATGAAGACTGTGTGTGGCTTAGAAGTGTTAGGATATGCGATGAAAATATACGGTAGAAACGACGACAAGGTGTTCTTTTGTTATAATGTACCTAAGGAAGATGGAGTTTAGACCGAAAATCATAGGTGAATTTGACTTACATCTTTGGTGACGCCGGTCCTACGCAACGGGTTTTTTGCCTGTCCAAGGCGATAACAAGGTAGACCGATAGGTAATGGTAACCGGATCAAGTCGCGATGGATGCAATGGTGACAGTTCACTGGTACAACTTTCGACCCACGGATGCCCTTCAAGATAAAATTTACAAGTCCGTGATTAGACCTGTCGTACTATTTGGATCAGAATGTTGGATGAAAAGAGATTGCATTCTCATCTTTGCAAAATGAGAATGTTAAGATGGATGTGCGAAGTTACGAGAATGGATAAAGTGAGAAATGAGTAAATTAGAGAAAGTTTGAAAGTGGCGCCAGTGACAGAAAAGTTGAAAGGAAAGCGTTTGTCCTGGTATGGTCATCTGATGAGGAGGGATGAAACGTATATTACCATTAGAGTTATGAATGTGGATGGATGGAGAGGGAAGGCACGTCCAAAGAAAATATGGATGGACTATGTGAGGAGTGATATAATAGAAAAGGGAATCAGTGATGGTGTGACGGAGGACAGGACGGTATGGAAGAAGAAAACGCGCCGACCCCAAGTAACATGGAACAAGGGCAGGAAGATGATGAGTCTGTAACCTCAGTCTCACGCACCTGGTTTGCGCCAAAACTCCAAGATGTGGGTCAGCGTCGCTGTCGCTGTGGTGGACTAAAGGTGGGGGACGCGCAATGAGGAAAGTACACGAAAACACTACTAAATTCGATGGCGGATAAAAAAGTTATTCGACTTTTTCGAACCAACCAATTTTGGAACATAACGTCACGAATGGCGGATTAAAAGTGAAAAATGGATTGTCCTTATCTGTAAAATCCATTTTTTTGGGTTTGTATAAGTGTTATTTTGATAGTGAATGTCAATCCCACCATGTATTTTGGACTTCTTGACAATTGTTCTCGTTGATAGAATGTCTCTTTATCCGCTTGATCGATCAAACGCACGCGATAGTTGGTTACGAGGACGACGTAAGGGACTGATTGGATTTGAAATGCACTTAGGTCTTGGAAAACGAATTTCAAGATTTTCGTTCATTGTTTAGTCTGCTAACATCTAGTATACATTGTTACATAAAAGTAACAAAATAAGTCCAGCACATAATAACAGTACACAAGTAATTGACAAGAAAAAGTATATTTAAACAGGAAACGTGAGAAGACGTGTCCCGTAGTTGCTCAAGACGTGACAAGCCAATGCTCATACGGGAATCAGGGCAGGATACATACACGGAATATCAAACGGTATTGTACTCCCAGCGAATATTTTCATAGTATTGATATGAGTTATATCTAAAAAGGAAATGTATTCGAGAGGAATTCGAAGAATATCTAATCTATTTCCAATGCCTACACGGTGCGGGTGTGTTTTATTAACTAACATGTTATGTTATTTATTATAGTGTGTTGTGTTGATAAATTCGGCGTTTGGCAATGTTACATAAAGTAATAACTTTATGCATAGGTATTTATCTTTGGTTCTTTATATCCTATGACCTAAAATATAGTGATTATCACTACATATTATAAAACGAGGTCTCCCACCGCATTTGCCTGTCTGTTCGTGATAAACTCAAAAACAACTGAACGGATTTTGATGCGGTCATCAACAATAGAAAGAGTGAGAAAGAGGAAGGTTTTCGTTAATATTTTGTCATGGGATAAGCCGGGGATTAATATTATAATTGACAAGTAAAAGTACTAAGTTCTTTTTAACCGATTTCCTAAAAAGGAGGAGATTTCTCAATTCAACCGATTTTTTTGATGTGTTTCGCGGTTAAAACAAAGGTTTATGAACCAATTTTGATGATTCTTTTTTTGTTGGAAAGAAGATATCCCAAGGGTGGTACCATGAGAAGGAAACCAGGATATGATGATGGCATCCTAGAGAAATCGAGGGAGATCCTCAAATATTACAGGCATAGATATAGCTATTTTGGTATTTTTATCAACAATGCAATCATTTACACTCAGAAAGTGTCATTTGGCGAAATGGAACTGATGAAGAATACCACAGATGACCACTGGATCTTCTTTATGCTAATATTTCACGGGTATAAAATATATCGAATAGCTTACCGACTATGGTGAAGCAAATACTTATAAATAAATGGTACTGATGAAAATGGTAACATCGAACTGATCTGATGATGAAAACGGAAGGTATTCTCTGGAGCTCTGAAATAAAACAATGGATCCTAGTCGTGTTTGGGTTTATTGGAATTTTCAAGATATTTACTTTGGTTATAAATGGTTTTCAAGCTATTGGGAGTACCTACCAAAACTAAAAAGAGATAAATAAAATAAAAACTCGATCAAACAGTAAACATGGTAAATATCCCGATTAAAATGTTAATGTTAATAAAAAACTTTTTAACAAAAAAATCAAACCGACTTCCAAAACAGTTTTTTTACTACCTCGTAAGCTTTTAAAAACCACAGATTGGTGAAAAGCGTTGAATGAGGTCAGTGTTGGAGCTAAACATGTCCAAAAGATGCGTTGATCACCCTTGCTATGATGTTAATAATTTTGGAATTGTTTTCTAACTGCCAAATCTCATGTATTTACTACCTACATCAAACTGCAAAACTTTGCACTATATAAGTTCTGAACTATTAACCCTTAAAGAACCAATGACCGAAGTCAATATCCAGTGGTCCTTCATGACACCGTTAGAATTTTTTACTGGCTCTAACGTGACTGTATAACTCTGGCGTCAACTAAGGTATCGATTGATGACCTAAATGTCGGCGTAGCTGCGACTGGTCCCGGGGCTTTAAGTTCGTCAGTTTGATTAACGCATCTTGTGAGATATTTTATGTCTTCAGTTAGAATGCAAAGCTGAGAAAGTCTTTTGGGGCTGTGATTTAAAGTGTGTGTTAGATGTCGGCCATTTTGATTTGATTTGGATGAGGTACAATGTAACGTGTTTGTTGTTTTGCTTATGTTGGTATTTTTCTTGTATTGTTATCTGCTAATAGCTAGACTTTACTGTACTATGTATATTTTGGAGTACATTATGTAAGTTTGTATTTTTAGGGTTCCGTACCAAAATGGTAAAAATGAACCCTTTTAGTGCGACTCAGTCTGTCTGCCCGTCTGTCACAGCTGGATATCTCAAGAACTTCTAATGCTATCAACTTGAAATTTGTAATAGTTTTAGATAACGTTTGCCCGACTATTTTGCAAATAAAGAGATTTTTTTGTATCAGGTACTGAAAGGAAGAGCAAAATTTGAAGTGCTACTAAGGCATGTGAAGTATTATATAAATAAGCGCTATTTGAACATTCTCAAATATCTTTTCCTTTTTTTAAGGCGCACAGTTTTTGACTTCTGACGACAAATTTTAAAAACATATCGTCTTTCCCCTCTTATCTCCGAAGTTTGCATAGAGAAAAATCTGAAATTATTCTATGTGATAGAACTGTATGTAAAAATTACAGGAAAAATAAAACGATGTCTCAAAATACGAGGAGCACTCTAGTACTGTCCGCGTTCGCCTGTCCACCCATCCATCTGTCCATCTATCCCACTTTTGAAAAGTAAAAGTACGTAAAGTAAAATATACAAAAATTTATATATGATGATACGGAACCCTCGGTGGGCGAGTCCGACTCGCTCTGGACCGGTTTTTTTTTTAATTGCTTTGAATGCACCATATGTAGGGCTAGGCAGTGTCTCATAGTGAGTGATTAATCATCGCGCTTGTTCAGTGCGGGTTCACTTCACCGTCAGCCAGTGGAGTCTAGAGCTAAATTCAACCTAACAAATCACGTGTAACTTTGGAAAAGTAACATGTTTGAACTCGTAACTTGGGGCGTAAGAAACGGATCATGTACCGAACTGGCCACCACGCCTTTTTTTTCAGTTATGATAACAAAATTAAATGTTGGCTGAGTCGTTTAGAGCGACGATTTCAGCCGTAACCAGTTTTCTATGATATTTCTATAGCACCAAACATCGAGTAATGTAACATTTATAGTTTTTAACGGGTAGTATTTAAACGAGCGACAATAAATTCAAGTTAAAGATGTAAAAAATACTGAATATGGCTTACTGAAATACTAAGTGGGCGACAAACAGTGGGCGAATACAAATGTTTAAAACAGCGACTTGATTAGTACTTTGGCAACATAGTCGACGGAGCCCCGCTGCTCGGGGCTCCTATTTCCGTCCGCAGGGTCTAAAGTAACCTAACACGAACGAGATGACGGGAGCTGAGTTCGCTCGCTTTGCTCGCTCATTTCAGCTCCCGTCATCTCGTTCGAACCTAACCTGTCCGTGTCGGGGTGCCCTAAGCTCCCGAACTCGCTCCGCTTGCTCTTGTACCAATTCGTTGAAGACACAATTATACCCGAATTCCCGCGCTGCACAGCGATGTCGCCTTCATTTACGACGAAGAATAATATGCTAATATAGAAAAAATAGAACCCCAAATACAATTATAGTATGTCTCAATATTATTACTGCAGCTCACAAAAACCTCCTAAAAGGTATTCCTCAAACCGGATAAATAGTTGCTCACTTAGTATAATAGTCGCCCATTCAGTATATTTTTCACCCGGTTAATTATTTCCCATTTTTAACTAAGAAGTAAATTAAACTTAAATTTTCCGTTAGATATTTATACATTTCGTATCAAAACGAAATAGATATTTGCCCAAAAACAACAAAAGCAACGAGATACAAGATCTAAGTGGCTTTTCAGTGTCGTGACATCGCTAGATATGACATTGTCTGTGCTCATATTACCCCGGCTCGTATTACCCTGACACGACTGACAGGGAGATACGGAATAATTATAATGTTTCACTTCTAAGAGTGATGTTTCGAGAATTATTTGTGTACGTGAAGAGGCTGTATGTTCCTTGAAAGTTGGACAAACTTTGGTCGGAGATAAGTAGGTATATTATTTTGGGCTATCTCATTATAAAATTACGTGGTCTATTTTAGGAAAATGTTGTTTGAATTATGGCGAGCTGTCTCCGGTCAAAAGTGGAGATATCGTTTCCCTGTGATATCGCTATGGTTGACTATAAAATTGTCATTACGATGTAACCTTTTACAAGTTTTGGCGGGAGAGTACGCGAGCCGCGGTTGGAGGAAAACATTATGTGCGCTCGTCGCAGCGGGCGCACGGTAGACGCGGAGATAAACTTATACGTGACCGCTCGTCTTGACGCGGCACGCACTACTGATAGGACCGCGAACGCTGCTTAGGGGTCTCAACGGTGCGCATGTTTGTGTGAGTGTGCCGTTTCGAGCGTTTGTAGGTAGTTTCATACTGTTTGTATATTTATACTGTGGAAACATAACTAGCGAATTATAGGACGTAATATAAGAGTGCCTTTTTTTCCGAACCTTTACAGAAATATGTTGCATTTCGAATACGAGAAGTCTGTTTATGACTTCTAGAACGGTACGTTTATGATTCTTTTTTTTATTATCGATAGGCTCGCGTTTGACCACTATCTCGACTGATGGTAAGCAATGTGGTCTACGGTTAAGCACGCTAACCTAGAAGTAACCTATTCACTCTTGACTTAAAGACCCCAAGGTTGTAGCTATTAGGGAACAAAGACTCCGGCAGGGAATTCCACTCCTTAGCTGTGCGCACAATGAAAGTATTAGCAAATCGCTTTGTGCGTATGGATGGTGTGATGTCCACCATGTACCGATGGCGCATGGCCGTACATCTTTTAGTCCGATGATGGAGAGGGCTACTCAGAATCAAATCGTGCACACTCCGCGAAATGTAACCGATAAAAAATCGACATGCTGCAACTCGGCGTCAATGTTCTAGGCTCTGGAGCATTGACGCGACTAGTGCAAAGTTGCCAATAAGTCTCATGGGAACAAAACAAAATAAACAACAGAAGACGAAAATGGAGCTGCAGTACACAACCTAATTAAAAGACGCATTTAAAACGCATCAAATCCACCTCCTCACAAACTTTAATCAACCTAAAACTAATACTTGTCTCCAAAAGCCGTACTCTAATCCCCAATTCTCATGCAAAATAACAGTGATGCGCATCAAGTTAAACTAATTCCGTCACAAGCCTCACAAACCGACTCATTATGCTGAAATATCCCTATGTTTATTTTACTCGTTAATACTAACGCAATAACTCGAAGATTACGCCCGCTGGGTGGCGTCGAGGCGTCTACAAAATGACTGTGATTATTCAAAAAGACTCGCATTTTTTGGGTCCCGTACGCTGATTACGAGTTTTGTATAATTCGTCGATTTCGTCAGCATGCGCTGTGTTTCGCGGTGTTCGTTTATTTTTGGAATATTCTTGTAAAATAATAGGAAGGAAGTCTATATTTGGATATTTTTAATCAACTAAATGCATGGTAAGTTGCTGAGAATTTTTATTCAACAGTTTATTTTAACTATGTTATCAACTACCAAAATACCTTATTCATCATAATCGTCATTTCAGAAGACTTCCACTGCTGGGCTTCACATTGTATCGCTGGACACTTCCAGCAATACATGATTACGTTGATAAAACAAACATGAAAGCTACATTCTAAACAGCGAAGATTTTTTTTGGTTTTCCAATAAATTAAAGGCGAAGAAAATGCTTTTACATTATCTGCCACACTTTGATACATCATCTAATTTGACAAATGGTTCTCAATATCTGCTTCATGAAAAATAGCTTTACATTTTAAAATAAAAGACAATTTATCTTAAAGATGTGAAATATTATTTTTTAGGTTCTTATAAAGGGGTTTGTGCAGTGGGCAGGGCACATTGCTCGCAGACCATTGGCAAAGTATTGCCAATGGGGCCGAAAAGTTTTGGAATGGTTACCGCAAACTGGAAGGCGATGCGTTGGAAAGCCTCCCACGAGGTGGACGGATGACCTGGTTAAGGTTGCGGGAATGCGCTGGATGCGAGACACACGGGATCGGTCAATGTGGCTACGCCTTGGGAAAGCTTGTGTCCAGCAGTGGACGTCTTTCAGCGGAAATGATGATGATGGATAAAATAAAAATAAAAGCAAGCGTTTCTTAGAATGCGATTAAATGATTGAAAAACAAAATCGCGGAACCCAACATTAAAATTCCACCACCTAAAAATTTAAACGTAAATTTTTCGCAACAGGCAATGTTTCGGCATTTTATCCGAGATTTATTTAGATTTTTAAGGTTTGCAGAAAATCTAATGCGGCGTAAGCCACTCAAATAACCTTGTTAATTAGAGGGGTACTCTCAAAAGACAGTTAATAGGATTAACCGGATGGGTTTAAGGCGAAATTGACTTGCTTCATATTTTTGATGCACTGCGAAAGTAGAGTAAAGCGATTTTCATGTTTTTTTGTGTCTGAAAAGATGGTTAAAATGATATTTGTCTTTTGTAAGAAATATAAAGAGATGAGCTTACTGACCGTCAAAAGAGAGAAAGAGATTCTCCAATCTGGGAGTATACATCATTTTTATTTTATAAAATTTAAAATGAGAATTGAATTATCTCATAACAATGGTTTTTTGCTATTACATTATAATAATTCGATCGATCGATTCAATTTTTTCTGTCATTGTAAACCTCCAATACTGGAAGTTTCCGTAGGAAATATGCACAAAGCACGAACCATTTTAGCATAACGACCGAAAATTGGCTTTCTCTGCTCATATTCGAAGATCCAAATTCCACATCCCGGTCAATAGGGCAAACACAATTGCTTGCCACAATGCACGAACCGAATGGCCAATAAATGTTTGCCCAGTATCTACATGTTTGTGCTTGTGATTTGTATGTGTAATGTGTACTGATAAGACAGGTTACACATGGTCGAAGAGTAAAGAGAAAACGTGATGGCAGAGTTCCGACTGAATATCCCAAATCATCATAGTACATGGTAGTCATAATTCAAGGTTCAAAGGTCACCTATTCCCAATATTGGAACAATTTAAAAAGCATTTTATAAACTGAATAAAAAGGGTATATACTGAGTCCTTATTTTTTCCTTTTTGAGAATACATTTTCGTTACAGGACCACAAGATAGAAAGTTTATAGAAGAACCACGCCTGCCGCCCTCGACAATTGTTACCTACACTTGCCGGCATCATTAAGGTTGCTACTACTATATTGATACTAAATTTAAAAAAGGAGTAGGTAATATAAGTTTACAAACATAAATACAACGATTCGACTAAACATACATCATATCATGCTAACATGCCTTAGAGAATCAAATACAGAGCGTCAAATATCCATTAAAGATCACGACGCCACTTACGACGAAGATTGGAAGATAACAAGACGTAACAATGATGTAATTATGATCCCACCGAAAACATAAAAATGTGAAAAGGCACCAAGCTCGACAAAAACATAAATGTGAAAAAGGCACCAAGTTCGACGAAGAAGATCTATAAGGGTGACAAGTTTCATAGCCTTTACACACACATAAACACACAGACACACACAGAGCTTACACAGGACAGCTTAGGATTTTCGTTTAGGTTGCCCTGTAAAATATGAGAGATCTTGATATCTTAAAATATAAATTAATTAATATAGTCGTTATTATTTTAATACAAGAAAGTTTTTTTTTGGTAAAAAAATGTGCTTCTGTTGTGTTATTTTATAATTATATTATTATTTTAAAATATGGCTTAGGTCTTACAAATTATTAACTGAAAAATATTTTCGTCGACCGCGACTGAGCTCTGTCCAATATTGCCCGAAAATCCCGGTAAAATCGTAATGTCAATATGTGCGTGCAAAATGACGTTTTGTTGTTAGTGGACTCTCTGTCTGCGGTGCACCCCCGCTTAAGTTCTTTGAGCTAGAACCCTCGAAAAATGCTCTAGATTGCGCTGTGAACAGAGGCTTGTGTAAAAACACAGAGGCAAATCCTTCTTATTTAGTCAATAAAATATATTTTAAATTGTTCAAATAGTGGACACCTCGTAATAAGATTTGTAACTTAGGATATTTAGTCGGATCTTTGAGACCGTCTGTCCTCTTAAAGGCGTAGCAATGTACGTTTGGTTACACTTTGGTTATCTTCTTGGGGTTGCAAGTGTCTATAAACGGTGGTAAACCACCTTGCTTATGGTGGATCAAACGGTAATAGCTATTGACCTATAACCGGGTATCCTGTTTGATTAAGTGCGCAGTACATGACCGACTTATCTTTGATACGAACACGCCACATAACCTACCTTCCTATTACTTATTGGATGAAAAACTCTTTTTCTATTTCATTACTTAGTTTATGATAAAAACATCTGTGACTGACTGACAGACGGATAAAAGTAGGATGTTTTTGGAGCAGCTTCCGGCTTTATCCCTTTGATGGGTAGATCTTCAAAAATTACTCAATTCCACCTTTCGTATCGATTTGACTTAAATTTAGAGTTAATAAAAAGAAATCTTTTCCATTCCACAAAAATGATAAAATTACCGCAGTGTCTCAAGACTAAAGTCTATGACCAGTGTGTGTTGCCAGTGATCACCTATGGGTTCGAGACGTAGTCGCTCACAATGGGCCTTATCAGAAAGCTTAGTCACCCAAAGGGCAATGGAGAGCGCTATACTCGGAATATCCTTGCGTGATCACGTCAGAAATTATGATATTCGCAGGTGAACCAAAGTTACCGACATAGCCCGGAGAATTGCCAAACTTAAGTGACAGTGGGCAGCGCACATTGCTCGCAGAACGGATGGCCGATGGGTCTTAAAAGTTCTGGAATTGCGACCGCGAACCGGAACTCGTTACGTTGGAAGGCCTCCCACTAGGTGGACCGATGACCTGGGTAAGATTGCGGGAAGGCGCTGGATGCGAGACGCACGGGACGTTCAATGTGGCGACGCCTGGAGGAGGCCTATGACCAGCAGTGGACGTCTTTCGTCTGAAATGATGATGATGATGATAAAATGAAGCCAGATTTTAGAAAAAAAATATAACATACTAACAATAAACCACTACTGCCATTATTATAGGAGTTAGTGCGGTACGTATTGTTATATTTGCGCTGTTATTACAGCGAAAACATAACAACCCGTTATGATCTAGTGTTGTCTAGTTAGCAACACGATCGGTCCCCAAACGGCACCTCGAGCCAAAACTAACATAAATCTAAAGTTATTAATATAAATTACTTGCGATTTACAATCCCTTTGGGGTGTTAAATTACAGTTATTTCCCTTCTATGTAAAGGCTTTATCATAACAAACCGGACTCCTAACGTGTCGGCATCAATTTTAATTATTTATTATTGTAAGGTATAATATAAATGAGTTGGCCTTTGCTTAATGGGTTCGGATTAATTAGCGAACGATTTGGGGCGACTGGTTTTAAAATGTTCCAGTAATGAGGTTTGCTGCTTAATTGAGTATGGATTTTGATACTAGTCTTTAATTTTCGTAAGTGGTGTTTGTGATTTGATTTAAATCAGCTTATGTTAATGGCTCATGTGAAATTTTAGTGTATCAATAATAATTTAATCATAAAAGAAAATGGTGACAAATATCACCTATTGCAAAACATTTTTGATCAGTCGATTAATCCAAGTTTTAAGGCCGTGGCAGACCACGACCTGATTTATGTTAACTCGCATAACAGAGGTTATTTTTCAAAAATCTTTTGTGGAGACCGAAAAGTATGTGTCTTTAAGTCAAGAGTGAATAGGTTATTTCTAGGCAAGCTTGTTACACCGTCGACCACATCATTGCTTACCATCAGGTGAGATAATGGTCAAGCGCGAGCCTAGCTATAATAAAAAAATATAATGTAAAAAAGTAAAAAAAGTTACCTCAGCTATGCCAACTAAACTAAACTACTTTAGTATTGTTTTTGGCCAGTTTTATACCTACTCCTTTAAAACTGTTCGCGATCACGATCAATATCTAGCGTACATATTTCTTCCCTTCGTAAAAAGAGTTTTTGCTCTACAATATAACTGAATGATATTTCTATAACTATTCAAGAAACATTTACAGAACTGTCACTCACCTAATATTCCTATTCGCTTTCATAAACCCCTATTTTCGTTCCATTTTTCCTTTGACAGTTGAGAAGGACCTATGGGAAGGACAAAGCGATTTCACGGCATTCTTTTCTTGTCAGTAAAAATCCTGTATGACAAACCTTTGTCAAAAAGATTCTTAGTAGGTATTTAACAAGCGTCAAATTTTCTAGAATGTTCCATTTTTACTTGTGCTTTTAAAAGCCAGACTAAAAAGGGTTGATGCTTTTAGAAAACAGCTTTGACGGCTGTCCATATTTATTATACTCGGTGTAGGATTTTTAGCCCAAATGCTGTCTGGCAGTGAATGTTATGTAGCATTAAGTCCACTATGTACCTGTAATGTATTATATCTACAGTCATCAGCTTATGTCAAAAAAATCACGCTTATGTAAAAATCAAAAGCAATTTTACGTGAAAAAGCGAACTTTGAAAAAATAATGCATAAGATTTCGAAAGTATTTCGTTCGTAACTGCTAAAAAAAACTATCAACTTTTTACGATGAAATCGGTATAGAATGTTGCGTAATTATCACATATTTATGTTCGTACCTGTATCTACATGAACTTTAATTAAATTAATTAGTTTTATTATGTAACTTCATCGTAAAGAGTATTTCTATCTATCTGCTTGCTATGACATACAAGTCAACTTAACATTAAAGCCGAGTTACATCAAAACCATTTATAACATAACAAAGAAACCACAACATTGAGGTATTCGTAGCAAGTTGAAAGGAGTTAATCAGTATCGCGTGTACTTAATAATGGCGTTAATTTTAGTAATAACCACTCGGTACTCGATGCAGAGAATTGAATGCGGTAAAACAAACGAGAAACTATTCGAACCCTGACCAGTACTACAACAACGTTACAGAAAGAACATTATTTCTGAGAGGTCATTGTACTCATCATTACGAATCAAATCCGAAACTGCGAAAAAAATGTCAACTGCCCCATACATTTGTGTTTGCATAACTCGATAAAATGTATTGAACAACTCATTTATTTTTTCGCGATCTCAAAGTTTGAATGGGGCCATAGACAAGTGACATTCTATCATCGAAAGCGTGGCGATAGTGATTGTCAAAAAGGCAAAATTGTATGGGATTGTAAAGAGATATCGAAAAATCACGTGATCAATCCCTTACTTTTTGATATTTCGACTTGTCATTGCCAACCAAATGCCAATGCCACTTGTCTAGAGCCTCAGGTATGGTCATGTGATAAGGAGGGATGAAACGCATGTTACTAAAAGATTCATGAATATAAATATGGACGGAAGGAGAGGGAACGAAACGCCAAATAAAAACGATGAATGTTCTATGTGAAAAACAGAAACAGGAGTGATATCAAAGAAAAGGGAGCCAGTAATATCGTGATTGTTGACAAACATAATGAAAGAAGAAAAAGTTTCGCGACGACCTCCACTAACATGGGACCAGTACAGGACGATGATGATGATCGTTGGCCCTAAACAAACAGTGGCTCATGGCGATTCCTGAAAAAGGGTCATCAGAGGACCCTTTTTCAGGAATTGCGTTATTTCAGTTACACCTTGTATAGTCAAACAGTTAAACCCTCTGGAAACCTTAACTAATTAAACTCTCGAAATATATTGAACTGATATTTATCAGGCTTTTCTTGTTGACTTATATAGACTACTTTACAAAATTAAGAATAGGGAATATGCAAGAAAAAATATTTGTTATTTGACCAGTTTATCGATACGGAATCAAAACTATCGAAAAACGAAAGAGATATAACAATTTAAAAAATATATCTGCCCCACTCTACGAAAACGCCGCTTTCTATGGTAGCTGTATGGACGTCGTGCCATCTGACGTCATGTGGCACGTCGGACTTCTCTTTCTAATTCTCAACTTATACGCTTTATAACTTTGTCTTTGATCGCGATATTTTGAAAAGTCTTTCATATGTGATTACTGTAGTTAATAAGTATTCATTATAGAAAATAAAAAAAGTATATGCATATTCCCTTGTCCATCAAACTCGTTTCAACGCTTAATTTAATTACGAGGACGAAGCCGCTGCCAAAGGCTAGTGTACAATACCTAATATAAATTATATTACTTCTAGACTGCAGACGTTACCACAAACCGCAACGAATTTTGGGTAAAGTCCAACAGACGATAGACGTAAATAAATATGACATGTGGTTTAAAAGAAAGGACCAAGTTTTATTATTCAGGATAGACTGAAACAAGTAATTTATTTTTGTCCGTCAATACTAGAATACAATACTAGAGGACAAACATCTTGATAAAGGCACCCACAGGCAGGTGTGATGCGTCAATGTGACACCGATGCGACTGTTATTTTTCATAAGAGTCGCATTGTTACGTCGTGACTACCTATCTGCGGGAGCCTTTAGTTCAACCTTTCACCTCTCTCAATTTAATAGCAAAAAAGAAAAATAAAAAAGCGGAATTAATAAGGGCTTAAATGTATTCAATTTTAACTTATAACCGAAGTAAACTCGACGGTTCGATACCTTGCCTTGCCTTGACGGTAGCTAAAGGCATTGACGTAGTGAGGGCAACACAAAACGCATTGTGTTTCCTTATTATTTTACTATAAGTTATTTTTACAACACGTCACATTATTATTAACACAATTTAGAAGGACACGCTCGAGGGTCGTGTTAATACTTGTGTAATTAAATATTTGTTAGTAGGTCATTGATATATTAATTAAATACGTGTTAAATGGGCATTTGTTAAAAATATATAGTGGTGAAAGTTTTTGTTGCCTTAAAAATAATTAGGTAGGGGTATTTTTAGTATATTTTGAAACAAATTGTAGAGTTGTAACGTCAATTAATTTCAAGTGGAATAGATAAAATGTCAAGAGTCGTCACTGAAACTTACTATTACTAAGGTTACTTAATCACCCTTAGAATACAAGAGGTCATTGCTCTGATGACCTAACAGTGCTGTACCGGGCGAAGAGCCAAAGATACAGAGATTTAGATTCATCCCAAACGGGTACCCTCTGAAATATGGAGCCCAGCCGTTGCCCAAATTGCATCTATTTTTAGAAACTCGAAGTCGCAGAGAACGAACGTGTAAAATAAAAGTTTTGTAGTCGAACTGAATGCAAAATAGTAAGCCGATAGTTGTAAATCATTGGAGGGGAAAATCTCTTAAGGTGGGTGAAGTGGACCGAGAAATATCACAGACCCTTATTTCGGTTATGAGTCAGCAAGAGTGCTTTACATAACCTGATTTGTAATTCTATCAAAATCTGTACCTGGGGATAAAATAAGATTATACTTTTAGAAGCATTACATTGTAAATCATATTTATGAAAGTTTTAGGCTTCATTTACATTACAATGTCTTAGATTAGCATGGAAATAAGTCTAGACCGTAAAGAAAAAGATAAACTGTGCCAACCGCTTACTGACGACAGTTGGTAAAATAATATTTCAAAGCCAGACTCTGAATTTTAAATAAGTCTGACAAGACTGCTCTTAATATATAAATATTTTATGCCGTAAAGTATGAGGGATATAAATATCTTGCAACTTCCTCACATACCATTTTCTTTGAGCGTGTTTCCCTTTAAAGTTGAAACATTTTAACTGAAAGATGAAACATGAATTTGAAAATTCATGAAACACATTTACATGTTGCACTAACGAGAACCGTTTTCTGTTCGATAACGATGTTCGGACACAGTGACCTGTTTTGAGTAAATGGGTTTACCGAAATATTCTGGATTTTCATAAACAAGACGATTTTAAAATTAAATTTTAACTCAAACAGGAAAAGGGGCCACTCGCCAGTTAATCTTGGCCAGTAAAATATAGACAAATTTTGAAGCATTTCCAATCTCCAAACTCATATTTCAACTGAGCGAGTGCTCCAAGAAGTGTCAGAGCATAGCGTCAATACAACTTGGACCATTGCCCATACTAAGTGCGACGCCACCACATGTCATGCAGATATTGAACCAACTCTCAAAACGAAAAATATTTGAATTACATAACTTTTTTACAAAAACAATAACAGCTTACGGCCGAGAAAGTATAAAACCTGAAACATTTTAGGTTTCATGTAACTCAAGACTGCTGTAAAAAATAAAACTGAAAAGGTACATATTTTTTATCAATGATATTATTACATAAATTCTTAGCAACAATATCAGAATCATTAGTAAATTGAAGAGAAAAATCTAATAACATTTTACAGAACTCAGTCGTAAGAGCAAAAAATTCTTAAAACTTAACCTCGGCTTTAAGCACTTCACGTTGTCCTTGTGTTACTTCACAGTTACTACGTTGAGAGACGTTACCTAGTCCCTTACTTTCTTGCCTAGCTAGTTACTTTTCCCTTTTGTGCTCTTTAAATTTTCTATCTGTACCAAGACATTTTATATTATCCAAACAAACTTTACTTTTGACAAAGATATTAGATATATCTAATAAGATAATTTTAGATGATGTATCTCTCCCTAAAACTTAAAACCAGTTATTGTTAAGTGAGTAAAAATAATAATACACCACTCTAATAATATTTCTGTGGCCTTGCGGCTGAGGTAGGGGGTGTCACTGAGCATGGGGACATTGCTAACTTATTTAGGGACCATTTCAAAGTAAGGTCTCCACTTAGCCCCTCGGTGTCAGGAATCGGCTTTGTTTCTCATGTCCAGGGGCAGGAGCCGCTACTACGTTTCACCACGAAGCAAGTAAGGTCAGTGATAAATAGTATGAGTAGGGGCAAATCCCCTGGGCATGATGGACTTAGCATAGCACGCATATTAAGTTGCACGATGCACTGTTTGGGTTTTGTCCTGGACTATCGACCGAAAGCGCCATCCTGGGTGTCAAGCATTCCGTCAAATACTACACGGACCGTAAGACGCATGCTTCCTTGACCTCTCCAAGGCTTTTGATCTCGTTTCCTACGACGTGCTTTGGAGCAAGTTGAGGAGTAGGGGTATACCGGAGGAACTGTTCAGTGTACTGCAGTATTGGTATCGTAGCCAAACAAACCGTGTTAAATGGTCTAATGCACTCTCGGAGTCATATGGGTTGGAGAGCGGGGTGAGGCAGGGTGGTCTGTCGTCTCCCCGGCTCTTCAATCTATGTGTTAATGACCTCATTGTCAAGCTTAGCAGCATGCGTGTCGGATGCAGGATAAATGGTGTTAGTTGCAACAACATCAGCTATGCGGATGACATGGTGCTGCTGGGGCCGTCGCCGGGAGCGATCCTAGAGATGCTTAAGGTATGTGAGACCTTCGCTGCTGCACATGGACTGATATACAATGCCAAAAAGTGTGAATACATGGTCTTTGGGGTCGCTGGTAACTGCAGGGATAGTACACTCGAACTTGCCATAAACGGAACACCAATACGTAGAGTGAACAAGTTCAAATATCTTGGGCATTTTCTTACCGACGACCTCAGTGACCATGTTGATATTGAACGGGAGCGTAGAGCTCTGGCGGTCAGGGGTAATATGTTGGCACGAAGATTTGCCCGGTATACTGACCAAGTAAAGATAACGTTTTTTAAAGCATATTGTCAGAGTTTTTACAAAGGTAATCTTTGGGTCAACTACTCGAAAAGATCGCTGGATGTTCTGCGCGTCCAATACAATAATGTTTTTAGGATGCTGTTGCGATTGCCTCGTTTTTGCAGTGCCTCAGAAATGTTTGCGGTAGCCCATACTGATGGCTTTCATGCTATTATCCGCAAGAAAACAGCCTCGCTCTTGAGTAGAATAAGAAGCAGTCACAATAGCATCCTGAAAGCTGTGGCGGCCGATACGTCCTCCACCATAGTAAGGCAATTGCTGAGAAGATTTATACCCTAGTATTATATGTTAAAGCTGATGGTTCTCTCATCAATTTGTCTGTAGTTAAGTTACTAACAATAGTGTTTAAGTGCAAACCTGTTACTAACAATTTATGGATCTCTTAGTTGTCCGAAATAAAATGATTTATTATTATTATATAACAAAAATAAGTGAAGTCTACTTAACCAGGAGAATACTAACTACTTTACTATATTAGCTTTCTACTTACACTCACAAAATTAAATTCAATAAATGCCTACAAATCATATTTGGCCAATCCATTATTTTATGAATTGAGGTCAATCTGTCTGCCGTCTCTGTAATTATCACTACGTAGCGGACGGTCCCTAAAATATGTAGGTATACGAGTATGGATAGCAATAATATCATTTACGATAGTCATAAATAACCCATTTCTATGGTAAGGTTTACGTCTACGATAACTCTCTTCTATTTCTGACCATAATAAACTATTTGTCTATAAATCTTAATCCAAGATTCTGCCAACATGGTTAACCTCTCGGAACTTTTATATTGTGTGCAAATATGAAATTGTTTACTGTTTGGCAAGCGGGGGTCTATAACTTTTGATACTTTAGTGCAAATATACGAATACATTTTTGGAATTCCTAGACAATATTAGTTTTGAAACTTTATTTCATCCATAAGTAGGTCAGCCCAAGAATTTGTAGATAAAAATCAGCTTGAATCAACATTCACTATGTCCTCTTTCACTAAATCTTCAACAAAACTTCTCTATTGCCGATAACTATTACGAAGAATGTTTTTTTTCCGAAAGTGGGTCCATCCATACTTTTCCTAGTTGACTGTGTACAAGCCTACTGTGTCAACTCATCTCACTGCAAATATTTACTTGACAGTGTAAGGAGATGCCCTAGTTGAACAGTTTGTAAAGGCTTCTACCCTTTCAACACAAATCCACTTTGGAGGCGTCTTTGAAACCCGTCTTTGAAATTATTTTCTTCTTCTATAAAGCTTTGATCGCAATATTGATAACGGGCTTATTTCACTGAATCCTTTTTAACAATACTGTGTTTTTGGACTTGTAGAAATTCTTATTTAGTGAAATTCTCTTGAATCTCAGATGTATTTATGTATATCGTGAGATTTAAGTTTTCTATATCTAATAAACTTTATAACGAGATGCCTTATTTCATAAAGTTTCAAATGAGGTGTTGTTTCTACGTTCTGACAATCAAATTTTGTATTAGAAAATGGGTAGGTAACAATATACTAGTAGTTTATGCAAAATTATAAATTATTATGCAATTATTTTATTTATTTCTCATCTTTACTAACTTACTTTAAGTACTACTAATACTACTGTTAAGGGTTTAGCATAAGCATATATTTATATTGTATGTCGTTTTGTGACAATTAAATACTTTTTCTTTCTTTCTTTTTTTTTCTTTTCAACGGTCATTTAATAGGGGTTATTAAAACACGAGTGTAATAATAGTATCATACAAGTGTTTTAATGCCGTTGAATACACTATTTTATCTTCAGTCATACAGTTGAAATAAAAGAAAAGTGAAATCGGGAAAATACGTGGCGGGAAACGGTGGGAAATTTAGATTCTCATTGCGCATGTCTTCGCAGCGTACGCATTTATAGACAATGACATTTGTCCAACTTACCAAAAAGGAGGCGGTTCCATGTTCGACATTATATTTTTTTTTTGTATTTTCAACGTAAGCTCCGTTAATTGCGGACCAATCTTGAAAATTCTTTTTTTGTTTGTAAGGTTCTATGTTCGACTTCGAGTTTGTTTTTTTTTTTTTTGGGTATGTTCACCGATATCTCCGTCAATCGTGGACCGATTTTGAAAATTCTTTTTTTGTTTGTTAGATTATGTTCCGAAATTGATCCCATTTTAATTTGGTTAAGATCTGATGATGAACTTCGGAGATATACAACAGACAACTCTTCAATAAATAACGGCAAATTTCTAGGGATTGCTGCAATCGTATGTCTGTTTATTGATTATACCATTTCATAACATAACATCACGCCAGCACGCTCTAAAGGGTTACGCAGATGTGTACAGTTCACCTTGGTACACTCTTATTTCAACGGTTATGTTCAGTTTCATTATATTCGGGTAATCTATTCTGGCATTATAAGTACCTTACTTACTAATAGCCTATTAGGTAGAAACAACTAAAAAGTGAAAAAAAAAAAAAAAATACAAAATAATACTACCGACTTCCAAATTAAAAAACTACAAAGAGAAAAATAACTTTATTTTTGGAAGTCGGTGTCCATAATGCAAAAAAATGGTACCTACAAAAGACACCGACTTCCAAAATAATTTTTCACTTTGTAGTATTCTAAATTTGAAAGTCGGTGGTATTTTCTGTCTTTTGTAGGTACCAATTTTTGCATTATGGATATCGACTTCCAAAAATAAAGTAATTTTCACTTTGTAGTTTTCTAAATTTGGAAGTCGGTAGTATTTTTTTGTAAAAAAGTTTTTTTCTACAAGTCTATGAGCCTGTAGCGGGTGCATTAGGCAGTGTATGTTTACCCCCGCCACTTGAGCCAGTTGCGTCCCGTCCGCGCGCTTCTGGTTTCACTTATTGTTTATTTTTATATTTTTAAGACTTTTGCTGTCAATTTTTTTTTTTTTTGTAAATGTGGGAATGTTGTAGCGGGTGCATTAGGCAGTGTATGTTTACCCCCGCCAAAATGAGCCAGTTGCGTCCCGTCCGCGCGCTGGATCGTTTGTATCGCGTACAAATATTGTCAATAATAGACTCGTGCACCTTTTACATTCGGACTTTTATTTCACAAACTTTTGATATTATAGTGACTGTCTACTTTGTTCAAGTGAACATATCCACACAATCAAAAAAGTGTGAAAAGCCCATATGCGCCGATAAATTAAAAAGTAAAAGTGTACTATAAAATTAATGCACTGTAATGGTTCATTTTTATATTTTACCTAGCCACGAAAAATAAGTACGTGTTTATACAAAAAAAGAAATTGATTCATATTTGGAACCTTACGTTGTGAGTGTAGATAAATACTAACTTGATTAGTGGTATTTTCTTTTCTTTAGTTTATATAAGGTTTTGATCCATCTCCTTACTTATGTAACTGAGTTACTGGAAAAGGAAGTTAACGAACCGTTCTTGATCTTGGTGCGGGATTCCATCAAATCAGCTACATGGGCAAAGTTTTATATTTATGGTTTAACTTGCAGGCGTGTTTCTCAGTACGCCTTCAAATATAAGTCGACATTTTGTTATACGAAAGTGGAAATATTTTTGTGTCAGCCTAAATCAAATAGTTTTATCCGTTAAGTATTTTTATTGAGATACATAGATGATATCGTTTTTGTTTGATTATGAAAGTTGAACTTATAAAAAGCAATTATCTTGAGTAATATATAGTTAAATAGATGAAATTGTTGTTTGTATTGTTGTTGATTGTCGATGTAGTAGTTGTCGAATGTATTTTAGTTTTAAGTTTCCTTTTCTTTGTTTTACTCTGGTGTAGAATAAAGTATAAAGAAAGAAAGGAACATAACATATTTATTTGACACAAGCTAGAGCACACAACACAAACATTAAAAAATATAAAATAAAACTTAGACTTAACAATAATACAAAAAAGGAAAACAATATAAAAGTAACATTGTGTTGCTGTGTGTTTTGTGTGTATTATAAATAAATAAATTAATTTACCAATTATTACCGTTCCGTTTACAAAAAAATACTATAACAACATGGAGTCAATATTCAAACGTCAAAGATTTACAAGTTTTCCTTAGTTTCCGGTTATTTGAAAAATAAAACCGGCCATTACCAAACCCCGTAGTCTATCGCTCTTAACTGTCACAACCCTATCATTACTTTGTACAAATTGCATGAATGCCACTAAGGGCGGACATATACTGTCACACAGAACATTTTATACTCGATGAGTAAAAAAATGTTCGGTTTGTTTCGCTTTCCTTTCAATTTTACCGAAATGTTCCATTACCAGTGATTAGTAATCAAAGTTAATGGATACCGTGAGCGCTACGCTTTATGTCATGTCATGTGCCAGTAATTACGTAAGACAATATTGTATTAACAAGAGTGCCAACCTATTACGGATTTTTATGATGTTAAAGTTCATTTGGATGTAAATTGCTGATGGTAAAATTGGGCGTCGATTTGGGTCAGGAAATGAAGCAAAAACACTACTGTAATTGTTTTGACTCCGTTTTTCGATATAGTAGTTAGTAGCTCAATCTATCAATCAAGTCAAACGCAATATACCCATCCCAAGTTAAGGATGACTTACTATTTGTCTTTGATTACTTTGCCCCTATACAATGTGTCCGGAATTGTAGTAATAAAAATTTAAAGCCGTAAAACACAGTTAATTTTATCGGTAAAACTTTTCATGTAAGGGGTGAAATCACGAATCCCTCAAAGGTAGAACAATTTTAGTACTTAATTAATGTATAATTCACACAGGTAATTTTACAAGTTTTTATTGCATCTCCTAAAATTCTGCAAATATTTTAGGGATTTCCATTTCTTTCTTGTTTTTTTGTTATTCTTTGAATTAGTCTTCACACAGATAAAAGAATCACAGCTCTAAGCCGATTAGGTTTAATTTTATTATTGCCTAAAAATAAACCCTGCACATTTTTGCCTTATTATTTTTGCAGAATTTTAGAAAATGCAGTAAAAGGTTGTGAGGGATAAATTCCTTATTAATAAAATTAAGTGTTTCACCGCCTTAAAATTGTATTACTACAAGTATGGACACATTGTAATATTCCAGATGGTTCAGAGAGAATATTATTATATTTGTAAAGTTGTATAATAAAATTATGTCAGTATAGCACTGTATGAACTTCAAAAAGTAAACCCATTTACGCATTTACGTCAAAACTGAGCATCCAATTATCCTAGACAAACAGTCACTTCGTACAGTCTCTAAAAATCCTCCTACACAGAAACCATTTTTCTTTTTACCTTAAAAACATTTTCGTCATCACTCTCGTGCTGGCGCTATCAAAGCTATAAGCTATCAAATTTTCCCCTCTGAACGCCTTCAAGGGTTCCTACGAGGAGGAGCAATTTCCTTAAGCTGAATTTCATGAGCAATATACATACTTCATATAACACATTGTTTCTGCTAACGGTTGAACGTGTTAGCTCATTTTCTTTTTAGGATGCTCATCGATTATATGGCTGAGTACACTCTATATTTATGACAGAAATTGTTTCGCTGTCTGCGACTTTACCTGTCTTTAGGTTTCTAGCTATTGATTATTTAATAACAGTTTAATTATTCACATGTCTATGTTTTTACTTTGCCTTCGGAATATTTCAGCAATTAAGTTCCAGTTAATTACAATTTGTTCCACTTTGAGAAGTCTACAGAGCGTTTCTAGAATTATAACAATTTACGGTCTAAACATTAACATTTGATATTTCGCGAGTAAATTGAGAGGTAACTTTCAACTTTTGAATGGTTCGAAACGACCTCAAACGTTTGAAAGCTAAGTATCTACTTCAGTAAGTACTTATGAAAATGTAAAAGTTGTCTTGTTTCAATGTTAACTTTCGAGGCGTTTAGTAGGAATCTCGTTAAATATTCGAGGCCCGTGCTAATGGAACGGCCTTATAGTGTGTGCGCAGTGCGATAGATGGCGCTTTCTAATCCAGGGACTAATGAAATCACCCAGAATCACACAGTCTAACACGAGTCTTAACCCAAACATCGGTAAACCGTGTCATTACTGACCTGAAACATGGTTCAGGCGCCGTTGACTCCACTTAAGCACCATGCATATTTTGCGCATTATTCCTTACGACGTCAATACCGAATTCGCCTTGAGCTGTAACTGCCACTTAAACAAAATGTGTCACATTACGTCCCACATTACTATTGCGAAGCTGTTATGCTTCAGTGAATACTTTATGAGTTATTTAGTCATATTTTATGCGGCATTATGCTGGATTGTGTTGAATTGATAATTTATGGTTTATTGCAACCATTTGTGTGTCGTCATTAAGTTTTATTAGAATGTTCTTGATATTGTGCATATTACTGCGAACATAAATGTTCTTTCATTTACTTTTCTTAGGAGGACGTGAAGCAATTAGCTGACTTAATGTTAATTTCTCTTAATTAAACATTGCGCTGCAACTTAATGTTGCTTATTATACAAAAACCAGCATATAACTATTCGTAGTTATTCATATCATTACTCTACTTGTTTTAAGTGTCAATAAACACGTCACCATCACATGAACCGAATCATTAATCATTCGACCAACATGTTTCCATTTTCAATTTAAACTCGAGTCTTCAAATTCGTCAATAATTTCCAACCAATACAAAAGCCGGCGTAATCCGCGTTTACTGGCTGTAACACATAATTAATATATTCAACCCACATCAAATGAGAGCAATGGACCGAAAAATGCCATGGCAGATTATACTCCGTTAAATACCCCGGCACATACCTCTACATAATCCTAAAATTGCCCCACCCTTCAGGGGGATATACAAATAACTGCGCAGAGAGTCTTTCACTCAATATAATTGCCTATAGGAGAATATTTCCTAAAGGCTGGCTATGACTTTCCCAAATAAATTGTTCTTTTGATTAATACCATAATTATTGCTGTATAGAGTGCCATCCATTTTTGTAATAGCTAACGTTTTATTAAGTCCGGGAGACTATTAATTTGATGAGACTTTACGTAATAGAATATAATATTATTATTCAGTGTGGTTCTTTCTTTACTGAAAAGGGTCACTTATATTATTATTTGGGCGCCTGTTTTATGTCTCGGTGCTATCCACACAAAATAAATTTGGCTCAACGTTGAGGAGCCCTTAGTGTCTCTGCAGTTAGCTTAAGTTCGAAAAATTATGTTGATGATTGCCTTATAAAACTTTATAGTATCGATTTTCCTTGAAAACCTTTCTTGTCTACTCCAACAAAATTTTTAACAAAGTAGTCGTTAACGAGTAGCGTAGACCTAAACCAATGTAGACCGCAAATTAATTACTTACTACAAGTCATAAAAGCAAATGTTAATTATCACAATCACTCCTAACGACAACCCTAGTTCCTTATTCAGGGACCATCTTACATACAAAGTTGCGTACAACGAAGGTAAGTAATTCGTATTTCGAAATAATTTCAAAGGAATTTCGCATCTGTAATTATGGCAATAAAGATCACGTTTTAACGATTACTACATATTAGAAAGTTACAGACGTTTCCTTGTGGTAATCTAATCAGCGTTGTGTGCTTTGTGCAGCGAACTGAAATGTTGTGAAGGAAGCTTACGTAATTTTCGAGACGAAAATATTCGAGGAATTTATCAGCTCCGTCGTTTTATAGCCCCGACTTATTAACATATTTTTAATGTTATATAATTTTACTCGTGTTTGGAAACTCAGAAGTTTAAGGTCTTTATAATTATGAAGTTAATTAGACCTGAAGTTTTGTTTAAAGGAAAGTTTTAGAAAACGCTTTTAATTAAATAACACGTCCTTAAAAGTTACGCAATGTTATCTGATGCTTGAAGTTGGAGGTTTATTGTTTTGTAGCAGAAAGTCGAAGTCTTGGCATTCAGTTTACTCTATACTAAAACATTAATTGAAGAGCCAAGAAATATCAGTGCAAACTAATAGCCTTTTATGGTACATTGTGATTTACTTACTTCACATTGTAGTCCAAAAGAACCAAGTAGGTATGCTTCTTATGTAGTATTTCACTCAAAGAATACCTAATCACCGATGTTGGTCATCTTTTATACAAGGTTTGTCAAAACAGTACACCTACAGACGTATTACGTCTATACTTTACGTAATCCTTACTGAATTACCGGGGAAACAGTCCCGTAATTAAACGTAAAGCTACACCTAACCCGTCCTCAGTTGAACTTACTACTCAATTTAATTGCCAACGCGAGTGTGGTTATGTAAAAACCGAGTTGCTGCAAAAGGATGACTCTGCATTTAGCCAGTTCGCTTTCGTTCGTTTTACGCAGTGAAAACGCTGCGTCACAGCAGCGTTATCGAACCGTGCGGTGTAGTAACTTCACTAAAATATAAGCGAAGTTAGAGTAATACGTGGCAGCTTGGTTTTCAGCGTTTGATTTGTTTTCTTGTTTTGGCTGTGTTCGTAATAGATTTGTCTTCGGTTTGGCATACGTGAGCTTATTCGTGAATTATGAGTTGTACGTATGGACCTTATTATTATCAATTGAATTAAAAAGGAGAATACGTATTAAATGAGTTTTTCTATAATAAATGGGGCTAAGTCTAAGTAATATTTACATTTCATTCTCTGAAGCTTTTTTACCTAATTTAACTGAAATCAAAGACAATGCGAAATTATTAATGTTATTTTAAACTTTAAAAGTATTAGCATTACAGAAAATACACTGTTTCCAAAGTTTATCAGATTAAATCAAAATAGAATCACTCTGTATGCTTATGTTTTTTCTTTTAAGCTATTCAAATGTGAAACGAATTTTCACAGCTGATTACAAGTTTGATAAAATGTATATCAAAATATTCTTTTTTTCTAAAGATGACTTTGCTTTGACTCAAATGCAACTTAGGTACCAGGTAACCAGCATCGTCAAGGTGGTTTAAAAGAAACGAGGTTTTTATGTCTTATATTGTCCTCGTATGTGCATTTTATTTGGATTTATTGCTGTGTCATAAAACGTACTGTGTCTGTCATAAAGATTTGCTGAATGTAAACAGTGTTTTTTATATTTCTGTCATGTACAGTGTGATAGTATGTTATTAACATAGTTTAGCATAAAAATACAATTTAACTGCGATAATAATTCTTTAGGTGGTCCTGCTCGGAAAATCCCATTTGTAATTTGTGGAAAGCTGCTAACTTTCCATCTAACTATTTGCGTCCCATTTTCCGAGACTCATTTTCCTAAATATTTCTAGCAAGACAAACTATAAAAAGGCGAAGAATATTTTTAATATCCGTAACTCAAGTCCGCAAAAATGTTCGTCAGCAAAAACTTTATCGAGTTATTTTTATATTACGTTCTTAAATTCTTGTAGAATCCTGAGCCGCTGATTTACTGGCAGAAAGTTTAATTATGTTAATTTTATTTGTTTATGCTCAGTTACTTGAGGATTAACTTGTAGAAATCTCGCTGAAATAAAAGCGGTGTCTTTATAATATTGTTTCATTTTCTTAGGAAATGTTTACACGGTCGCTTTATAAGCAGTAAATATTCTGTAATAAGACCTTTTTCAAGGTTCGACAATTTTGCGTCAAAAATGTAATTAAACTGTCGGAGTTTTCTGTAGGTGTTTTAACCGGCAGTGAAGGGATTATCCTTTATTATAAAAATTACGTCTCCTTCTCTCCTCGCCATAAAAATATTTTTTTAAATAATGTTATAGAGAGATAAAATGCTTCTTTGTTACCCTACTGCAAAGGAAACACACCCTGTTTTTCCTGCGTATGTATTGAATGTATGTAATATTCTTTACTACCTAATATCTTTTAAACGTAGACGCTACACAGATTTTTATAATTAAGACATCGTTAGACACGTCTTGACTGCCCAAGTGTTTTTAAATAAGACACGTTAAAAAAACCATCATGGCGGATTTTGGCCGCCATATTGTGGGCTCCCATTTTTTTTTGTCTGATTTCCTTCTTGTTTACATCTTTTTAGTTAATTTCTTAAGCAGTTGGTTTTTTTTTGTATTAGGTAATCTCTGGAAGTACCGATCCTATTAAAAAAACTCTTTCTGTGGTCTGCCACTACAGCTTTCTGCTATGTTAAATTTCGAAAAAATAAACGGTTCCTACGGAGAATAACACACACACACATCCAAAATTTGCCAAACTTAAGTGGCATTGGGCATGGTACAGAACACGTAAATTTGGAAGGCCTCCCTCTAGGAGCCATGGTAGAGCCATGATCTTGTCAAGGCTGTGGGATCCCGAGGCTACAAAACGCACAGGATGGATCAGTGGCGACGCTTGGACTCCTCCAATCATTGTGCCTTTGTCCAGCAGTGGACATCTTTCGCCTGAAATAATGATGTTGATGAAACCACGGGAACAAAGCCACGTATATAATAAAAAGACGTAGTATATTTAATTATTGAAACTTATAATAACAAAAGGTGCATATAAAAATCTCCACGTGTTCGATAACCTTTCTACTTCAGCATGAGCTATTTCTGTGCGGCTCATGCCGAGAAAGCAGAGGAAAACTAAACATTGTACCATATTGTGTCTTCAGATAATATTTTTCAGAAATCTTAGAGAGACTCGTCTTCTTAGCGTGTTGATGGCAAATATAAAAATTAAATATTATATTATGTTTGACCTTGAATTCAGCTACGGCAACATCATACAAAACTGATTAGCGCACACAACACCAACACAAACTTTCTTAATTTTTTATTGTACACAAAAAAAAAGAAATACATATACAACTTGATTGATTATAAAGTTGATGTACAAAGGCGAGCTTAACTCTAAGAAGAGTTGTCTACCAGCAAACCTTAGAGTGATAGAGAGAGTTTACAAAAGGAAGAAGAGAAGTAGTCCAGTGTACAATTTTAGAATAATATAAAATAAATCATAAATATATTAATATCAATTATACATAAATAAGCACAAAATATATATAATATATATATACACCTATATACATATACTAATATTATGTCATTCCGAAAGATAATGATCCTTGATTTTCCTCTTGAAGACATTTAGAGAAGGGCTGTCGCGTAGGGAATGTGGTAGAGAATTCCAGAGACGCACTGCAGTAACAGAGAAGGAGCCATCATAGCGGCTGGAAGTATGACGTGGGGTACGAAGGAGAAGAGAAGTGGAAGTGCGACAGGAATTATCCCTCGGGACAAAGTACTCAAAGCGTTCACGAAGATATTGAGGAGAATTAGGATTGTGTAGGATGGTATAGAGTAGAGATAGGATGGGTATCTCGACGACGCCGAATCGGCAGCCACTTCAATTTAGTCCGAAACTGCGACACGTGATCGTATTTTCGGAGGCCAAAAATAAAGCGGATGCACAAGTTCTGCAGTCGCTCGAGTTTATTTAGGAGTGCCTCCGTTACATCTAGAAAACAGACATCTGCATAGTCTATGAGCGGTAGAAGAAGAGATTGAGCAAGAGTGACCTTAGTGTGAAATGGTAAGAATTTTTGGAGACGTTTAAGCGACTGAAAAGAGTAGAAGACCCTCTTACTTACATCAGCAACATTTTTTTTTTTATTTTTTTATTATCTTCTATAAATTTAGGGGCTTTTGGTCACAATACGACCACGCCAGCCCCATCATAAACTAATACAGGATTTTAACGCTATTCCGACTTAAAAACCTTATATACTATTTTGTAAAGTAAAATAGCTGCATTCGAAACAGGCTCTGATAATATACTTTGAACAAAGCCAACATCTATCAAATTAATTTTAAAGGTATTCATCAGCACCTCTCTAGCAGCTCGGGTCTTGACGCATTCCACCAACAAGTGATGGACATCCTCCATCACATCACATTGTGCACAGTTGGGACTGTAACTTTTCCCCATTAAGTGCCGAAACTTGTTGAGTGGAACGTGTCCCGACCGTAGTCTATGCGCTATTATTACAAAGTTTCTATTAAGCTTAATATTGGCAAACCAAGGAATACGAGGAGGTTCACATTGCAATGTCTTGTACCAAATTCCCTTTTCTAATGACATTTTATTAAAATATTCTTTCCAATTATTAGAGCATTCAATTTTGTATTTTGGCAGAAGTTCAAAGTAGCTCGGAGTAATATTCAGCTCAATACCGTCCACAACAGAAGTCTTTGCTAATTGGTCCACCTCCTCGTTCCCCCGTAAACCCACATGTGACGGAACCCATTGCAATATCACATCAATATTATTGCATGTGAAATACCATATTTGGCTTAATATAGCATATGTTATCGAGACACCTCTGTGGCCAGAGGCGCATCGAACTATATGCTGCAGAGCACTTCTGCTGTCTACAAAAATGACAATCCTATTGTTATCGATTTCCGCATTTTGTAAATATGTAAGAGCCTTCGATATTGCAACGAGCTCCGCCGTCATAATACATATATTACTGTTACACATTTTAAATAAACCTTTAATATTGTGCCTCGGATCGTAAAAGGCAGCACCAAGAACATTTCCTATTTTAGAACCATCCGTATATAGTTTTAGCCATCCAAAATATTTAGTATGTAATTCTTCCATTATTATGTTTTTCAGGATGTTATTATCATATGATTTCTTACATAGTTTTATATTATCTAAGGTATGTCTAATACTGTCTCCTACGTTTATATTTGAAACCCATGTATCTAAGCTGAACATTTCTAAGGGATGACTAGATGAAACAACTTCGTCTTTGGTACTGTTATATACCGTTACAAGTAACGGTATTTTCTTATTCCGCCAATAAGTATTAGAAGTGTGGCTCCTTAAACTATTTAAAAGATCTAATATTAAATTATTATCAAAAGATTGCAATTTTAAACAGTATTTAATTGCTAGATATTTTCTTCTTAGAGCTAGATTAGGGATAGACAATTCACACTCCATGACATGGATGGGAGTAGTTCGTATAAAACCACCAATTATCCTCATTGCTTGGTTTTGTACCTTGTCCAATTTACTTGTGTGTGTTTTTGCACAGTTATCGAAAAGAAAACTTCCATAATCAGCCCTACTTCGGATTAAGGCTATGTACAGCCTACGAAGATGTTTAGGGTGCATACCCCATGCTGTTCCAGCCAAAACTTTTAGTATACTTAAAAACCTTTGAGTTTTCCCCCATGTTTCATTGATGTGCTTTCCCCAGCGTAGGCTTCTATCCATCCATACTCCCAGGTATTTAACATATTCAGATTGACTTACTAGTGAGCCATTAATGTTTAGGGTGATTTGTTGCCTCCTTCTCCCTCTACTAAACAGGCAGACTTGCGATTTATTACCTGATAATTCTAGACCTAGCTGTCCTAATAGTTTAATAATTGTACCAATCGCACTTTGTACTTCTAAAGCACTATCAGCAAGATTTTTACGGCTAGTATAGAGGACGAAGTCGTCGGCATACTGTGATATTATAACGTTAGTAATATTGTGACAAATTTGATGGGTAACTATATTAAAAATCAAAGGGGATAATGGGTCACCTTGGCCAATGCCTTTGCTGGTCCATCTAACCAAGAAGTTAGCTTCATTACCGTCGAATGTGCTTTTGAGGTGCCTTTCTGACAAGAATTCCCACAGATATTTGCATATTTTCTTTCCGACGTTAATTCCGTTAAGGGCTTGGATAACACTATCTACCGTCACATTGTTGTACGCATTTTCTATATCTAGAAAGCACGCCAGCGTAGGATAATTCTTAGAGAAACCCATCTGGATGTAGCAAACTAATCGAGTCAAACAATCCAAACATGACTGAGAACGTCTAAATCCAACAGTATTCACTGATAAACATTTTTCTTTTTCCACATACCATTCTAGTCTTTTACATAATAAAGTATGGAATACTTTGCATGTACAAGAAATTAGAGAAATTGGTCTTAACTTTAAGGGAATGTCTGAACCTGTACAATTTTTGGGAATCGGTACTATTTTAATATCTCGCCATTGGATGGGAATATTACCAGTTTCTAGAATCAAATTATATATTTCTAATAGATACAATTTTGCTGATTTTGGCAGATTATAAAGCATAGAGAACGTTATTTGATCATCACCCGGTGCAGTATCTTTCTTTTTAAGACATTTATCAAGTTCTTGAGTAGTAAATTTAATTTCTAGGGATGTATTATTAGAATCAATTACTGGCATCTGAGGAACGACATAATCTGGCGCGAGACTACATAATAAATATTCAATTTGTTGATTTGAAGCATAAAATTTTGATCTTTTATGCCCTTTCATCCATCGCAATCTATTCCAAGCTTCCGAAACCGAGGTTGATTCATTAATACTGCTACAAAATTCCCTCCACCCTTGTGACCTGGCTCGAATTAAAGATAGTTTTGCGTCATTGGTATGTTTTTCTAAAATATCTAAATTGCATGGAGTCGGGTTCCGCCTAAATTTCGATAACGCTAACCTTCTCTTAGCAACTGCTTTCGATAGATCAGCGTTCCAAAAAGGCTTCGGTTTAAATTTAGACAAAGGGTCAGTACATATCTTGACCAAAGGAATACTTTTTTCCGCGGCAGAATTAATTCCATTTACAAAGATATCATATTTTACCTGAACACTATCTAAAGCCACTATGTTTTCATATAAAAATGTTTGTTCTAGGGTTTGTTTGTACAGTAACCAATTAGCTTTTTTAAAATTTCGTTTTTTAACGGAATTTTGATTTGTACACCCATTTGATACTTTAAATACAATTTTAATAATTACGTGATCGCTACCCAATGTTTCGTTAGTAATGTCCCATTTAAAATTTGTAGCAATATCTGAAGAGACAAAGGTAATGTCAGGTGAAGACTCCTGGAGCACGCCATTTACCAGTCTAATCCTTGTGGGTCTACCGTTGTTTAAAGAAAAGAAACCATTATCTAAGGAAGAATCAAATAACTGCATACCTCTAGGGTCATTTTTATAAGACCAATTGGTGTGATGACCATTAAAGTCTCCTGCTATTATAGATCTTTGAGAGTACGCACTAAAAAGGGAATCCCAATCTGACAAAGTAGTTCTAACAGTAGATGGACAGTAAATACTCACAATATTTTGAATGTAGGGAAAGTTTAACAGTTTCACATGTAGTACCTCTATACCTGTATTATTCAGTATGAAAGACGATACTTGTGTCTTTATGGAGTGATGAGTGATAATTGCTACACCACCGTATGAGTCACACCTGTCTCTTCTAAATATATTATAACCACTAATATGGCTGTGAGATTCCGGCTCCATCCATGTTTCACTAACAATAGCAACGTGGGCATTCTCTTGAAGTAGTAGGCATTCAAATTCTACTAATTTTGGTTTCAGGCTTTGTGAGTTCCATTGTAGTATGTTTAAAGTTGGCTCACGCTGGGGACTATCCATCGAATAGTTTAATAAGGTACTTTAACCATTCTCCACCTTTCATTGTTTCTGCTAAAAAGTGTTTTAGAGTTTCGAAAACTAATTTCACTATTTCAGTGATCTTCTCATCTAACTTTTTTCTTGAAAGGATGATGTCTTTAATCCGATTCATTAACTGCCAAAACGAATAATTTTCCTGACTGTTTTTCTTCCGATTAGACTCTCCATCATTCTGCCTCTGCTCTTCATCATTCTGACTTCCTATAGGTTCCTTTTCAGTACACTGTTCCTCAATAATCATATTTTCACTGTGTTCATGCTCATTTTTTTCTTTTTTCTTCTTTCTTACTGATGTCATATTTATTTGGGTAGTCTTTTTCTTTTCATGATCTAGTGACTTTGGTTTTTGGGTTTCCCCCACTAAAACGTCCCTAAAGGAAGGGGTTTGTTGACAATCATTTACTGTGTAGTTTTCTTTACTTATATTTGACTGTATTTCGTGTTCATCATTTTCATTCCTATATTGTAAAGTCATATTCTTTTCTGTTTCTCTCTCTTTAAGGTAAATACCAAGTGCTTTTTTATATGTGGAATTCATAGCAGACATAATTCGACGTATTTCTTTTTCTTTCAAGAAAATGGGACAAGTCTTATTGAAGGACATGTGTGTACCATTACAATTGATACATCGATATTGCATTGTTTCACAGTTCGCATGAAATCCACCACACTTTGGGCATATATGCCTTTTACTAGGACACTGACGTAATAGATGACCAAACCGCCAGCAGTTCGAACATTGTGTTACTGGGAATGTGTATGCCTCCACCTTAAACTTGCAGCCATATACCTCAACCGTCGGGGGTACCATAGGGCCTTTAAAACAAATGCGAACTGTTTCACTCTCTACCCATTTTCCTTCTTCCGTGAATCGTTTCAATCGCTTCACGGAAACAATATCATATTCACAGCGAAATATTTCTGTCAGTTCTGTTTCATCCACCTCCAATTCGATATTCTTGACGACTCCATACGACTTAGCTATACGCATAATATAAAAATCTTTTTAACTAAAATTACAACCGACTTCTATTTTTTTTTTGTTATTACAATTATGTAATGTTCGACACAATGTAAATTGTTTGAGAATAAATAAATGAAATGAAATTAAAACACTACAAAGTGAAAAATATCTTCAATTTCGGAAGTCGGTGTTTCTGTTTTCGTTTCTTCATTTTTTGACACCGACTTCCGAAATTCAAGTAATTTTTCACTTTGTAGTGTTTTTGTTTGGAAGTCGGTTGTAATTTTTGTAAAAATGTTTTATATTTTTCACTTTTTAGTAGTGGTACATAATGGACTAGTTCTATAGGCTAGGTACCAACACGTATAGTGCCCAAAGTGAAGCCAGAATAGATGAACCCAATAACATGAAACTTAAACAAAACCACTGCAATGAAAGTATACCAGGGTAAACTATTCACACCTGTTTACCCCTTTAGAGCGTACCAGTGTGACGTTATGTTATGAAATGGTGTATACAATAAACAGACATGCGATTGCATCTATCCCGAGTGATTTGCCGTCATTTATTGAAAAGTTCATATGTATTTCTCCGAAGTTCTTTATCAGATCTTAATGAAAATTGAATGGGACCACATGACAAGCAAAAGTTTTCAAATAAAAAAAGAAACATCAAAATCGGTTCACCCAATAAAAAGTTCTGAGTTAACAAACATAAAAAAAGAAAAAATACAGTCGAATTGATAAACTCCCCCTTTTTGCGAAGTCGGTTAAAAAGGATTCTCAAAACGTTTAAATCAAAACCACATGCAAATACCTATTTCAATTACCACATCAAAACATCTCAAACATAAACTAACAGCTAACTGAACGATCTTAATCAAAACACACAACACATAGAAATACGTCAAAGGACCTGTCTGAAACAATTTCCCTAAATAGGAGCAGAATAATTAAGAAGTCTAGCCTTAAAGCTGTCACAGACAGACGCGACGCAAAAATGTGACAACGATTTGGCGATGTTTTTCTATGAAATTGTTCCTAGGATTAAGACAAGGTGACTATAACTTCATAGAGAATCTTTCTTAGGGTAGAAGGTACATAATTATTCTTGAATGAAAGATGAAAATCTTTCATTGTGGAACCAGCTAAGTAGGTTGAAGTAAATCAGTTGTTCAGTAAAATACTGTTTCTGATACTCGTCAAAATCTAGATAAAAGGTGGTTCATGGTGTATTTTCATTCATGATTGCCAGCGAATTAAAAGCCACCCTGTATACTGCAAAACCGTGTCGCACTGTCAGATTGCGCATATCCGTAGAACAACATTTCTAAATCAACTTTTAACTAAAATACAAAAAAGAGAAAAATAAAAACTTTTTAGCAAAAAGATTTAAACCAACTTCCAGAACAAAACACCACAAAGCGAATAATAACTTTCTTTTCGGAAGTCAGTATCTTCGGTACCTATATTTTTCTTTTTTGACACCGACTTCCGAAAACAAAGTTATTCGTTTTCTCTTTTTTTAGTTTTGGTACCTTCTATTACCATGAAAATACGCATTATTTAAAGGATAACATAAAAACTAGTAGTTGTCAGATCTTATCATATTTGTCATCAAAAATTTAATGGCACTAAGAGAAGCACTATTTTTAAAATACAAAAAAAAAAATCATCAAAATCAGTTTATAATTGGCGGAGTAATCGTGTAACAAACATACGAAAACGTACAGCCGAATTGAGAACCTCCTCTTTTTTGAGATGGGTTGAAAAACGCAGTTGTCGCATAGTCACCTGTCTGCGGCAGCTTTTACGCACTGAACAATGACGCGGCACAAACACACACGCCCAAAATGACGCAAAGTAATTTATTCATCAAGATGGTATCTGCGTTGGTAATGTTAGTTGATAACTATGATGTAATTACTTTGTGGGATTCGGGAGTAGGATGAATCATTATGAGGTTGTTTCCCATTATGGTGCAGGGGAGATTATATCCGGGTTATAATAAGTTTGCTCTTGTGTATAGGTAAGTATTCGGTTTACCTCTTGTTAATATATCTGACCGTCGTTTTTCTTAATAGTAGTTTACCCTTAGTCTTAAATATCAGCAACCCTAGCGGTTGCTACACCCAACGGCTGGGACTTACTCGAAGCAAATAGCACAGAACCGGATACTGTGGCGAAACATAGAAGAGCCTGTCAAGCAGCGGACATTAACAGTATGATAGAGGTGTACTATGTGGTAATAACACGAATTTAGTCAACTTGATAGATACCTAGCATAACAGGTTTACTACTGGCAATAGGACGATAATATTTAAACTGATGGCCGAAACTGCTGGATGGTGGCGACCGTGTACCGGGCGATGCAGCGTTGGAAGGCCTCCCTCCAGGTGGAGCGATGACCTGGTCAAGGCTGCGGAGGTCCGGTGGATGCGAAACGCACAGGATCGATCAGTGTGGCGACACTTGGGGAGGCCTATTTCCAGCAGTGGATTTCGGCTGAAAAGATGATGATTCAAACTGATTGACTATACATATGGGCACTTACCCAGATAAAGAGATGGCGTAGGTATACCACAAACCTCATAAAAGTGCCCATTCATCTAGTATTCAAAAAAATCTAGATGCCCCAGACACAAAAATACTTTCACTCCTCTTTAACCCTTTTTTCACAATCCCTTTATCAAAAAGGTCAGTCGGCAAGTCAATCATATCATTAACCCTAGGCATTGATTTTCAATAGAGTCACATTATGTTATCATATCGCGTGACTACCCTCCACTTTCATTGAATCCGTCTTCCATATGATACGGACACGCAAACAATAGGTGATTTGATGTGTAAAAATTTTCATTTTTTTGCTTTTTGCGTTGGTGGCTTAGGGGAATTGTATAAAGGGAGAAATCCGAAACAAAAAATTCAAACTGAAACATATAATCTTTTGCTTCGGATTTTTTTTATATTGTTTTGCGTAGTGCTTAAAGCTTAGTGATTGGACAACCTCGTAAGGAAACCGACATGTCCTAGAACTAAACAGTCGAAGACATGCAACCTCTACTAAATCACACTGGGGATGCATTGTGGATTACAGAAGCTCATTCGCTCTTACAGAAAGGAGGCCAATGGTATCAGGGTATGGTATCACTGATGCTTATGCTATTATATAGTGATCAATACAAGGGTTAGGTTAGCTTTATCAACTTATAATGTTCATTCTGCTGGAACAGAGGCCTCCTCTCTGAGTCAAGGAGTGGGCTAAATCAACTGCGTGCGTGCATCCGTTTGGTTTGATGAATGTCCTAAATGTCTTCGAATTTTTGGCTCTAAAACATTATAAGTTGACTGCCTCACGATATTTTCTTTCGTCTTTCTAGCATAGAAAAATTTAAATTATGTTTTTAAATCATGGAAAATAAGTTCCTGCATGGTTACTTAACTAAACATTATAAAACAGACAGTATTCATTATGATAATTTTGAACAACGACAAAGGTCACAAAAGGCATTATTATTTCACAAAATATCACACAATCCGATACAATAATCACAAAGAGCCATTTAATTGCCTCATGTTCAATAGTCGCTTCGTGCTTTTGTCAGTGAATTATTAAGTAGGCCCAATCAATAATATTATCCGAACAATTTGATATTCGAAAGATTTCTTGAAAACTTTCACTAATGAAGGGAGAATTCTGTTGTCTTTATTAACTTAACTTGTTTGAATCATTTCTTAATTGAAAGTAGGTACTTGTTAATTCTTTAAGTTACGTCATTCTGTTTTCTTAATTAGAGGACTATGTAAATTTATTTCTGTATCGTGTGTTAATTTTATCATCGTCATTTCAGCCAAAAGACATCTACTGCTGTACATTAGGTTTCAAGTGTCGCTACCGCGTACGTAAGGCAAGCTTATTATGTAAGAAACAGCAATCAGCAATCATCGCGCGATCAAAACCTTCATGTCATAAAAGTTGGAATTACCTACAGTGTGGGTAGGTCCTACACAACCGTTTGCTAATCGCTCGCTGTTTGTCAAATGCACTTAATTCTAAAGGCCAAGTGCGAGTCGGACTCGCGCACCGAGGGTTCCGTACAAACCTCAACTTAAAGGTATTATAGACCTGAGTATTTGATATGAATTTAAGTTTAATACCTCTACGCGTTCATGAGGAAAGGGGTAGTAAGTTTAAAATTATTAAAAATATTTTTATTTTATGATGTAACTAAAAATTTACGGTTTTCGTAATTATTCCTTCATCTGTGCTATAAGACGTTGCTTCGTACCAAATTTCAAGATACTGAGTTCACGGGAAGTACCCTGTAGGTTTTGATTCCCTTGCGAGTGTCGAAAATTTGCGGCATAAACGGCTGTATCTTTTGATTGCGTTGGCTTAGAAGTTTGATTTTTTCACAGCTTTAAGGGACAGTAGATCTGAGTATTTGATATTCCTGAGGAAAAGGGTCTTACAGACAGACATATGGACAACAAAGTGATCCTATAAGGGTTCCTTTTTTTTCCTTTCGAGTTACGGAACCATAAAAAACCGCCAAAAACTCTTAAAATGTCTGCATTGAAGAGCAATTATTGCGCAAAAATTGCTGTCGTTTTGCTCTTTGCAAGATACGTTATAAAATTGCCGGAACATGCAGTGTTGGAAAGCCTCTCACTAGGTGGACCGATGAGGACGAAGCTATCATTCCAGTAGAATTTGTTAAATCACCCTTCAGTAGTTTTCTATCTTCTTCTGTAGGGTTCTGTGATCGTCAAAAAAACTTAATTATAGATTTATCACTTAAATTGAATCTAAAATATATTATGCAAGAAATTTCAAACTCTTCGTCGTTTTAAAAGCAGTTCATGTTCTATGTTCCTTCAATTTAAAACAACCTTGATATAACTGTTTGTGGCCTTATACTTAGCGTCAGTACCGAGGTTTCAAATTATCTAAAGTGACCTGTAAAGCTCACATAAAACGCTGTTTTACAGCACTAACATTGTTTCTAACAGTATCTTTGAAATCTGTTGTAAAATGTCAGGGTTAACTTGGTTAGGTAATTGAGTAGAACGAACTTGATACACTCTTTTCAACTTAGGTTTATGTCTAGTGCACTTTCGCTTTAGACGTTAGCTCAAACTGAGCCCGCGTGGTTGGTTACAACCATCTCCTTTTTGACAGAGAGTAGATTTGATTTCGTGTAGTGGGTTTCGGGCGAGAACATTACAGCTTGCGTCTCTTGGGCCTTGAGCTAACCTTTATAGTTAAGATAGGTAATAGTTACACAAACAAAAATACGAAATTCAAGGCAGTATTTAATTCAAGTTTCGTACCCAAAGGGTGAAAACGGGACCCTATTACTAAGACTCCGCGGTCCGTCTGTCTGTCACCAGGCTGTATCTCGTGAACCGTGATAGCTAGACAGTTGAAATTTACACAGATGATGTATTTCTGTTGCCGCTATAACAACAAATACTAAAAACAGAATAAAATAAATATTTAATTGGGGCTCCCATACAACAAACGTGATTTTGATGAACCCTTCGTGCGCCAGTCCAACTCGCGTTTGGCAGGTTTTTCAAGTTAATGTTTATTTATTTTTCAACTTGTGTAACAGTATCTAATAAGGAATTAAATGGTTGACACTTATAAATTGTATCGACTTTCAATCAATTAGTTGTGTTATTGTTATGTCTTTGTTACAATTAAACTGTCTTTAATTAAAAGAAGATAAAATCTAGTTGAAGACAATTCAATCATTTTGAAAATGAAGAGCGGATAATGAAAGCTTTCACAACTTTATCTTTTATGCCATAAAAACAATTGACAACATAGAAACACTAAACAAGCCTTTTGTTTAGTGTATAAACTTGGTAAGTAAGAAGTCCATAAAGGAATTCTTCTCGATTTTATATGCAATTTGTTGGAAGGAAAGGTAATAATGTAGGTACTAGCATTTAGTGCAATAATAGTAGGGCAATCGTTTGTACTATTTATTAAATCATTTATGCACTTAATATACAGACAAGAAGAAGGAACAGAAAAATAGGAACAGAGGCAATGCTTATTTTTATAGAAATCTCTTCCAGCATACCTGCGAAAGGAAAGATTGATAAAAGAAATGTAGACAGAGTGTGTGAAAAAATTAACATATAAAAACAATTCACTGCTTAGTAATTTAAAATATTACATAAAAAATACTGCCGTTTACATACATACATATTTAAAAATAAATATTATAATAATAAATACTAATATATATAAAAAGATAATAATTATTTGCAACTATGACGGAATGGAAAGGTGTGTTCTTTCACTCTTGTTTTAAAAACTGATATATTTTGACAGTTCCTAATGGCAGGCGGAAGAGAGATCTACAATCGCACGCCGTGCACAGTAAAGGAGAAGAAGTAGAAGTTGGTATTGTGGAAGGGATATTAAGGAGATGTAGTAAGGCGTTTGAGGATTATAAAGATGTTACATAAAAGACACAATATCCGAGAGTTCCTGCGAAGTCAAATAGGGAGCCACTTGAGTAACTTGCGAAGTTCTGAAACATGATCATACTTCTTAAGACTGAAAACAAAACGAATACATACATTTTGCAAACTTGAGAGTTTATCTAAAAGTTTATTTAATATTATACTATATTCTTTGAGAATTGTTTCCATATCATTACCAAAAATATGAATAATTTTAAGATTAAAATGCTCGTGCACTAAAATAGCTGCTTCAACTCCTGAAATTAGAGAGACGAGAAGAAATAAGCAATTCTACGATCTCATTGTTTTACATTTTGGCATAAAAATGTTAAAAAAGTATTCAGACGACTTTCCAACGACCCCTTTTATGGCATTTTTTAAGTACCTGAATGTTAAATGTTTCGTTAAATAAAAAAGCACAGACAAAAGCGCAGAAGTATTTAGCCAGTATACCAGGATCGCAGTCGGAGCAGGAAGTCGTAAATACGGTTTTATTTGAAATGTGCTGGAACGCAAGCATTGTGTGAATGTAACGGTACCCAGGGGTCATGTAGCTCGCACAACTCTAGAACATTTTATTCGTGACCGGACCATGGCTGTTTAGTACTCATATACATGCTTTATAACGTCTTCTGTATTCAAAATTGTATCGTTCTAGCCTGCGTATGCGTTAGTAGAAAGTCCTAAGTTCATGATCTACAGAGGGGTGCGTGTTTATTTATTTATAAATTAAAACAGCTGGTAGTGACTCAATTTTTTTCAGGAAACACCTACATTATAATTTGCAAACATTATTTAAAACAAAAAATATACCATCAGCGCGGTGGACTTAAAATTCCTCAACCATTTCCTACAAGAATAATTTTCATAAAAATGCTTAACAAATTCCTTATTTGAGTAAGCAAGTGGTTTATGAATACATATGTATATCAGTCGACACATCCGTCCTTCTTGAATATGTGATGGGCCAACAAACGCTCGTTACCATATACCCGACAAAAATGGAACGACTACATCTTGATAAGTGTACATTAATTTATTACGTAAATTTTAGCTTTTTCCGTGCTATTGTTAATCATGTGAAACGGAACACCGATTCAGCAATTCAGCGTCATCCAACAGTGTGAATACCTGTTCGATTTTCCAATTTGCTTTCTTTATTAGAATTCTGGGGGCGTTCGAAAGCGGGAGGCAGTTTGTCCGCGGTCACCGCGCCTGGCAATTTCGCCTTCGTTTTTGTTCGTATTTTCTTTTAATTCACAAAATAGAGGTTTGTACCAATAAATCTTCAGTTCTGTGAGCACAATGCTGTTGTCGTACGTCGAATGTATTTTTTTTTTTTTATAAAAAGAGTTCTAGTCTCAAAAGAAGGTTTTCTCTCTCCGAAAAAGGAGTGACAAATGGTGGAACCTACATTTCGTTCTAGAAAACTTATTAGTTAGGTACTAACTTTCAAACTGTTCTGAATCAAGAAATGGTTCCCATGGGAATTACTGGTAACTATTTATTGTTGAGTATCGCAATGTTCCGGGAATCTGTTGCTAAGGGATGTGTCATCTCGCTTTAGGAAGTTGAAACTTATAATAGATTTTGTGATCTGGGACACGAACAGTTTGTGCATCTTAACTACTTTATCTATCCTCCAGTTTCACTACTGCATAAAATTGACTGTGAGGTTAGCTAATTTATATTCGCTTTGGTAAGTTTTATAAAAAAGCCCTGAAATTATATTACTCAAACTGTCTACAATATTCTTTTACATTTTTATAGAAGTACTTTGCCCAATTTATGTAAAGATAAGTGGACGTGAAAAAATATAATCACAAAGAAGTGATGTTACGTCAAAAGAATATTAATCACAGGATATTATAATTAATTAACGCCAAGGCTAATTCCTTGAGCCGAAAAAAATATTTCGAGATAATCTACTAATTTTGCGTCCTACGTCTTGGTAGGCTACGTAAGGCTTAGAAGAAAAATATTTTCAATGTCACTTTTTATTACTAAAATCTGTGTAGAGAGTCCAAAAGACTACTTAAAAATCAAAATTTAACAAGTATTACTTTAATTATGCGTACAGCTAAATAATGGAATTCCCTGCCGGAGTCTATTACCTGATAGCTACAACCTGGGTGTCTTTAAGTCATGAGTGAATAGGTCTCTTCTAGGCAAACGTGCTTCATCTTCGACCACATCATCGCTTAACATCAGGTGAGATAGTGGTCCAGCGCGAGTCTATCAACAATAATAATTAAAAAAAAAAAGAACTAGATAACAAGCAGTTCTGATCTGCTTAGATTTTTGCTAACCATATTGTAGTCGGCTTCCAATACAACCAGATGCCAGCGGTGTACGAGTGTTTTACATGGAATGACTGCGTATCTGGTCGCTATAACCCAGTTACTAGGTAGCACTATACTTGCTTAACTTAAACATATTTACTGAAGTCTTCCTAAGGAAGAAACATTAGCCAAACCAAACTCGTCACTGGATCGTAATAACATTATAAAAAAGTTTTCTGATTACGATACCAAGGCTCGCTTTTCGTCGTCATTGCACAGACAAATAAGCAAGGTTTTATAATTGAGGAAACCCCTCAAGCTATGCGAATTACATTAAAGAAAAAAAGAAGGAAAACAAGTTCTTTCCTGTTTTTTGTATCATTACGATTATTCCGACGGAGTATTTTATCAAATAAGACATCTTAGGTGACGTAAACTTGTTTGCTTTTTCCTGAACTTGTGTTTTTCAAATCCTTCATTGGACTGCATACAGTATTGTGTTCGATTCCCTGGTCAGACATAAAGTGTTATTGTGTTTTTCCATAAGGAATTTCTATGTGACGGGACTGGAGTTTGGCAGTATGACACCCCCGTGCCTCGGTGAGCAGTTGATCTCTCTCCGGTCGTGTTGGATTGCCGTCCCAGATCGGACTTAGTGATGAAAGAGAAAACGTTCCTGTGTTTGTACAAACACTTATGCACTATAATATATTCCTCAAAGATGGCTAGTCTCCGTTAAGATTCTCCGCCGTGGCCGAAAATCGGTCAGGTCGGCTATAATTGTTTTTATTCTTCATACGATATAATTTAGGAAAAGAAACGTCATTATCGTCAAGTACAATTTTTTTTATTATACCCTTTTGAAAAGCCAGCTTTCAAGTAAATTTTGTTAAATATTATTATTATTATTTCTAAAATATTATTTAATTATTTTTTGGTGACTGTTCTTGTATGGACAATTGTAATTTAATTCATTGGAATCCATGAATGTTCTTATGGTTTCTTTTTAATTTAATTATATGATTACAATTTTTTTTTTAATATAAATAATTTGCACGCTTGCTTGCAGGCAGAATACAGTCACTTTTAGGCTTTAACATCTTCCCTTCAAAACTTTGTATTTCTGGCAAATAAACATTTTGATTTGATTTGATTTGAAATTTTGTTTTTAATCTTGCCTCAGTCGCAGAAATAACAATCCAACGTGCAACAAATTATCAAAATTATTTCTAAAAATCTTTCCTACTTATATTTCCACTCAACCCTTCAAAAATAGGGTAGAGGCCTATAATGGGCACCCTCGAAAAGCCGAGACTAATACCGCTATACAAGGAAAGATTATAACCGGAAGTCAACATTGCAACAGTATCATCACCCCTTAATACCCAGCAATACGATCTTTATAAGTAACTTTGAAGGTCCTTTATTTCTGCAGTTATTTCGATACTGCCTTGTAAGGGTAATTTGCAGGCCCATCGCCTATGGGTCTCGTTAACTTGGTCATTCCCCTCACTTTTATAACTAGGGTATGAACCCTATTTGTTATCTTTTGTAACATAAACGTCACGCTTGTGAGCCCTGAGGATAGGCAGAGAGAGTCGTAAAGTTCGCCAGTGATAGTGGTTAGGATTTATGTGATGAAGGGCGAGTAGATGCTCCTTACTATGCTGATGGCTTGATTAACGCATTGCCGTATCTGATGGGTGATTGGCTTCTGTGCAACAATCTTCTTGCTTGATTTATGTGTTGCCTACATGCGTTACGGGTCTATGCATTTGAGGTTTTCCAATGATAAATCATTATTTAAAACCATTGTTAACTAAGCGATCTCAAAACCCGGATATTTGTACAATACAGACATACTAAAATACACTACCCATTTTTCCCAACCTATGGCAAAGTCTGTTTCTACGAATTTGGCACGACTTTTCCAGCGCTCCTTTCCAATAATACCACAGCACAATATAACCTCTGACGTCATCTCTCTACACATGCACAATAGTTACAAAGAGCACCTCCTGCTAATAATTCGGACAATTGGCATGCGGCCATAGGTCGCAAGCCCGCTTTGAATACCACAAACATATTGTGTGGTACAATCTCCAACTATCTTCTGAATTCCTGGTACACGAGTCGTTTCTAGATTCCATTTGGAGATACGTACGCGTAATCTTAGAGGTTTGATTGTTTGTGTGTTGTATTTTATAAGTTTGGTTAGATAATGGTATTGTTTTCTTGGGTAAGATGGAGAAAATGGTTATTTTGTTTCTTATTAGTTTTAAGGCTAATACACGTACTATAACAACCTTTGGTCTTTTTACCGAACTAGACAAAAATAAAAATAAAATAGTTTAGTAGATAGACCATTATTGTTACTAAACCAAAGTTATTATTGCTGTGTGTCATGATTTAAAGCTATCAACCACGTGATAATTAAGTTTTCCTGGCATATGTATGAAACTATGTAGTATTTCAATATAGCATCCAAATGTTGATGGTTTGAAGCACCAATAGTCTCATAAATAAAAAGTGGGTTGTTTTTGAAGTAATTTTAATATACCAAAGGTTTTTTTTTTTTGATGCTTTAAAGCACCAATGGTCTCATAAATAAAAAACGGTTGATTTTAAAGTATTTTTTCCTGTTAATCAAAAGCATTATGAAAAAAAAGACTGAGTCGAATTCAACCATACTCAAAAAATTGCGGCTTGTTTTTCATGAAAACACCAGTGGAGAGAGAAAAATTAAAATTGAAACATTTTTCCACGAATTTGGCCAACGAAATTACGTACACACTTTATAACCGGTATTGTGTTTTTAGCAAAAAATTTCTTTTCTTCTCAGAATTCGCGGCATATCTTCGCTAAAACTCTACCGACAATTATGTATTTCGATACCGAATTTTGGAAAGGTTATCGTGAAAGAGAATTAATCACGTTTCGTGGAAAGAAAGACTATAATTACTGGGCTAATTGGCTAAAGGCTAGTCTATGTTAAGGCCCGACTATACGGTCAATCTAACTCCTACAAACTCCATTTACTTGTGCTAGCATGTACCATGTTAGACACGGCAAAACAGTTAGTATATCGTGCTTGCATGTTCACAATACAATTCTTAATTTGCTAAGGGCATTTTTTTTTCATCTTCGAGCAAATATTATCCGAGTAATAAAAATTACAGTTTGACAGGTTTTGTATAGAAAATATTTTAAACCTTCATATTAATTGGCTATTGACAAAACAGCTCTTAAACTAAGCTTTACCTAGCAAGCATGTTCTTGAAATGATGAAAATGTAAATATGCGCATACGATTTGCCACGATGTGCATGCTTACCCGACATACATTCACTGCACAAAGTTGCACATAAATCACTTCCCCTATGGATTCCTTTCTGATTAATATATATTATTTTTAATCCAAACTTTTACACGAAAGGCGCATGCAAATAGTGCGTGTAACCTCTGTGGAACCCTATCTGCTGATATTTTTATCCCAATCTTTTACACGCGCATGCAAGTAGTGCGTGACCAGGCCTTAAACGTGTGAAGGTTTTGGCTTGCGGCTACTAAAGGTCTACCGAATTAAATGGGTGTATTTATACGAACAAAATAGGTGACCTAGATTCTTATCGTTTGTTTATTGTTATATGTTTTGAATCTAAATGAAATAGTTATGTAAGGAATGCTGGTGGCTGGATTTTATTTAGCCTTTCCTACTTACCTAATAAGTTTTTCATGTTTTTTCGGTGCTACTTTGAGGGAATTATAATTGTAACTTTTTTTCTGGTATATTTTGGTATGGGCCTCATATTTTTAGTTTTTGGCTTAGCTGTAATAATAATAAATTCACATACTTTTGTGTTATAAGTGTTTATAAGGCTGTATTACAATTATGTAGTAAGTTATGTCCAGCAATGATCATGAGCAGGAAGAGATCTTCCCCTTTTATGCTCAGTTGTAAACAAATTATAAAAAAAAACAGGATTCACTCTCTAGAAGACGATACAATTTAAAACAAAACAGTTTTATCCCGAAAAAAAGCATTATTCCTATGGCCCAGGAGTGAAGCCACGGCAAAAAGCTAGTTTAGGAGAAACACCTCTATCTAAATGCTCTAAAAACATAAGTGCCTAAATAATTTATACTAAGTAAAATTCACGATTATAAATAAGAATAATTATAATATTTTTATGATCAACACATTTTAAACCATGAAACAGAAATACGAAACTCTTTAATTGCTCTCTGGAAAATTAAACCGTAAATTAAAAAGTGTATGAAATCGAGAGCAAATAATAAGCGCTCTTACATTGTAAAATCGGTTATGAACGATTAGAATTACTATAACGTTTACGTTAGTTAAACAAATTTTTTTTTGTTAAAAGTTTATCCAATGAAGTCTGGTATTTCCTTATGATCAACTTTTAATTTCCAAACATTAAGTAAAAAACATAAGAAAGAAATAACTATGTTTATTTGGGACACGCCCAGGAAATAAATACCAACAGACTTTCAAATTCCTGTTCTTCAACATTAAATTTCAGAGGCTCTAGAGAGTGAAATTCCATCGAAACGATTGTCGAAAAGTCAAAATGTTTCTCACTGACTACGTGATAATTCGGTAATACATGTTAATCTTAAATTTTTGGGATTCTTAAGTGCCTTCCATCGCTTTAGTGCCGTAAAACGGTTGATTTCTAAAGCATAATCCTTAGTAACGGCTAGGTTAAAAGGTTTGAGAAGATATGTATATTTATGATTGATTCAATTTTTGAAACAAGGTTTTTTCGTGTAACTAAAAGTTTTGCTTTGTAAAAATAATTAACAACACGATATTTTTTCGCAACTTTTGAATACTCCTGCAAAACGACTTGGATGTTTAAAAATATTTTTACACAGAAAAATTGATGGCTGGAATGTCTTCATAACTCAAATAGCATATGTAAATCAAATAATGTTTTGCAAACTAAACTCATCAAAAGGAGGTTCAATATTAATATTTTGGCATCGAGCGGGCGCACGGCCAGTACTGCGTTTACATTGAGTTGTATATGTCGCCTTAAGAATATTTTTCTTTTTTGACAGAATGCCATTTTCTGTCAAGCTCTGCTATAAAAACTCAAACAATTCTTAACATTTATCACGCTTTATTAAACCTTTTTTTTAAAAAAAACACCGATTAATCGATTAACCGATTAAAAATGACGATACAAATTAACATCGCTTTATAAAGTAACAACATTTCGAAAAAAATAAACGGATGGGTCGTTATCGCAACCATTATGGGAATATAATTTGCATTTCTGTATTAATTCAAATTGTCTCGCTGTAAATTCATTTTTACGTTCTTTAGATAATTTGTGAAACGCTCTTTTTGCATAATGAACATTATTATCTGTAAAAAGTTTAACATAATAATGTGATGAAAAAATATCTGAAACAACCGTCGTCATGGTAAAGATGTTTCATGGAAAGAATCGATTAATTTATTCCATACTTTACTGGTTTAATAATTTTAAGTTTATAATTTGTTTTTTTTTTTCCTTTTGATATTATTTTTAACTTTCAACAGATTATTGTTTAGTCTTCTTGGTAGGTACTATTAATGATATTCACATCGTCTTTAAAACTTTTAATATATTGTTTTGCTGTCGGAAAAAAAAGCCTGTGCTGTACCTGTACACCAGGTATAGCAATTTACTAATATTTTTCAAAAACCTTCTTCAGGCACTAGTCTCTTACAATAGTGGAATATAGCATTAGCCAGAAACATTGTTAATATTAAGGTAACCTATTATTGTAAAGAGAGAACAAATAAACGAATTGAATTGAAATTGTTTCATCAAATGGGCTCATTGAAACAGTTTAAAATAACACTACTACATTCTAGGAAAGAAAACAATGTTTGGACGGATTGAAATAATTTTGGGGTTCCTTTTGAATTTTGGAATACATGCCAAAATTCAAAAGAAAGGAAATCTTATAAGTATCTGCAAATTGAGGTTAACTTATTTTGTAAGCATCTGTCAACCACACAGTAAAACTATCATTTACTTATATTTTCATAACATAAAAGCCTAGTAAAATAGTATTGTTATGAAGATGTCATATTATTGTTTCACATGCCAAAAATATGTCATATTTCTTTCGATCTATATAATAATTCAGCCTCTTACAACACCTATCATGCAAAAAATAAAATGGCCAACGAACTAAATATTCACCTGATTACGTAAGTAATTGACTTCTGTATCAACATAGCCACGTACATAGCTTAGGTGGCAAGAGGCTTATTACAAATATTATCGCTGCATGAGTTCACCAACCATGCACCCGTGTTATTACGGGCTGTCTTCCATAAACAACAATCTCCTAAAACCAATACTATACAGTATCTAAATGCGTTCTAAAAAGTTGGCAACTCCCAAATGTCGTCTGACTACTTCGCAATTTTATTTGAGTTGCCCTATCAATTTAGCCATATAGCCTCGGTAGCAAAATAAGTGGCTTATTAAAAATATTATCGTTACATGTGTTCACTGCAACACATTCTTTAATAAAACTTATCACTATACAGTTTCAAACGCGTAAACTGGAAGGTACAAACACCCAACTGTCGTCTGATTTCGTCCTTTATATATTTGACTTCCCATATCAACAAAGCCACATAGCTACTTAGACAAATATTATCGCTGCACGAGTTCGCCAGCCACCAACAATCCTCTCCAAAATAATTCACAGTAAACATAACATAAACATGTTCTACAATAGTGCAAACTCCCAAATGTCATCTGATTACTTCCCCTAATCTATTTTACTTCCCATATCAACATCCACATAGCCTCTGTAGCAAAATAAGTGGCTTATTAAAAATATTATCGTAACATGTGTTGGCTGCAACGCATTCTTTAATAAAATCCAACATGTATTACAGTATTAAACGAGTAACTAAAACGGTGGCAACTTCCAACTTTACTGTCATCTGATTACTTCCCACATCTATTTGACTTCCCGTACCAGCATAGCCACATAGCTACACGTAGCCATATCGCCACATAGGCTAGGTGGCAAAGCAAGTGGCTTATTACAAATATTATCGCTGCACGAGTTCGCCAGCCATGCACCCGTGTTATTACGGGCTGTCTTCCACAAACAACGCTCTCCAATAAAATCCCGTGTTTGTACGGCACAATGTTATTTTTATCACTCACGTATAATTTTACTGTAGTGTTTTTATTATCTGGGTGGAGTAAACACGCTATTAATGCAGTTCTTCTGATTTGCTGACAGTTGAAACTTTTATGTGACCATAATAATATCTAGAATGGTTTCGAATTTCAATATTGGATTTTAAGTCAAGTAAGTCATACATACAATTTTCAAATGCGTTTCATAAAATTTATTACTAGAATTTTCCTGTAATAGTCACTTCTAAATATTTTTTACCCCACTGGGTTACGTTTTACTAACCACCAATAAAAACCTGTCCAATTATAAAACTGATAAAAGAAAAAAGAGTTTTTCCTAGCAAGGACCAGCAATAGATGGCAGCACTTGCATGTCGTGTGCGAAAACAAGCCCCACATGAACATGTCAAGCTGCCAATCAGCTGTCAAGGTGACTGACTATCAAGTTCCATTCATTTCTGTACTGAAATCTAGCTTGCAATTTTACAGTCTGAAACTTCAGGAGTCAGAAATCGATGATAGCACTGCAGTACCATACTAGATTATTTTTTCTAGTTTTTGATGAAAGCGTGTCTTGCGTCGTGTGCCATATCCGTATCCCCATGATTCTGTGATCTCTGATTTCAAAAACTATCCGAAGTAAAAAAGACTCCAATGCGTTCTCAATATATGAACAAACTTTTCGACAGAAAATGTAGAACCGCTTTAATGACAAAGAGTTTTTTTGGCATAGCTCCGAAAATTTATAATAATATACCCGATGTCATAAAAAATTTGCCCCTTTTAAAGTTTAAGAAAAGTCTCTACTCGCTATTAATTGAAAATTGTTATTATTCTGTAGAAGATTTTATTAATGATAATTTTTAATACTTCGTGTGCGTTTGTTGTTATTCTTCAATATTTTTAAGAAATCTGTTTATCTTTTTTCGTACGATTTAATTGTAGATTTTATTAACATATTTAAATACATTTAAAATAGTTTATTTTTTATTTTTATTTCTCTTAAACTCTAGTATTTAATTTTGTTTTATTCTGTTAATTTTTTTAATTGCTTGTGTCTTTAATAATATTTGTACGCCTTCACGGCAAAACATAGCGCCCATTATATCTAACCTAAGATCTTTATGTAAATACCTATGTTTCACAAATAAATATTCTGATTCTGATCCTGATTCTGATATTATATCTACCAAAACATGCATTCAAGATATTGGTAGGCATCTACGATTTGTAGCAACAGGGCGTCTAGAAGAAACTGACTCCGAAACTTTTTAAAGTAATCCTTCATAGATGGCGCTACTTGTATAATGCTGGTGTTAAGAAGAAACTTAACATTTATGCTAAGTGTATCACTTAATTATGTGATGTTTTGAATACAGACACTTAGTTAAGCATGCGTGGGTACTCTAAGTTGATAGTGAGGTAAGTATGTGGTCCTAACGTTAAATATCGATTTACAAACGCGTCCAAAGATTCTTGATTCCCCGTGACGACTAGACTAGTGGTGGTGTACAATAAAGTAAATAATGAATAGAACTTTATAAAATACAACATTTACAAAACCAGTCCCCCAAAACCCATGCCCGTCACCAGTATTTTAGCTGGGAGAAAAGTGGTGCAGCGAAGTTCCTAGCAACACTATTATGTTTGTCAAGTTGGAATTTTCTTCTCGAAAATCCTTGGTTTATACTAAATAGACACTAGGTATGAGCTTTTCTGAAATGAACAGCCCATTAAAAAAAAACGCTTATAAAATCCCATCTGTGTGGAATATTTAGAGCAAACAAACACTAGAAATAGCGAGTTTTAATTTTGTACAAGCTGCAGCAGCTGTTTCAAATAGGTCAAGCTATTATAAAACCTATCTCGTATTGATTAGATACATTATTGACTAGCAACAGCATGCCTTTGCTATAGTTTTTTTTTGGGTTTATATCGAAAAAACTATATTTTGTAGGTAGCCATTTAAAAAGGTAGGGAACGCCCTTTTCTACGTCGATCGTTACAAGGGACTAACATAGCTAAGAGGATTACTTGAAATAATAATTAAATAATCCTTGTTACTTATCTTCCTAATTTCGCATTAATTTACAGGTTTGACTAAACCCTAATTAATATAAACGTCACGTCTTTCATTTTACAATTCTAAAAGTAATCTTATTTAGGTACGGTATTTGTGTTCCAAAAATTACAACGCCCCGCTGAATCAATATTCGGCAAGCAAATGAAAGATTAGGAAAAAATAAACACTTTGAAGGATTTTTGTGTTTTTAATAGACTCATAGACATGTTTTATCACTACATATTATAATTAACATCGAATAAAACCCTAAAAACTACTTAACAGATAGTCTCAGGGCAGTAGGCGAGTTAGAAACCTGAGTATTGATTTTCTAGTCTGTTCCAGACTCCAACCATTTATTTCTCAAATAAAATAGATATCATCAACCTTGCAAAACAACTTGAACAATAATTTTAAATTTCGTTGAACAACCGTTACAACTCCAACTAAAATAATAATTGAAAACAAATAAACACAGGCCGAAAATTATTTTCACCAACAATAACAAAATTGCAGACAAAAGATGGAAAAAACAAAAAAAAAACACAATCGCCTAATTGAAACCGTTTCATATTCATGCTGGATGAAATAACCAATGTACCTACCGTGTTATTTTTACATAGATTCAATACTCCCGGACCTGACTGTGAATTATTCAAATATTCAAACTTGAGCACTGATCGATTCTTGTACGTAAAGACTGATTCTGATGAGAATCAACTGGTTTCAATCAAAGGGGATTAACGGGAACTTGCCGACGATGAATTGAAGTATGTCCGGGGTCGTGTCGCATTTAATTCTTTCTTTTTTTATCTGTGAAGTATTGGAAAGGAGATACGGTGGAGCACTCATCTAAAATGCAGACTTGCTGAAATACGATGAAATAATCAAAAAGTTTTGGAAATCTTTCAGTTTTTATAAGTTTTTCATATTTTAATAGTAAGACTCCAAAACAATTATTTGTTATTATATTATTAAACAAAAATGCGAAACTACTTTAAACAATTGTATGAGTAATAGGCGGCCGTTTCGCATAAATCGATCTCTTCCAGACAGTTGGCAGGCTTTAGACTTTTTCCTTTCCTTCAGACTTTTTCTGACTACACAATGAAGACCGCTTAAACTTTATTATCAATACTTGACAATTATCAAGGTCGTTTCGTTAAATTCTAGAAACAATTTAACAAGAACGACTGAAAAAAGAGCTCCGAATATGCCGTCGCATCTTATTATCATTTGCAATGTTTTATTAAAGGCTAAACCAATAACTGTATATCTTGTCGAAGCAATAAAACTGCCTCACGAAACGTCGTTAGCTAAAACGCTCGCAGACCTAAAAAGAAATTTAGATTCAGGTCCAGACAGAGTGTAACTATGAAAAGAAATGCGAAAATGAGGGAAGTGAGGGTAAGTTCCCTCATTTTCGCCGCCGGCCTTAGCAATGAGTGGGTAGGTACTCTTTTCATATCCTGGTCACAAGGGACATAGATTTGCATGTTAAAGTTGGTAGTATTCTTGTTAGTTTTAGCGAATTAAACTGATAATACTAGTAGTCGTACACTTTTAGTCTAGGTTAACTAATCTAGTATTATTAAGAGGTATAAAAAAAAATATGTGAAAGTAGATCCTGAACCGATTAGAAAAAAAAAACACTGAAAGAAATTTACACTATTCGCTAAGTGCTTTAAAGGCAACATTTGTTCCAGAAAAGGTTCACAGTTCCTTTAGATAGTCCCCACAAAAACAACAGAGAAGAAAAGCTTTTAGAAAAGGCAAACCAACGCTTCGTACGGTAAGCTTGTAAACGCAAACGCAAATTTTCAAAACTTAAAAATACACGTTTCCGTTTTCCTTCAGTCCCAAAATTCAAGGCATTTTAATTGATGTATGACATTCAAGCTACGCCCGCACTACGGCACAAGGCTGGGTATGATGCCGTTATGTACCGAGCACTGTATCTGAAAAATAAATGTATCGGCACACAAATTTGGCACAAGGTCTTGACGCAACATTCAATATTCGAAGTGGGGAATGAAGCAAAAATGGTTTAAAATTTGAAGCAATATTTTATTAATTGGTTCACGTACCACTTTTTCTGGGACAATGTCAGTAGGCTTATCATGGCATAACCTTTTTCTTACTATGCTGAGGCTAAAAAAAAAATTTTAGATGAAGTGATTGCTTATTTGAACTAATCTTATCTATCCAGTTTTTGTGTATTACGGTCTCAACGCATAACTACCGTCAAAAATCCACAAATGACACGTTAGACAGCTAATCGTGCTTTCCGATGTACGGAGGTCTTAATATCTAATTGATAGATTTATCCATCCATAAACCGACGTTGTCAAGCACAGCTTACTAAATTTTCTATAAGTTGATCAGTATAACATGTTAAACCAGGATCGATTTTGTGAAATTATTAATGAAGGGACGGCACACATACTTGTTCTTGTCTATAGGTAGTATATTCGTCTAAAGGAAGCATAAAAACCTCAGTAAAACCACAAGCCTTAAGTAAAATATTTGTTTTGTAGAGCATTGGCTGCTACACTCATTTTTGTGTGATAATCTCATTCCGATGCTCAATGTCTAATACAGTACCATTATTATACAGATATGCATTTTTTAAAAATAATTTTGTGTTAAATAAGCTTCATAAATAAATAACGCCATATTAAATGCCCGGAAACTGCTAATGAAATAAAATAAAATGACCATTCAAACGACTGAAAGCAGTCCACCGACGAATGAAATCTTAGTTATAAATATGCAAAAAAAATCCTAGTTCCTTACACACCCAGTAATTGATGTCCTTCCTCAAGGACATAACTTTCTGAAAGCATGACCATTTCCAGACTTGATTACTACTAGCAAGAGTGATTCAAATTTAGGATTTTTAAGCTGGGAACAAATTATCGGACGCGAATGATAGCGGCGACTGATATGTGTGCACAGTCGTTTGGGATGCGGCTTGCGGACGCGTCCGAGCGCTTATTCAACGAAGATAATATGTTGACGTAGAAACATGTCCAGTAATGTAAGTGAGAACCATTTTCTGTAATTAGCAGTGGCTGCTTTATGTTGTCCACCAAGAAAAAACGTTTTAAAAAGAAGAGTTTCAATTTAAAAAAAGAAGCTTTCGCATAGTCTGAGTTGTTCTGACGCTCGGAACGCGTCTCGCAACCCGCGCACACCGACCTTGGGCGTTTTCGGCTGACAAAACATCCAGTGGGACAGATTTCTATCGAACGTCCGAAAGCCCAAGATCACGCGACTTACGTCCGATAGTTTGCACAATGTAATGTAAGTACATTCATTACCCAGATACTGTATAAGTCGCGGCTCTCAGTCGCGTCCGATAATTTGTTCCCAGCTTTACAATCCTTTAACTAGAAGCTCGCATGCATGTAACGCGGGGCTCCCATGCGGCAGTAAACCTCTTAGTGAGAACCTCCTTAAGTGAATACCTCATTACTCAAAATAAACGCTGTATTCAAAACTCTTTGATTGTTCCTAATTATATTTGAATTTCTATTTTCGAAGAATTAAGACCGACTTTTCACTTTATCTTGAAATTCGGTGATTTATTTTCAATCTGAGTGTTGATTTGGATGCTCATACTGTAAAAGATTCTCGGAAGCTTAGTAAGAGGCAATTTTGTGTTGAAAATCTTAGGTTGTCTGTTCATTAAATTAAATTAACTTCATTTAAGAGAAAATATAAATTAAAGTACTCTGAAATCCTTACTCTTAAATACAGATTTGTATGATAAAATAGAATAGTAACCACATAAGCTGTAGCTACAAATATCTTGAAAGTCAGCCAGTTTAGATAATGTGTCGTAACCATGCCTAATTGCATGAACAGAACTCAAATTAGAAGGATCCACAAGAGGTCCTTTCCGTCGGCCCTTACTTCTGACTACCCAACGATGAAAGGTTAAAGATCAACAATAAAACAGGTTATGGGAATTCTGAAGCGAGGCCTTTTCTTAATGGACCGACCATTTTGTTATAAAATACGAAACATGAACATTCCGATCCCTACTCTATTGCGCAATTCCTATGACGTCATTATTAAAAAAAATATATAATTAGGAACTGCTTTCGACGGCGAATTCTTTAATCGCTAATTTATAAGTTTTTGAAATAGAAATTGTGTAAATAGCTATTGAAATATAATTTCTATGTAAATCTTTGACCTGGGCCGGAAAATTGAGTCAAATAACGAATGAAAAAGGTGATTAAGGTTCAGAAAACTCTTCATTTGTTTTAGAAAACAACATAAAATATGTATTTAATAGTTGCTCACCCGTCATGATGATGAAAAATATCTATTCCCGGTATTGTATGTTTCAGTCGACATCCATACTAAATTGCAGATGCAAAATGATCAAAATTAACCATCCATTATTGCTGCATTTGCAAATTGCAACTGTAAATCAGAGGAATACAATACTGCGTTCACATTTTCCCGGATGACGGCATATCCCCCTGAAACGGAGCAAACTTGCCACTCCCATATCGCAAAAGCACCTATATTAGAATTGTTGATTGAATTATTATTGCTAAAAGTTCCGAGTGTGCAAGCATTTTCATAATTGAACCGAAACACTGCATTTTTTATGCAAAGGTCAAAGTTCGTCAGGCTGAATCGAATTCTGAAAAAGAGCATGGTAAGTGATTTTTTGTTTTTCAGTTCGATACAAGAATTGGGCACGCTTTTGAGATCATATTTTTAAGTATTATCTGCAATGAGTTAGATTTATGAACATACATTTGGACTAAGTTATGTTTTAACTTTGCTTTGCTTGATAGTAGTATACCTTTCTCCATGAGATGAGAATTGGTTATTAATAAAGTCGGGTCTTAGTAGAGCTAACTTGTCCAAAGGTAGCATGTCTAAAGTCTTATAAGACTTGTCAGTTGTAAATTATGAAAGCAAAGAGTTATTGCTGCCTAACAAAAATATCTACAGAGCTCCAAACGTTTGCCGCTATGAAACTTCATGTATATTAAATGGTTTTGTATATTGTTTTGTTCAAAACTATTGTCGGGCGACTGTACATTATTAATATTTAAAGGGTTATCTTTATTATTTATTCATAAAGGTCATGTACATGAGGTAAAGCATAGTAATTTAGTTTAATACAAGAATTAATAAGCCCTAAAAATATGGTTGTTAACTATTTAATTATATAAAAAGTGATTAATTCTAACTATTTGTAATAATAACGATTAGGATAAAAAGATTGTATTTTGATATTTGAAAGTATGTCGTTAAATATTTCTCGATGCACTGATAACCCTTGAATGTGTTAATTAAATGCATTTTGAATAACATGGTTAATAATATAGTATTAAATTTAAATCCCAAATTATAATCTGAGCCGATTGACCACTACCGGATAAATTAATAGGGCGACATTAAATTTTAATGTACTTTCGGTTTATACAAAATTAAACTGTTTGATCGTAAATTACTATTCATAACGCACCATCGGCACTGCGATTGCTCCATGCATGCCGAAATTAACAACACGGCTCAATCAGAACCCATCGAATTCAACCCGCACAATTCGGCCGTACATAACGTGTCCTGTATAAGGGACATTAATTTATTGGACACGTTTGCTGCTCCAAATAAAAAATGATTAATTATACAGAAATCGGTAGTACGGACTGAGCATGTGGCTCAATTGTACCAATCCTGTTACTATGCTAATTTTATTGCAGAAAACACCACTACTTACCGGCGGTACCTATGCAATGCAACCACACGAACTCGCACCCAACTCACTTACTTAGTCGCACGCAAGCACTTAATCACAAGTCACAAACATTGGTTCACAATCATCGATATGGTCATTTCCACGCATGTGCTGACACTGAAACACGTCACAGACACTATATGGGGTCACCAGTTCTGTTTTGGGGGTGCGACGCGTACAGGCGCTCCCTCGCTCGTCGCAGCCTCTACTGGCTGGGGCGACGCTACCGCGCGTGCCTAGCCCCTCAACCCTCACCCCTCCCCGTTTACCTCGCAGTACAGGCAACTAGAAATAAAGTATGCGCTGTAAGGACAGTACGTGGAAGAAAAAACGGATCTAGATGCCTGCAGGCGAGTTAGTTAGATCGGGACGTTTCAAAGACTCGATGGAGCTCCTCTGATTCACTACTTGCAAGCTTGTTATCATTGTACGGAGTAGATATTCGGAATAACAGTGCTCATGTTATTTCTCGTTTCATTTTTTTTTCGGGCTGCGCGGTCGGTTGAATTTGTTTATTTAAAATTTATAAACACGTAACTGGACTCTTGGGATGTATATTTTTCGACAAGTGACGTCAGTAGATTTGGTATGGTAGCATTTTTGTGCTGATAATTTTAAATATTTATGTACTTTTTTCATATATTAATGCGATATCTATTTATCGATATTTTTGTATTTTTGGCGAGAATTAACTAAATTTGAAATAAAAGAACAAACGAAGAAAAACTGAAATTACTTCGAATTGATTAAAAACATATTATCGAACATTTTTCCTTATCTGTACTATGTATAGGTACGTAATCCTACAAAATAGTTAATCATGTACATTTTGAGTAATTACATAAACATGTAGTTATTTATCAATATCTGTAATCCCACAAATATCATATGACAGCCTAAACTATAGTGGTTACAATAGTTTATTTTCCTGAACCTCAAAATAAAAAGCCTTCAACATCCCACGTAAAAGTGCGCAATACAAAATATACTAAAAAATAAAACTGAATCACAAATCATTTCAAACTTCTATCTGTCAACAGGCCTACCCTTTCAGGATAAGAATGTCAGTAACAAATTCTCATCATTCTAAAACACACAAGCGCATTTCTCATATACAGTATACTTTGTATAGTACAGATACCTGTGGAGTATACGTAAAATGTATAGGGACATTTTCCCCGTTTTGAGTTGACACCTGCGTTCGAAGTAAGACATATTGGAATTCATAAAGGACCATTCTCTCTTATCTTCTTTGTAAAATGATGTATCTGTATTGTTACTACATAATTTAACTTTTTCTTGAGCACATGTGTAAATTGCCAAGTACTTTGAGTTTTTTTTTATATTTTTTTGTTCGCGGAATGCCTACACTTTTCAATTGTGGAGTTGAAAAGAAGAGAAATGGTAACTAGGAGTGTTGGTCGAGACGTTTTTTTGATTTTTATTTTTAATGATGGAGGCAAAAATGAAGGCTGTAAAAGAGGTCGGCCTTCTATAGCGTTATTCATGGTTGATAAACGCGTTCAGTAAGAACTTTTACCATTGTACTTCTTGACATCGGCCTACCTCAAATACACAGTATAAAAACAGTATTGTACTGGCATAGAACGTTCCTGAAATCGATAATATGGAACGAGTCTGATCTCATTTGCCTATTAGATTTTGCCGTGTATATTTACTTACAAGAACAAGTTTATTTTTTAAGTATAATTCCCATTGCGGAGCAATTCTTATACAGAGAAGGCACAAGCATTGATCACCACGCTTGCTCAAGACGTGTTGACGATTTCAAAAATTAATTTCATCTGTTCTCAATATATTTTCTTTCACCGATGCGACCACAAGTTTATTAAACTGGAAAAAATACCCATCTCTTATTTGATACTTCCGCAGAAGGAGAGCTCGTGAAACTCTATCCCTTTCTTTCACACGGAAAAGCTTTTCAAGGATGGTCGTATTCACTCGCACTCGCACACGTGTTTATTGTTTGATGCTAAGTAGGTTGCAGCTGATTAGCGATGTTAAGTGCTTAGAGAACAATGATTAATGAAGTAAAGTGATCTTGTGTTCGTAGAGCCAGTTGTATGTGGGTAGGTAGGTAAGTGAAAGAAGGACTTGAAGAGTTTCCTAGTGCCTGTATTGATAGAAAAACGAATGTTTGTTAGCGTGGTTTAACTTTTAGTAAATTTTTGAGGCAATATGAAATTTTGAAAATATGCAAAAAGAAGCCTGTGTTGGGTCGAATTAGGACGAAATACTCCGGATAGGATAAGATTTTCATATCGTTATTGATATATTTTAGACTTATGTCGCAATTTAGGTAGCAATATTAAGTATTATTACTAAGAAACTCTGATACTGTCGTGTTGATAAGAGCCACGGCGGGTTGCCTCAGCTACATTAGGTTTGCCGACTTTTATTTTTCTCCGCCTTCCTGCTAAACTTGCTAATGTGAAAGTCTGTATGTTTAGATGTTTGTGAATTAGATCATAGGTTAGAAACCATAGATAGATATAATATAGATAGATAGAAGTTTTCCTTCGTACTCCGCGTCACTACTAGCCGCTACGCCATGTTTTGTAACAGGCCTCGCATTGTGCAGCCTTGGGCAATAGAGTTTGATCATGGGTGTGGAATGTGGGAATGTCTGATCCCGATGGAATTTAATTGTTTTACCTAGCATAATCAGGTATATAAGTTATTGTTTAAACATTATTTGTAATGTATTGCGATACGAGAGCAACTGCCGATAAACTGTTTTACAGTTTGGCAGATTTTTTGAATGTTATAATGTAAACAGATTTGAATAAATAAATAAAAGCTTTTTAACTAGGTAGTTCATTCCCTTATGATATTTTTTAAGAAACTCGAGCCGGAAGACGACGACAAAAGCTAGTTACCAATAAATATGATCCCTATGTAAGTTCTTACCTTTAGATTGTCAACAACTCATATACAACATTCTCCTTCTTCTTCCTAATTATTTACTGTTCACCAAAAACATCATTACATACAATGTGATAATAAAGTACATGTACAAACGACGAGCTTAACTCAATATTGAGTTCTCTTATAGCAAACTATAGGGTGACAGAGAAAGATGATATTATAGAGGGCAGGATCCAGTGTACAATTTAAAATAACTTGTGAAGAATTAAATTAAATATACTTACGTGTGTATGTTTGTGTGTGTGTGTGTGTGTGTGTGTGTGTGTGTGTGTGTGTGGGTGTGTGTGTGTGTGCATATTCTCGATTATTTTGAACGACAACGCGCTAAAGTTTTTAATAGCTTTCGCTATACCTATTAAGAAAGTTCAAGAACTTTAGTCTTATTCACCATCAAGTTATTGTATCGATCTCCCTCTGAACATTTTCACGAAAAACAGTTTTGTAACCTTTTTTTTAACATTGACCTCGACATTGATCGACCTCGCTACTGAATGCTTACGCAGGTTGATTCTGGGTGACGCGTGGGTTAGGACAAACGAGACACTTTTTTTGTAGTAGAGCGTAGCATTATTAGTTGCTGTATGTGGACGGCATTGATTTCTTTTGATATAATAAAATTAATTGATTGAGAAGCTGAGAAAACTTCTAAAACATAAATAAAACATGTGTGTTTGATAAAACTAATTCAAAAACAACAAAAATATTCTGTTTTAAATAAACCGTTTGAACAAATCCTGAATCTAAATATGAACAACATTCAAATCTGTAAAATTGATTACAAAAGTGTTGCCCATCTGTGTTGAACTTATTTGATTTCGAACTTTTTGCTAGCCTTAAAAGGATTAATATCATGTTCCCAGTCGTGGGTTGGAAAACTTAATTTAGAAACTGGGTATTTGCGGATTTTAAGGCGAACAAAATACAATTTGTTATAGTACAATTAAATACATGAAGTCGATACCTTTTGGTTTCTCAAACGATTGTAAGTTAACATTTTACGAAAGGGACTTGCCTTGAATTTAGAAGTAAGCTATAATTTTACGACTCCTACTTTCCATATTTATTACCTCAGTTGTTAGTGAACAAATTCACTGTAGACTTTTAATGCCTAACTTATTTCTGTTCGAGTAGAGAAAACAGCTTGCCAATAATAATACACGTTCAGATCAGAGATTTAAAGCGTGTTTAATAATAATATGGTGCTTACAGAATATTGGACTGTCTCCAGCGAGCAATTTGTACGTATTATTTAGTAAACTGACATGACAAAAGACATTTGAAATGTAGAATACTAAATAACCTTTTCTTGGATACATCTCAGTTGTAAATTCAAAGACACATAATGCTACGAACAATTAGTTAGTTAAGGCCTACGAGGCGTAGTACATTTGCTACGCGTCTACGCGGCTACGTGGCTACGAATCCTCGTAGTTGTATAAGTAACTGCGTAGAGCGTAGAGCGTTAGTGGAGTTTTAGGAAACGCTATCGAATAATTAAGGTACTTTAAATTTATTTATTAATGAAAATTAATGTATAAAAACTCAATTATTAATATAATCGGCTACGAGGCGTGGGAAATCGGCTACGCGGTAAAAAATCTTCGTAGGCGTATTAGTTATTGCGCAGAGCGTTCGCAATAGCGGAGTTTTAAGAAAGGCTATCGAATAAACTTTTATTCATAAAAATGAGTCTGTAAAGGTCAATTATTGCTATACTAAGAAAAAAAAAAATACTGCTTTAAAAAAAATATTAATTTCGTAGGAAACGATGACAAAAACTTCTTAGAAAAGCTAGTTACTTTTTCGTTATAAATACTCATTGATTATTGTTACATGGAAGTTTAATAAAGAACTTTATTAAGTTTCCATGTACCTAATACAAAACGAAAAATTTTGTAGATATTGTTCGAGTGATCAGAATCACAAAAACAACGTCAAACTCTTGATGAAACAGCGATAGATAGTATCGCAACCCTCATTTCTATAAATATGTAATACACCAAAAAACCTCGAAACCCACATAATTTCATCACTCAAATTCATGGAGATCCACATATTTACCCCATCCTTTAACCAAAAGAAAACGATTCTTTTATCCCTCAAAGATATCTGGGAGACTCGAAAAGCTTTGAAAATAAATGTAAAAGCATATATTTCTGTCTCATACCGTGCTAATGTGATTACGTGGGGGCACGAAACGTATCTCACTTTTTTCCCCGAAAGTGCTAACGAGCCCCTTAAGGAGGGGTGTAAATTAACCAAAGGGATATCTCTTACCCGACTATAGTTTGAGATGAGTGAAAATATTTGTTGTTTTTCGCCAGAGGAACGATGTACATAATTGCATTTCCTTATGTAGTTGAACCTTTTTGTAATTGCCAGAGGCTTTAGGCAAAGTATAATTTTATTAGCGAAAGCGATGGACAAAATGCCAAATTATAAGGGATTGGGCACGAGACATTTTGATAGCGCTTGACATTCCCGTAAAGAAGCTGACATACTTATGTCGTGGCGTGGCGTGGCGCGGGATGCACCAAGCATACGAATCTGTTCAAGCCTACGTCTTATCAAAAAGAATGTTATAGCCAATCAAATACGTCACAGAAGCCACACCACGCCACGACAGTTAAATATGGTACCGCCTGAAGGTTTTTGACTTTTTTCGACTTCGATAATTTGACACTCAAAAACACCCATTTCATGGGTAAATTACTTATGTAGGAAACCTCAAGCAACAGCTATGTAAAACAAATGACAAACGCCTTGATGTTTGGCAGAAAAAAAAACCCATAAATTACCCGCTGCTGGGACACATGCCTCCTCAATAATGGACCACACCACACTGACTCATTCTGGGTTGGTTAATGCCTCAAGACGTTGAGTTTTTGGTTCTAGGACATGCCGGTTTCTTCACCATCTTTTCCTTCAGCGTTTTGCAACCTGTGGCAATGACATTTCAAATTACAAAAAAAAAACAAATTGCTCGCATATTTATTTCAACTCACGGGTTACCTCATGTAAGTCAGTGCCACTGCTACATAAATATTTGGCAGGCATATTTTTCAGGATTAAGTTTGTAACATGTTTACCCGTAGACCTTCAGTTACTTATAAGTATAGTTAGTTAGTTATAGTAATATTTCTTTTATTAACATACATGTTTAAAAGAATATATATTAATTATCTATACTGTATTCTTCTATATTGTGAATTGTTTAATATGTTTTTCTTCTTATTTCCCCTCTACACACGGTGTCTTCATATATTTTTTTGGAACTCTCCTCTCGCAAGAATGCTGGAATAGATTTCTTTAGAAATAAGCATACCTTTGTACCTATTTTCTATGTTTCTTCTTCTTGTCTATTTATTATTTGCATGTACTACACTACTACTTACACTTATTTTTAGTAGATATCTCAGATATTTTAATATTAAAGCACGTTCCAAAGAATTAATGGTTTGCAATAAAATCTTGCATAAGATAGGACATGACCTAAATTCGACCCAACACGTTTCAAAGTTAGATTCTAGACAAGTTTAAAAAATATCAATGTTTAAATAGCTAACTTCTTTTTGTGCCCTGATAAACATAGCAACTTTTTATTGCTATTTGAAACATTGAAGGTTGTCACACACATATCATCTCGGAATCGAATCGACATTATTTCGCCTTTTGACTCGCAGTCAACCAGGTATATACCTAAACTAACTTGTCAGATCAGTAGCTCCGGTATGTCGACTCGGCTACGGCCTGGTGAAATCGCGCTTAAGGCTAGACATCTCTTGGGGGCGACTGTGACAATGTGTGCTAAGAATTTAAATAATCCAGCCTAATAAGAACTGAATATCATCGTCTTTCTGCCCTTGTCCCATGTTACTTGAGGTCGGTGCAACACGTTTTATTCTCCCTTAGCGTACTGCACAACCGATAATAAGAACTGATAATACGAACAATCATTAATATAACCACCTCGTACTATTTCACTCGTAGTTCTGGCTTTAATCCAATTGGTTTTATCCCGACTAGTTGGTCCTTATGCGCACAGCAAAAGTGAAAAATTAATTTAAGCCAGCGTCAACATGTGTTCACTACCATCCTACATTCTTCAAAACCTATAAACCAACAGCCTTCTAAGCAAGAGTGACATCTTGTTAGCTCACTTTTATCATAGTAGGCCTTATCCAAGAGAAATTAGTCTTTGCTAGCGTCAGTCTGTGTTCCCTGCCTCTTACCACCTGTCAGCATTCAAAGCAAGCGTGAACAGGCATCTTTTGGATACGCTCATTCCGTCGTAGACTTCATCTACCGCTTTCAATCAGGTGAGTTCGACGTTAAGCTCAGCTGGTTATTCAATGGCAAATTCTTACATTTTGTAAAGTTCAACAAACATTTAATTCTTTATTTGTGTTTACTAGTAGACGAATTCTTGATAGTGATCAAATTTAACGCAAGTCTATTATAAACAAACAGACTTTTCTTCAAAATCATTCAGATTGTGATAGAAAATTACGGTGTTGGCACATTGCGAAGTAAAATAAATATGTAGCGACACTGGCAATGAATATAAAAATAAGACCCATGCCCTTTTATTAGGCGGAAACAAGGTGGTGTTGATGTATTCTTTCGGCATACTCAAATGGACTCGGACAGAACTTGACGCCCAGGATAGGAAGGTCCGCACGCTGCTTACCGCAAATCGTATGCATCATCCACGGTCATCGGTCATGAGACTGTATATCCCGCGGAAGTGTAGGGGTCGAGGCTTTTTAAATGCTAAGACCCTGCACAACCGCGAGGTATGCAGTCTTAGGGAATACTTCCAGACCGCCGACGTGGGTATGCATCGAGATGTGTTAGCGGTGGACAAGGGCCTTACCCCTCTCTCCTTGGCTAACGAGAACTGGGCAAACCTATAGTATTAGGTATAGTATTAGATAGAGCAAAGAATTTACGGACGCTTCTACCAGGTCCTACATGAACCCGATGTAGATCTTATAGCGTCTGTGGCCTGGCTGCGAATTGGTGACCTTTTCGGGGAAACCGAAGGTTTTGTCTTTGCGATTATGGACGAAGTTATGATGATGAACCACTACCGGAAATACATTGTGAAGGACGGCGCAGGTACAGTGGACATCTGTCGGGCATGTCACCAGCCGGGGGAATCAATCCCTCACATTATCTCCGGTTGTTCTAGTCTAGCTAACGAAGACTATATGCATAGACACAACCTTGTAGCCAGGATTATCCTCGAGCAACTTGCTCTTAAATACAATCTTGTGGAATCGAAAGTGCCTTACTATAAATATGTGCCCGACTCAGTTCTCGAAAATGGCAATGTCACGTTGTATTGCGATCGTTCTATCATCGCTGACAGGACTATTGTTGCCAATAAGCCTGAGATAGTGGTGATAGACCGACTAGAGCGTCGCGCAATGATTGTTGATATTGCAGTCCCCCATGACGAGAACCTCGTGAAGGCTGAGAGAGATAAGAAAAGAAAGTATCTTGATGTGGCTCGCGAGGTTGTCGACATGTGGGATGTGAATAAAGTAGTCATTGTGCCGATAGTCGTGACGGCCAATGGCATAATAGCCAAGAGCCTCCACGAACATCTGAGGAGGCTCTTATTGGGCAGCTGGATCAAGGGCTTGATCCAAAAAGCGGTACTCCTGGACACGGCGCGTATAGTCAGGAGGTTCTTCTCTCAGGAGCCCCGACCACCGGTAGCTTGGACCCTGCTCCGATGACGGTGGGCTACTATTTTTATATATATATTTTTTTTTTAATTTATAATAATATGAAAAATTTAAAAGTATGTATATATAATAAATAAATGGAATAATAATATATTTATTTAAAATCATAAGGCAGAACAATCGATACAATTTTGGCTTAAGTCTATGTCAAGTTCACATTTGTTGTGTCTGAACTATGTAATCCTGTGATTCAGGCGAGAAAAGTTACATATCTTTTTTTATGATCACAATTAATCGCATATAAGTTTTATAGTATCTTAGGTAATATATTAAAAGGTGTAAATAATGTAATAAAAATCTTATTTTATAACATTCTAGATTCTTATATTAACCCTTAAACAAACGCGAGCCGGTATGCAAGGTTGCATTGTATTTTAGGTAATTGAGGGTCACTGATTTCATATTTTAAAACAAAATTTAAAAAAGAATAGGGGATGGGGTAGTTTTTCTGGTGGTAAATAATTTACCATTATCCGTTCATGACTACAAAATGTTTGATGTTGGTGGTAAAATTGTTACCATTGTCCGTTACGGTTTAATTTTCGTTTCTTGACTAGTGACTCCCTCTTGGTTCTACTTATAATATTTATTTTATATTTTGGAAATGAAACATTTTATTTTTTTAATAATTTTTTATTATAACAATATGCCAAAGAAAATAAATTTAAATGAAAAAGTACATTTAAATTTATTTTCTTTGACATATTGAATATCTGAAATAAACAAAGTATTAATTGACACGTTACGTAAGAACTTTATATGAACTTCTCAAAATATTTATTTAGCTTTTTGCAGTCTAAAAAAAATATACAAAAAGACAACCGATTTTTATATAGATAATCTGATATTTTTCAAAGTGGGATCGGACAAGGGTAAGATATTTACCACATATTTGAAACATCTAAATTATATGAATAAGTCAATTGCAAATGCTGCTAACACGTGAGATTAGTCAAAATATCTTATAGTTTTGGAATTTGCGTCGAAAAAGTACTTACCAGATTTTTTCTTGAACAAACTTTTAAAATTTCTGAAAACACCCGCCAAAAACTCGACTTTTTTCACAACAAAACCGTTGAGTCAACTTTGACATTACCTTACAGTGACAAATGACGTTGACAGGTTGTCAAATGAAATAAAATAGATAAACAAATTATTATAGATTATAAATATGTGATATTTATACCTTAAGTGTTACCGTATTAAAAGTTAGAGTGCATTATTTAAAAAAACACGATGTGGTAATATATTTACCTTTATTTGAATAAGGGTTAAATATTAAACGTACGATATCTATTTTATAACAGATTTGTTGATAATATGGGTGTATCAGTCTGCCAGAACTTAATGTTTTTACTGTACCCTAGACAGTTTGCTAAGTATAGGGTCGCGATGTTATTATCGGTAGTAAAAAAGAAATTAAAGGCCATTACGTCACTCATTTATTTTATGGCAATGAGGGCAATATTGAAGTTTATTTATAGTATAAAATTGATCGACGGAGATGCGTTGGTTTTTATTGGTGTGTCTGTTTTGGTTGGAGTTAATGTGTTTTCTTTGCAATGGAATATGATTACAGTTGCTTGACTTGCTATAAAAGAAAACCAGATTTGAGAATAAAATATAAACCTTGCAAAAAATGCTTGATAGATAAATTATGTAGATCAATAAGTACCTATACGTTTTTAATTTATAATAAAAACGAACAACAGAACAGTAAAAATTTTACCGTCATCTCAAGGTCTGTTTTTAAGTTTGCTTCATTCAGAATAGAATGTGCTTTACCAACTCAGTATTGCCTTAATGCCAATGTCATAGACACCCAGTTGCTTACAATTGAAATGATACAGATTTAATGAAAGTGATTAGACTAAAATCTTTTAATCAATTGGATAAATCATTAGGTGTTAGTATAATGGCAACTGCTCATTGTACTTTTTATACTAAGATTACCTTTAAATCGTGAAGCGACCTGAGGGCTTAGCTTTTCTTTGGCCAGAAAATCAACATTGTTATCCAAAACACCCAACAGTTTAAGCGCCTGTTCAGACGCGGTGGATCTGGGCGATAACCACGCGATAAAAGCACAGTTATGTCTGAACGAATATGAAGATGGTCATGTAAATAAGAACCGCGTGGGTCCAGAATCGCGTGGAACCCTCGTGGTTCTCGTCGTGTCTGAATGCATGCTAAATCGTTGAGTGGGCTTATTCCCAGTTTTTTAACGTACTCGATCGTGATAACGGAAACGATCTCTTATGTCAAAATGTTGACAAAAAAAGAGGTTTCTCCTTCCCTTCACCAGAAAGCGCTTATCCAAGCCAATGCAAATTGACGTTTACGTTAACGCGATTGATCGTGAGTAAAAACTCGCACTAAGCCCATAGCAGTATTATCACTAAGTAATTTTTTAGAGAGTTCTCTAAAAGATTATGCACCCTGTGACGTTACAATTGCCAAGAACTGTTAGCTCATACAGTTTAGCTTAAACAAAGACGCATCTGAACTATTTGTTTCAAAAACAATTGAAAGCTACAAGCAGCGAGGCACGTCGAGCAAATTGGTTGAAACTGTAACTCGCTTCATTGTCGTCTTTCTACCAGATCTCCGTTTAATAAGCTCTGAGACGCTCCGTCTTGCTGGAACGTAGATATTCCACCTGAATACCTACAGTTTGGCTCGAATTACGCTCCGTTTGAGTATAATTTTCGTGTTATTGGATAGGAAAACGTTATTAAGTTCTGCCTTGACTTGAAGTTGGTTTCGTAAAGAAAGTGCTTCTCGGGGTTTGTACGTTGTGAGTTTAGTAGGACTTGAATGCTTGACTTGTGCCTTTGTGAGATAAAACGATGATGGGTGTAAATATTTAATAATTGTTTGGTTTAGGATTAGCGAACCTGCATCTGTGTGTGGCTTAGGAAAACAAGTTTTTTCTTGCAAATATATTAACATAACATTCAACTTGATATAGACTTACTTTTTTTTCATATTTCCGCGAATTCAAAATATTAAACTGTTTTTCTAAACTTTGAAACTGGCTAGTCTGTAGATTTCGCTGAATTGTAATGTTTTTCCAAATATCTTGAAAACCCAGACAGGCGGAATGCCAAACTTTGTTTTAAAATAATTATGCTGTATTTTGCCATTGTTATCATGCATAATGCGTCAAGGCAAATCAATGCGTGATAAAAATACATAATATATTAATTGAATTTAAGAAGCTTTTACGTTTTCTGAAGTGCTATATAACATCACGCTAAGACCAATAGGAACGGAGCATAAATGAAAAATGTTGCAAAAACGGGAAATATTTTTTTTTTTGATAGCTTCCGTTGCGTGCACTGCTTAAGCGTTTAAAATTACGCAACAATCATGTATGTAGTGTAGGTAGGGTAAGGCAGGTAGGGTAAATGAGTAGGTAGGTAGCCAGTTGACGGGAGCGAAGCCGCGTAGGTTATAATTTGGTACTTGCATTGTAAGGGACGCACGCGGCTATTACGTGTCCGTCATAACGTGTCTCATTTAGACTCCGCCCATATTCGAAGTTATCCGAAAGTTTTATGTCGGATTCGGTTACGATAACGGATAGATTTTTATTTCGGATAGCCGATAGTTACGGTCACCGAGCTCCTTAAAATCCCTGATTTTTACCAATTGACAATCATTGTCGCTAATAGAATAACACTTTATCTTGAGGCTTTTGACCCTAACTAGTGGTAGACACCATATCCCATACATAGAAAAAAGTCCCGACGTACTGTACTGATTATACTGATTATTTGATTTATCTATCGATATCGATTGATTATTAGATGGTGATCTATCTATCGCCGTGGAACAGAACTGAACGCGATCGATTTACAAAAATTAATCGGTAAAATCAGATGAAAAACGCTAGTTACGTGGCACGGCTTCTTTGTATGGGATGAGGCATCCGTATGCTAGTATTATATTGTCTGTGCCCAAACGTAAATACAGAAAATTCACATTACCTTCGCAAAAACTAGGACCATTTAAGAAAAACGTATTACCAACCTCTCATCTAAACATCCTTTTCAAATCAATCATTTACATAATTTAACTTTACACAGAATGCTCTGTTTTTCTTTCATTCCGAAATACGATCAAAACATTACAAATTACTCGTAAATATTCAGAATTAATTAAAATCTCTCGCAAACCGCTAACACCGTTTTAAAACGGGGTATTAGATACCCGCGAATTTTTATTGACTTTGCGAAAGAACCTTGTTTGATCCGCTTGCAAATCTACAGTTAATTAATTTTATTTATACTGCGTAATGTTTAAAATTTGAAATCGCGCAGAACCTTTCCAAGTTTTATGTTTGATCTCCTTTTTAACCGACTTCCCAAAAAGGAGGAGGTTATCAATTCGACTGTATGTTTTTTTATGTGTGTTACCTCAGACCTTTTTACTAGGTGAACCGATTTTGATGATTCTGTTTTTATTTAAAAGCTGGAGTTTGTCATGTGATCCAATTTAAATCTCATCAAGATCTGATGAAGTACTTCGGAGAAATACATCACACTCTTCAATAAATGACGGCAAATCATTCGGGATCATGTCTGATGATCTGCAATCGCATGTCTGTTTATAGTTTACACCATTTCACAATATAGCATCACACTGGTACGCTCTAAAGGGGTACGCAGGTGTGAACAGTTCACCCTGGTATATTCTCATTCCACCGGTTTTGTTTGAGTTTCATGTTATGGGGTTAATCTATTCTGGCCTCACATTGGGCGTTATAGATACCTAGCCTAAAGAAATGATCCATTATGTACCACAACTAAAAAGTGAAAAATAAAAGAACTTTTTTACAAAAAATACCACCAAATTCCCAAAACAAAACACTACGAAGTGAAAAATAACTTCAATATCGGAATTCGGTGTCAAAAAACGAAAAAACGGAAAAAGGAACACCGATTTCCGAAATTGGAGTTATTTTTCACGTTGTAGTTTTGTTTTTGGAAGTCGTTGGTATATTAAATTAAAAATAAATAATAAGATATGCCAAACAGTATAATAACCGTAGGTTCATACAGACTAATATTATTATGTATATCTGTGGTTGATATACTAATCATGAAAAACCTATTTTCAAAGAGAAAAATGGATTTTTAATTATGTTGCCTGTCAATGATGAGATTTATTAGTATTATTTACAGAGTCAAGATCAAAGGTCAAAATGGAAAACTAGGAAGTTATTAAACCTCTTTCGTAGTTTACAGACAGATTTAAGCAACTCAGAACCCCTAATCGAGTCGACTAACTTCACCAACACTACCAATCTATGAATTTCCATCGACCTACAGTCGGTCCAACCAAAAATCGATCGTCCGACGGAGTCTTAGCCCCACAAGCTCAGCTCAGCTCCTGGGAATTGGACGCAATAGTCAAACGGAATCGGATTTGAGTGTACAACCATTCGATCAGCAGTCAACGCATATAGCTTTGTGCCTGTGGGGTATTCCCTTCCGTGCATTGTCATTCTCCTATGATACAGTGGATATTGAGGAAGAATAATGAGATATTTCAATAGGTCTGTTTTTTTGAGAAAGATCTTGAACTAGTTCATCGAATTTTTTTGAGTTACTGAGATGAGTACCATTCTTCATAAGAGTTTAGCATGTCAAATACAGTTGTCTAGTTGTGGTAAACCAACTAAATGGATAAGATTGCCAATTTTACTTGCTTGTGTTATACAACTAAAAATAGCTTGATGAAAAGGAAATTAGAGTTTTCCTTAGTTAATTATTACTCATAATAAGGCCAGTTTACCGCAAAACACGCCGCATATAAAACCTATAAGACTTTAACCTACTTTCTTTATATCCACAAACAAAAGATAGTTTCACTTGCCCCATTAACCATCAAAATATACCCCATTAAGGGTAAAACGAAGCCGGTAGCTACACTGTTACTGAAAGGGTATTCTTACCTATGCTATCAGAAGATCACATGTTTTCAAACAAAGTCAAGGTGAAACGAATTATTGTGGTTGGTTCAGAACAGTAACGTATAAGGTATAATTTCAAAGCTAATCTGTGTGTAATTTCAGTGTGACCTTGAATTTAAATCGATATTTTTATTAAGTTTGAGCTAGATTATGTAGCAATGTTTCTTGATAATATTTTGCTTGATTCTTTTTTGGGGTGGGCAATCATCCAATAACTTCCAATGACCGAAACAGGAGGGCACGTCAGCCTTTTACTGACAAAAACCCTGCCCTGTTCCTTCAGTTGCTTGTGCCGAGGCTGCGGTAACTCTCTTTCAAGTTTATCCGCTAAGAATTAGGGCTGATTTCTAAATTGATTATTTGGAATTAAGAACGTGTCAATCCTACTGTGGATAGTAGAACATTTTAGTAGGTATTTTTCGAGTCGAACAAAGTGCGACTAGTGCATAGTGGGACTAACTGGTGAAAATTATCTACAAAATAGACTTCAATTAAAAAATTAATATAAGTAACAAATATCAGTGTCATTTTTTTGATAGTCTCTTTTTTGTTCACCAGATCCGATATAAAATCAAGAAGTGGACTTTTAAGGCGATATATACGCCCCAATGTTAACGTAGTACTGTTAACGTAGTACCAAAATATCAATATTGAACCTCTTTTTGAATAGTTTTGTTTGCAAAATATTATTTGATTTACATATGCTATTTTAGTTATGAAGAAATTCCAGCCATCAATTTTTCTGTGTAAAAATATTTTTACACATCCAAGTCGTTTTGGAGGAGTATCCAAAGCTTGCGAAAAATATCGTGTTGCTAATTATTTTTTTAAAGCAAAACTATTAATCATGCGAAAAAACTATGTTTAAAAAATAATGGTACATGAAACAATAATAAATATATATTTTTTTCTAAACCTTTTAACCTAGCCGTTACTAAGGAGTATGCTTTAGAAAGTTACCGTTTTACGGCACTAAAGCGTATGAAGGCCCTTAATTGCTTTTTTTCTCGTGGCCCATCCCACAGAAAACTTGCGTTTTTCGGAACATACAACTGCCTATGGCATTCCACAATAACATAACTTTCTAATAAGTAGTAAAACAATTATCGTAATCATATCAATACATACTTTAAAAGAGTACTCTGAAGAAAAGTACTTTTGAGTATAATATTTGTTTCAACACATTTCTATTTTCCAGATCACAGTCCACAAATTGCAGACCTGTACAAATCACGTCACTGTTTTCGAGTTCAGTATTATTTATTATTTAATTTAATTTAAATACCCATCTTATTGCGCTTCTACCAAAACTCCATATTCTAATTACTTCAACCCCCCGTCATCTTTTAGGAAATAACCCAACGAACGTGATTCAAAGCCTGTTCGATAAAGGCATGAATACACGCTTTGACGTTCAATTACGAACAAGACTCTTGAATAATGTCCTACCTTTAGCTACCTACATAAGTTACTACAAGGCTACATGGCTAGACTTTATTAGCTTACATTTCACTCATGTAGTACAATTTATTTGATTTTCCGCGTGTTACTACGAAATAAAGTTATGATGTTATATCATATTAAGTTTTGTAAGCGTTTTTTGGTCATGTGGAGTCTAGCTTTTGCTGATGGTTGTGCTCGCATGAATTGATAATTGTCGCACAGGAATATATTACTGGGATAAAAGTTTAGTATTATATCCTAGTTTAGGTTACGGTTTACCTATGTTTCAAGTTTGAAAGAAAGAAAAATATATATTTATTTGTGACCCAGTAATACAAATAATAATACACGAATAATAAGAAAAAAACCAGTGCGAGACCAAAAGGCTCCTATCTCAGCATGTACCAGCGATATTAAAAAAGAATAACTCTGCGCTGGTATTCTGAGTAGACTCACTGTTGAAGCCACGGAAACAAAAAAAAGGATAAAATAAATAATAACAAAATATTATAAACACAGAAGGTGAATCAAAGTATGTATGAGTGTAAGCATAAAACAAATATATAAATAAAACACATTAAATGTACGACCAACATCCCGAAGGCTAAGTGATCATTTGTCGATACCATAGACAAACGACCAATAGAGCACGCCAATCTATGGTCGGCTACCAAAAAGAAAAAGTAAAATAAAAGAAAGAAAACACATTAAAGTTTCATACATAAATATCCGAACATCCAGAATATCACATGTTGTTATATTCGTAGGATTTGGCGAATTACGTGGGACATCCATGAGTATTTGGGTTTATAGCACAATATGAGGTGTCCTACTATTTTGAATAATCATTTTTAAACACTTATTACCTACAAGAGACTGCCAATTTGAATAAGTAGGAAAATCATTACTGCGAATACTAAAATTGTGTCTGTACTTATTTTCATAAGTATTTTATTACCCGATTTTGTTAATTAAAAACACAACAGTTTTTGGTTGATTCATCGTTTCGCCACTAGTCATTTACTGCTCTTTAAAATCAGCCCCCTTTCATTTTTTTTTTCAGAAGTGATTAAATCATATAATAATCATTTATGTCCTGCAACTCGGTTCATCCCTTTATTAAAGCTAAAAAGTATTATAACCTAACCAGTAGCATGTTCGACAAAAATTAAGTCACCGCATTATTGCCAATTTAGCCTCAAAATTTTGTGTTTACTAATTGTCTAAACCCAATAATGTCAGACATTTCAACCTTTTTGGTGTTCTTTAATGAGTATTGTAATATTTTTTGTATACGTTTCATGACATCCTTTAAAAAGTTTTTTTTTTGGAACTAGCACATAGGCATTTGGAATTCTGAGGTGTAATAAGTATAAGTATTTGTAATTAGAAAATCGTGGCTTAATACCAACTGCTATAACTGCTTGGGTTCAAGGCTTCAAGGTTAAGCAACGCTTGCCGATGTATGTCCGTGGATGGGTGACCATCTTTACATAGTGTTGAATACAGGTATACCTTTGGACTACAGCCAAGAGACAATGCTGGGGCCCATGAGCAACGCTTCTACTCTTGGATTCTACAAGGTCTATACCCGCGAAACCGCGATACGTGGCAGCGATCAGCTAGGGGTTTGTTCTTTAAGATACTGGTTCCCGTCAACCAGGTGGAAAATGGTACGATGGTACAACTTACCCTTGTCCTCGTGGTGGACTCCTGGCTCGTTCAATCTCGTGGCCGGTCGAGGGTTATTTGGGAAAAATATATATATAATAATAAGGGACAATGAGCGATAACCGACGTCTTCTGGACCGAGATGGCAGACAGCTAGACACGTTCCCGACAAAAATACTTCGTCGCGCGCGAAATATCTACAAAAACAAAGGCACGGGCGATTCACAGTATCACTCAAGGATCGCGAATACAATTTCGAGTAACGATCGGCTGGCTAACAATCAATTTCAAACAAAACCAGATAAATACCGCCTCGTCACGTCTCGCACCGTTGATCACATTTTTAAGAGTAAGTGTCAACTGTCAACAAAACCAAAACTGACAAATCTCGATGACAGCGAGTTGACACAGTGTTGCAACAAAATAACAAAAAGAGGAACGAAACGTTTGGTTCCGAACACATAGCGAGATTCCCCCACTTCGAAAAGCACGTTTAGTTGTTGGTCCCTACTGTCATACATCTTTGACAGTCTTCACGGATAGTAAGAAATCAGACACCAGTTTTGCCAAGGGCACAGATAATATACTAGTAGCATACAGATGCCACATACCATACAAAGAAACCGTGCCGACGTAACTAGCGTTTACATCTGATTAAGGTGATTATTTTTTATATGTACTTCGGTCGCGTTCGGTTTCGTTTCACAGATATAGATGGATTTAGCAGCGACTTGCAAAAGGGTTTTCTTTGTGTGTGACTATTTTTTATTTAAATACAGTGATGATTTGTTTTATAGTATTTTTTGCACGTTTTTATGTGTTACTATACAAATTTAAAAAAATAGAGTGGCAAACCTCAGAAATCTAAAACCGCGCCATCTATTGGAATCAATTTTCAATGATCCATTCAAATAATCTTTGAAATGTGATTTAAGAGCCTAATATGCCTTAATTTTGTGCTTAGGAGAATTAATTAAACAATTTTTTATGATCGTCTCTGGAAAAGCTTAATATTTCACAAAACTCAATAACGAATCCAAGCTTATGACGCCATCTAGTGCAATTTTTTTTAACCAAATTTTCTTTCTTGGCGTTGAGTGCTCAGTGCCAAGGGTTACCGTATTACTAAGTTACTGAGTTAAGGCAATCAGATAGGCAGTCACTCTACGTAAAATACTGGTGCTCAGCTCCATCTGTTGAGACTGGAGGCCGACCTCATTATAGTTGGGAAAAGGCCAGGCAGTCTTATAATGTTCCCACTGCTGGGACACAGGCATCCTCTCTGTGAGAGAATAAATGGGCCTTAATCCAACACGCGGACACACTGCGGGTTGGTGGATATCACATGACTTCGAATTTTCGGTTCTAAGACATGCCGGTTTCCTCACGATGTTTTCCTTCACCGTTTTAAGAGTAGTGTTGATAAAATAATTTACACAAAGTAAAATGCCTGCCTGGGTACGAAGACACAACCTACGACACGTAAAGGCGCCTCCACAATCTTGGTGTTTACAGGCTTGGTGCACATTCACCAAGCCTGTAAACACCAAGACCTAGTATATTCCGGATTGGTAAACATGGCAGACGACGAGCTTGTTGTGGCAGCGATTACTTTCGGGTTAATCTCCTCAGACCAATCAGACATTTTTCTTACAATTTAGCTTAGGATACACAAAATGTCACGATTCGTAAATTTGACCATCACTATTAACTCCGTCCGCCACCCCCAAGCCCGCGCGTACTACTGAACTGAACAAGCGTCTGGATACATCGCAAACACGTTTGTCAAACACCCTTCGATTAGTGCATAAAAACCGACACCGATGTCGAACACGGACGAACACAAACAAACACCCATACACATGTTCGTGTTTGTTGTTTTGTGTTTGCTGTTTGCCATTGTTCGCCAAGCGTGTGGAGCCGGCTTAAGACAAGGCCGTTACCAATAGGCCACCATTGCTCATTGACTGACTTAGTTGAATAGAATAAGACATCTTATAAGCAAATATATAGATCAAAGTGATTGTTAACCGTGCTGGCACAACGCATTGATTCAAACAATATTCCCTAGAAGATAATCTTACCTACAAACCAAACAAACACTAATACGAATATCATTCTGACCTTTACCGACCAATTAAAGCAAAACAAACGGCAAACATCAACACTATTTGCATTTCATCCCAGCTTTGACTGCCCAGGTATAATGTATACGGAGTTATTTGGCCTAATTAATTGGGTGCTCAATGAAATCATTTGAATCAATATTTAAGTTGGACTAAGTACCCAAATACAACATCGGGTCTTATATATAAAATACAATTCTTAATTTAATGGTTTCCATGGAGAATTTGAATTTAGAATATGTTTAAAAGTTGCTAAACCGTCCAGAGATTTTTATAAATAGGGGTAATAATATTTTAATCTACAAATGTTTATTTATACTCTCCAAAAAATTAATCTTGCAGTTTCTGTAAGCAACATAAAAATGAGAAAAACTTTGTAGTTTTGCAAACAATTCAATATTTAATTCTATTTTAATATTGCACATTACATTAGGCTTCAAAATTCGTTACAGTTGTGTAGGTATCTTTACTGATACGATGGACGTTCCTGAGGTAACCGGAGTTCTAATACTACTTAAGAAAATACGCATTTTCTTCTCTTCAGGCACCTAAGGAATATTAACTCATACGCATGAGTTAATATTGCTTAGGTGCCTGAATAGTTGATACTACTGTTTGTTTGTTGTGGGAAATGTAGTACTTTTAAAGGTTTTTGCAAGCACGCGTTAAATGGTGGCCCAGCAGTTCACAACTGTTCATAGTTCCGCGTGGTGCCAATCGCTAATCTACATGGCCAATCAGTATGTAGCTGTCTGTCAATTAATGCCTTATAATAAATTAAAATGTGTATTCAAATCCAGACAGAAACAGAAATTTTTCTGCCAGCCTGCCTGCAGTAAAACCAGTGCCTGCAGTTGTAGTTTCGAGCAATTTTGTAACTGTTATTACATCATGGCTTTAAAGTTTCATTCAAATTGCATGGGGCCTAACAAATTGTTTGTCGTTTCGAATAAGATAAATACAAAATGGGTGTAAACTGGATGTAAAGCAAGATTGATGTTTCCACAAAGGGATTTTAAACTTCTTGATCGCAATGTTTCGTTGAGTTTGGCGCAAGTGATAGGGTGATAAATTGTTTTTTTATGCAAAGGATTTAAACGATTCTCTTGATGACGCAGGTGATTTGGACAGACATAGTAATAAAAGGTTCAGCAATTAATACAAATGACTGTAGAACTGATTCTTTTATCTAACAATGGATAGGTTTACAGCAAGACTTAAGTTAACAGCACAGCGCAGCGAGGCGCTCGACGGTCACTGCTAAAGACACTTATGTTATTTCTAGGCAAGCGTGCCTCATCGTCGATTATATCATCGCTTACCATTAAGTGAGATTGTGGTCAAACGCAAGCCTTTCAAAAATAAAAAACCCGACCAAGTGCGCTACATTCAACGAAATATTAATTAAGTCGGTTTTATAGCGGTTACATTTCGATTCCGCCTGGCCCTTTCCATCATCGGACTACAAGACGTACGGCAATGCGCCATCGGTACATAGTGGATATCCCTCCCATACGCAAAAAGCTTTTTGAAAACACTTTCATTGTGCCTACAGCTAAGGAGTGGAATGCTTTGCCGGCCGGCGTCTTTGTTTTCTCAAAGCTACAACCTTGGGGTCTTGCAGTCAAGAGTGAATAGGTTACTTTAAGGCAAGCGTACTTCATCTTCGACCACATCATCACTTAACATCAGGCGAGATAGTGGTCAAACGCGAACCTAAATCAATTAAAAAAAAATCTTGGCGACCGCGAACCGGAAGACGTTGCGTTGGAAGGGCTCCCACCAGGTGGATCGATGACTTGGTGAAAGTTGCGGGTATCTGCTGGATGCGGGACGCACGGGACCGGTCAATGTGGTGACGCTTGGTGGAGGCCTATGTACAAAAGTGGACGTCTTTCGGCTGCTATGATGATGATGATGAACAAGAATAAAGTTCATAAAAAATTAAAGCACTGGACATTGCCGTTGGGAAACTGTTGTCCTCATACATTGACATAGGCCACGATCAGTTTAACTGCAAATAAGTTAATAATCTTTTATTTTTGTATTTTTTTATGAATGTACAAATTTACGGTTTTCGGATTTATTCCTATATTTGTGCTAAAAGATATTGCTTCTTGCCAAATTTCATTATAAGTCAACGGAAAGTACCCTATAGGTTTTGATTTCCTTGCGATTCATCAATTGTACGAAATAAACGGACATATCTTTTGATTAGGTTGACGTCTATACGTTTGAATTTTTTCACAGCTGCAAGGGTTTGCAGACTGGAGGCATCTTCATCACCAACAGCCTTTTAATGTTCCCACTGCTGGGACACATGCCACCTCTCTGTGAGAGAGGGAATGGGGAATAAACATCACATGTCTTCGAAGTTTTGGTTCTAGGACATGCCGGCTACCTCAGGATGTTTTCCTTCGCTGTTTTTAGAGAAGTGGTGATGAAATAATTTACACAAAGTATAGCGCCGCCGGCCTGGGTTCGAAAACAAACGAAACGTAAGTAGGCTGTTACCGCTGAGCCACCAATGCTCTATGAAATTAATTTCAAGACTATACTCGGACTTGAATATATAAAATTAATTTCAAGTCGATCCCTCCAGATGTTCAAGAGAAAACTCTTGACACACGGACAGACAGACAGCCAATAGATACTATAAGGGTTCTTTTTTTTACTTTTGAGAAACGGAACCTTAAAAAATAGACAGTACTGTCAATACTTTCCATATAAGCCAAGCATGTCATTAAGTGTCACCGTTTCCTTATAAAAATTGACTACCCAAATTTCTGAATATGGCTAGCCAAGTTGAAATTTGTGCTCAGCACTCATGTGTTGTGACTATTATTGGTAACTCTCTAGTCGTTGTTAGCGTACTCATTATATGCTCTGTGATTATTCAATCCACCTTATTCATAAAAATCTCTGAACTATTCAGTACATGTTTATGAGTGTCCAAATTTTTACGAATAAAACTGGATTACTGCCACAAAATGCCAAAAGCTTCCACAAAACCCTATATGCATTTGTTTTTCACCTCAAAAGTGAATTTCGAACGTTCGATCGTCACTCAACGACGTTCGTCGCCGCCATATTTGACGTTTACGTCATCATAAAACTAAAATGACTCAACCCTCACTGCTACTAAAGTTTACAACTTGCACGGTTCCCCAATAGTCTTGTCCCCGCAGAAACAGTCAGGTAGGAAATAAAAGTTGAAAAGAAGACGGACGCCGACTTTGGAAGCGGATTTAGTGGAACGATAGAAATATTTGATTTGGCTACCGTTATGATTTTCGTGGTCTTGTTTTGTCTAAAAGTTATTTTTATTACTTATACAAAGGTTTGTTGCTTGAAGGAGTTTTTTGATGATGAGTAAAACCGTCTCTTAAAAACAAAACACTACAAAGCGAAAAATTACTTTCTTTGCCGATGTTGGTGTCTTTGGTGCCTATTGTTTTACGTTTTTCGACACCAACTTCGGAAAAGAAAATTATTTTTCGCTTTATAGTCTTTCGTTTTGGAAGTCGGTTTGATTTTTTGCTAAAAAGTTCTTTTTTATCTCTTTTAAGTTTTGGTAGATAGCTCCAATTGCCATGAATATAATTTATAGTCAAAGTTCATCTCATGCCAATTCCAATAAGCCCAAACACGACTAGACTATACACTATTTTATTTCGGAGTTCCTTCCGGATTCATCATCCAATCAGTTTGATGGTACAATTTTCATCAGTACCATTTATTTATAAGTATTTGCTTCATCATAGTCGGTTAACTATTCGAGATATCTTATACCCGTAACATACTTAGCAATAAGGATTTCTAGTGGCCATCTGTGGTATTCTTCATCAGTTCCACTTGATACACCAAATGATACTTTCTACAAATGATTGTATTTTTGATGAAAATACTAAAATCGCTATACTTATATATGCATATTTGAAGAGAGCTCTTAATTTCTCCAGGACCCCATGTTCAGATCCTAACCTGATAACGAAGGGATTACCGGAAAGTATACCCTTTCAAACAAAAGAAGAATTTTCCAAATCGGTCCAGGCGTCTTTGAGTAATCGGGGAACATACATAAAAAAATAAAAAAGAGATTCCGATGAATTGAGAACCTGCTAATTTTTTTTTAGTTGGTTAATAAAGTAAAACAACATGCCCAGCCTTATTCCAAGTATTTTGCTTCAAGTATAACCAGATGAAGCTGGATATTAGTATTTCACATGAAGCGACTGCCTATACGACATCCAAAGCCCAGTAGCTGGTTACCACGATACTCCTTGACAAGACTGATGTCAAATTGTCTGACTATTGCGTTTTGGGGACACTTTTATTATGCGTACAGCTAAGGAATGGAATTCCATGCTGGAGTCTGTGTTTTCCGATAGCTAAAATCTAGGGGTCTTCAAGTTAAGAGTGAATAGATTACTTCTAGGCAAGCGTGCTTCACCGTCGACCACATCATCGCTTACCATCAGGTGAGATAGTGGTCAAGAGCGAGCCTATTGATAATAAAAAAAAAACTATCCGCTTATCTTGGTTTCCTTGCAGACTTCTAAGTAATTTTATAATTAACTAGCTGTTGTCCGCGACTTCAGCTGCGTAGCATTAGTACTTCTAATAGCCTATTTCAGGGATGGCGAACCTACGGCACCTGTGCTAGAGGTGGCACACGACAAAAAATTTCGGGATTTTGAAACAGCAGGCATGACATCGACTTCTACTTTTATATCGACAAAACATAAATCTTTAAATAATATTATTGCTGTTCGAATTTCGGGTTGCAAATAAAGAGTTAATAAGAAGCATTGTTTTTATTAAGTCACCAATTCAAGATTCTTTGGCGGCACGGCATTTTCACATTTATAAAAATATATAATTTAATGGCACGTTTTCTAATTCTTAAGATTCGCCATCCCTGGCCTTTTTGTTTATATCATCCAATAATATTGTAGGATTTCCATTCCAACTTCCAACCTCTTTTCAAGCCCCTTAAAGATGATTTCCGGGATAAAAACTATCCTTTATCCTTTGCAGGGTCTCAAATATCCTATATCCATACCAAGTTCATTCTAAATCATTTCAGCGGTTTAACCGTGAAAAGATAACAGACAGACAGGGTTACTTTCGCATTTATAATATTAGTTAGTATTTATATATGTTAGACGTTAATTTATTATTCATACCAACTTTAGACTGTTAAACACCACACCACAAGTAAATATCATCCTAAAATATAATATTTTCCAGCAAAGGTTTTCTTTTATATCTGTAGACATAAAGGGAAAAGCAAGCATAATTTTGTACTGAAACCACACAGTTCATTGATCCAATAAATAAACTATGATTCAGCAAATTAGTCGTGGTTTACATAAAGTTTAATAATTTTCTTCTTGGAATTCAATGTTCTTTCGTGTTTCTACGTTAAATATGGGTATAAGAAGCCGTAGGTTTTTAATTACGAAGTTATTTTTATTAGTGTACGATTTCTGTGGGAAATGTTATTTTCAGACATTTTCACAGTCAGACATGGGCAAGCGTCTCCATGTCAACTGGTCACTGGTCCTGTACTTTCCATGGTCTTCACTTGGTCATCTGCCCACCTCATGGGAAGCTTTCACAACTTTACAGAAGGTTTCGGTCTCTTCGACCATCCTGTCTGTGAACAATTATATATCCAATGGCAAATTGATTGGGTAAGCCCACAGGACACAGGGCTATATTTTTGTATTCAAAACAGACAAGGGAAGTCACGTAGCTACTAAACTTTCTGTCTAATTCATCTTGATACCGATACTGTTTACATGAATAAAAAAAAAACACATAAGATCCTTTAAGCCTTGATAAAATCACAAAAAAAAACTTGTAGATTAGCTCCACACGAAGAGAACGTCAAACCTAAAACGGGAACACTAATGGAACTAGGTAAATATTGAAACAGCCGGAAAAATGGTAGGAAACGATATTAATGGCGGGAATGGAGTATCGATTGATTTAAACGGTGGATGAATCGAGTCGATTCGATAGCGAATCGAGATATTCAAGATGAATCGTGATTGCTATAGATTGACAATTTGTGTTCTTTTTATCGCTGCTCCACGGTTTTCTTATTCTTTTGTTTGATCCGTCGATAAGTTTCAGATTAGATGTTTTTGATTGAGACTATAAATCTTTTTTGTTACTGGGTTTGTAAATGGAGGGAATGGAAATGAATTTTATAGATGGGGCAGTAAGAAAATTTAAGGTTAAGTATTCAAGTCTGGAGAGATTTGGCTGTATGACCCCTTTTACGGCAATACTCATGTTATAATCCGTATTTTGAATCAGAAAATATCTAAATATAATAATATCTTTAAATGATTATCTTTTTTATATTCTATAGGCTCGCGCTTGACCACTATCTCACCTGATGGTAAGCGATGATGTGGTCGACGGTGAATCACGCATGCCTAAAAAATAACCTATTCACTCTTGACTTAAAGACCCCCAGATTGTAGCTGTCGGGAAACACAGACTCCGGCAGGGAATTCCACTCCTTAGCTGTACGCATAATAAACGTTTTGTTCGTATGGTTGGGATGTCCACCATGTAAGACGCATCGCCGTTCTTCTGGTAGTCCGATGATGAAACGGGCTGGGTGGAATTAGATCGTGCAATTCCATCGCACGCTCTCCGAAATGTAACCGATAAAAAACCGAGAAGCTGGCAACTCGGCGACGAAGTTCAAGACCAGCGCCTCATTGCTGATGAGCCTTTGGGCCCGCTTTTCGGTCGATTCTAGTGCATCAAGCTCGTATTTGGCAGATCCGACCCAGAGATGAGAACAGTACTCCATGCATGATCGAACTTGTGCTTGATACAAATTGAGGAGATGTTCCGACGTGAAGTACCTTCTCACCTTTGCAAGGATCCCCAGCTTTTTGGCTGCCAGCTGAGCCTTTGCCTCTATCTAAAATATGTTTCAATAGTTATCAATATAATGTGGTCAAGTCTGCATTTACATGAATGAGTCATATAAATGCAGATTTGACCACATTAGACCTCTAACCATTTTAGAATCTATCTTGCCCACGCTAATTGCATATAAGGCATTTCACAAAAACAAATAAAATAAACTCGTTTACAATTTTCATTAACTTCAACATTAATTCTTCCTTCATTATATAAATTCCTTTCACAATTAAATTTACGAAATGATCTTGTTGTTTGCGAGTTTGTAATAAAGCGTCATATTTTGTGTTTATTAAACAAGGGTACATAAGTTCTGACGTCTGATGTACTCTGGTGATACTGTCAGATTTAAGACTTAAACGTATGGGTTTACGTAAGAATAAGACTGGCATATGAAGCACGGGTGTGGATAATTCGACATGCCAAGACTACTAACAGTATAAAAGATAGATTGCACAAATGGATGGACACATTGTTCATTGAGTCTAAAAATACATAGGTAAAATACTTTATTTTGTTCTAAAAACCACTACTAGTAAGGGCCATTTATCGTCTGCATACTTACCAATTGTATTCCAGTAAATAAAAAGAATAATTTGAGCAAAATTGCTCTTTTTAATAAGGCTGAAGATCAGGAATTCGTTCATTGAAATTATAGCAAACATAATTACATATTTAAGAGGTAATATAGACGTGCAAATAAGACTGATCAAGTTTCTGGTTAGTAGAAATGTTAAAGGTAAGTGCAACAAACAGTATGATAAGTTATTTCCCATCTGTAAAATTATACCCATAGATAAAAAAGTAGATTATTTGGTAGGTCTGGAATATTATTATAATGATGATTATAAAGTTAATGTTAAAAACAAGTACAACACACGTAGCGCTAGAGAGAACAAACTGGTTCAACCTTAGATAACAAATTATTATGGTAAGAGAACATCTAAGTATTTGGTACCTAAAGTGTTTAACAAAACAAATTTATTAAGAAAAAATGGAAAAATTTGTAAAAGAACAATTAAGGCAAAATTAAAAAAATATTATACAGGATAGCAAATAAAATTATGTACATTGTATAAGATTAAATCATAACAGTATAATATATAAGTAGTAAGTATATACGTAAGGTGGTGCATTGTGATGTAAAAGAGCGCCTCTCGCCATCAAACGTAAAAGTTTTGCGAGTTCAGAACGAAGTAGTATTTTTTATTATATTTTAATACCTTTGTATTGAAATATAATAAAAAATAGATTGGTCTCATTTGTTTAATTGTAAGCGCAACTACCGAGCGTAATAGGTTGGATCGCACACCTATGTATCACGTATGTTATTGGTTCTTCCACTTTGAATATCTTCATAGTAACCCGAATACTGAATTTGTGCCCGGGTTCTACGCCAAAATCTCGTCTTTTATCTGTTTTATGCGACTGAGACATAATTGGTGAAATATGTATGTACGTATATGATATACCTTTGGGGATTTCACACACACGATGTTATGCTAAAGTTTCTAAAAAAGGTTACATTTTGAACAGAAGCTCGAGTAGGTACTCTATTTTAGTAGCGATATTTACTTAGGCCTTTATGTTAGCTAAAATCTTAAGGACGACTGCCATACACGTGTCATGAAAGTCTGCGATGGATCCTTTCAAGGAATAGGTTCAAAAGCAACCCCTTGTATTCAAATATTACAAAGAGCATATCAAGTTTCTAGTTAAAGAGTCGAAATACAGTCATGTATTTAGTTATGTACCTACTTATTTTCACGGCGAAAATAAAAATAAGGTTTTTCTACTTCTAAAAACTTACAGAGTGGCAAATCATTTATAAAATATATATGCCGTGGTTTCACATGCCTGATAGTCGGAAATTGTCCAATCTAAAATTCATTTTTTTTTTTAATAAATGTCATAAAGACGTACCATAGGAATAAATTTTTTTTTACAAAAAATACTACCAACTTTCAAAAAAATAAACTTTTTAACAAAAAAACAAACCGACTTCAGTTTTTTTTTTTAGAAACTTTTTTATTTATCTCTTTTTAGTTTTGTTAGGTACCTCCAATTGCCATAAAAAACATATATAGTCAAAGTACATCTCATGACGATTCCAATAAGCCCAAACACGAATAGGATACATTGTTTTATTTCGGAGTACCAGTGACTACCTGCCGGCTTCATCATCAGATCAGTTCGATGGTACCATTTTCATCAGTACTATGTATTTATAAGTATTTGCTTCATCATAGTCCTTTAATTATTCGAGATGTTTTATATACTCATGACATATTTAGCATTAAGGACTTCCATTCACCATCTGTGGTCTTCTTCACCAGTTCCACTTCACCAAATGATACTTTCTGAGTGCAAATGATTGCACTGTTGATGAAAATACCAAAATCGCTATATGTTTGCCTATAATATATGAGGATTTCCCTCGATTTCTCCAAGATCCTATCATCAGATCCTGACCTTATAACTATGAGACCAATTGGGTAGTATACCCTTTCAAACAAAAGGAGAATTTTCCAAATAGGTCCAGGCGTTTTTGCGTAATCGGGGAACATACATAAAAAAAGAGATTCCGACGAATTGATAACCTCCTCTTTTTTTTGAAGTCGGTTAAAAATAGGATCCAGGCCATGTTCTGCCCGTGTGTCAAATTGTATCCAAATCCGGTAATCGTTGAGGTGTGATCGATTTACAGACTCGGTCTAAAATTATAGACTTTCACATTATGAATAGGATAGTAGGATCAAAAAACAGTAATACTTATAAGTTTTGCTGTCCACCATATAATATATATGTACGTATATTGTTGTTAAGTCAACAAACAATACCCATAAACTTTTCACTCTCCTGCCACTACATAAATCCTTCTTACTGGCCATCCGTTAATAACAAACTCAGTACAATAGACTTCCCAACTTCGGACTCCATAAGCCTCTATAATACCGTCAGCAACTGGATGCACCATAAGATCCAAGTACATACCTAGAATTACATGTGATCCGAAACATCTGTGTCATTTCCTCAATATCCAACCAGTGCGGCCTATGAACGTTAGATAAGGCTGGGTTTAGGGCATGAGAGGAGCGGGTAGCAATGTATGTAGCGAGAAACGAGTAATCGAAATGAAAGTTCCATAATAATACACAATTTGAATAACTTTTGTCTTAGGAAGGATTTAAAGATGAAACATTATTTACCTACTTTTAATCAATTTCGTTTAGATATGAACTTGCCGCAATGCATATTTATTAGCTTTTGTCAGTGGGTTTGCTCCAATGCAATGTCTGTTTTGCATTTCAGCGAAATATCTATGGGATGCAGCGGTAGTGTGTGCATTTTCTTAATGGAAACATTACATCCAGAGAATAATTGTTTGTTTGTAGAAGATATTCTACCTGTATGATACCTGTATATTTACCTATCAAGTTATACAAAATAAACCGGAAAATACAATGTTTCAGTTTTTTTTTCATTTATGATGGGTTTACTCTTGACTCTAGTCTAGGTCAGAGGTGACAAAGACAAATTCGACGATGGATTGAGCTTACCCAGAAGAAGCCTGTTAACTCTAACTTTGAAGAGATTCGGGTGGTATGCGTTCGGAAACACAGACGCAGGCAGTGAGTTCCACTGTTTTGCTGTGCGCAATATGAAGGTAAGTTACACTCTACCTTTCAGAACTAAAACTGCAAACCATTTATGTATTTATTCGTTCGATCGTTAACTTAGCCGGTAACTTTGGCACGTTACTTTGAGTGAGGTCAGTGCATTCAGTATTGATACGTTCAATACTTGATGCAACGGTATCGTTGCTCGGAATGCTCACGGCTTACGAGGTCTATGAACATCGTCAGGAATAAGGAAGTGTGGTAGACGGGTGAAATTAAATGTCTATGAACAACTGTTTGCTTCCGCATGGTCAGAAAAGCTTCTCTTTTATGAAGATCGTGACTTTAAAATGAGAGCTTATGGACTGGATAAAATAAATCATTGTGTAGTACTAATGCGGGTTCTGGAAGCCTCACACACAGCAAATCTTACTTCTTACTCTAAGTAATATTCAAAATGCAAAAGTTTGGATGGATTGATGTTTGTTTGTTTGTTTTTTACTCAATCACCTCAGAACGGCTAAAGATCTGGTTGAATTTGCTACAGAGATTGATTATAGTCTGCAATAGCACATATGCTAGGTACTTTTCATCTCGGTATCATGTTTCCCCGAGATAAAAAAAAACTTTTCACGCGAGCGGAGCCGCTGGCAGAAGCTAGTATTTACAATATATTGTTGAAACCAGATGAGAGTTGCCGTAAATCGAGTTGAAAGAGTGAGATTTAAGAGTCTGGGGTACAGATGTTGTAGGCTGATGATGATTCTTTGGTCAATTTTTCAGTTAAACTAGACAGCATAATTATGGCGATACTGCGAAAACAATTCACAAAAAAAAAAACTTTCAATATATTTTCATAACCCGCTCTTCCCAACATGACCACAACCTAATAAATGTTATGTAACAGGTCGCAAACTACTGGGAAGGCGTAATAATACCACCGTCGCCACGCTCAGCCGATACAAGCTAGCGGAAATTAACAGCTTGTACCGTGAGCAAGCGGAGAGGAGCAAGCGGAGCGGGACGGAACTAAGAACGGATTTATCACCGCTGTTTGTGCTGTTATCGCAGTGTATTCGTGGTTAATCTCACATGCGGGCTGACCGAGACCTTTGGAATATCTAGCCAGACCGAATAGAATATCCGACTTGGGAGTTGATGTGCGGTACAGATTTCAATGGGAGCAAGGTTGTTGGTTGAGTGACGTCAGAATACAGCGTTGAAGGCTTTAAGTTAAAGAGAAATCGAGTGGAAACGTGAATAAACTTGTAAGTATTACTGCCACGTTTAACTTAACTGACTACTAAAATACTTATTGCAATAAGTATTTTGTGAGCGTTGTTTCCACTCACGTTAGTTTCACAAAGATACCGCATGCAATGTTCTATGAACAACATAAATGTAACCAGCCGTTATGTTCTTTGAAATCTCTCGTGTGATTATTTACAGGCAGAAGCTATTGACTTAATTTGTAATGAGAAAACTTGGGCCAAAAACTTCTACACCACACATGACTAAACTTCACCACACAAAGTATCAAAACTGAAAACAATTAACACTGAAATTAATTAACACTGTTCTCAACAGATTGCATATTATCGCAAACTTATACAAAGTATCCAAGTTGAAAGAGAACCCATATTAAATGAAAGCCAAAGTAGAGAAGTGACAGGAACACCTGCTCGACTGAAGTTAATTCCACCTATAATTTTTAGTGCTGACCAAATAGTCGATTAATCGAGTTTTCGGAATCGAGTGCAGTGATAGTTAGTCGATTTAATGAGATTGTAACAGTTTGTTGCAGATTTATGGGCGGTATTTAAGCTTCGAATGGAGTTTAAAGCATTTTAAACATAATTTAGTACTGGGTACGATTTACGGTAATCGAACGCGTAAAATATTGTACTTCATTTTTATATGAAAACAAATAGGTAATTATAATATTGACTGCTTTTTCCGCTTTGTTGAAATTTTGTTTTGTTGGTTGTGTTTTTGAATATATTTTGCAAGGAAAATGTTAATGAAAAATTGTGGTCTTGCTATTATATTTAGGTAGCTTTCATTACAAAAATAACTTAAAATATTGATGGGTAATGCCTAGTTTGCAGCATTTTATGTACACCTACCTATATTATTTCAATTATTGATAATTAAGTATAATGAGCCACACATCAGAGAAAACAAAACCAGTATAAGCTGGTTGTACATTCTCTTAAAACTCCGTACTACGTAAGGCCAGCTTAAGGTCAAAGAGTTCCCATTGACGTGCAGCCTACTCTATCTACTGTGTCTATAATTTGTGTTGTGCCAAATAAATCCTCATCTATGTATTTATTTTATCATATGAACATCTTTCATTAAAGGAAAACCTACAAGTTGAAACTTAACTAAAAATCGTTCCGCTATAATCGATGCAGTTAGTCGATTCCCAACACTACGGTTCGTCGCTACAACTTCATTACCACGAACCAATTATAGGGACGTGTAATATACGTTAAAACTTGCCCGGATTCCGAGCGAGAAATCGATTCACATCTCGAGTTTACTGTTGCATACCTTACTGAGTATGAAGATGATATATTTTAATTGCAGTTTTATGTGGAAAATTTTAATATACTAGCTTCTGCCAGCGGCTTCTTCGTGTGAAAAGTGTTTTATCCCAAGGGAACATTATTAATATCACTATAATCTATTTCTGTGTCAAATTTCAACCAGATCCGTTCAGCTGTTTTGTCGTGATTGAGTGACAAATATACATCCACACTTCCTTGTACACAAACATCTATCCAAATTTTCACATTTATAATATTAAGTAAGATTCAATCTGCCTTTTTCTTACTATGTTGGGGTTCGATTACAGTCATAGAAATATAAAAACAGGCGAAGTGACAAGGGGGCGTGTCGGTGTCCGCACGACGTGGTCACAGTGACCATGTCATAGACAAGCCTAGGTTTTAGTTTTCAAAAATATCACAGCGACTGTACTATTTTTGCAAAAAATATATTGCGCCTTAACCACTACCTAATTTTTTCGGTGAGTGACTGGACAAGCAATGTAAAAATGACAAAAACGATATTTTATTAAGAAGATGCATCGCGTAGTCCGGCCGCTGCTTCTTGCGACGAGTTAGTGATGTGCTTGTGCAAATAAATACATGCTGTGTTTGATGGGATAAGGTTTATAATTGATTGTGTAGTACGTTCTGATATAAAAAAATGCGGGTATGTGCGCAACTGCGTAACTATTGCTTTTACTGTAGTTGCCGTGTGGTACAACCTGGAGACACAGGTTTCCGATATATTTTCATCTACCGGGTATATCGCCGGATGCAGCCGAATATCAGTATTTAACATGGCGGGAGCCTAAATAATAACAGTTAAGCAACGCTTGCAGAGGTAGGTCTGTGGATGGGTGACCATTTCTTACATAAATGTCAATACTCTACCGGGTCACAGAACACGTTATGCTTTTGGCCCTTCAGCCTAAATGCGTAAGTGAATTCGGCAAGGCAAACAGTTTGACCCCACGAAAGGGCATGACAAATTCTCTTTAAATAATTAGGTATTGCTATAAATTATTGGTGAAGATAATCTTTTCGAAAGAGTGCAAATAATTTTTGGCAACACCTAATTATTTAAAGATTATTTGTCATCTCTTTCGTGGGGTCAAACAGTTTGCTTTGCCGAATTCACTTAAGCAAATAGGATGTTTGCTGTCATTTGGAGATCTTTAAAAGTTGTTATAAGTAGTCAGAAGCCTGAAATTTGACACCGATCTTACCAAAGGTAAGTTATTGTAAGGTTATCGTCTTAAACAGGTACTGGGTTGTGGATGCTCGCTCCATGTAAAATACTGGTTTTCAGAACAGCTATAATTTTGTATTTGTTGGATTTAAAGTAAAAAAAAGGAATTTTAAAATATATCATTGTTTACTACCGAGCTGGTAATGTTGGACTAACACACTTGTGTGAACACTAATAGGGTTGAAATTGAAATAAAACCAAATTGCGTCCTGATCTAAGTTTAAAATTGTTTTCTAAAATTCACTCAACCAACGAAATCGCGGTAGCAAAATCATAGCGAGATAATTTGACGCCAACGCCATCTATCGAGCTTGGGGTCAAACTTTTGAACTTTTACAAATTATCACTACGGTTTCCGCATTAACAATTATTAAAAAAATATCTAAAATTATTTTTTTACGACATCTTGTTTAGGGCATTTCATTCATTGTAACAGCTTTTCCCAAAATAATTGTTCCTCCTTTTCCTTTACACGTCTCTCCTCTTATTTAAGTCAGTTACGTATTACTTGTTAATTGCCATCTCACACTGTGTAATGTCAATATCGCCGGCTTGCAATGCAATTATTTCGAGACTGCAGTACATTTAAATTGTATCGATACACACGGTGACTGCAATGCCTTTGAGCTCGGATAGATTTAACTGAATACAAAATCAATGTTATATACGAAATGGTGGTGTATGATATATTTTGTTGCATTTTTTTTATATAATAACTTTCTTACAAAAATATACAACCGATTTCCAAATAAAAACATTACGTATAGGTAAAGTAAAAAATAACTTCAATTTCGGCAGTCCGTGTTCTTGTTTTTGTTTCTTCGTTTTTTGACACCGACTTTCGAATTGAAGTAATTTTTAAGTTCTTGGTGTTCTTAATTGGAAGTCGGTTGTATTTTTTTGTAAGAAAGTTTTTATTTTCACTTTTAAGTTGTGGTACATATCTGTAATGCCTACCATTATACCAGAATAGATTACCTGATACTTAAATTCATCCGATGAAATTTGAGAGTACCAGGGTGAACCGTACACATCTGCATACCCCTTTAGAGCGCACTGGCGTGATGTTATATTATAAAATGGTCTTCTCCTTCTTTTTCGTGAGAGGATGTGGCCACCTCTGGTGTCAGAGTTAATTAAGTCGCCTCTGGGAACCCCACAGGCCTCTCTCTGACTTGGCTTTTTCAGGAAATGGTTTAACCTTCGTGGAATATAGTAAACAATAAACAGACATGCGATTGCATCGATCCCGAGAGATTTTCCGTCATTTATTGAAGAGTTCTGTTGTATATGTGTCTATATCTCCAAAGTTCTTCCTCAGATCTTGATCAAATTTAAATAACTAATTTCGGAGAAATGCGTGGAATAAGATACAAACATACACATAACGGATCCATGCGGTCGACGTCACAGGGTATCCATTTGTTGTATACCAAAAGCTTCTCCAGAATGTAACAAAAACTTTTCTGAAAACCTCATCAAAACCGGTTCAGCAAAACACGAGAAAATTTCGGACAAATATACATACATACAAACATACGGGTCAAACTAAGAACCAGCGAAATATCATCGAAATCGGTTCACCTGGTATAAAGGTTTGAGGTATTAGGGGAAAAAAACAGTCGAGTTGAGAATCACCTCCTTTTTGAATTCGTTTAAAAATAAGTAGAATACGCAGTGGATTTATTGTTTTTTTTTTTAAACTAAATATACACTTCAAAGTGGCAATAGTTTAAAAAAAAAAACAGTCAGCGGATATAGCGAATTGTTCAGTATACTTTGACTTGTCTTAAAATCTTCTACCCCAGCCAGGAAAGCTGAGGCGTTCACAGATATACTCGATCGCGAAAGCTCTTGAGCTTGACACTTTCATCTCGTGCCACGTCAATCCGATGCCCGTTGCTTCTGGCTAAACGGTGCGACGCCAGGTTTGACGGGGACCGAAACGCTTCCTTGATGATTCCTATTGAGAGCTCATTTGGTGAGTCCTATATACCACTCTTTAGGATTCATAAAAGCCAAAATTAAGAAAAACTTAAAACTTTGAGAGATACTTTATGCAAGTCTTACTCCTAGGGTAATAAAGATCACTATTGACAAAAACAGTACGTATATTAACTAAGTATATCAACAAAAACTGAATTGAACATCAAAGTTACTCAAAAGGTAAAAAAGCGGGCCAAGTGGAAGTCGGAGTCTGACTCGCGCACGAAGGGTTGCGTATCATCGCAAAAACTGGCAAAAAACACGTTAGTTGTGTGGGAGCCCCACTTAAATATTATTTTATTCTGTTTTTAGTATTTGTTATTATAGCGACAACAGAAATACATCGTTTGTGAAAATTTCAACTGTCTAGCTATCACGGTTCATGAGATACAGCCTGGTGATAGAGGGATAGTCAGACAGACGGTTCGTGCAATTTAAGTCTAGGGTCCCATTTTTACCCTTTCAGTACGGAACCCTAAAAACGAAGAAAACTGAAAACCATTATAACAAATCCAAGATACCGAAAAATAAACGAGACACACTAAAATCCGAAACCAGGGGGACGGAATTTTAAATTTCAAACAATAAAGACTGTAATATGTAAATTCGTCTGCTTTATTATGATACAAGTACGATCTAGCTTCACAGTAACCGTAAAATCGTTGAAGATTTACCGTCAGTCTAAAACAAGCTCAACTCTACAATGAAACTTAAGCCAGTCCAATCCGGTGCCGGTCTTGCATAATAGTTTTGTTTATACCGAAGCGAACGTTAAATTCTAAAAAATATTTAATTTAGTTTTGAAGATCAGAACAGAGACAAAAATTGTGAACTTTAGGATCTTCATCTCACCTTATACTGTGATTTTTAATTTCGTAGACTAAACTGACAGCTGCCAATGACTTTATTTATTTTTTTTATTTTGCAAGCGCGGTGTATAGTGTTGTAGGTAAGGCTCAATCATACATGATTCATCAAATCGATGTGACATGACTCCTCAATTTAATTTTACTAATTGGTGTAAAAAATGTTTTATGAATATAAGCGTAATATATTTAAATATTACAGCAACCACACATAAAAAAAATATGTTAAATATGAAATCAACAATGAAATAAATGCGATCGATAAAATGAAGTCTGACATAGATGAATAGAAACTAAATAATGGCCGCTAGTTTCTAAACAAATGTATTTTTTTGCCTTGAAATATTTTCAATTACGATCTACTTCGATTTTCGATTAAATTTGGATCAGTCAGGATACGACACTATTTTTATGTAACAATAAAGTGAGAACCCCTGAAATGTTAGTTTAGTCTACGAAATTAAAAATCATAGCATAGTTCCTATTAACAACAACTAAGGTATATCACCTCTAACACAATGTGGCAAAAAAGGATTTATAGACTCAACTGTCCAGAAAAAAAGCCAAATGCTAGATCGCGATAACTCATACACGAGTAGTGACTTTGAGGACATAATGAAGGCCATTGACGTTAGGCACGTAAGCTCAAATAATCGCAAACGCGAAACATCGTCTCGAAAAAAAGAAGTTGTTGTTTTATCAAACTTTATTTAGTATAACATGAGGATATATCGGTATCATTTCTAATATAATTACATAATAATTTCAAAATCTGTCGCATGAGTGATACAGCAGGTTTTTAGCCCAGATAATTTAAAACTAAATTGTCACCATGCTTATTTGTTTGGGAAAAGACTTATCGCTCATCATCTACTTAACAATATCACGATGACTTGCAAAATTGTATCATAATAATGTTATTATAAATGGGATTTACCAAAACAAAAAATATTGTTACTACCCGGCAAACGACATGTAATGTAACAGTTAGTAATTCATAAAAGTTTCCTCTTGCTTACTTTTCTGTAGGTCTTCTTACCTTCTATTCTATATAACTTATCTGTAGCTTCCTCTAAAGAACATCGTTGTACAATCTTCGGAAAAAATATGTCATCATCATCTCATTCCATTATTCATTGCTATTTAGGTTCCTTAATTATTAGATTTATTTGAGATGGGCTAGTTCCTGACCAAAGTCTAGGTGACATAAACACAGTCAACGATAGAATGACCTACACAGAAGAAGCCTGTTCACTCTATCTTTGAAGAAATTCGGGTTTAATGCTTTCGGAAACACAGACGCGGGTAGTGAGTTCCACTCTTTTGCTGTGTGCATTATGAAGGATGGGCTGCGGTTGGTGCGGATTACAACTAGGTAAGGATGATAACTTGCAGTGCATCTTGATGTCCGATGAGGTCGTGGAATTCTTGAGCACACTCACCGAAGTACAGTCTGTAGAAGACCGACAAGCAGGTAACCTTGCGTTGATGAGCCCAGTTGTGAAGCTTGGTATCCATCAGTTCAACGTCGCCAATAAGTCTCTTAGAGCTCAGCGTTCCACTAAGTCAAGTGCGGCAAGTTGATAATTAGCTGAGCCATCCCAAAAGTGGCTACAACACTCCATGTCTTCTTCTCCCATACAACTCTATTTGACATCATCTCAACAGACACCTCATTTCACCATATAATTCATACAATACATCAATAGTTTCTTTGGTCTCTCTCAGCTCTAACAACAGCTATCCATATACGTATTCATACTCAAAACGGCAAATTATACAACTATTTATAAAACACGGGAGGTTACCGATGAGCTACACCAATCAAATTTAATCTGCTGTTGGAGGTCCTGTAACTCAATGCGCCAAATGGAAAAAGATCGTGAGGCCAGTGACAACAACACCAGCGATAGTGAAATTAACATCGTGACGGTCGTGCGCTCTATTAAGAACGAAATGAAGATGTACAAGATATACATTGCATCTCCAATTCGTGTTCGGTGTAAAAGCAGCCGGTACCCATAAAGATGATACCAACGCTTCCTCAAGCGTTATTCAATTTGGCTCCCAGTCGGAGGTTGGTAGAGCAGTGTGTACCGAAAGGCGAGCGCCCGCCGGTGCGGACAAATGAAGATTTAACGCCTTATTTAAGAGATCTAGGTTTAATTGAGCTCTTGCGGAAAAATGCATTTGATATTAGTGGTTACTAGACGACGACGTGTTATACAAACTTTTCTGAAAATTAAGACTTTTAAGTGTGTTAGGTTGTTATTTCGTGTTTGATTCAGTAGGCCGTCTGGTAAAAACTTGATTGTGGGATCAGAGTTACAGATGGCCAACATATTCAAGTATCGAACAAAATAAACATTTTGCTTCATTTTAATTAAGTTCAATCTATCAAAAGACTATTATATACCTGAAACATTTTATTTTTCAGCACTTTACTCCACACAAATTGATGTGTACACTTATTTACTATATAATCAAGAATTGAAAATTCGCTGGGAATCAAAAATGCAAACTTCAAAGATAAGTTTAGATAAAGTTTAGTCAAATTTAGGTACATAGTGGACAGTCACCTCGCAAATATATTACGTACTTTCTATTCTATTAGACACTTAGAAAATAGTATAAGTTAAGAACCGCAAATGAAAACTCTACTTATACTCTCGCGAGTAAAACACCGTGTAATAATTTAATATAAGCAAAATATTTTTATAACAAAGAAATGTATGTTTAAAATAGTATGTGAAAGAATTCATTTTTCTTTGACGCGCACTCATCTCATCACTTTCTGTGGAGAGCCTTTGTATGCGGCTCTTCGTGCTAAGTACATTATGTAAATGTAATACCGGAGGCAGGACTGCTTGGTCCTCGTACATTACAGATAACCACACCCATATTATTTTTCACAGACTAAAAATACACGAACACAGTCTCTTGAAAACTACCAGTAGGAGAATTTGGTTCCTCGGTAGGGATACAGAGTGTGGCATTGAGTTATTTCAGCAGAAACAAGTGTAAACTCCAAAGCGCAGTTTGCAGCCCAGTCGTGTGAACGTACGCTATTCTTTCAAAATGTTTCGCTGTTTAGTACTTATAAATATACGTATAACATCTCTGCACATGTGTTTCGTAATTTTAATATTTTGCCGCATGACTCCTTTGGGAACCGTTACTGATCATAAGGAACAGGTAAATAGTAATGCAATTATGGTTGTATGGTATGTTTGTAAATGTACTTTTATTTTGGGATCTTATTTGTTTTATTTAAAACTAGCTGAACGAACTAGATAGATTTTCCCAGCGCTGGTAAGAGGAAGCGGGGCCTCGGGAAAGGTGGAAAGTGTCGAAGGGGGCCTTTGCCTGGAGGGCGACAGAAACAACTTCGCACAATTTTTACGCCTTAAATTTCTTTAGTAGTAGTAAGTTTAATATTAAAATACTATCATATAAACCGCCCGGATTCATTATCAAAATGGTGGTGAAAACTGTTTCAAGTTCCGTTGCATGGTTTAGAACAACATCGTGCCCAAATAAATACTCACGAAAATTTTTTTTTCACTCGTATTGTGTTTTAAAATAGAAGAAGAATTTACCTGTTACAGCTTGTAATACTTTATACTTATATAAAGTATAGTAGTGCTGGGACGCACGTATTTGAATTTATTAATGTATGTACTAATGTAAATATTGTAAAACACTTATTTTTTTTAAGAGTTGGTATGGAGTTTTTTGTGCGTTCTTCTCCATAACAAGCTACTTTTCCGAATGCACGGTAGAATCAATTTTTATTACTTGTTAATTTTAATTGTTGGCATTCAAAGGTGCCGCTTAATGGCCTAGTTGAAATAAATATATTTGACTTTGACTTTGAAGATGGTAAAGTTTGCGATTATACAATAGTCACAATTACGCCAAACAAAGTTTAAATCTTCCGACAATGACTAATATGTCCCAAATTCACGATTCCGAAATCCCAAACTCTAAACACCACATAAATCCTATGAAAACAAACAAAAACCAATTAAGAATCATAATTAAATTACTTGTCAACAATATCAGTAGATCTTCATTGACATTCCTTGCAAAAACATCAGACCCAGACGTACCTCGAATTGTTTTCAACGAAATCTCTCTAATCCGCAATGTGACGTGTCCGAGGTAGCTTTAATTTAAAAGGGCTTAGAGAGCGATCACCGTCGCTCCTCAGATTAAGACTTGCAGCAAAACTATTGATATCTAGGGTTCAATATTTCAAAGCGACAGTTAGGAAACCTTAAGGATCTTTTCGGAATCCGTTCGGTAAGTCTTTTGGTACGAATCGAGAATTAACCCCTTGCTTGCCTAGAACACCTTGATTGAACGTGGAACCACGCGAGACACAATGGCTTTTTAATTGTTTCGGTAATTATGAATTTCAACAAGTTAAACAATAATATAAGGACGTTCGAACATTATTCGAGTTCTCTTTAAAAAAACGGTATTTTTAATGTCTCGCGCAAACGACTGCTCCCGAAAATACCCGACCTCGTGGCGAGTTCGCTTGGTCTAGCCCATGTAGGTATATCCAAATTGTGGCACCAAACAAACTCGCTGTCTAGCTTGTCCTCACTACATAAGTGAATGCCTATGTTTCAAAATAAAGAAACCTTTAGGAATTCTTTTGGTGGTCTTTCGGTACGAGTCTGTAGAAGAATCTGTCTCGCCAGGTTATTTGATTATTTCTTATATTTCGTCTTAATCTCTTTTCCTTTGCCCGTCTTTTATCTTTTTAACGTATTATTTTCCAAGCTGTAATGGAATAACGCTTAGTGGCAATGGCCTTGCTCTGAGAGACTTAATGCAATTTCAATTTGATTGAACACAAAAATATTTTGTGTAAAGAAAATTACATTTTGATTCATTTAATAATAATGATAGAAGCTTCGTATCTGCCAAGTATTACAGGTAAATATAAAATTAATATGTTTTAGATGACTGCATATTTAATATATTCGTAGACTTCATAAATTATTCAATCTATTTTAAATACCACATTTATGTAGTATTCTGTATAAAAACTTTTTATTAATTTTATTACTACTTTCTAAAGTCAGAACCTACTTATTATTATATTCTTCCAAAGAAATTACGTTTCGAATATGTTTTGTTCTCACAAACGAATTGAATTTTTCCAGAAAATAGGACGTCAAAGGTTTTCCATGCCGAAGCTTTACAAATAAACATTGAATCCTTCCCACGCGACAGTTGATGACGGAAATTAAAAATAAACTCGTCAATTCGGGGCTGATGTTTGACTTGGCGACTTCTTTATTTGCTTTTCCTCCTTTGATCTTGATACTCAGGTAGCTGTAGGCGATACATCCCAGTGAACAAGTTTTAATCCCGCCGCCGTCAGCAATCGACCGGTAAGTCGTTTTAAATTAAAACTTGTCGTCGGTCCCTGATCCTAAGGATTTATAGCGAAGTTAGGGAGAACCCATCGATCTCTAGCTGTAGTACTCATACATACATTATTGCGGACGAGTCGAAAAAAGTTCTTGCTTAGCATAGCTTCTTAGACTGAGATACTGAAATTCACGAAGGTTTTTACGCAGTCCATCTCTTTATTTCCTTAACTAATAAATTTCATGTCAATCAAAAACGCGTTGAATAATGAACTAAGATTCAGTGTTGTCACTTAATCTTGGTACCTTTTCAATGTAGTTTTTAAGGTTCCGTAACCGAAGGGTCCAAACGGAGCCCTTTTGCTGTCACTCAATTCTCCGTATGTCTGTCTGTCGTCTGTCACACAGACATTTTACAGCCAAATGGTTGGAGCTACAGTCTTCAAAATTTTATAGTATAAGCATTTTAATGGCCCAAAGCCATAGAAATTGTCCATAGAAATTGTGCATAGAAATTCAACCTATTTTTTAAATGTTTTTAAGGTTTCCATACATATAAATGGGCGCGAAAAAAAGTGACATACCCCATTGAGTACGATATTGTTGTCTAGAAAACAAAGGAATGAGAAGCCGCCAAAGTCAGCGTTTTTTTACAAATTTTGTGTCGAAGAATTGGTTTAATTCCCATTGACCTAGGAACTTGAAATTTGGTGTTTATTATTACGTAACAAATACCAATATAATGATAAATCTGATATTTTCTTTGAAATTCTCTCATGTTTCCTATTAAAACCAACTTGATTTTGCGGTTTGGCATGGAACACTAAATGTGCGAAGGCCGAAACGCACTTAACTGGTTTTTTTTTTAAATATTTGTTAGACATTAGGACTACGTTGAATTTCGAATCACATAATGTTATGTGATTCGAAATAAATATTTGAGTAAGCACAGTAATTAATTATTCTGAGGAGTTATTAATATTGATGGGCACTTATCACGAAGAGAAATAGGTATGTCCTTGACCTCCAAAATTAATTTACAATTCTGATTGATATACAAGTATGGAATTAAAAAATTTCGTATTTGTACCTACTTACTGAAAATAAATTATGTAATGAAAGATTAAAAAACCGGACTTCGCACATTTAGAGTTCCTTACGAAATGCAGAATATATTGGTATTTGTTAGTAAACTATACGTAGTAATAAATATTATCAACAAATTTTAAGTTCTATGGAAAGTTAAAAAATTCTTCGGAACAAATATTTGTGACAAACAGCGGACAGACAGACGGACACCCTTCGGGTACGGAATCCTAAAAATCATCATCTATCAACTGCATCTAATCTAACATCATAAAGAGGTAAAATTATTTGTATGTTGTATATAGAAATCTCTCAAGTAAGGTAATGACGAGAAGAACGAAGACAAGAAACGTTAGTCGTCCGGCAGCGAGATCGGCAGACGACATTGTTTTCATCGCAAGTAGAAGCACAGGAGCGTGCGGATTGGTATAAGAAAAGACGGAACTATTGCTGGCAGTATGCGAAGTCGGGTGAGGGTAATGATGATCTCTAGAATCTACTGCGAACATCTGTAAACGAAAATGAATTCATTTTGTCGCTAAGTAATCATCTTTTTTTTCATTTTTTTTTAACTTTGTCCCACACTAGGAATTTCTCCTGTATCGTGGGTGCGTTTGCAAACATATAAACTCACATTACATAGAACAATTATCTGTAAGCCATACAAATATTTGTTTCGAGCGGGAATCAAACCCGCGACACGCAGCGCAGAAGTCAATCCTTCAACCACTGCGCCAATCGTGCGCCCGAAAGCAGTGGTGATGAAATAATTTACACAAAGTAATGCGCCTGCCTTAGTTCGAACCCACGACCTACGCCACGTTATTTGGGGCCGTTGTCGCAGGATACATGAACTGCACCCGCGAAAACTCCGGGAGCAACCGTGAGAACAGGTAGAGGATCCGGCGCCTCTTTCAGTTTCTCAATTATGAGCTCCTGGATTAGCTCCAAGTCCTCTGCCTTCAAGTACTCTTCTGGGTACTTGACTGTGATGACAGCGAGTTTCACAGCCGCCACCGCATCCCTTAAGGATCCGGTCGAAGATGATTGCCCTTGGGTCTTCATCCCCTTGGACGCATGTCCTCGCTGTCGCCGCTAAGAACAGCACGCGGTCTCTTTGATGGGCCTCCAGTAGGAGTCCCCTCTAGAGCCGCCTGCTGTCTCAGCTTTTAGCGCTTTTTCCTCTGCGCCCCAGATCGTCCAACCGGAAGCCAGCCTGATTCATGCCGGCTGCCGGGAAACGAGGAGGTGCTGCCTTTGCCGGTCGCGTCCTGGGTCCGAGGTCATTTGACCTCTAACGCAAGGGTACCGTGTCGCGCCTGCATCTATACTATCAAGCCAAGCAGAGTGAGACTAAGCGAAGCAGGTTAAACATTTTTAAAGCATAGATCCAGCTCCTCCCCTTCCAAGTACATGCTAACACTACTCAATTCCACTGATTTTGTGTTAAAAGATTTACTAACGTTTGGGGTGTTTAGAATTAAAAAAAAAAAGCCGACCAATCATAACCGTCCATTGCCAGTTTGAGTTGAACATGAGCATGAGCTTGAGCATCTAGAATAAAGGCCAAGTCTCGGCAAATTCCACGACACATATAAAAAAAGTTTATCACATCGTAGCTAGCTAGTTAGGTCCGTGCAATGAACAGTGTAATTACATTACCAGCGTCACTCAGAGAATTTTTAATTAGATTAATGTACAACTCCACACTGTGTCGTGTGGAATTATTTTTTTTTGCTCAAACATTATTTTACTAACAGATAACCTGATGGGCGCTTCAAAATGTTACTGGTTCTATTACAATTTAATGTGTCTTTTAAAATTAAGGAGTTTTTTTTTTTATGTCACAAATTATTTTTCAGTCATACATGTCACTGTTGTTTATTTTTAGGATTCCGTACCCAAAGGGTAAAACGGGACCCTTTTACTAAAACTCCGCGGTCCGTCTGTCTGTCTGTCTGTCTGTCTGTCACCAAGCTGTAAAGCTGAAAAGAAAGAAAGTAATTATTTATTTGTTACCCACACAGGAGACAATAGTTAAGCAAAACACAAACAATAATAAAAAATAAAAATAAACAACCCCGTGCGAGACCAAAAAGGCTCCTATCTCAGCATGTGCAACGATATTAAAAAGAAAATAACGCTGCGGTGATCTCATGAACCTGATAGCTACACATTTGAAATTTTCACAGATGATGTATTTATGTTGCCGCTATAACAACAAATACTAAAAACAGAATAAAAGGGATGTTCCTCAAGTGACGTAGGTGCACACTAAAAATTCTACCCCTAAAGAGGTAAAAGGGGGTTTAAAGTTTGTATGAAATATCTACAGTTTGTAAATTAGACTCGTTAAATTTTACATTTACACTCTTGATTGATAAAAAGAATTCATGTATTAATCCGTTTTGAAGAAATTTTACCCGTAAGGGGGTAAAAATCGGGTTGAAAGTTTGTATGAAATTTCTACAGTTTGTAAGTTGGATATGTGACATTTTAAATTTACGCTGTTGGTTGATAAAAAAAAATCATGTATGTATTGGTTTTTGAAAATTCTACCCCTAAGGAGGTACAAAGGTGGAAATTTGTTGGGCTTTGAAATTCGTCGTAAATACTAACCTAAGTAAATAGTAAAGGTTTTCATTACTAGTTTTTCGACGATTTTTCGACGAACGTTAAAGATTTTTGAAGAATTTCACTGTGCAAGACTTCTTTTTATGATGTAGAGGAGCACTAAGAAGGGATTTCCGGAAAATCAACCTTTAAGGGGGTAAACTAAAAATTCATCTGTAGGATAAATTTCGGATCACGCGACGAACTCGCGGGCGAAGTGCTAGTTATGTATAAGCACTTGCTTGACTGTCTCCAAATAATACCTACTACTACGAAATTGGCTCTTCCATTTAATTTAACGTAATGTTGGTACATATCTAATCAGTCACACTAATCGCTTTCTGCGGGCTAGACAGCCTGATTGCTCTTATTGTTGCCTCATCTATCTATATACTAATGTCTTCTGTACTATCATATGTCTAGAGGTCTACCCCTATTTAGGCGAAATACAATGTGGCTTTGGTACATTTCGGTAACGAGAGTTAAGTGTTCTTTATGGATTTTGAATTTGGAACTTCGGTAGGCTCGTGTCACACTTTTTTATTTCTTTTTTTATACAAGTTTTATAAGCAATTTATGCCAGTTATTTTGCATCCAAGACGTCATATTTTTCAACAAGGCCAGAAATGTAATATTAAAGTTTGATCTGGAATCGTTTTTGGCAAAAACTAAGGGTTAGTAAAATAATTTTATTTTTAAATTTACATTTTATATTTCGTTTACAGTTATTTCAAATAAAATATTATTGTTTATTAATTTTTTGGAGTTGCAATTGGTAATACTACTAGACCAGTTCTCCTTGCTTTATTCTTAAGGTGACCGCAACAACCTTTGTAAAAGTTTTATATGCAGATGAAACTCTTACTTATCACGAAATATTTATGTCATCAGCCCGTCTCGTTTAATTCTATCGATACCGCTACTTAGGACTTTGTTTTGTTTTATTAAGTTTTGCAAGCTCTTATCACACTGATTACGCACGGTACGTTGTTTTATTTTCAATGCAGGCGAAAACTTTCTTAATGTTGTAGAGAAATACGTTATGCCAGTACCTACTTTAGTAGGTATGAATAATATTTTATATAAGGTAACCTAATTAAATGATAAGTCAATCTATGGAAAATCTTGATGAACCAAAGCAGTTTGAGCGATGCCTATTTACAATTTTTTTTCATGAAATGAGTAATTTTCTTTTCAAAATACTATCTTAATACCGCTGAATTTCCAAACATATTTTTTTCATGAAATGAGTAATTTTTTTATATTTTGTTTTTTGTATTTGTTGTTATAGCGGCAACATAAATACATCGTCTGTGAAAATTTGAACTGTGTAGCTATCAGGTTCATGAGATCACCTCAGCGTTATTTTCTTTTTAATATCGTCAAAAATACTGTTTAAATACGAGCAAATTAACGAAAACGGTTTACTCACACCTCCACCAACAGTTATCATGTCACCTATTCATCATCATCATCAGCCTATTAATGTTCCCACTGCTGGGACACAGGCCTCCTCTCTGTGTGAGAGAATGGTCCGTAATCCACCACGCGGGCCCAGTACGGGTGAGTAGACGTCACATGTCTTCGAAATTTTGGTTCTAGAACATGCCAGTTTCCTCACGATGTTTTCCTTCACCGTTTTGAGAGCAGTGATGATGAAATAATTAACACAAAGTAAAGAGTCTGCCTGTGCTCGAACTCACGATCTACAAATTGTAAGGCGCAGTCACTACCACTGGGCCACCACTGTCAACTAGTAGCTGGCTTACAATGGTCAGATAAGTCACTTCATGTAAATACATGTAAAATATTTCGATGCCACCAGTTAGACTGAAACCGACCTTAATATAGCAAGAAAAAGGCTAAGTTGATGACGATAATGAAGTAAAGTCGTAAATAAATCATAAGTAATGTATACTTACGTATAAGAATGTATAAGAATATATAAGAACAACATAAAGGACAATGGCAGAATCCCATACATTGTTTTAGGTGAGATTTAACTCCTACATCATTAAATGAAAAATATCTGGTTTAACTCAGGGTCATGTTCTGAATTAGTTTGTGCAGGAATTTTTGCTCGAGAACGCCGAGAATAATAGATATTCAGTCATGAAATTTTGTAGATTATGTTTGGGTAACTTTTAATAATGACAGAGACAAAGACAAAAAATCTTTATTTCAGTTAGGGCATTTAAGCGACATTTTTTATTTTCTTTTCTCAAAAACATAAAATTAAAGTTAATAATAATTGAATTTACCGTCCATTCGGCAAAGTAGCTAGTTATGGAGAAGAACGGACAAAAAACTCTATACTTAACCTTTAAAAAAAAAGTGTTTTTTTTAACATTTAGACACATGCATAAATTCATATACATGAAAACGATGCACCCAGCACTACTATACTACGTATAGGTATAAAGTATTACAAGCAAATTAAATAGGTAAATTCCTTCATTTGATAAATAGGAATGTTTGTAAGTATGTGAGAACTATTTCTCACATACTTACAAATATTGCAAACATAGGTAAATCACCTAATTAAAAAAAAAAACAACAGTGTGCGAGGCAATTTCTTAAACAAAAAGAGAAGAAAACAATAAAAATAAAGCATTACTATAGTTATGAATATAATATAAATTAACCAGTTTGATTTTATCTACACTAAAGATTGCCTTATGGAGCAAGTATGTTTCCAAGCATTCTTATCTTGAACATAATCATCTAATTTGTAATATGTTTGTTTATAAAGTGTGCTTTAAACAATAGTTTAAAATTCTCTTTCATTTAGATTTAATATCTCACAAGGTATTTTGTTATAGAATTTAACAAAGTACCCCATGAAACATATGTGAATTTTAGCTAATCTATAAGATGGTTTATCTAACTTATCTTTATTTCTAGTATTACAATTGTGTATGTCACTAACTTTACTATGACAAGAAACAGTCATAATATTAATCTTTTTAAAAAGCTCCCTGTGAGATTCTCGTGACTTAACTTATATATGGCTCTGACAGCTCTCTTTTGCAATACAAATATTGATTCAATGTCAGCCGCCCGACCCTACAGCAAAATACCGTGTGACATAATGCTGTGAAAGTAACTAAAATAGACCAAACGCGCAGTTTCTACATACGTTAACTTTCTTATCTTTCTAACAGCATACGTGGCTAAGCTCAGCCAACCCACAAGAAATTTTAAGTGAGGCCCTATTGTATTTTTGGTCTAGAGTGAGTATACCTAATGAATAGAGTTATTAACATCATAAAGATTTTGTGACCGCCGATCTATTTTAAATATCAAAGATGTGTCATCAGCAAATAACACCATTTTCAGTTGATTTTGTAATATATTTGTGTGTAGAATGTATGTGTTTAATAGATAATATAATTCAATTTCGTAGAAGTAACAGAGCAATATCACATTAGTGCCCCTACCTAGTTATTTCAGCATGAAATGTAAAATATACTCCTTAAAAAGAGTATTTTTATTTATACTAAGCGACTTTGACGTGTAACAAAAGGTCGTCGTCAACCAAGCTACATTTTTTTTACTTGGATTCTAGTCTTTTTGCCTATTATTAATTGAAAGTAAATATTTCATTTATTTCTACTACACTACAGTATTCTTACCTCCCTGCAAGCACTTAGACATAAACTGTATTGTTAATTTATTTTATTATAATAACAAATACAATAGTGATTTATTTACTATAGTCACTACTTGTCACTTGGTAGAATAAGTTTAAGATGGCAACACTAAGCTAATGAAAGTAAAAGAAAAAATAACATCACTTTCATTTACAATCCTTTTTTTATTAGTGGTGATCCTGTTAATGTTATACTTTGAACAAACGTAGAAAAATAATCGGATTTCTTTCTTATATAACTCACTTTCAGACACTGAAATTTATGTCAGCTAAGATTTCGCCATTGTTATTTTGTAAAATAAAAAAGTAAATACCATTAAAACATTACAATTGATAAAAATAATCAATTGATAAAAATAAAAATAAATTTAGTTCCGTATGGTGCCGGACGTTAAGAATTTCACCATCCCATGTCTTCCCTTGGGTGTCGTAAGAGGCGACTAAGGGACAAACCAGAGAATGGGCAGCAGCGTTCTCTGTGCTTCTGTAACAACCATACTGCGATCGCCAACCCGCCTGCCAAGCGTGGCGATTATGGCAAAACCCCCCCAATGTAAAAGCACAAATAAAAAATGGCCCCTAGTACCCGGCAGCCTGCCTACCCTCGACTACGGTAGCGGTCGAGGTTACGGCATGGCAAGGGGTGCAAAGAATCTCCGGACGAGATCCGGCTACCCCAACAATCACCGACGACTGGACCTGGCAACGTACAACACGCGCACACTTCGGACCGACGAGAAGATCACCGAACTCGAAGAGGAATTGAGCAGGTTGCGATGGAGTATTATAGGTTTATCTGAAGTCCGAAGAGAGGGGGAAGACTCGATAATCCTCAAATCCGGTAACCTGCTCTATTTCCGAGAGGGTGACCGGCAGTCCCAGGGTGGTGTCGGGTTTATCGTCCACAAGTCCCTTGTGAACAACGTGGTGAAGATCGAGAGTGTGTCGACCAGGGTGGCGTACCTTATACTCAGAATATCCTCAAGATATTCGCTGAAGGTCATACAGGTCTACGCCCCAACCTCGGCACACCACGACGACGAGGTAGAGACCATGTATGAGGATATCTTCAGAGCCATGCTTGGTTTCAAAACTCACTTCACCGTTGTCATGGGGGACTTCAACGCGAAACTGGGCAAACGAGACGAGGATGAGCTGCAAGTGGGGCAATTTGGAGTTGGACGTCGGAACCACCGGGGTCACCTACTGGCCAGTTTTATGGAGAAGGAAGGCCTCTATATGATGAACTCCTTCTTCAAAAAGCGTGAACACAGGAAGTGGACCTGGCAGAGCCCCGATGGTGCAACAAAAAATGAGATTGACTTCATCATGTCAACCAGGACGCAAATGTTCAATGATGTCTCTGTGATCAATTCGGTAAAAACCGGGAGCGATCACCGCATGGTAAGAGGCACATTGAACTTTAATATTAAGCTTGAAAGGTCTCGACTAATGAAGTCCACGCTCCGTCCAGCACAGATCCAGGTCCAAGACCCCGAGAGCTTTCAGCTCGAACTCCAGAATCGTTTCGAGTGCCTAGGTAGCTCAGTGGACGAATATAGCGACGGGTTCGTGGAAGCTGTCCATACGGTCGGGTCTAAGTTTTTCAAGACCCGTCGTACAGATAGAAACAAAAAGATCTCTGATCCTACCCTCAAGCTTATGAAGGAGAGGCGTGAGATGATCCTGCAGTCTTCAGATGAGGCGTGCAAATACCGGCAGCTCAATAGACAGATCTCTAAATCCTTGAAAAGAGACCTCCGCCGCTTTAATACCGAGCGTATTAAAGACGCGATTGAGCGAAATAAAGGCTCCAAGGTTTTTTCAAGGGATCTGGCTATTGGGCAGAGCCAGCTCACGAAACTGAAGACCGACGATGGTAGGACCGTATCCGCCAAACCGGAGCTTCTGAGGGAGATCGAGACATTCTATGGGCAGTTGTACACATCAGTCAGCAAGCCCGTTGCGAGTCTAGCAAACGACCCAAGAGCTAGATTGACCCGTCACTATACCGAAGATATCCCGGATGTCAGCCTGTACGATATTAGGATGGCTCTGAAACAGCTTAAAAACAACAAGGCGCCGGGTGATGACGGAATCACGGCTGAACTCCTGAAGGCGGGTGGAAAACCGGTCCTTAAGGCCCTTCAGAAGCTGTTTGATTCCGTCATACTCGAGGGCAAAACGCCACAGGCATGGTGCAGGGGTGTGGTGGTACTTTCCTTCAAGAAGGGCGACAATGCCCGGCTGAAGAACTATAGGCCCATCTCACTTCTTAGCCATGTCTACAAGTTGTTTTCAAGAGTCATCACGAATCGTCTCGCGCGCAGGTTTGATGATTTCCAGCCTCCCGAACAAGCCGGATTCCGAAAAGGCTTTAGAACCGTAGACCACATACATACGCTGCGGCAGGTTATACAGAAGACCGAAGAGTATAACCTGCCTCTCTGTTTAGCGTTTGTGGACTACGAGAAAGCCTTCGATTCGATCGAGACTTGGGCTGTCCTGCAGTCTCTCCAACGGTGCCAGATCGACTACCGGTACATTGAGGTGTTGAAGTGTTTGAACAAAAACGCCACCATATCAGTCCGTCTTCAGGATCAGACCTCGAAACCAATCCTTCTCCAGCGTGGCGTGCGACAGGGAGACGTCATTTCTCCGAAACTGTTCACTGCTGCGCTTGAGGATGTATTCAAGGTTCTGGACTGGACGGGCCTAGGCATCAACGTTAATGGCGAGTACATCACTCACCTTCGGTTTGCCGACGACATAGTGGTCATGGCTGAGACCATGGAAAGCCTCAGTAAAATGCTCGATGACCTCAGTAAAGCTTCCGAAAGAGTGGGTCTTAAAATGAACATGGACAAAATCAAGATCATGGTGAACGCCCATGTAGCACCCACTCCTATCAAGATCGGAGACTCTACACTCGAAGTTGTATACGATTATGTCTACCTGGGACAAACGATCCAGTTGGGTAGGTTCAACTTCGAGAAAGAGGTCAACCGTCGAATCCGACTCGGCTGGGCGGCGTTCGGGAAGTTGCGTGGTATCTTCTCGTCCAATTTACCGCAGTGTCTCAAGACAAAAGTCTTTGACCAGTGTGTGTTGCCAGTGATCACCTATGGGACCGAGACATGGTCGCTCACAATGGGCCTTATCAGAAAGCTTAAAGTCACCCAAAGGGCAATGGAGAGGGCTATGCTCGGAATTTCCTTGCGTGATCACGTCAGAAATGATGATATCCGCAGGAGAACTAAAGTTACCGACATAGCCCGGAGAATTGCTAAACTTAAGTGGCAGTGGGCAGGGCACATTGCTCGCAGAACGGATGGCCGATGGGGCCGAAAAGTTCTGGAATGGCGACCGCGAACCGGAAGACGATAGGTTGGAAGGCCCACTAGGTGGACCGATAACCTGGTTAAGGTTGCGGGAAGGCGCTGGATGCGAGACGCACGGGATCGGTCAATGTGGCGACGCCTGGGGGAGGCCTATGTCCAGCAGTGGACGTCTTTCGGCTGAAATGATGAATGATGATAAAAATAATTATTAAAAACATGGCAAAGATAGTAAAAAATAAATAATACATTGCATATAAAATTACAAATTCAAAACAAATCAACTCATTGTTTATTTGGCTCAAACATGAGTGTCATCCATACATAACAAATTGCCAGCATGAAGAGATAAGGATAAAGATTCAATTCAATGTAATGGAACGTCATGTTGCCTTGGAAAATTGCATGCAAATATTGAATACAGTTCAAAATAATTATTCTAGAATGTCAAATTTCAAATCAATGTCAAATTCAAAATAATAATAATCCACATTTCATTGAAAATTATTACTAAAGCAATAATGAAACAAAATGTCAGAAAAGGAAAAAATCAAATTATCTATTGTAAAAAGATCAATAATAAGTCAGCAAAATTTTCTGTGAATAATCAATAATAAAAATAGCATGTCAAAAGATATGTAAAAAAAAGTAATTATTTTATAAAAATGTAAAGGGTAACTACATATTTTCCTGTTTTTGGAAAGGCTCTTGTGATATAGGACTTCCTAGTACAAGAGTCAGGACTGCACTGATATTTGTGACATAGGTAAAGTGTGTGTTAATAAATAAATATATGATAAATATTATTATTATCATTTAGACAAAAGGACAAGAAGATATTTGAGAGGAGCGTACTAAGTAGCTCCGAAATATCAAGTACCTTCACTAGGTCAATGAACCATATACTTTGTACTGCCTGTATTTTACAAGACGCTAGCTTCAAGCAGACAAACAGATTCTTAATTAGAACAAATTATAACATTCCTAAAACCTACGTACTACGTACATACGAAATCTTTGTACGTAGTCTCTTTAATGAAGTCTTGGGTTTATCAGTAAACATGTTTAAGACATTATTAATTTTACTTACTTAATTAACGTACAAGTGAAGAACATTAACTTACGATCAAATACCTTTACTTGTTGCCGCAGGATTGTTTACATATTCTGGTAGGATATTGTTATCATCGATGATTATAATAGGTATTTTAATACTATTATACTTCAAAATTTTGTTAAGAAAAGAACATAGTGGGGTGATTGCGATTTCAGCTCAGTGCTAATCTGTTCTATTACGCTTACCTACATTTTAGACTTTGGATGACGCTGACATGGCATAGTCCGCAAGCAGTGGTGGCCCAGTGGTAACGGCCCCGACTTACGTAGGTCGTAACTTCGAACCCAGGCAGGTACTTCACTTTCTGTAAATTATTTCAATACCACTGCTCTAAAAACCGGTGAAGGAATACATCGTGAGGAAACCGGCATGTCTTAGAACAAAAAAATCGAAGATATGTGCCATCCATCAATCCGTTTTGGGCCTGGGTGGTTGATTAAGGCCTGTATCCCAGCAGTGGGAACATTAAAAGCCTTTTTGAATTTTAAACGTTTTCTATTACAGTAACTGGCCATCAGGTTTAGAATGTAGAAAAAAATCAAAACCTGCGACTCTACACAAGTTGATAATTTAGCAGCGATAATGATTATCAAAAGTCTAAAATATATGAGATTCATTATGTAACAGTTCTGTAGGGCATATAAATCCCAATATATTTTCATATTTACTGGTATATTTATAGACGTTACTTAGCACGCGCTTTCACTTAGAAATGTGCCCGTATCTCTCTTACACTTGTAGTTTGACTGTTGTGCGACGGTGACACGTACAATGCCATGCCAAAGTATTTTCAAAGTAAAGTCTATAGATGTATCCCAGTTAGAATAACACTAAAGATCAGAATATCACTTGTGTAGGCCCTCTAGTAGTCTTTTTGGTTACCAAACAGCCTGATCATTTTGAATAAACCGATACATTAAGGGCTTTCCTCCGCTTTAGTGCCGTAAAACGGTTACTTTCTAAAGCATACTCCTTAGTAACGGCTAGGATCAAAGGTTTAAAAAAAAAAAATTATTATTGATTCATGTACTTTTTTTTTCGTGTAACCAATAGTTTTGCTTTTAAAAAATATTTTGGATACTCCTCCAAAACGACTTGGATGTTTAAAAAAATTTTTAAACAGAAAAATTTATGGCTGGAATTTCTTCATAACTGAAATAGCTTATGTAAATCAAATAATATTTTGCAAACAAAACTATTCAAAAGGAGGTTCAATATTGATATTTTGGCATCGAGCGGGCGCACGGCCAGTACTACGTTTACATTGTATATATCGCCTTAACAATCATAACAACGAATTTATCTTTGAAAATGTGTTAATCTCATGCTACTCCTGCATCCAACAACCATACAGGTACAATGTTTTTCATTCAATAACCATATCGAAATTTTGTCTGACACAAACATGTCACTTTAAGAAACTTCTAACGCTATTTCTCGACGTTTTCGTATGAATTAAGACAATGCATTAAGATAACGTATTCGCGCACAATGCCTGGAGGGACGTTATCGTTTATAACCCAAGATCCCACCGCAAAAATCTGCAGGTGTTTGGTTTTGATAAAACATAATTTTCATGAATGATATTTGATAGTAGAATATATTGCTGTAGGGTTGCCTGGAAATATTTAGCCGCAAATACATAATTGACATTTTATTTGATAGCTAATATCCAAGTCTATACAAGTTTTCAAGTGAACCTACCAACATTTGAAAGAAAATAGTGTAGAAAATAGGACAAAATAAGGTTGATAGGTCCCAGTTAGCCGCATGAACGGTGGCTGACTAACAGCTATATGATTTTGCGTTCGCAATCACGATACAGAAAAAATCCTAGTAGGTTTAGGACAAATAAAAATAAACACGATAAATTAGTTGCAGTTAGGCAACCCTGCAGTAATCTATATTACAATCAAAAATTATTCATAAAAATCCAGTTTTATCAGAAACAATAAACCTGCAGATTTTTGCAATGGGATCTCACCCTATTTAGTCTTGGTGTTAGCCGTACGTTTTTAGCACAAGTTGTTTTAACCCTAGCGAAAAATAAGAGGGAACCGCTAACCTTTTCTCGTATTTTGCAATGTTTTTCTTCCTATATTTTTTGGTGTTTGGTTTTGTTAGTACGAATTTACGGTTTGGAACGCCTAAACTTTCAACTTTTTATTAACTGACCAACTCCTTAACAATTCAAGTAAATGGTGTAAGTATTTACTTAGGTTCCAAGTTGTTTTTTTTTAACAAGTCCTATTGTTTTAAAATAGACAAACTGGCTTTGAGTAGGAAAATTGCTTGTAAAAGGCCTACTTATTACGTGTCAATTCCATCATGATTTTGTCACAACGAAAAGGGATAGAAGTATTCGTCCTATTTTTTTTTATTGTAAATAGGCTCGCGCTTGACCACTATCTCACCTGATGGTAAGCGATGATGTGGTCGACGGTGAAGCACGCTTGCCTAGAAGTAACCTATTCACTCTTGACTTAAAGACCCCTAGATTGTAGCTATCGGGAAACACAGACTCCGGCAGGGAATTCCACTCCTTAGCTGTACGCATAATAAAAGTGTCCCCAAAACGTTTTGTGCGTATGGGTGGGATGTCTGGATGAGATATGCGTATTCGTCCTATATATAGGTATGCGTATTCGTCCTATACATGAGGGAGGGTCATGCGTTCACAAACTCGTGCTTTGTATCCAACAACACGCCTCGCTTTGCTCGCTCATTCACTTGCTTGCTTGGTTTGGCTTTGTAGACGCAGGCCTACCTTGCCTTACTCCTTCTGAGATGGCAAGGTGGAGTGGTCTTGAGGGAGAGCGCTAAGGTCGTGTAGATCCTCAAGGTAAGTGCGGTGTTGTTCCTTCTCGAGGTTGCCGCCCCGTTATTGGTCTAATTCCATATGAAATAGACGCAATAGACATCACCGGGCTACTTAACACAGGAGTGGCGAGGTCTTACCCCTGGGTTTCCACCATCGAACAAAATCAGATGATGGATAGCAATGACCTCCCGCGTTTTCGTGCCTTGCAGGGTCATCAATGCCGCGGGCTACTCTCTTCCAGGAGGAATTGAACGATACTCATTCAAGCTCCTGGAAGAAGACAAGGGAGAGACACCCACTGTGGAAGCAGGAGTGGAGCCCTCCGAAGATGGACCACCGCAGTGTGAGGAGGCCATCAACGAAATCTCTGCTCACGACGTAGCGCAGGAGTCAGAGATCCAGACGATCCAGCGTCAGAGGTGGACCTCGTGGATGACATTCTCGAGGGCCTCGATACCCTGGGGATTGAGTCGCCAACTGCTCTCAAGGAGGGTGCGATGGAGGGGGAGCCTCAAAACTGAAGCACTCCAATAACAGCATAAACCCATCAATACATCCAAGATGGAGGGACTAAGGTGTGTACAAATCAATTTGCATTATTGCAGAGCCGCTACTGCCCTTTCGGCTCGGCAACTGAAGCTTAACACATACGACGTTGCCTTGATACATGAACCTTATTTGTATATAGGGACTATAAAAGGCTTAGGTGGGACCGGGGGCATGGTGCTCTAGTATAACTGTGCAACTAATGACGCGAGTACTTGTATCTATATCAGGGTCGGAATAGAGGCAATGCCCTTACGTGCTTTCTGTTACAGGGATCTCACAATAACCTTGATCCAAGTGGGGACGGGAACATAGAAAAGGAGAATTATCCTTGCCTCTGCATATCTCCCATATGAACAAAAGGAACCAGTAACACCACTATTCAGAAGACTGGTTGACTACGGCAACCAAGAAAACCTCGACCTGATACTTGGCTGCGATGCGAATGCCCAGCACATCGTTTGGGGCAGCTCAGATGTCAACAAACGAGGAAAAAAATTGTTGGACTTTGTGGTAAGCTAACTCATACAAAACAAAACCACTATCATCTACAGATTACTCACGGAAACTGGACAGGACACTCTGGGCGTGATGTTTAGGACTCTCTTCCCAGAATGTGAACTGCGCGACAGCGATAAAGAGGAATCAGTCACAAGGGACGAGCTCACAAGGCACACGTCCAAAAATAAGTGGATCACGGCAAAGAAAGTCGTACATGAAAATAAACTGAAGCTTGCCAAAGCGGGCTTCCAGCTTCTCAAATCCCCTGGTCCGGATGGCATCTACCCAATACTATTGCAAGAAGGGGCTTCTGTTTTGATACCCCATTTAAGCAAGCTCTATAGAGCCTGCATAGCCTTTGGGTACGTACCCAAGGCACGGAGGGAGGTCAAAATCACCTTCATACCGAAGGTGGGTAGACCGACTTACGAAGAAGCTAAGGCTTACAGGCACATCAGTCTATCATCCTTTATCTTAAAAGCTTTGGAGAAACTGGTAGACTAAACTACAGTGCGCCTACAACCTTGGCAAATCTACGGAAACGGCATTGCACTACGTTGCGAGTCGAGCCGAGGCTGCGCTGGAGGGACAAGAGATCTGTGTCGGGGCTTTCCTCGACATAGAGGGAGCCTACGACAAGACAACATTTGAGTCCATACGCATTGCTGCAAAAGAACATGGCATCAATGATACCACGTGCAACTGGACCACGTGAAACAACAAGAGGTTGTCCACAAGGCGGTGTACTGTCACCTATTATGGTGCTTGGTAGTAGACTCGCTACTTACCAAAACTCAATACCGGACCATTTTACACAGTAGGCTATGCAGACGACATAGCTATAATGGTTAATGGTAAATTCCCGAACATAGTCTCTAGATTATTACAACAGGCATTGAGGATGACAGAGGAATGGTGTACAAAGAATAACCTCTCTATCAATCCAAGCAAAGCAGTCATTATTCCATTCATGAGGAAGAGACAACGAGGAAACTTAGGAGAGCCCTCCCTTAATGGAATAAAGTAACCCTGTTGCACCGAAGTTAAATATCTGTGTAACGCTTGATAAAGAACTCAGGTGGAAAACTCATGTGGAAAATATTACGACAAAGGCCCTACGACTGTTCGGCGTGTGTCGTTCCATCTACGATAAAACTTGGGGGCTAAAGCCCAATGATAATACCTATAATCACATACGGCAGCATAGTGTGGTGGCCAAGAACAAAACTTGCCTCGTGCAAAGCGCCACTCACCATTTTACAAAGAACAGTGTGTCTCGGAATCACAGGTGCTTTCAGGACATCACCTACGGCAGCAAATGAGATATACCTCAATATCCACCCTCTGCATATGATGGTTTAACTCGAGGCAAGGAAGACATTACATCGTCTTGCTGTTTCTGGATTATGAGATGCCTCTAAGCCAAAGACTAACCATACAAAATTCGATAGAAATGAAGACCTGGATCGGGTAACAAGCATGACATCCGATAAAATGCAAACTATACTTGTGTTTGAAAGGTCTTTCAAAGTCCGAATCCCAACAATAGAGGACTAGACGAAAGGACTCGATCCACCAGAACAAGTGGTGTGGTAAACTGATGGATTGAAAATGGAATCAGGTACAGGAGCGGGAATATATGCAAAAGGCTAAAAATGTAGCAAAATCTTAGGGAAGATGGCAACTGTATTCCAAGCAGAAACATATGCCATAATAACCTGAGCTCAAGAAAATATATATAGAGAAACTAGAGGTAAATCCATAAATATTCTTAGTGGCAGTCAGGCTGCAATCAATGCCATGGCATCCTGCAAAGTGAACTACAGACTTATTCTGTATGCTATCCAGTCCCGATACAGGCTTGGGAAGCATAACAGGGTAAGATTGATGTGGGTGCCTGGGCACAAAGGAAACCATGGTAACGAAGTGGCAGTTGAACTGGCAAGAGAGGGATCAGCAAATGATTTTGTGGGCCCAGAACCATGTGTAGGTATTTCGACGTGTCTCGTATAAGCCAAATTTAGGGAGTTTGCAGATCACAGACAACGAGCACATTGGCTGTCTTATACCGATCTTCAACACTCCAAGAAATTCCTGGGCTCTACGTTCAAAGCCCGGGAATGCATTTGGAATATGAGCAGGGGCAGATCCGCTACCTGCTTGGGGCCTAAACAGGGCACTTCGGTACCAACAACATGCTCATGAAGATGGGTCTAACCGCGACACCCATGTGCAGGTTGTGTGGGGAACATATGTAACGCATGGAGCATCTTCTTTGCACATGTGATGCACTGGCTGGTAAGCGAATAAGTCTCCTAGGGGTTGGATATCCGAAACCAGAAGACTATAGGCTCATATCTCCTAGTCTCATTGTAAAACTCATGAAAAAAGTTTTCATCGAGATAGGGGAAGAGTAGGTTATCTAGGGGACCACAAGAGTAGGTTATCTAGGGGATCCCAATGAGTCGAAGTGTCCGAGTTATTTCTCGGCCCCTCTACAAGATAAGATAAGATTCGGCCTATATAGCTCCGCCTCTCTCATACAGTGGAATTATTATTGCAATGGTACATTATATCACGGTCCTAATTTTTCTACTCACAGCTAATTGTCTATGAAAATCATTTTCCTAGAATCGTATTAACAAAGTAAATAAAAAGACATTTTTTTGTTGTTAAAATATCAATGATGAAAACAAAGTAAATTGACTTCAAAGTTATGCAAATAATTCACTTGAATAATAAAATAGTTTCCATTTCTCTTCTTATCAGGCAGGAGACACAACAGAGCTAAGCCAATAGAAGACTTAAAGGGACGTTTATAACGATAAATCATATATAAGAGTATTAAGCAGAACTTCCGATTTTATTCCAATACCAGAGTTAGGTGTCTATTTGGTGTTTGTTCTCGGATACGAATCAAACTCAAAACTATCCGCTTTACAATCCGCTATCAAACACGAATCTTTACCACTACCACACCGTACAAATATCAAACAGAGAAATCTAGAATGACTAAACATATTCTAACTACGGTGCTGTTACAGCAAATGGTTCTCAAATACGTTCACATTCGTGCTCGTACAAATCCCAAGCGGTTCCTACATGAGGTGCATCAATATCGCTGGTTTACGTACGTGGTTTTCGTAGAGGTAAATAAAAGAATCGTTGGAAAATTGCTGAAGTTACAAATAGGAAGCTGATATTTTTTTAATGGCAATAGAAAGCGTTGCTTTGGTAGGCTAATAGTTTCTGAAAAACCAAAAATCTAATACTAATTGAAATATAATTTGTAGAACCGATGACCGTGATAGACGTGTTCTTGAGCGGTGACCGCGAACTGGTTAACGTAAAACGTAAGGCAGGGTGCCTTCAGGTTAGGTGGAGTGACGATCATCGCAGAGTGGCTGGTAGCTGCTGGATGAGATGCCGAAAATTGAAGCAAATGGCGTGCAATTGGAGAGGCCTATGTCTAGCCTTGAACTGCTAAAGGCTGATGATCAATTGTCAACCGCGTATTAGCTGTTTAGATTATTCGGAATTATAACTAATTCTAATATCTAATTCAAGGAACCTGGGCTAAGCATCTCAATAACACAGATTCGAAGAATCCGTCGTTACGCGTTGGTGGCGCGTCGTTACTTCCCTCTAAGATTCCTCGTGGAGTGGCGTAACATGTGTCGAGTATTGGCCTTTTTTTGCAAATTGCATCGCATTTACTACACTTTCTGTTTGTTGATATTTTAAAACAACACAAACCAAAAAAAGCAATTTGACTCAGTGTCTTTACTTTTAAGTTTTTTTGACTTTGACCGGCAAAAATTGAGATTATGTAAAATAGAGAAAAGTTGTCAAAAGGTCATTCAATTTTTAAAGTAGGTATGAAGTGAATCAATTTTTGTGTTAAAGTTTTCCAAACTTATCGCTTGAATATTTTCTGTTCAAACTAACATAGAAATTATTAAAATATTCCTCGCCCATATTATTATCATAATGATATTATAATTATATTCGTGCTGCAACAGAAAATCTCCTCTTTTCCAAATGAATGAATTTCAAAGGCACCTAGTTAAACTTTGTAAAATGAACACTAATTCTAGTAATTATACTTTAATGTTTAAGAACAGTGTTTGAAAACCAAAATTATTATTTACACTTTCATTATTTTGAGAATTATTTTGTACTTAGTCATTCCAGTGTTTAGAATATGAATTATTTCAATAATTGTATTGTTAGCTGCTTTTTGTGTAATTTTCTCTAAATTAACGCTTTTGTATACTAACAATATCAATATTTAAATAAAAAAATAGCATATATAAATAATTATTAAAAATACCATCCAAAATACCAGCCTGTAACTTTACCAATACATGGCAAAGACCTCTTCTGATTTATATACCTATTCAAAGTTATTGTATTCATTTTTTTTAAGAAATTGACTCACACACTGTTCCGTAGTTATTGAATTAGGCATTTTACCTATGTATGCAATATATTTTGTAAGTATGTGAGAACCATGTTCCTATTTATCAAATGAGTGATTTTACCTGTTATTGCTTTTAACACTTTTAGGTATAAAGTAATTTTGCAGTATGTAGTGCTATTCTGGGTGCATTGTCCTCACGTATATGAATAATTGTGTGTAAGTAAATATAGTAAAACACTTTTTTTTAAAGAGTAAATGTGGAGTTTCTCGTCCGTTCTTCTCCATTATAAGCTACTTTGCCGAATGGACGGTAGAATCAATAATTATAACTTGTAAATTTTAATTGTTGATGTTTAAAAGCTTAATGGCCTAATTTAAATAAATAATTTTCAATTTGAATTTGAATTTGACTTGACTTTGACTTTGAACATTAATCATCAATTCATCATGCTTGCTTAAAACCGGTTTGTAGTCTCAAACTGATATTAACTTTAATTCGGTTTCTTCTACACATATTTCGCCACCGATAACTCTAAATTGAAAAAGTGACATTGGTATTTGCCCGAATTTTAACAGAAGACCCAAATCATGTCAATCGCGGCCAAAACGACTGGGCGACAGATAATAATAATTTGACAAAAATCATAATTACGAACGACCCAAGATAAATTAAGACTCATGCATGAAATTATTTTTTTGTATTATGTTGACTGAGTTTATTGCATCACTATATGTGTAATTATGATTTTGTTTTATTTTCTATACATCCTCTGTTTATATCCTCATAACCAGACTTCCAATTCCCGAAAACAATTAGCCGTAAAAAAATAATAAACCAAACCTAATCACGTTAGAGAACACCGAAAATTACCTGTTCAACACACGAAATTTATTATTTAAATTAAGGTATTCAAACAAAGGTCCTGTTTAAACGGCTATGGTATAATGGAGCCCTAATAAAACAACAAGGTCTCATGGAGTCATGAATAAATGGACTGCTCTCTGCAATGCTTTCTCGTCTGTCACAAATAAATCATCAACAAAATTTGTCGAAGTTGTTGTGTTGATTGCAATTGTGTCAGTAAAAGATGCTTTACTAAAATGGCATCCAAAAATATTATCGTGCAAACCTTGCTGCCTTTCTTAGCACACCGATTGCTACGCTGGCGCCGTAGCATATTGTTCGCTACAGCGTAGCTTTGCGCGTTGTGCAGCAAGCTTTTCCGAACAACGTCAGACTTAGTTGGATTCCCATATAACTGCGCTATCATCCCGTGGTAGCGCAGTATGCATTAGCATTTCTCAAGACAAAAAAAAGGATTTATCTCAACGTTTGGCAAATGATTTAACGTTTTTGGTATTCTACTACCCAAATAAATTTGGTATAGTTATCCTTTAGTCGGTTTATTCACACCATCGTTCTTAGTTCATAACAACCCGTGTCCTTTTCGACTGGCAAAAATGACAAACTTTCATACAAACTCTAGTTCTATATTCAACTCTTTTAGAAAATCAGGAAAACAACATTCCTACGCACTTTCGTTGTTTAAGGAGCTATTGTGCAAAATAAGTTTCTAGACATAGTGGCTTTGTTGTCTGCCATTGAATAAAAAAACTACTGAGTAAAATAGCGTCCTAAATTACCAATCATTCACTTTTTGTTATTTCATTTACTCTATACTCTGTGGCTGGTCTAAAGAACACAGTTTACTGGCCGTCTTCACAACCTGTAGGCAACAGCAACGTAAACACTGAACTAATTATAAGACGCTGGATGCCCAACGTAAATATTTTGCTCTATCTTGCCGTAATGTTGGTAACGAACTTGCCTGTTTTTATTTTATAGGGAAAGTTGCGCGCCCGCCTTGGAAATATGTTGATTAATTTAATTAGTTTTGAAGTTGATATTTTATAGTTAAATTATCTTCGTTTTTTTGGTTTGTTTTGTGAATTTTTAATATAAATTTCTTTATAATAGAAAGAGTCTAAATTAAAATTTACGTCTTCACACTGCCCCATACCTACATGTAAATATCTATCTTGTTCTTCGTCGGTACACTCTTTGTAGAGGGGTCTTGGAAGGGAGACTTCACGCTGCCATGATTCATCTCACGATGAAATACCATCTATCTCTATGTATATCTTATATGTAGATGTCTCAAAAATTCACGAGAACACTAAAATCGAAACAAAATTACTTTAAAGACCACAATCGCTTCAATTTTAAACAATGCAAGTCAAACAAAACTCAACCTTATGTGGAACTAGCCCAACCAAGTTGACCTGTTTTGTCATAACACTAGGACCGCATAAGGATGCAAAATGAACCTCCTTATATCCTGAAGGTCACTGCTCAAAACACAAAAAAAAAACACCAAAAAGTTTTTGCTACCTCACATAACTCCTTTCACCTCTATTTTTACGAGACTAACGTTAGGTAAGAGGAGTTCTCGTGGCTCGTGGCTCAGATATCAGACTGTCGTCTACACCATTCTCATTTTATAGGCATCGTCATATAAATTCAACCAAGTCGTTCTTAGCTTTCTGAGCGAATTTCAACATATCGCCGGTTGTACGCTACTGAATTCACGGCGGATCGTGTTCCTTCTAGTAATGTTATTTGAGTTGGAGTTTCGGCTGTATTATTAGAACGTTACTTTGAATGTTGGTGTAATGTGAATGTGTGTGTTTTCTCAATTTTCACCGGAATTATCGGTGGGAAGCGGCTGTAATATCAAGTGGCTTAATTTTGTCGAGATACGTGAACGTGTGTAAAAGACACTTTTATAAGCAACGATGTTAGAAAAAATATTTTGGTATTTTAGCTTTTTACTCTCGTATGATAAAAGTGCCATAGAGTTCCCACAGACAGGTGCGACGTGAGAATACGACAACATGATTTTATATAAATGATTCTAAATCTGGTGTACAGAATTATTGATAGATCAATTTCGATAAAAAGGATTTTCTTACTATTTCATCGCGTCTATCTGCAGTACGCCTTATAACATAATGCATTTTTCAATAACTAAACTTACCTTTACCACCTATAATATCTTTAATCTCCAAAGACCAAGACGGGTTCGTTTTAAAACATTTTTGCCGCAAGTGCAACTGTAAGCCTCGTCAAACAGCAGACAAATCCATTCGCCGCTGGGTTTCAACCTGCATTTTATAGCTTGGCATTACGCCCTGCACTCCCTGCTCTTAACTTCACACTTTGCATTATATATTCAGTTTTAAAAAACGCGACATGTGCAAGCTGGACTCGCGCACAGAGGGTTCCATACATACTTAACTTTCCGTTAAAAAACTGTTGTCTCCTTAAATCGCCTTAGGTCGTGGCCAGTTTACCAACTGCAAAAACGTATAGTATTTTTTTTATACAAATTCTGGTTTTCAGTTTTTTTCCTTTACTTGTGCGAAGAGACGATGCTTTTTGCCAAATTTCAAGATTCAAGGTCAATAGGAAATACCAAGTAGTTTTGATTCCGTTGCGAGTGTCAAAATATGCGGCGTAAACGACCGTATCTTAAGATTTTTTCACTGCTCCGAGGGTTTGTAGACCTGCGTATTTGATATTTCAGCTTGACACCTTCACGTATTCCTGAGAAAAAGAGTCTAGACATATGGAAAGACATCGAAGTGGTATAAGGGTATTTTTTCCTTTTGAGGAACGGAACCCTAAAAAGGAATAAAACAGTAGCGACATTTTTTAACGTTATAACCGTTGAAAATTTCAAAGTAGCGTCTGAGCTTCGAAAGGCGGAGATAATTCAGAGATTGTTGGTTTGCTGGAAGTGACACTCGGCTATGGGTTTTATTGTTGAGTGACGAAGTAACGTTGTTCAAGATTGATATTTTAAAGGAAAACTGATGTTTTTTACGCAGAGATGTACCTAACAAACCCCTTTTAAGTCCATGTTTATATATTGCTTTTATTATTTATATTGTGTGTTCTTTTAATTTCTACAAGTTAATAGATTCTTATAATTTCTACAAGTATCACTTTGCAACTTCATCATCATCATATCAGCCGGAAGACGTCCACTGCTGGGCATAGGCCGCCGCCAAGCGTCGCCTCATTGTCCGGTCTCGTCTCGCAACCTTCACCAGGTCAGGTCGGTCCACCTGGTGGGAGGCCTTCCAATGCAACGTCTTCCGGTTCGCGGTCGCCACTCCAGAAACTTTTTGCCCCATCGGCCATCTGTTCTGCAAGCAATGTGCCTTTGCAACTTATATAAATAAAAAACAAACTTTTATAAACAAAAAAAAATCATCTATTATGAATAAGCGTTGATACTCGTACCAACTATTTATAACACTTGATTGATATAGGACAGTTTCCGTGAAAAATTGATTCAATCCTTTTTAGTTCCCGCAAGGTCTCCTGAATAAACAAACACTTATGCAGCCTTATTTCTACTAACTCAACGTTAACAACTGTACCTCTTAATACAAAGAAAATTCTACCAAAGCAGATGTGGAAGAGAGTTCAAAATTGCTTGCTATTTAAGTAGAGAATCGTACAAACAAAAATCTTGTGGTAAAGAATCGGATAATATTTATAGAAAATGGCCAATATCGGAATCTAATAAACATTGATAAGGATGCAAGCAAACATTTTTATTATTGTTGTTCTCTCAGTTTAATTGAATCGAATGTTTTTATTGAGTTTCAAGGAAATGGCGGTTCAAGCAGTGTGTTAATTAAGAGTTGGTTTCTGAATTCATTATTTGGATTTAGGAACGTTTCAAACCCTACTTCAAAGTCTTACTTAATGGTACTTAAAAATTTGACAAATCGACTTGAAATTCTTAATTATTAAATCAGGGTAAGTATTGTAACTAAATATGATTCAAGTAGTATATTGTGCGATCAATCAATCAACTGATGTCATCGCAGTCATGCAGCATTTGTAGTTTGTAGGTTGTGGGTTCAAACCCAGGCAGGCGCTTTACTTTGTGTAAATTAATTCATTACCACTGCTCTCAAAACGTTGGAGGAAAACATCGTGAGGAAACCGGCATGACCTAGAACCAAAAATTCGAAGGCAATTGACATCCACCAACCCTCACAGGGCCCGCGTGGTGGATTACGGCCCATTTCCTCTCACAGAGAGGAAGCCTGTGTCCCAGCAGTGGGAACATTTATAAGCTGATGATGATGGTGATGATACAGCCTTTATGCAGCAGACCTGGACAAGAGCATGAATCTCTCTCAAGTTCCGCTGCTACGGCCAGGTTTAACCCGCACTGAGAGTAGGCTTGAATCCCAGAAATGTAAATAGGATCAATTTAGCCTGATGCTACATGGTTCTTCTACCTACCACATTTATTTAACACCAGTTCTCTGATCTACTTTGACAATATAAATTCTGAAGAATCAGACTACAGACATAAGTTTAATCAAAACACAAAACGCAACACACAATCCAATTCAAAACTAATTACTCCCGAACCGCTAGAATCCGAACAATGAACACATTACCTTATAAACGGCAAAACTAATATTAAATGAAAAGTTCAAACGGAAAGCAGGTACAATGCAAGACCTCAATTCGTTCTCAAATACAATCGACGAACTTCAAGGCGCGCTATTTAAACTTGGCAAAATAGCTTTTCGGTTAATCGCTGTCATTTGGTTGAGTACTACCAAGTACCAACGTTGAGTTTGATCTGATGGTATTCTAGCTAAGTTGCCGACTGTGTCTGGTCGTTGTAGTTTGTTGATATTGTATGGTTGGCGTTTTGGCTATCGGGATAGTGCGTATAGTTACCTATCTCTTTGTTTGTGGTTGGAAAGAAAGATGTACTTCTACTCACGAGTAAGCTTCGTATTTATTTGCTATAATCCTTGAAAATTACAACTACTCTTATTGAGGGGACGTATTGTCCCCTAAATAATTGTCGTTTCGGGAGTATTGATTATTCAACTGCACCTTAGTTTCATTCTTGTAAATAGTTCTGGCATTATTTTCTCACTAGATTTCGACTACATAGATTTTAACGTGTCAACGGCACGTCCTGGCCATCACTCTTTTTCCAGCGGATTGAATTCATTTTTAAAGCGGCCCTATCTGTGTTTAAAAATGAAGAAAGATGTTATGCCATGCTGACTCATGATTTTTCGCGGTAATACGTCTTGGATTTCAATTTTTTTCCAAAGATTTCTGTATTTTTTTTTGTCCAAGCATGACTCATTCTTAAAAACAAAGGAGGATGTTTCAGAATGTTGAATGTTTTACTCAAATATACAGTGTAATATACTATGAAAACCTGGATAATTTTAGGCACGTTATCCTACACAGTATCCATGTAATGAAAGAAGTAAGAATCCACACGCAACCGCTGAGATAGTAAACACAAATCACACTAGTACCAACTATAGTGAGCAATATTTCACAGAGCACGCTTATCTCGTAATAGAAGGAAAACATATTTGTAACACGGTGTGAGAGTGTAAGCCGTAATAAAGTAAATCGAGTTAGGCTTGATTATTGTTGTGTAGATAAGCAATACCTTATACATTATCCGATAGATTTTTTAAAATACTGTAAATAAATGATACTTAAAATTTTCTTAAAGTGTTATTAGGTTTTTCAATCTGGAATTTCTCTGTAGCAGCCTTGAATGTGTATCCGGTTGAGGTGAAAATGGAGGTGTTTGCATAATAATAATTATGTATAATTTTATAAAGCATAATGTTATAAACGGTTCCCTATCCATTTGCATAAAATTTTAAGACCTAATATATCTTAGCATAATTTTGTTTGGCATAATTATATTTACGCATAATATAATTACGCATAACAGCTTACGTATAATTTTTTTAAGCATAATTTCTCTAACCATAATAATGATTAAGCAGAATATTCTAAAGCATAAATTTATGAAGCATAAAGTTCTAAAGCATAACTTTTTTAAGCATAATATCCTAAAGCATAAATTTATTTACACATACAGCATGCAAGCAAGCATGCAAGCAAGCATGCAGCAAACAAGCATGCAGCATGCAAGCAAGCATGCAGCATGCAAGTAAGCAAGCAGCATGCAAGCAAGCATGCAGCAGGCAGGGTTTCTGTCTCGGCTCCGGCGCTGCGGGCTTCCGGCGGCCCCACGCGTGCTAATCGTCGCAGACGGCTTTCGCTCACCACCGCAGCTTCGGCTTGTTGGCCGGCTTCGCCGGCCAGCCTCAGCCGCGGCGCCTCGCTCGCAGCCGCCTGCTCCTCAGCCCGTGGGCCGCCTCGACCCTACGCGCCTACGCGATTTTATTTATTTATTTATTTATTTCAATAAGGCATGCCAACAACCTATTCGCAATTACAATTTTGTAGACTAAAATTTAGTAGGTATTCCTGTGCAAACAGGTCAGTTATAGGAATGCACAGCACTCACAGATTAGGACTACGAAATAGTTATTTTACATCAAAAATAAAAATAGGATACAATATTAAAATTAGAATAAGATCACAATTGAATTATCTAAAATTGAATAAAGATTGAAATAAAATTAATTTACAAATAAATATTTCAAATAATTAAAAAATGTACTATTATGTCACAAAAATAAAAAATAAATTAAATTACACTAAAACTACTACTACTACTACTGTTACTTATATTTTAAATTACACTCTAGGGGTAGGACAAACAAGACTACGTAGAGTCGGTTTTGCAGCAATTCGGTTCTGTCACTAACTTTTGTTGCACATCATATTAAATTTTTAACCAACAATATTATTTAATTGTTACAGAAACTATAGCAAATTGGTTTGATTAGAATTGTATATGGGGCACTACAAGTTCACCACCACCATTTCCACCCAAAGTCTGGAGTACGTATCTACTAGAAAAGGAAAATAGACCTAGGACACAAAATCATGCAGAGGCATGGCACAACAGATTTGCACATTTTGTGGGAAAACACCATCCTGGATTTTATTTTTTGGCAAAAAAGATCGTTCAAGAAATAAAACATCAAACCATTGAAATAGATAAACTGGATGTCGGAACATCACTTATACCAAAAAAAAAGGAAAAATACACGGACAAAATCAAAAGTATTGAAAAAATTATTAGTAAAAAAGATGAGTATGCTTCTAAACTAGCATATTTACAAGCAATTGCTAAAATTATACACCTAAAATAAATAATTATACATAATTAAGGACCACTGTTTCAATCAGTTAACTTCTATCTGAGGAATAACCTCCATATTTATTTGTCATAATAGAAGTTAACTGATTAACATATTTTGTTAATACAAAAACTGTCAAAACATCTAATATATTCTTCAGATAAAAGTTATCTTGCGATTGAAAAATCGTTTAAGTTACATAATGTTATGTATAATAAATCATTTGCATGAAAATTGTTTTTGTTATTTATATTAATTTTATGCCTAAATATTATTATGCTAATAGTCATTAGGCCTACTAACGTTATGCTAATAGTCGTTAGGCCTACTAACGTTATGCGAATCAAATTTATGCCAAAACAAATTAGTCTTTAAGATGATTATGCCAACATAAATTGTATGCCTAAAAAAATTAAGCCAAAGTATTATTATGCCAAAACAAATTGTGCCAAAATCGTTATGCCGAAGTATATTAGGCTAAAGAACATTATGCGAAAAGAAGGGATCCCGTTATAAACACATCATGATATTTACACTTAATGGAATTCTTTGGAATAAAACAAACATGTTCGTGGCTCAAGGGTTGCCCGAGGGCCATCCCTGCCGCACCTTAACCTAATTCAATTTAGTTCTTATTAACAAATTTATTTAATAAAAATTAAAAAAAAAGATATCGAGATTTCGAAGTTCAGAGTTTCGAATGTCATAAACATCGATATTCAAACACTTTTAAGTTGGTTCTGACACTTTAAAGTTGTGTCTGACACCTTAAAGTTACTCCTGCAACTTCTCACGGCGTTGCGGGCAGTGCAACCACTGCGCCCTTACGTAACAAAGGATAGGCACCCATGCTCAACTCCGCGGCATCGGGTTGCTTGTACCCTCCAGCGACCAGCCTCAGTCACTACGGCTCGCACGGGTGCCTATGATTTGCTTCAGTGGGCAGGGGCTGCCCTCTCTTCGCGCCTGTGTGTGTGTCTGTCTGTTAGTTCATCACGCTCGATCGGCTGGACGGATCTGGATGAAATTTGGCACAGACATAGTTTATAGAAGGGAATAGCACATAGGACTTTTTATCCCGGGAATATGTTTTTTCGGGATAATGTTAGACCATCACGCGGGCAAAGCAGCTGGCAGAAGCCAGTTAGACATAATAGTAAAGTGTACTATATACACCTACCCTTCCAGCTTTCTAAAAGTAAATGAATTTTCGAATTCAGATCCATATCTCAAGATTGCGCATATCTCCAGGTTGAGAGCTTTGAAGTTAATTACACTCTGTCGCTAAAGAAATACTCCTTAAACACAGGCTGAGAAAACGGTCTTAAATAAATAGGTAGCTGACTCTCTACCCTGCTCAATATATATGCCTGTTTTAGGTATCATATATTTCACTATTGCTACACTTAATCATTTCTTCTTAGTCGTACACTCCTGCACCCTATTTGTGTATCTGTTTGTAACCTCCAACGCAAAAACGACGGGGTGTTATAAATTTGACGTGTCTGTGTGCGTGTCTGTTTGTAGCATCGTAGCTCCCGAACGGATAAATCGATTTCGATTTTGATTTTGAAAGGTGACTTTGTCGAGCGTGTTCTTAGCTATAATTGATTAAAATCGGTTGACCTGTTCAAAAGTTAGCCGAATTTTTCTCTTTAAGGCGCAGATACCCCTCAGTAGCTCATTTTAAAATGAGAATCACGCCTAAACGGCTAGCTGTAATTTTTTGAAAAATATATGTTACCTAAGAAAATTTTGATTTTTATTCGTGTAACATAGTGTAATTAATTTTTAAAGTTGTATCTAACACGGACAAAAAAATTACAATAGCACGGAAACCGCCGGGCGCATTTTAACGAAATTGTCAGCATCTCAAAGACAATTTAACTATCTACATTTTGATCTGAGGCGTATTTATTTGAAGTCATAAGGAAAGTGCAAAGAAACTACAAAATGTTGGGTCGTGCGGGTGTAAAACGAGTGCGTGTAGCTTTTGTTCCCTCAAGGTCTTTGGCGTTAGTCGTCGTCTTAAATCTGGGTTTGTTCGCAAGATATCATGTCATAATTACGTGTTTCGATAGATTGTTGTTTAAAGCGTGTCTACTACTACGTATATTATACTTAGTTTAAAAAGCATCAAATAAAAAATTAATTTAACAGCACAAAGCACACTACTTTCCTTTAATTTGGTAACTCAACTATATTCATTGCGTGTTTTACGCTATCGACAAGACGGTTTTTGAACCTAAGAAGCAATGATTGTAAGGGAAACATTCCGTACTGTAATCTTTGAACTTACACAATAAGAATGCTGGTGGAGTGAAAGTAGTCATGGATTGTCTGATAGGATGAAAGTAGCTTTTGCAAGCCTTCTCCATCTCTCTCTATTCGAGGAACTGCATGTACATTCCGGTAGGAAATACTTCGAAGGGGATTTAATGGGGTCTGTCCTTCTTGTGGGTGATCGACCGCCAGAACAAAGCAAAAGAGAAAAGAAGCTATATACAATATACCATACATAATAACGTCATGTAGGTACGTACCTAATTCAAAAATGAGAAACATTATAATTACACATATCACATTTATAGAAACAAAACAACCCTTACACAAAGCGACAGTTGCCGCGGGGTGAGACTGCCTCGCGATAATTCTCTCATGTGGAGTTCAGAAGCAAGGACTCTGACGTTATTGCCTTCTTTATGTCCAAATTGTGCATATTGGTCACTGTGTGTCGCTCTTTATCAGTATAAAGGACTTGTAAGCGAAAAAAAAAATTCTATACCGCGTTCTTCTCACACAGCCTTTCAGGTTCAGCCTTCAGGTTTATTTACCATAATTTCTAAACTTAGACAAGTTAATTATTTATAAGAGGTTATCTCTAAAAGTTGTAATCCGAATGAGAAACCGGTTTTACTCATAGGAAGCTGTTGCGGAGTGGAAGGTGTGGAACTTACTCTTCGTAAAAAAGCTAGACGTTCATAGAATCATTGTTGGTATTAATAATTGTAATGGTCCACGTATACAGTGGGTTGACCCACTTTATACAAGGACGTTTCATGAGCTTCGAGAAAATTAGGGAAGTAAATTGAATTTTACAACTTAGTTTTTCAAAATAATTCGTTTTATTTTTTTAAGATACACGTACTACAAATCTATTTTAATCTTTTATATAAGTAAGTACTTGTTTCACATATACGTTTAGTTACTACAAAACTGCTTTATATCCGTCATGTCGTCGGTCACAGGTCCAGTTGAAAAAAGCGTCGAGCACTATTTGCACGACATTTTGCTGAACTGGTCCTATTTGGTGCAGCCGTGGGACACATAATGTTACATTTATATTGCTTTCTCTCTTTTTTATTATTTAGTCTAAGTTTTCTTCTTCTTTTTTGTGTGCACTAGTGGCTTGTGTCAAATAAATGTATTTTGTTTCTTTCTTTTCTTTCTTTCATCCCTTTGTATTAAAACAAAGATTGCACTATTAATAGAAAATGTTTTTTAATAAATAATAAGTGCCTATCTTTTAACTTTTTTGTAGATTCATACATACACTTAAAATCCGAGAGAATTAGTATCACCAGCAATTTACCGTGACGTAACTTCTTTCTTCTTCACTCCATGCCCCACACATTTGACTTCGTATCTCGTTACTCGTAACTCTGTACAATTCGACCTTTTTGTTACAACCGAGGTGTATTCACTTGCCTTTGTTTTCCCTCTGACAAAAGACGCACCTTTCAGAGAAAATCCAGCGTGTTATGTAAATTAGGAACAGTACCGAGATGACTGCTTAAGGTAAAGTGTGATATCGGTTGTGCCTGTTCGTGTATTAATGATTAGTTAGTGCTGTGTTTCAGTCGAGTGAATTTTTCGTGGTGATTATTGTTATTATTTTCTTCTACGTTTATTAATATCTTTGGCTGTTGTTAAAATATAACGTCTATATAAATTAGCTAGCAAAATTTCACAAATTTGTTGTGTACCAATATCTCGACACACGATATAACAACAATAATAATATTGTTTCTTAACAGCTCGGTAGCAAAAAGTTGTATGATAATTTCAAGTAAGTATATTTGGCTCAAAATTCTGCCACGTGATCCGTTTGTTGACGTAATCATAAAATCCTGAAGATAACTGGTGAAAAAGTATAAATAAAGCGATTGTTATCAAAAACTTGTAATTTAAGCACTTAGGTACTACAAATATTTACTATTTAAACTTTGGCCACCCTTTGCCCATGACAAAATTAATTATTTGTCTGACCGTATTCTGAATACAGATCGGTATTTATATACGAACACGCTTTAGCCTTATTTTACATAAATTGGCATGATGTACCTAATTTATGAAAAGGTCACACTGGATCGTAAATCCGTGAGTTTATCTACAATTGCTGCGTCATTCCCTAGGGCTTCAATCATCCGCTCTTCTTTGTACGTCCTAAAAAATTAATTAAATCTCGTAAAAGGCAAAGGTTATAAAAATATTATAACTCAGAAAATAGTAGCGTCATTCTTATTTTAGCATATCTACGCAGACGGTAGGCAACGTTTCTTCTGCTTTTTTGGGGTTAAACCAAATAAACCATCTATTTGTTACCAGAACTGGCTTAGATTCACATGAAAATTGTACCCAAGTGTACTTAAGTAAAACCTCTGCCCAACCCTTCGGGTACAAAGGTATGTTGCTATGCTACATATAATAAAGCTAAAAATGATCGCAAATAACAAAGTCACTTGTTACTATATTCAAATCATATCAGATTTTCCTAGGCAACCGCTCGAAAATCTTAATAATATTGATAGAACCCACTAGGTACAGAATAAAAGAATGCCGCACTTACACAGATCCAAACAAAACTAATCACATCACCTTTGATAGATCGACTAAACAAAACTCCGTAATCCCAATACATTATCAAAACAATAACTTCAAAACCTCGCATGTTCTGTAAAAAATGATGGATGCCTTATAAAAATATAGGAAAGATAAAGTCGAAGGCTTACCGCTAATGCTTAGGTAACCCTCCTCGCCCCGTTACCGATCATAAATACCGTAGAATCCTGATAAGCTCTGGTAAAAGAAAGGCAAGTACCTGCCCACGCGAAAGAGGCAAGTTACGGCACCTCTAGGGCTGACAGATCAGGGTGTGAAAAATGCTAAGATAATGGTTGAAAATGCCAGGAAAAACGGGGTTACTATGGGGTAGTGATAACCCGGTTTTTTCCTGGGTAGATGTTACATAGTGGATTGTTTGATTTTATGATATTTGGGTAAATCCATTGAGTTGGGAAAGTTGCAGTAAGAAAGCGACGAAACTTTTCCAGCTAAGCAATTTTTTTCAAATCACTAACAATTTTGAATAGGTAACTTATGGAAGGTCAAATGAAAGCCAAAATTCAGAATCATGTTTCGGCAACTCAACACGCTATAACAATTTTGATTTGCAAAATTCAGTACAATCATAATTTACATAAATAGACTTTTGCTTGTAAAATATTCAACCTCTAGCGAATACATACTTTTTCTTATTTTCTATGATATTTACAGGAATATCGTATTATTTCGATAAGAATTTGCCTGCTGGCGACCCTGGGTCTTCTCGAATTCGATGTTGGCTTTGTTTGAAAGTTGATCGGTCCCTAATTTTCTTTGTCTGAAAGAAAAAACAACTAAGTTTCCTAAAATTTGGACGGCCAGTGTCGTCTCTCATTTATTTAAAACAAATTTAGTTAGGGACCCGTCTCTACTTGTTCAAAATTTTGTTTTTTAAATTGAAATTTTGATAACGAAAGAGAAATAAACAATTGGAGTACATTTATTAATGATCTACTTAGCTATATGCTACTTGCTTATTTCTTAAACTTAAATAATCGAAGCCTAGATTTGTATAAAGGCCCCCGCCGCGTCTGTATGTCTATCTGCTCGAGATAAACACAAAAACTACTGAATATGCGGTTTTCACCAATAGACATAGTGATAATTGTTGAAATTTGTTGAAAATGTTGGCAAAAGTCAAGACGCCTGGGAGCTTTCATCGAAAACGCTACCTATTCCGTTTGAGATGTAACAAAACAATGTTTTGTTAATTTTTAATCTATATTTTAATGATACCTACAGAAAAAATCATAATCACCTAAACATACTTGATCTAACAAAATGGTCAATTAAACGGAAACTTACAGGGTAACGAAAATTGTCAACAGATGTGTTATTTAGGTAGGTTATGAAATTACAGAATAATATATAGTAGAAGCAAGTAGTTGTGCTTCTACTATATATTATTCTGTAATTTCATAACCTTGTATACCTTGCTTGTAACTACTTAGTATAAGTTTGGTTTTTCTCACCATCTGTACCTTTTGGATCAATAAACAATTTATTATTTATTAGTATACCATATCATGCATATTATGATAATCCTTTACACCATATAATTTAAATGATTATCTTAGGCGTTATCGCAAAATAAAAACTAACGCGCACAAACATAAATTAAGCGCGGGTCTCACACCGATGATGACCTACGACAGAAATAACATAATTATGCTCTACTATCCGTGTGGAGCCGGGGCGGGTCGCTAGTAGGTAATATTTGTTTGAAATCCCTCACCTTGAGCAAACGTGGTGATCAATGCTCATACCTTCTCTGTATGAGAAGAGGCCTTTGCACAGAAGTGGAACAGATGCTACTGTTGATGATATTAATATACGGCTCAATAATTTTACCTGAAAAATATTCTTATCAAAATATTTATACCCAAATTCACCCCAGAATATGTCTCATCAGTTATATAATAATGAAAAAAAACCCAAGCGAAAGACGTAGCGAAATTTTACCGCACGACAATCCTTGTCTACTAACTTATTTCGCAAAATATTTCTTTCTCACTGTATCTAAAAATGTGGACAGGTTTTGTATGTAATTCAGATGGAGGACGAAAAATATTCTTCAAATAATAATCTCCAAAGAAAACGTTACGTTCAACATCGTGTGTAATTTTTCATACATTACGCCTGTGTGAACATGTTTAAAAGTGAGAAATTTTAATATTGAGGTATGTGTATGTGCTTTAGTCGTTTCAATAAACGCTTCGTTTAGCAATTTATATTATTTACGTTTTGATAAATATGTAAATAATTTAGGGGTTAATATTTCGTAACTTTATTTGGTTTGGTTGTTAATTTTATTTTGTAACTTTTTTTTAGATAAAGATTGAACCTTTATTAGAGTTCCGGAGTCAACAATGGAACCCATATAAATTCGCCATGTCCGTCTGTTCGTCCGTAGCTTAGCTCAGAGACTCTTAGTACTAGAAAGCTATGTTTGTCATGGATATACATATTAATCACGAAGACAAATTGGTAAAATAAAAAACTTTTTTAGGGTTCCTCGTGTACACGTAAAGTGTGTATGTTTTTTTTCTCGTAGTTCCTATGGTATGGGATATCGTTGGATATCCATTATATTTCAAAATTATTATGTATCGGTGAAAACCATTTTTCTTCAATTAAGCTTAAAGTTGAAAATTTTTGGTAGAGTCGTTTCCCTCCCTGTGCCAGCTAAGAAGTTGCTTTTGAATGAATGTTAGTTGTGCAAAACAGGGAGTAAATATTAGTTTACGAACCATGTTAAAATATACAAATATAACATCATAACATCCTTAATAATAATGATTACGCTCGAATAACGCATTGGAGTGGGTGGCGATGTTTGGCAGTCAATCTATCAATCTGCCTAGCTTTTCCCAACTATTGGGGTTGGATTCCAGTCTTACCAGATTCAGCTGAGCACTTGTGTTTTACGTTGAGCGAATGCCTATCTGACCCCTTGGCAAGACTGGTGTCAGATCTCAAGCTTCTGACTACCCGTAAAGACTGTCATAGATCCTCAAATGACAGCCGGGACCAAGAGCTTAACGAGCTTTCCAAGGCACGGCGGAAACTCGATAGGTTGTAAATGGTCACCCATCCACGGACCGACCTCGTCAAGCGTTGCTTAACCTTGAAGATCGACCCGTGCGGCTGTTATTATTTTGCTCCGCCTCTCTCGGCAGTACCGACTGGTAATTAGGGTTCCGTGCTTGAAGGGTCGAAACGGCTGTCATTCACGAGTTTGTCCATCTGTCAAACATTAACAACAAATTTCAAGTTAATAGGTCAACCTATTAACTTGAAATTTGTTGATACTTAATGTTTATTATTACGTATATTTAACTAACGAATACCAATATATTGAATAATCAGATTTTTTCTTTGGTACGAAACCTTAAATGTGAGAAGTCGGACACGCCGGCCGGTTCTTTTACATTATAAACGCTTGCCTCTACACGATAGAAACGCAAATACGACGAGGCCAAAAAAAAAAGTAACATCACATAATTATGTAGTTGGTTTTTATGAGTCCTTCAATTACCATTGTCCTATGACACTTCTACTACTATATTAAATGGTTTCGGCAGCTCACAGAGTCCTAAAACGGGCCCACGTTTAAAGATTCCGTGAGCTGCAAATCATGAAACAACAAACAGACATCTACTTAGTCTGCATTATTGTGCAACTACGGAATCCTATTACTGTGCGTGGTCTGAAAAAAAATAAGAGAAAATAATTACCCTATGCTAATAAAAAATAATGATTTAAGGCTGTGTGTGGGTGTACTTTAAGGGTTGCCCAGAGGGGCACCCCCCTGGCTAACCCTTCGGGGAATACAGGCGTGATGTTATATTATATAATTTTACAACAGTAAGATAACTTTTAACTGATGAATAAATATGGTGGTTTGACATAATTTTTGACCGACTTCAAGAAGGAGGAGGTTCTTAATACGACTGGTTTTTTATGTTTTTACCTCAAAACTTTCTATTGGTGCTTCTCGTGCATTTAAATTTATTCAAGATCTGATGAAGGACTTCCGAGATATACAACAGAACTCTTAAATGAATAACGGCAAATATATTGGGCTTATATTAGCTGCAATCGTATGTCTGTTTATTGTTTACGCCTTTTCATAACATAACATCACGCCGGTACGCTCTAAAGGGGTACGCAGATATCTACAGTTCACCCTGGTACATTTTCATTTCACCGGTTATGTTAGTTTTATGTTATTCGGGTAAAGGTGGTTACAGACATTGCGAGGCATGCGCCGCGCACGCCTCGCAACACATGCCTTTTGCTCGCAACGCACGCCTTTTGCTTTGATTTGAGTTGTCGTAGCACATGTCTCTCCACGAATTTGAACGTCCACTCATTGCGAAGCATGCGATGAGTGCAGTGCGCTGCGCATGCCTCGCAATGTCTGTATCCGCCTTTATGTTAATTTTATGTTGTTCTATAATATTCAGGCATAACTTTTGGTATTATAGATACCTTACTATTGAACTTGCTCATTATGTACCACAAATAAAAGTGAAAAATAAAAACATATTGAACAAAAAAAAAATTTGGTGGTAGGTTGTATTTTTTTGTAAAAAAAAGTTTTGAATTAAAAAAACTGTCAAACCACCATCTTTTATTCATCAGTTGATTATTATCTGGCTATTGAATAACTTATTCTTAGTAAATCATTTCTCTTCATCATATTTATATCATACAAGAATTGTGACGGAATTTAAAAAAAGCTGCCTCAAATCAAAGGCTTACTTAATCTGCCTTCAACAGCTTATCTCAATCCTTTTAAGAATCCCATAAAAGGCGTAAGCACGGAAATCTTTGAATAACGTTTTTCTGCTCCGTAGTAAAGAATAACTTGAAACGCTTTCTTTGTAAATAAATAAACATGATATGTATAATTAATGTTTTATAGACGTAGGTTCGAAATAAAACTTTAGTGAATAGTTTACTGCCTGATTTTAAAGTTTTTTGTAGATAAGCATATTAGAAAACATTCGCTACATTTGTTGATACAGGGCTCGAATCTTTTGTTGGACCTTATGTTCGAAACCAAATGCAATCATCAATTTCAGCTGAAGGACGTCCACTGCTGGACATGTACCTCCCCCAAGCGTCACCACATAGACCGGTCCTGTGTGTCTCGCATCCAGTGGACTGCCACAGCTCACAACAGGTATCGGTCATTTTCTGGAAGGCCTTTCAATGGTCATTGAAACAAGCATATCAATCATCTGCGCATCTTCGATTGTCTTGAGAAATTAGTATTTCTATCTCTCAAAAGTGATCAAAGTCTGCCAAACATGGATTACAAACCTGTGATACGAAAATTATGGTGAATAAAATAATGTTTATTTTACAGCGGGAATACTAATTGTTTTGGCTCAAAGCCCGTCATGAACACTAACCAGATCCGACACATACTAAACCAACACTCATTATTGAATCACGCAATAGATTCACAAACAATTGCCTGCATATTATTGCCCATTGCCCATAATCAAATGACTGTCAAACGGTTTTGAACCAGGGATGGAACTTAAAAAAAGTCGGGGCACGTAAAAACGAAAATCAGTCATTGTTTTCAACGTCTTTTTACGAGTATCCAACTGCGGGAGGGTAATGTTTTTCGAGCCTATGTATGTAAGTATGTATGACCGTTTCTATAACACGCTCTACAGCCCAAACGGCTTCACGGATTATGACATATGGTATGAGGTGTCGTTTGATTCGTCTTAATTGTGGCAGTGACATAGGCTATATAATTTTTAAATATAAACTCCTCCCCCCTAAAAAGGGGGTGGATTCCATTATATTTTTCGGTTTCATAACAATATGGGTATCAAATGAAAACTACTAATAAAACCATTCCAAAAATATATATCGTAACACTTTGATGTTACTATTTTGGCAGAAATTCAAAATAAGCGATAGCAAAATAAATAATCCTTTACCACATCTTTTATTTGGAGAACTCGTTCATTACTAAAACTAAAAAGTCTGAAATAAAACAAATTATTATAAAAAACAAAAAACCCGATTGCAAAAAAAATATTAACTGCAAAAGCGGTGACAAACGAAGTTTTGGGGGGTTTGTCTATAATTTTTGTTTGGCGGCGGGAAGCCTGCAGCACCTCATAATATTTCATATATGGATTATACCTAAGCAGTACTTGTTTTTAACCGACTCCCCAAAAAGAAGGAGATTCTATTTTTGACATTATGTATGTTTCTTTTTTTTAATGTATGTTCTTGATATATCCGTCAATTGTGGACCGATTTTTAAAATTCTTATTTTTTTGAAAGAAATTTATGTTCCGAAATTGGTCCCATTTTAATATAGTGAAAATCTGATCAAGAACTTTGAAGATATACAACAGAACTCTTCAACAAATAACGACAAATCTCTCGGGATTGCTGCAATCGCATGTCTGTTTATTGTTTATACCATTTCGTAACATAATATCACGCCAGTACGCTCTTAAGGGGTACGCAAACTTGAATATAACCGATGAAATGAGAGACCTCTCTCATTTCATCGGTTATATTCAAGTTTCATGATATTCGGGTTATCTATACTGGCTTTATAGGTAGTACCTTACTAAACAACTTGCCTATTAGGTGTAGGTCTACAACAAAAAGTGAGAAATAAAAAACTTTTTACAAAAAAATACTACCGACTTCCAAATAAAAGTTAATAATAAAAAATTGAAAAATAATTTTATTTTTGAAAGTCGGTGTCCATAACGCAATAAATTGGTACCTACGACAGACACCGCTTCTAAGAATAAAGTTATTTTTCACTTTGTAGTTTTTTTATTTGGATGTCGGTAGTATTTTTTTTTAATCTTTTTTTCTCTTTTCAATTAATTAGTTTTTAGCAGTCGGGTTTTTTTGACAACACAACACACATCAAAATAGACTTAATGCCTTATTTAATAAATTTGAAAGTACCTATGTCGTACGATTTTGTTATCAATTAGTTACCAGTAAATATACTTAATTATGCCAATATTTCATTGTAAGTAGGTTTAGTAATCAAGCACCTACAAAAGTATCCTTAATATATGATTAAAATGTAAATTATTGCTTCTTTTGTTTTTCCTCATACTCCAATTAAATTGTCACCTAGACGTAAAAGGTTTGCCATCTCTGCTTTAACCCGTCCGCTCCGAAAATATGACCGGCACTCCGAACGTTTTGTGGTACGTCAATATATTTATGTAACAAACGACATAGTAATATCAACCCTTCTCAATATGTGGCAGACCAAAGGATTGGACGGAATATACATACATGAGGCGTTTTGGTGTTGGCAGGCATTTCTTAAAGGATTGGGATTTCAAAGAGTGGTGGGGATATTATTAGAAGGCTGGCTTGTGTATGGATGATTGAGGCATGTTATGTAATAATAATTGTAGGCATTTAATAACAACTCGTAAGAAGACACACTTTGAACTACAATGTTTTATAATAATAATTCGTACTATATGTTTACATTGTGTAATAACAATTTGTAAGTATACAATGCTTAAGCCTTGATTGCACAACCTTAGACCGTACTTTGAACCCTCAGAAATAATGATGTCCGCTACCGAAATGTATTAGCATATTTGTGCAGAAAAGTCAAAAACCCGAGGCACTCAGAAAATCTGTATTGCCAACATTTTCTCAAACAAAAGCTCGGACAGAAGAAAACATCTTATTTTTACACAAATTATAATCGCAGGATTATTTGGGATTAGCGCTCAATTTTGACGGAAGCGTCAATCCTAAAAGCCTTCTCTGTTCTCGTCGGAACATATTTGTTAAGAAAAACTTTTTCTTTTAGGGGTTTTGTTTTTGACCGACTTTGGGCTGACGTTTTGTTTATTTGCCGAGAGAGTTTTTGATAATAAAAATAATTAAATAAATCACATTGGTTTTTTGGCGTTAAATCTCGAGTGGATTCAAGTAGGTATTACGATAATCTTGGTTATAAATAATATATCTTTCAGATAAGTAAGTCCGTCTAAGACAATATTTTAAAAGAAAATAAAGCTGGACTGTGTACCTCAATCTCCTCCAATCTTTACTTTTACTAACCTCATCAAATGAGGAATGTGGTCATTCCAACTATATGGGACATTGGTGAGTAGGTTCACGAAAAAATAAATTGTTTAATTCTCCGGAGGTTTTCCTACAAATCAAGATTTGTTGGGACAAACCAATTTCGCTTGAACTAGTTTTCGCCTACGGCTCTGATCACGTGTAAGGAAATTAACCTTAGGGATATTATTGATATCGCTTGATTGAAGTTTTTGCCAATTTTTTTTGTCTATCATGGACCTAACAGGTTTCTCTGTGTCCAATTCATTTTTAGATATTATCATTTCTGTTCATTATTGCCAGCATTGGACTTGACAACATTGTTTTCAAAGAGCCAAAGTCGGTTTGCAAAAATTAGTAATATAGAACACTGAATGGTGATAAGTTTAAATTCCTGAACATAATGCACTTACAAAGTATTCATCAATTAAAATTGTATTTCTGTCCAGACTGCCCAAAACAATTTTGTTAAACCATCATTTAAACTCCATACTGTTAGCTTCCAGCTCAACAATGGCTTTGTTATAATTTTCACGCACGACCCACTGAACCAGTTCTCTATTATCTCCAAATTTTAACTCGGCAGGATCACAGAATAGTTCAATACAGAAGGTGCACTACATACAAGGTGTGAAAACGCATGCACAAATAGCCACGCGCCTATGTATAGCGAGTGCAACCGCTCTCAGGACATTCATTTGTTTGAGATCGCCGCACGTACGCATCTATGCATGCTTGTTCCTTAAGGGCCCACATCCGCTTTAATGCCGTAAAACTATAACTTTCTAAGGTATACTAATTAGTAATGGCTGAGTTAAAATGTTTGAAAAAATATACTATATTTATTATTGTTTCATGTACAATATTTTTTAAACATCGTCTTTTCGTTTAACTATTAGTTTTGTTTTAACAAAATAATTAGCGACACGATATTTTTCGCAACTTTTGGATACTCCTCCAAAACGACTTGGATGTTTATAAATATTTTTACACAGATCAATTTATCGCTGGAAATTCTTCATAACTGAAATAGCATATGTAAATCAAATAATGTTTTGCAAACAAAACTGTTCAAAAGGAGGTTCAATATTGATATTTTGGCTCCGACCGGGCGCACGGCCAGTACTGCGTTAACATTGGAGCGTATATATCGCCTTAAAGCTGGGGCTTCGGTATCTTCTTATTTAGTGATAATATCATCGTACATCAGATAAGAAAGTTTTCTGTCCAACATTACCAAAATTGCGTTGTCTGACAATGATTGATTGAGATTTATGATCGCCCGCATTCCCCTAATTAACTGTTACCTGCATTTCAAAAATAATAGTTTTTATGCAAGAATTGAGTTATGATGTTTATAAATCATTCAGTTTAATAGTTTAGCCTTTTATTATAGATTAGCGTAGTGCGTTAAGGTTACACTAGTCGATCATTCTTCCATACAAACGTAGTCTGGCGATTACTCCACTGTTTGAGTCATCATTATCTAGCCGTATATGGAAACAAAAAAGTAAAAGAAAAACATTTGAAAGGAGCGTCGAAAGTACCATATATTTCAACACAAATTTTAACGCATCTTTGGGCTGAAATAAATTCCATAAGAGGAAGGAAAATTGCAAAACGGCCTCCATACAGGGATAGATTAGTATTTGAACAATGCATATAATTTTATTTTGAAAATATACATTTAGTCATTTTTTCATGATATCTAGACTCCCAAGGGTCTCTTTATAAAATTTCGCGCGCTCGTTTTCGTCCTAAATCATCATCCATTTCGATACAAATTTTAAAAGTGCTGTATCGTACGCGAACTAGCTTCTTACTGCTCATCATAGCATCAATCTCTTTCGCACGTGTTATCGGATGAGATAGCCTCGCGCACAAAATAGTTCGTGCCGTCGACTAGGGGAACCTTAATAGTGTTTGCGTTTGATGTGTTCGTAATAAATCTATTCTGTAATATTTGAGTTGCGTTTATTATGCGAATTTTCATTTCAAACTTACCAGCGGGTGATATACCAATATTATTTTTGTGCAGCGATATTTGATTTTACTTTTATGAATTTACAACGAGTATTTTGAACCAAGTAATATTTTGTTGCTAATATGATTTAATTTCTGTTTTTATTTCTATTTATAAATATATATTTTTTTAAATTTGGCCCCAAAATATAGGGTGTCCTTTAGCAATAGTTAGTTTCGTTATTTGGTTTTTGAACATTGTGCTGTTGAAAATATACCTTCAAGACTGATATTTGCACTGGCAATGTTGTTGACTGGCTAAACTACAGCCCTAAAGAAAACTTTTTACCACGTGGAAAAATTCCAATTACTGTTTGTATTGAGGTATTAAAAAGATTGCAAAACAATCTTCAGTGCTTTAAATAAATCCGCAAATTCTTCACTTTAGCTTAACTACACATACTTCAAAGTATGACAGAAAAAACTCCCGTGGAATATCAGGGTCAACAAAACCAACTTCGTCTTTAAAACGGTGCTGTAAAAACACACAAAACATGAAAAATGAAAGTGTGCGATGTTACGCATACTCCTACCCAAGTCTGTACTCCTGGTAAGCTCAACTGCTAATTTATTTATATGTGCCCGGTACACGGCAATATCTCAACGTCTACCAGTGTTGCTAGCCACTACACAATGTTACCATGTGTAAAAACGCCTAATATTTTAAAATATAGCGGTTGTTGAGAGCATTTGAATTTAGGAAATGTAGTGAAATGTACTCCATTTCGAAGTAGTCACCATGTTTACAAAACAAATGATTGGTAGAACTATGTATTTTCGGCATAATGTTAACCATTTACTGTGATTTGTGAAGTTCTTTTTAATCTTCTATATCCAGGTTCCATACCCTTTATAGATTAAGCACTGTTATGTGTTAGGACACGTAACATATCACAACTTCTGTATTTCGCGAGTATTTAGACAGAGGTTTACCTAAAAGGTAATCCCACATTTCATATAATTATATGGTATTTGTCTCTTGTTAAAAATCATGCTCATATTTTTTAATTAGACATATCCTTCAGCTTATCATCATCATATCAGCCGAAAGACGTCCACTGCTGGACATAGGCCTCCTACAAGCGTCGCCACATTGACCGGTCCCGTGCGTCTCACAACCTTCACCAGTTCATCGGTCCACCTGGTGGGAGGCCTTCCAACGCAACGTCTTGCGGTTCGCAGTGGCCACTCCAGAACCTTTCTGCCCACAATCCTTTAGCTATTATAACTCAAATCAGTGCTTTGCTAAAATATTCTCTTATTTCATCATAATTTCTTCACCTGACGTGCAAGTGAATAAAATAAAACGAAACCTACTTTCACCATAAAAATAAGCAGCTTTCTAAAATGGAAACATTAAATTGTTCTCGTATTTTCCTGCGCTAAACTCACCTCCTCACATTTCCCATGGATAAGGAATCTGAGCTTTGTCGGATGTTAACATATTATCAAGATCAGGAACCTGACAGCTGCGAGAATTTTATTTATGTAACCTCTAACCCTCTTGCATTGGCTTGCTGCTTTCGAGGGTTGTAAATTCTTAAAAACTACAATTTAATGTACTTACACTATTCTATGCCAACAATGTTATGAATTACTATTTCAAAATAATACTGGGGCGCCAGACAAAGTAAATTTATATCAGCTATTGATTATCGGCCAAACATAATATTTTAAAACTGAATCCTATTCTATTATATGTGTTTAGCCCAATTGATTAATACAGCATTATTCATAATGTCCAGGTAAATTTAAACATGCCCAATATGAGTAGGCAATATGATAAAACCTTTTGAAATAATTCAATTGTCCGGGCTTCATGAATAACGCCCATCACTTATTGGACAGAGTAAAAGAAATATATATTTTATTAAATTATTTAATGATAACTTTGATTTTACTATAGGATAGGTAAATACGATTACTATTTAAGCATCATAGGCGACGGAGCCCCGCCGTGCGGGTCTCCTATTTCTGTTTGCAGTGTCTAAACTAACCTAACATAAAGGAGATAACGGGAGCTGAGTTTGCTCGCTATGCTCGGTCACTTCAGATCTCGTCATCCTCTTTGAACCTAACTTATCTGTGTCAGGGTGCCCTAAGCTACTGAGCTCGCTTCGCTTGCTCTTAGACTAATTCAGTGACTATAATTATCGAATTGTCCAACTGTTACGCAGCAATATTCATAAAGACCAGACAATGTGATAAATATAGAAATTTAAATCAGTATACATTACATTGCCCGATTTGACTTGACTAGATTCATAATGCCCGGGCATTATACATAATGCACATATTACTCACTCGGTCCATGATATATGCACAACCAACATGTCACGTGAATAATCCCTTAAATTTTGGAATTTTTGAGAATCTGTGTCGCTCATAGTAGTGTGAGTACTCTGCGCCTATTTAGAGGCGAACTCCTTGCCTATTATAAGAATGGCAAAACAGATAACTACTTAGTTTCGGAACGTAATTGAATTAGGAACGCTTGTCAAAAAAAAGAAGATGTTTTTATTTAGTTTTGAATGGGAATTCGATAGAAGCCGCCTGGAGATAGGCACGCTGTTGCTAATATATATCATATAAAAGTAATTTCTGACTATTTCAATAGCTCTCTGAGCTACGTCCTTCACAGTAGCTACATAATGATAAGACAAAGGCAGTAATCTAATCAATCAAGACGAAAAGAAGAAGAATCTCAAAATATTTGATTTTCATTTATTTAATAATTGTGCTTAAAAATACTGCTAATATTATGAATGTGAGAGTTTAGATGGATGTGTGTATGTATGTTTGTTACACAATCGCACCAGAACGGCTGAACGGATCTGGATGGAATTTGGCACAGAGATAGATTAGAATCTGAAATAGCACATAGGCTACTTTTCATGCCGGTATAATGTTCCCTTGGGATGATAAAACACTTTTTACACGGGTGAAGCCGCTGGTAGAAACTAGTAGATTCATAAAACCAGAAGGTTAACACGTCACTTAAATCAGGTGAGGTTGTGAAAGAAAACTAAAGCACCAAACGTAGTTGTAAGAAAAAAGCCTTAATATTTCTAATATCCAATCAAGTTATCAGATTCGTCTCTTTCTATGAGAAATATAAAAAAAAACCGCAAAGTGTAAAACAACTTCAATTAATTCACACAATACATAATGGGCAAGTTCTAAAGTGAGGTAAGTACAATGCCCAAAGTTATGTCAGAATAGATAACTGGCATAACATAAAACTTGAACATGAGAGTGTACTAGGGTTGACTACTCGTATATACATCTGCAAACCCCATTAGAGCTTACCGGCGTAATGCTATGTTATGAAATGGCGTAAACAATTAACAGACCTGCAATTACAGCAATACCGAGAGATTTGCTTCTCCTTTTTAGTAAGTCGGTCAAAAATACACTAAGACAGCTGATTTATTAAATAAAACACAAATATCGGTCTGCTAGCTGAGTCTGCAAGTTGAAAAAACGGGACCCTCACAAAACGCCTAAAATACTTCCAGACCAAGTACCGGTAAAGCTGTCAAAATCATTATCAAACACTCATCTTCAACTAGGCCACGCAGAAACGAGGGTGAATAAGTTCAGGGAAGCTATTTCCAAATGAACTGCTACCATAAATCAAAGCGGTATCTATAAAAATAGGATCCTCCTTTTTAAGGAATATGAGAATGAAGGTCAAGTACGCACTTTAGCAGTTATTATCGATGATATTCCTTTAATAACGTCGGTCGTCTAGAGTTCTAAGAGTCTGAGTTCGATTCTAAGATAAGTGTTATTTGGATTTTCAATTAGATTTTTTTCTAGAGGATCTGGATTGGTACCGGGCTACTGGCAATAACCTCACCCTACTACAATCATGTGTCTCAGGTATATACATACTGGTGAAGTGTGCGTGTACCTTCATAATATATCAGCGCCTTTATCCCTATAGAATTCAGACCTCGAGGCAGATGCTATTTTCAGATGAAAACATATATATAAATTTATTAATTGATTGCTTTTTAAATCATTTGGTAGCTATGATTGGAATTGTAAATCTTTAGTATTAAAATTGTAATAAAAGTGGTCAGTTTCACTATAGTGGCAGTTTGACATGATCAATTGATGCTGCCAGTAATAGAGATATCTATATTTGGGTTGAATTGAAATATGAGTCGGTTCATTGATCCAATGTAGTGAAATTCATTCACCGTTTACGACATCTACTTGAGCTATTCTTTCGTTGCATGCTATGAGATGAATGCTAAGCGTACTCTCGCTGGATAAATTATTTTATTCGGTTTTTATGGGTTATTGGACGATTCGCACGAATTTAACCCAAAACGTGCGAATCAACCCCTTTTAAAAATATTATTTTTTTGTGGCGATTAATCCGAAGTGAATTTATCGGTGTGCGAATCGACCACTACAAAATTATGTAGTAGGCAATAGGCACAAATTTTTGTTTAGAGAACAAAAAATAAAAAGTACAGTCGTGATCACCCGTCTCGGCAATAATATGAAGAATTAATAGAAGTTAATAGATATTTTACTAGAAACTAGGCAAACAATGCATTAAATAAGTAATTACCACTTGAAATGTGGAGATATGCACGTTAAATATGATAAACAGGCAACAAAACAATAAGAGGAAGACAACAATATTTACTACTAAAAAATTACAGAGAAAGCTCTATACTCTATCTCATTCCGGTACCGGTAAAGACTAACTTAACCTTACCAGCCCCCCTAGCCAAATTACAAACGTTTCGTATCGAATCTCTTAATACAATGTTAACACCTTCTATTTGTATGTTCTGACCACGTGAATTAACGTTCATATGTGTCATTCCCATACATTGATGCGTTTTCTACTAGCTTTATCGATTGTTGATTGTCAACTTGGCTTCAGGTGCAGGATATTATAATCGTGAGGAAGCTAGGCTGGAATAATGAGCGGTAAAGAGTACCGGGCGATTTTAGATTCTGAAGTCCTAGTACTCCTTTAGTGTCTACCGCTTAGGATTCTAGCCCTGCAAATACGTTTTCATGATTCTGGCCTCCTGCTGGTTTGGCTCTTGTTAGTAGTAATTATTTTTTACCAGTAATAATTCCAACCCCGCAAAAACTTGTGGTATTCTGTTGTACAGATCCACATCCTTCAGTCTATTTACGTTTTATAATACTATAAAAAACACACCTTCATATCTTTTGATATTGTATCCACTCATGTCTCATTTTAATTTATTCTTTGTAACTGTTAACAACTGAAAAGCATATTTTAGTAATCTCTGATTGATTTAATATCTTAAACTTAATTTATATTGATAATTTGTAAAATCTTGTAATATTTTATACTCTGACATTTTCATCTGATCTGACGTCTGTCTGTCTATTTTATTTTATTAAGCCAAAAGCATATTTTAGTAATCTCTGATTGATTTAATATCTTAAACTTAATTTATATTGATAATTTGTAAAATCTTGTAATATTTTATACTCTGACATTTTCATCTGATCTGACGTCTGTCTGTCTATTTTATTTTATTAAGCCATAGACATAACATATCATGGACTAGACATTCCTTAAGCTAGTTGTACATTTATAATAGCAGCGGCAGACTGACCCACTCTGTAAACCGTTTTTTATTCGTTCTGGACATATAATTGATATTTTGAATTTGAAATTCGGAAGAGATGACACAGAACGAGGGTAAAACGGACAACAGTTTTTTAGTTTGGTTTTGGTTGCGAAATTTGAAGGACGTATTCTTATCCACGAAGTACTACTAAAATTGTAATGAATTTCAGTTTGCGAATGAGTGTTTAATTCCGTGTATTAATAAATAAACAACAATTATACTCTCAAGTGAACTTTTACTGTTATAATAACAAGTTGTGCCAGACTGGCACGTGGTGTCTGAACTGCAGCAGACAGGTCCTCAGCGGCGCGTCAGTTTGCGCGCTAAGGCCGTGCGAGCCCTCCAGCAGTACTCGCAGGGTGTGCACGAGCGCCCACATCTCGCGGTAGCGCTCTTCCAGCCGCCCCATCGCACCGTATCATGCCGCCCTGGTCTGCGGTTGCCCCTTCGCCAACTTGGAAGACGCGAGCGGCACGTCGTATGAAGAATTGTTTTAACTATTAACGGTATTCTATGTAAACATCATTATTTGATTCAATAGTTGGTTGTTTTTGAAACAGGGGATGTCCTGGCAATAGTAAATATTTAGCATTGTATTGTTGAGGTTAAGCTTCAATTCTCTTTCCCTAGTGAAAACTATGAAAGCCTTAGCCGTAGCCTCAATAATAATAGTAATCATATTATTATTTAAAAATTAAAACTTATCTATCCCTTTTGTAGTCTGCCTACTATTGTTAATAATATTTGTTAAATCAATAAATTACTTTATTTTCAACATGTTTTCTTTTTTAATAGTTGGTTATGAACAATATTAACAAAGGATGCATAAACAACTTTTGTTTTTTTTTTACCTATTCTTAGATGCATACCTTTTGCGTAACTTACTAGTCATTATTTGTTACCATGAGTACAGGTTACCATAAAAACAAAAAGAAACTTCGTGCAGCCGAGATTTGAACTCGCGTCCATTAGGATCCCGCTTCGGACTTAGTTTTGAACGGGCTCGACACGGACTTTTGTAGTTATATATAAGTGAAATGAGTAAGTATATGTCGGGTTTAGTCAATAGTACGGACGTCAAAACAAATCACGAGCACGCCACCTGTCGGCAAATCAAGAACACTACGCTGTGGCGCGCTTCCTCTAACGACCTGTGTGGTGGGGACACCGAATATAAGGGTTGAGTATTGACCGCCTTGGAGCTAAGACGTTGTAGAATCAGTATCGATCAGTAATATTAGTGAGCAAGATTGTAACTGTGAACTATTTAAATAAACCCAGTGTATCGAATAATTTATGTTATTTCATTTGCGCGACTGTACCCACCGACCTGCCCATACACGATGTCTTAACCTAAGGGAATACATCCTGACTTCCCGATGGTTTGCATCTATCGGCCAGCCATGATCCGACATCAGAAGTGGGAGTCGGTCGTGCTAATGAGATCACACGTAAAAACAATACTAGTGAAAATGGCGGTTACATTCTTGCAAAAAAAAATGCGGTGTCAGTTGAGAAAAAAAAAAAAAAACAGTAGTGGTTCGTTTCTGTGACTACCCTCAGTCTTGAATAAAAAAACCAGTCTAGAGCGGAGCAGCAAGGAAGCTAGCAACAACCAAGGAGCTGGCCAGGTCAAGGAGGAGCGTGTGGACGTGTGGAAAGATCCATACACATGGATCTTTAAGCCAATCTGGTGAGTCGTTTTCATTTTGTTATTGACTATGGCCAAGAGTGTTCATTATTCAAAATTCTGGTTTTGTGGCGGTCAATGGATCGTCGGGGTGACCCGTGTTAGGTTATAATTTCATGTTAGTTATCGATGGTCAAGTTGGGTGTTGTTGAAGGGTTATATTCTACTATCACTGGCGGTAGCCCTTGACTGGCCTTGGCTGACTATCATTGTTTGGAAGTTAGAATACCTACCTGGGCACTTGGGACATTGTAATGCGTGGTTCATGCATGTCCATGCATTCACATTCAGTGTTCATAATAAACCATTTTGCCGTGCCGGTTTAGGTTACTACACCGGTTAATTTCCATCAAAGCTGTGTATGGTTAAGATAACCGTGTAAACAAGTACTCTCGTAGTGTTTTTCATGTTTCAGATACCATATTGTGTCGCAGTGGAGCCTCTGCTGCTGCTAGCAGTTCAGATGCTGTATGCGAAGGCTGACCTGTCAACATCTGCGAGGTTAGGAGGAATGGCAGACTAGCAGTTTGAGGTTGGGAGCGCGCAAGTTTGAAATGGAATACTCGGTGAGTCGCTTCCATGTTATTTCGATAGTGAGGTGGAAAGTTCTTCTACTGAAGAGATGCTATTTCGAGTTTTAAGTGTTCATGTTTGATCACTGAATTGGTAGTGGTTATATCTAGCACTATCACTAGGTAATTAAGACACACTTGTAAAAAGCAAGTAGTTAGGTAATGAGTTTCCTATTGGCAGTATAGTTTCAAGATTTGGTTCAATACGAACTTTAGGATGAGATATCCCATAAGAAGGAGATTTTCAGTAACAAAGCCAGTTAGTAATGACGTAGGGCCATCGCAATTGTATCGAGTTAGTAACGGTACTGGTCATTTACGTGTATTCAGAACAAATCTTATGTTGCGTCACGATTTACGACCACCGTCTTCAGATCTGAATTCACTTGCTTACTTTCAAAGTAACATTAGGATAGCAGTAGATCTCGCGATCGTTTTCCTTACATAAAAACTGAGGTAGTGAGCGATAGTAAATGGTTACTGTTGATATTTAATTTTAAAGATTTTGAGCCGAATTAATTCGTGAAGCTCCTTAATATTATCAGGGTTAGTTGTTTCCCTTTTGTTAGCAGTCGGTATGTAAATCTTTGAGTAAAAAGTGCGAATCTTTTGGGAAGGATCCTCGATCACCAAGTTCCTTGAGAATTAGACATCATAGTTGATGACACTGGTAGTGAAACCAAATCTGATTAACATGTCTATTCATGCGACAAATTCTGGACCGCCCCTCATGAGTAACATGTGGCGATGGGTCTACGAAGAGGTGTCGTTGAATATGCATTTGCCTTTGAATTATGGTAAAGATTAACGGAAATGTTACAATAACTTTATTTAGTTGTTGATCGTCGGATCTTTTTCTAATCAATAGTGTTGTGTGGGAAACTCTAGTGTGAAAACTAAATGGGCCCTTTATTAAGTCCGCGATAGGTTATTATGACAGGACAGTGATAGTTATACAATGAAAGCTTTAAATAGGAACGCTTAGGACCTACAAGTATGCACGCGGTAGGTTAGGGAAGATGCCAACGGGTCATGTACCAGTCGATGTTGATGTTAAGGGAATTTTGATGATGATGAGCAAGCTTAAAGTGTCTAGTAATTCAGTCTATCGAATGTATTATGATTACCGTACCAGTGGATTCTGGTGGAGGTCGGGGTCTAGAGACCGTTGTGAGAGCAATACAATTGCTGGTCGGCTAGAGGGCCGTGGCGTTGAAGATTTTACTCGAGGGTTTCTTTAAGCTTGACAGTTTTTGCAGCAGCAGAATTTTTAAAGTTTGTTTGGATCGATTTGTGGTACATGGCCCAGGGTAATGCTTCAGTTAAAGAGTAGAGTTCTAAAATTTCCCTATTTTCACGAACCCAATGATCTATTTTGGTCAGGAGTAGCCGAGCGTTGTGTGGCAGCTGTTGACCTGTGTGGCAACTGTGAGCCTGTGTGTCAACTGAAGGCCTGTATGGCACCTGTAAGTCTGTGTGACACTATGTCTGGTGTGAATGTTCATGTTTATGTTAGAGACCTTGCAGAAGGTTCATTTTGAGTTATGACGTTGAAAGAAGGTAAACTCACATAGTCACGCCAGAGGTGAGGTCACCATGTTAATGTTGATGACGTTCGAATCGTCAAGCCCTCATTACGAAAATTTAAATAATTTTGGTATTCTAATTTTGATTAACAGAATTTATAAAATTGCTAATAAAAATTTAAGGGTAGTAAAATTTAAGTAAGTTCCTAAAGGGCAAGAAGGTTATTTGGAAATTTGCGAAAATGATGGTGATGATGATGATGAATGGACCGTGACGGCAGATGATGAGTTCGGTATGTCTTTTGTACCTGTAATTAATAATACGCCCTCGGAGTCGGAGGAAACATTTTCCATATGCTCTCGCACCTTAAGTGTAGATAATTCCGAAGCTATAATAGAATCTTTGGAATGATCAATTAGTATGTGGTCTTTTCTACTTTTGTGGAAGATGATCATTTTTGTAAATGGGATGTCAGGATCACTCCTGCTGTTGTGGGTGTTGATCTGTGATGCGCTGTAGGAGTCTCACCTGCTTTAGTGGGTGACGATTCAGACCAGCTTGACTGTGACTGCGCTGTGGGAGTCTCACCTGCTTTAGTGGGTGACGATTCAGACCAGCTTGACTGTAACTGTGCTGTAGGAGTCTCACCTGCTTTAGTGGGTGACGATTCAGACCAGCTTGACTGTGACTGCGCTGTAGGAGTCTCACCTGCTTTAGTGGGTGACGATTCAGACCAGCTTGACTGTAACTGTGCTGTAGGAGTCTCACCTGCTTTAGTGGGTGACGATTCAGACCAGCTTGACTGTAACTGCGCTGTAGGAGTCTCACCTGCTTTAGTGGGTGACGATTCAGACCAGCTTGACTGTAACTGCGCTGTAGGAGTCTCACCTGCTTTAGTGGGTGACGATTCAGACCAGCTTGACTGTAACTGCGCTGTAGGAGTCTCACCTGCTTTAGTGGGTGACGAATCAGACCAGCTTGACTGTAACTGCGCTGTAGGAGTCTCACCTGCTTTAGTGGGTGACGATTCAGACCAGCTTGACTGTAACTGCGCTGTAGGAGTCTCACCTGCTTTAGTGGGTGACGATTCAGACCAGCTTGATTGTAACTGTAGGGGTTTTCTGTTGTAAAGAAATACCTAGACCAGTGATCCTTTCGAGGTGCTGCAGGAATCTCACCTGCATTGGTGGGTGACGATTTAGACCAGCTTGATTGTAACTGTAGGGGTTTTCTGTTGTAAAGAAATACCTAGACCAGTGATCCTTTCGATATGTAACTATGCAAAATGTTTCCTCACTCACCTAGAGTATGAGTCAGGATTGGACGAGCGAATACTGTGTGGAGATTTTGTGTGTTTCAGAAAACTTCCCTTGTATGATGGGAGACTGGTAGAACGGAGTGGACTAAGAACGTGTAGCGCAACACGACATGAGATCGCATGGAGCAAGGACAAGAAGATAATGCCTGCGGGTGATAGATTTGGGGAGTCTGTCACCTGAGAGAGGCCCGAGAAGGCGACGTGCTGTGTTCCACGCTCGCCTCTCAATAGGAATTACGGCCTAGAGAACACCATGTGGTTTTAGTCAGTAAGAGTCTGACAGACCCCTCAGCTTTCCCCAAGGGCTGAGGACATCCATTGAGGATTTCCACATGATTCGATACACTGTTAAAACCTGACAATGAGGAACAGACGAGGACGCCTGTATCGCAGGATGGCCGTGTCGGGTTTAGTCAATAGTACGGACGTCAAAACAAATCACGAGCACGCCACCTGTCGGCAAATCAAGAACACTACGCTGTGGCGCGCTTCCTCTAACGACCTGTGTGGTGGGGACACCGAATATAAGGGTTGAGTATTGACCGCCTTGGAGCTAAGACGTTGTAGAATCAGTATCGATCAGTAATATTAGTGAGCAAGATTGTAACTGTGAACTATTTAAATAAACCCAGTGTATCGAATAATTTATGTTATTTCATTTGCGCGACTGTACCCACCGACCTGCCCATACACGATGTCTTAACCTAAGGGAATACATCCTGACTTCCCGATGGTTTGCATCTATCGGCCAGCCATGATCCGACATATATATTTTTATCTTTGTGTGGCGTTGACGACGCCCCTTCACCTCGTGCTTAGACTGTATGATGTCTCATTGTCTATGAAGAAATATCACGCAGACACTTATATGCACAGAACCGTACAGGTGACTATAAACATAGAGATCTGACTGCAATTTAGACCCCTTACTGTACGTCGTTAACTCGCTACAAACACACAACGAAAACACTGCGTATTTGCCACGCGTCCGCGACGTCCTCGCTGTGCAGCCGCGGCGTGTTCGCGACGCATTCGCTGAGCGCCCGCCTCGCCCCGCTGCCGTTCGCAAATCGCTAGTATGATAAGGCCCTAGGAGAATAACTGTATAAACGTATTGTAAACTATGAGTGCCGTTTTTATACTGTGACGAGCCTGTCCTAACCACTTGTTGACACAACATCAAATATCATTACATAACGTATTCCCCGAATTTTGGGCAGAGTTGCATCTTTAACTACACACCCACATTTTACCATTTATGATTGAAATCCTATGTGATAGGGAACGAGCATAATATTGCCATCAAACTGGCATAACACGATAAAATGGTTCACGAAAAAAAACATTACCTCTCTCTCATATGACTGGCCTTGCTATAAAAGACAAATCACCAATACCAATTTTCTTAATCAAAAGCCTTACCCAAATTCACGATCAATCATTTCTCGAGACCTTTCATCAGTCAATTTCTGTACGTATCTAAACGTACGCACACAAGCTTGAAAAGACTCATTTTATATTGAAACGGGCTATATTATCTTGGAATGCGAGTGCGGTTTATGACCGTGAGTCCTGAGTTCAGCTGCAAGGTCAGTTACAGTCGAAAAAACGTTAACGATAAGGTCGTGTAGTAATATGTATTTTTTTAAGTTCCGCATAGCTTATCTGGTGCAAACCCCTGGATCCCGCTAGATACGAGAAGCATAAGATCGGTCAATGTAAAGACGCTTGGAGCGGTCTACGGCTGGTAATGAATGTGATTCGTCTGAACGCTAATGCTAATGATTTAAATTAAACCTTGAAATGAGAGATGAGTTTTCCCTTGATCGTTTCAAGGGAAAAAATATGAGAAAACTCACCATCTTGCTGGCGGATTAGTAATACGAGCAGGTTGTTATTATTGGCAAACGATGATGCTGCTCATCGTGTATTCAATCAATTGTCTATTTCACTATCACTACATAATATAGACAGAGAGGGATGGCGTCGCATCGTGAGGCGAATTATGGCTGCCCGAAGTGTCACTGCAACGTAATGACCACGACCGCTCTGCCAAGAGCGAACCGACGAAGAGGGAAAAGAGACAGTATAAAACAAAGTCGTACAAAAATAAAAAAAACTTGCCGCGTCTGACTGTATAACCGCTAACTCTTCCTAAACCTGACACGCCTGTTTCGTCTTTCATATGAGTCTGGAAAAGTGCCGAATGCTTGGAAGAAAGCTAACGTTCAGCCTGTGCCCAAGAAGTGACTTTTCTTTCCTTTCATCACACTTCACACAGTCCATCCATCTTTTCTTTGGCCTTCCTCTCCCTCTCCATCCATCGACATTTATATTCATTACTCTTTCAGTATCATGCGTTTCATCCCTCCTCATCAGATGATAGTACCAGGACAAACGGTTTCCCTTCAATTTTTCCTGTCACTGGCGCCACTTTCAAACTGCCTCTAATATATTCATTTCTCACTTCATTAAATCTCGTCACGCCGCACAACCATATCAATATTCTCATCTCTGCTACATGTAATCTCTTTTCATCCATCTTTTTCCAGGCCCAACATTCTGATCCATACAGTATGACAGGTTTCATCATGGATTTGTAGATTTTTCCCTCTAACTTGTAAGGCATCCGAGGCTCGCAAGTTGTTCTAGTGACCTGTCGCCATTTCATCCATCCGGAGTTGATCCGGTGCGTTACGTCTCGGTCTAACTGACCATCCCCTTGGACAAGCGACCCTAGGTACCGGAAATCGGAGCAAATTGGTATGGCCGTTCCAGCGAGAGCTATGGGCACGGAACTGGAGAGACAGCCAAAATTGCAAAATTTTCTTTGTCTAACTTTTGAAATCGTTCGTTAATTTGTTGTACTACACTTTTACTTACAGATTTTGTAACTGTTACAGTCTGTTGTTTCATTTGCACTTGAATTTTTTCTTATAATATTTGCATTTGGGTTTCTATTTTTCATGTCCTTTTTTGCTTTTTAACGTAGTAATTTTGAGGTAATTTGAATTATTGGTCTGGCAACACTGATAAAATAGTATTTTTTTATTCTCATGGTAACACCACTATCTGTCAAAATTAATTCTTACAGTTGTTTATCTTAAATACAATTTGTTTAAGGTTCGTGTTTGGAACGAACTTCACTCTGTACCTATTTAGAAGTTATCTTTTTTGCAAAAAATCGCACTTTTGTACTGTTTATGATATTTTAGTGAGACATGTCTTCTAGTGACTTGAGTTGTGAACTTTTAAAACAAGTTGCTGGACTTAAGTATTAAGATAAACTTTAATATTATTTTAGGAGCAAATGACAACACGTCTATATACAATTACTTTGACACCGGCACCGGAGCCAAATTATATAACTAAAAGTAGAACCATTTTGAACAATAATTGAGCAATAACTATCTATAACTTATACCGTGTGCCGTGGTGCTAATTACAATCGAGAAAAACAGACCGATTTCCAAAGATACAAAAATACATATAAGTAGTCGAACATTTAACCTCCGATTTTTTAGGAAGTCGGTTGCACAGAGCAATTCTAGTAGCATATTATTCTTCCAATGCTCGTTGCCAACTCTCGTCTAATTAATAAACCTAAGCCTTCCTCTATAAAACTTTTATACGGTGATAAAAACCGAAATCCTTGCAATAGATCTTGAAGTTATCCCAAATAAACAAGCTTGGTTTTATACTTGGCCAATAAATGTGTGATGAGATGAAGGTATGCTGCATTCGTGATGATTGAGATGTGGATGCTAAAACGCCGTCATTTGTTTTGGTAGCAGATTGCAGAGATGCAAATGTAGTGTTCTTCTTCTAATGTACTGCATATACTTTTTTTATTGTAGATAGGCTCGAGTTTTACTACTATCTCACCTGATGGTAAGTGATTATGTGGCTGTCACGACTGTGACAGTGAACCATTTTTGATCGGTCAAAATCGTTCAAGTTGGAATAAATAAATTAGTCAGTTCACAAGGTGATAGCAGGGCTGACGCATGGAAGCTGAGCAGTGTGGTAGCCCAGTACGTTACGACCTCATCTTATGTCGGTATCGAAGGTCGTGGCTATGGACCTAGGCAGCTCCTTTGTCTTTCTGATTTCATCACCACTAAAATCCTCGTGAGGAAACCAGAATTTCCTAGAACCAAAAAAAAAAAAAATCAAAAACGTTTATTTCAAATAGACCAATTACAGGCACTTTTGAATTGTCAAAATGTCGGTCAGTCAAACAAAGAAGTGAAGCTAAATTGCACGTTCCAAGGAGTAGATCTCTATGGAGAAGAACGTGCAAGAAACTCCATGGACACTCTTTTAAATCATATGTGTTACATATAATGTTTGGTTACATATTTCTTGTTGCTTCTATTATGTGAGCACAATGTAGATAATAATAAAAAAAAATAATTAAAAGATAGGAACTGAATTAAAACACTGGCAGCTAAGAGATGACCAGTCTCATCTGACGGCACCCGTTCACGAGCATGACGCGTGCGTCAACCCCACTCAGCTCAACCATTTTGAAGGGAACCGAATGACCCAATAACACGCGCCACCAACAGCGAGACATTTGAGTGAGCATGACAAACTCTCAACTGCCATGCTTGCAATGTCAAAATAAAAAAATAAAAAGTTGTAACCTAATAAAAATGCTCCATGGTACTTCACATTCACAAATCTGTGAGAAAAAAAAAAAGTGCTTCTACATTATACAATGCTATTATTTCTAAATATAACATGTAAAGAATCCTTTGAAATAAACAAATGAAATAAAAATAAAACACTGAAAACAACAATACGAAAAGGGCAGCAGCATCTCTTCCAATATAAACTAATTTGTAGCTACAAATGTATGTGGCTGTGGAGCAGGACCGGCATTTAGCCAAGCATTTTTATCAAGGAGATAATCTTCCAATTTATAATATGCTTGTCTACATAGTGTGCGTTTAATGCATGTTTTAAATTTTGACTCGTTTAATTGGAGAATTTCTAGTGGAATTTCATTATAAAATTTTACACAGTACCCCATAAAAGAGCTAGCTACTTTAGCTACCCTGAATCGAGGTTGATCTAACTTGTCCTTATTTCTAGTATTAAAATTGTGCCTATCACTTATTTTAGTAAAAAGATGAATATTTTTCCGGACATACATTATATTTTCATAAATGTATTGACAAGGTACCGTCATGATGTTTATATCTTTAAATAATTCCCTAAGAGAATCGCGCCTGCGAAGATTGTATATGGCTCTGATAGCTCTTTTCTGCAGAATAAAAATAGACTCTATGTCTGCAGCCCGTCCCCATAGCAAAATACCGTAAGACATGATACTATGAAAGTAACTAAAATAGACCAGCCTCGCGGTATGTACATCAGTAAATTGACGGATTTTTCTGACATCATATGCTGCTGAACTAAGCCGTCCTGCCAGAGATGTTAAATGAGGACCCCATTGTAGCCTCGAGTCGAGCGTGATTCCCAGGAAAACCGCGTTTTCGACGATTTCTAGTTTCTCCTTGTTCAATATTATTTCCAAGTCATTACTTTTAACATTCGGTAACGCAAATCTTATGCACTTCGTTTTTTTTCCATTTAGTACTAAATTATTAACAGTAAACCAGTTTTGGACCTGCTGTAGAGCGTCGTTTACGTCATCAATACGTGTGGAACGTCTATTGATCTTAAATATTAAGGACGTATCGTCAGCAAACAATACTATATGTGGTTGTTTTTTCAATAAATGCGGTAGATCATTTATATACACCAAAAAGAGGAAAGGACCCAATATAGAGCCCTGTGGTACCCCCATTTTTATTTTTAAGCCCCGTGAATTTACACCATTTATCTGAACTTGCTGTTGCCTGTCATTTAAATAAGATTTCATTAGACTTAGTGCAAGATTACCTAATCCGTAATGTTCCAGTTTTAAAAGTAAGGTTTCATGATTAACACAATCAAAAGCCTTTGATAGGTCACAAAAGATTCCAATAGCATCTTGGGCTTCCTCCCACGCTGCAAATATGTGTTTTAATAAGGAGACACCAGCATCAGTTGTACAACGTCCTTTGGTGAAACCATACTGCTGTTCGTGTAAGATTTTATTAGTGTTAAAATGAATAAGCATTTGATTAAGCATAACTTTTTCAAAGACCTTACTGAAAACCGGCAACACGGAAACAGGTCTATAATTATTGGTGTCATTATGGTCGCCGGATATAAAAAAAAGAGGTATAACTTTACTGAATTTCATTACATCTGGAAATACTCCTTGGTCCACACACAAATTAAAAATTAAAGGCAAGTATGGTGCCACGGTCTCGATTATAGATGTACAAACTTTAACAGACATTCCCCATAGGTCCTCGGTTAATTTTATTTTTATTTGCCGGAAAGCCTTTAGGACTGTCATAGGGTTTATATGTTTGAATTGAAATTCAGCCGAACAGCCTGGCACGTTTTCTTTCAATAAAGCAATTGAGGCCTTCGGCGAGGAATTTAAAGCTTCCGTTGTCTTAAGAGGTATGTTGGTGAAAAAATTCACAAACTCTTGGGCTACTTCTATGCTAGAATTTATGGGACCATATGAAGTCTCCAATAAAAAATCCGTGTTTCGTACCTTATTTCTACCCGTTTCACTATTAATAACTTTCCAAACGGTCTTTATTTTATTGTCTGCCGATTTGATTTTTGTGCTAATGAAAAGGGCCTTCGCTACTTTGCAAATTAAAAGCAAAACTTAAAAGTCCTAAGTTATCTACTGGGCCTACACTGGTACATAATTATGTTATATGTCTGGGTCTAAGCAGTTGGAACATTATACCTATGCATGATAATAATATGAAGGCTATTTCAATGCACCCCGAATATAAAACTTAATCAGATTAGTTCTAAGGGTAGCGTAGCTTTAAGTATTCTCAAACTTTCGGAGAAGCAAACATGAGATGTGTGGAGGTTGCACTTAAAACTAATATTTCTCTGAACTACTAAACTTGGCTAAAAATATTTGTACAGGTACGAATGGGTAGCACATTAATAGGGTAAGGACAACATCGTGTGGAAAAGTGAAATGGCCTAGAACCAAAAATCTACCACACTTTTCTATTTCACATTAGACATCTACTACACGCACTGGACCAGCGCAGCGTGGTGAATTATGGCGCAATCCCTCTCGCCGAGCCGAGATCTGTGTTACCACAGTGGAAATAATGCTAATGATTTTGTTATGTTATAAAAACTTTATTAATGCACATGCACCTCTAATGATGGCTGTTGGTTGGTCTGAAATGAAGGAAGCATCGTTCTCAAGCAAATTTCAGCAGATGGTGATGGGCAGTTTGGACCAGAATCGATGGAGGGATTGTTTGCTTCTAGGGGTTCAGTAACCACAATCCAATAATGAGGGACCGTTTCAAGAAGAATAAGAGCATCCCTCATATTATACTAACTATAGCGTAATTATAGAGGCTAGTTTTTCAAACTTTCTGAGAAGGAAACGTGTGAAGGGAGGCGGTTGCACATATAACTAGTATTTCTCGGATAGCTCCAACTTGGCTGAATATACTTATACAAGTACAAGTGGATAGCACGTTAATAGGGTAACGATGCTGATTGGAGTTATGGTGGCACAGACTGGAGAGTTTTGGCCTGAAATTCAGCAGAAGCAAAACGGAAATGAGTATATTAGAGGCAGTTTGAAATTGGCGTCAGTGGCAGAAAACTTGAAGGGAAACCTTTTGTCATGGTATGGTCATGTGATGAGGAGGGATGCAACGCATGTTACTAAAAGAATTATGACTCTCCATCCATCGACATTTATATGTCGATGGATGGAGAGGGAGAGGAAAGCCAAAGAAAAGATAGATGGACTGTGTGAAGTGTGATATGAAAGAAAAGGGAGTTAGTAATAGCGTAATACCCCTATTACGCTGTTGAGGACAGTGTAAAGGTCTCGAAGATGGTGTTGAGAAATAAGTGGACTGTATTGTGCTGGTACAAACTGAATTTATTGGGCACGGAAAACGACATGTATACAGCGCGGTGGCCCGAGGAGAAGTCCTGGTGTGGTGTAGCGAGTGCGCGTTGGCGGTCGTCCCCGCCGCCCGTCGCCCGCGCAGCCCGTCGTCCGCGTCACCCGCGCCCCGCACCGCGCCGTCTGGCTCAGTGGTTAGGGCGCGCTGCCTGCAGCACCCGAACATGTCGAGGTTTGATTCTCGACAACGCTATTACTAACTCCCTTTTCTTTCATATCCTTCCATACAGGACGGTATGGAAGAAGAAAACGTGTTGCACTAACTCTCAGGTGTCATAAGCGCGATAGAAAAATGCCTATAAAACCAAAGGCTATTTGTGTACAAGACAGCCATACGCCTCGCAATTATGTATGGATCGGAATGTTGGGTAACCACTAAACAATACCTAAACAAACTACTTACAACGGTAATGCAATGTTGCGGTGATCGGTAGGTATCACCAGACTAGACAAGACCCGAAATGAGCACGTGTGAAGAAGTTTTAAAGCCGCTCCCATCATTAAGAAAGTATTCCAAAAACAAAAAGAAATATTTATATACAAATACGGAAAAGAAACTGAAACTTGACATACTAATACTGCTGCTTAGGTAAAAAGTCCCTTTCATGTTACGATATCTAAAGCCTCCATTCTAAGTCCTAAGACTTAGAATATAGAGATAAAGTATCTACATTAATGTACATTTAGTAGGTACCTACATAGAAATTGTCAGTGCAGCTACAAAGAGAGAAGATGATCAATTTCCAGCAGCTAATATAACTGTCCAACAACTCAGGCCTCACACAATAATATTGACCAAGAACGAGGTCATTTATCTCCATCGTCAATTCGTAAAAACTGATAGCCCAATAATAAAATTCAATTTCATACCGATGCAGGCCATTACGCATCGACGTAACGAAGCGAAATTTCGTAAAAAGGTGCGCCTTTTCAATTGGATTCTCTCTTCGAGTTATGAGGGTCGCGAGAACCATGCGTCACAATCATTCTCTGTCTAAGAACTGCGCCCCGTCTCTAAATATTGTTTTTAGACTGTTACGCGGGCAAAATATTTCCCTGGACCATGCAAATTACAGCTCTCTCTTGACGTAGTATGGTTGAGATTTCAGTTGAGAAGAGTCCTTAATATGTGCCCTCGAAATTGGTACAGCAAGTTTCTTTCGGTATTTGACGTTCCCGTAATATAAGTAAGTAGACTGTGTAGGTGTATGGAACGTGGATAAAATGTTTTCATCTTGGTACGGAATTATTATGATTAGACATTGAACAAATTTCGATGTTATTGTCGTGGATTTAAATGTATTTATGTTTGAAAGATGTGTAAGTTGCTACGCGAATTTTGTGTATATTGAAATCAGACTTATTTTTAGACGTCATAACTTTACTATCAGAAAAAAATCCTTCTCTTTGTTTTCCGTTTTTTCTTCTTTCTTTCAATCCATCCAAAGGTAATAATTACTCTGTGCGAAAAGATCTCCTATTTAATACTGTTATTATAAATGTTCGTCCTGTCTTTTTATGTGATTTGCAATAAAATAATAAAACGATAAGCACCTTTAACGCCATTCCTGATTGAATTTTGTTTATAGTTATTCTATTTTCCTTATTAACCGACTTCAAAAAAGGAATAGGTAATCAATTTGTCGGAATCTTTTCTTTTTTTATGTATGTTCCCCGATTACTCAAAGACGCCTGGACCGATTTGAAAAATTCCTCTTTTGTTTGAAAGGGTATACTTCACAGGTGGTCCCATGGTCATCAGGTCAGGATTTGATGATGGGATCCTAGAGAAATCAATGGCACCCTTCTAATATTATAGGCATACATATAGCGATTTTGGTATTTTCAACAACAATGCAATCATTTGCAGTCAGAAAGTATAATTTGGTGAAGTGGAACTGATGAAGAAGATCACAGATGGTCATTTGAACTCCTTAATGCTAATTAAGTTACGGGTATAAGATATCTCGTTTAGTTAACAGATTATGATGAAGCAAATACTAATGTCGCTGTCTCCGTCGCATTTTTGGAATTTACTGGCCCGAGACCATCTCCAATATAGAGCTGTAGGAGAAATGCCACGAGAGCCCGATCGACCGCCAGATCAAGCGTCTCAAGTGGAGATGGGTTGGCCACACGCTCCAAAGGGGTCCCGATCACATACCCAGGCAAGCTTTGGACTGGAATCCCCAAGGAAAAAGAAAGCGTGGACGTCCCCGTCAAACCTGGCGTCGCATCGTTTGGCAGAAGCGACGAGAATCGGAATGACATGGAGCGAGGTGAAGCGTGAAGCTCAAGACCGATCGCGATGGAGGACATCTGTTTCTCTGCCCCATCTAGGGCTAGTCAAATACTAGTAAATAAATGGTTCTGATTAAAATGGAACCATCGAACTGATCTGATGATGAAGCCGGAAGGTAGGCACTGGAACTCCAAAATAAAACAATGTATCCTAGTCGTGTTTAGGCTTATTGGAATCCTCATGAGATGTACTTTGCCTATAAATGATTTTCATGTTGATTGGAGGTACCTACCAAGCTAAAAAGAGCAAAATAAAAAACTTTTTCACAAAAAACCAAACCGACTTCCAAAACAAAACACTACAAAACGAAAAATAAATTTCTTTTCCGAAGTCGGTGTCAAATAACGGAAAACAATGGGTACAAAAGACATTGACTTCGGAAAAGAAAGTTAATTTTTCGTTTTGTAGTGTTTTGTTTTGGAAGTCGGTTTGATTTTTTGTTAAAATGTTTTTATTGTTGTTACTTTTATGTTGTGCGTGTGTCGAATAAATGTTTTTCTATTCTAAATGAAATCGCGTTTGGAAATTGAATACTAAAGTCATCAACAGAATTTTCAATTCGAATAGTTTTTATTTCAATTCAGAGATTTCTTAATTGACAACTAAAACTTGCTGACACAAAAACAGTAACCAGTGTTGATAAAAATTCTCTTCCGTTAATGAAAAAAACCAATTCCCAATGCACACAATTTAGCATATGCAGACATATGCATAAAAAGCAAATTTTATTGCAAGCAACGGTCGTGGGTACCTATGCACAAGTTCGGAATAAGTTGGCGAGTGCGCTCTATTTACTTAGCTCTCGAACCACGACTAGCGTTCAAACAGCTCTGGCCATAGATTAAGTTTAGAGGTGAGATACGAATAGTTGTCTTAGAGGACTGAGAAGGATTGGAGGTAGATTAGTTTGAGGGAAGTAGGCGTTTTTCATGGAGCTTCTATGTTTTCTTGATCTTTGGCTTCGGATAAGAGGGGAAAATCAAAACAAATCTATCAGCATTTTAAACACTAATACAAGTCACTCATTCTCACTCAGTATAGTGTCACTCAGTGACTTCAGCAAAAATGGCCTCTTTTATTGTACTTTTCTGGACATTGTTTTAGTTTGGTAGCCTCTCAATGACATTGGTTGAAAGTCAAGATAAATACAGTATCATTTTAGAGACCTATGGCCTATGACACACAACGGACTTCTTGGGCAGATGGTGATAAATCACGAAAGCTGACATGATATTTCCAAACAAAATTTCAGTAGTTAGAAAACTTGTATTTAGAAACCAACAAATCAAACAAAGACACATAAGTTGGTAGCTATGCACAATAGTACAGGTTGCGAGTACCTATCTTTGCATAAGTTGTTTCCGACTTTAGATGACTCCACAGTTGACCTGTCTATTTACTCTATTTATTTTTACTCTTTGACTAAAACGATTTCTTTTACAAGAAACGCGCTCGAAAGCTGCGAATATGAAATTGGCTCATCCTTGCAACAGACATGCCTTCTTTATTTATGCTAACAGAAAAGTGCCGTTTTCAGAACTTGCCATGGTAAGTTGCGCAAGTATTTTATACCATTTCTTTACCAAGTTTTTTTTTGTGTTAAGCAGGCAAACTTGGTTTTTTATTAATGTTGAGTCGTGGGCTGAATGAGGATGAGGTGTGATTGAGTAGAGGGACAATAAGATCGTTAAGTTTGTTTATTTTAAAGTTTATTTGTAACTATTATTAATGAATTTATATTTGAAGGTATAGAATTGATTTTGAATAACCGGCGATATAATTTTGAAGAGCCCAATTTGTTAGGTTTTTGTGTTAGTTATTAGTAGATATTAATTTATTTTGTAATTTTTTTGAAAACATTTATATATTATTTAACTAGGCATGTACTTATAGTAAGCTTATATAACACTGTTTATTTGTTGAAATATACTACGACAACTTCGAATTTTACATAAAAAAAAAACTCTTAAGGCAAAAAGCAAACCCACTGCGTATTTTCTTACTTCGTAAAACGTTAAAAGACCAAAGGTCGTTTAAAACTTCGAGAGAAAGTATTCCCAAAAGAAACAGAAAGTTAATCTTAACTAAATTATAACGATATACCATTTACTGCGGAACAAAAATAGAGAAATCGCCGAAGAAAACTTTGGTCAATATTAAAATAATTTTCCTTGAAAGGCAAAGGTCCGAAGTGGCTCTCATTTACGAACTTTTTACGAAGAAGTTTTTATTTGCGAAAAAGTGAATGAAAACTGGTTTTTGTATTTGGAAATCTTCAGTGAATGTAACTAACAATTTGACAGACAATTTTTCAAAAGCAATTTAACATTGCAACTTTTATTGATCATTGAAATCTAACTACTACGAGTAAATAACTCTTAGGAACGGCTCATTCAAAAATGATTAGTCTAGTTTGAACATTATTACTCGTATTTCTACCTAGATTGTCATTTACATGTTTTTATACACACAATGCCTATGAGTTTTTTTTATTACAATGAATGTAGATTTTTAGGTTATAATATATAATAAATCATCATAATATCATCAGAATGAATATATGCAGTGATATCACATACACGAATTATCATACAGTCATACAGTGGATTATCCAACCCACAATAGTTGTGATAAATCTACATCAGATTGAAACGTGTACAATTTTTCATGACTGTAAATTTTGTGCGCAAGTCTTTTAGTATTATTCAAAACAATCTCGTTTTTAATACAAGTCATGTAAGATCAAAAAATATACATTCTGTGCGATACAAAAATACCTCAATTACGGCATATAACGAGGCACGTTCAGAGATTGTGTTAAGTCGAAGTAGTAATTTTACTATTAACTAAATAACATACTTAAAAAGGATTAGGACATGGGATATTGTGTATTTAGCAAAAATGTTGCCTTGGGATATTTTTTGAATTACACGCAGGTGTTAGAATCATGAAGGAACTCCATAAAAAAGTATCGACATCAACCAGGATAACAAGCTTGGAATTTCAAGATGGTTGTTGGTTATTTAATGTGTATCAAAGTTCCTTTGTATGTGGTGTGTAATAGAAGGGTTTTGTAAAGAAAATCACAGAAAGACTAGGTATTTATTTAAATTAGGCTTGTCAATTAATTAATATTCAAAAGGCTCAGAGAGTTTACCGCCCGTTCGCTAAACTCCACGGAAAGGAACTCCATGATTCGTGGATATGTTAAATTAAAAAAAAAAAACATTACAGTACAACATTTTCCTTCGATTTTAAACAACTGCATCATAAAATAACTTTTTAATTTTAAGAGCACACTTTTTAATTTATTGGCACTTTCATGGGCTCATTGACTTAATGTAGAAAAATAGTGTCAGTGTCTATGGAGGCGCGCGCTGCGCAGTCATGCGCAATGAGAGTCTAAATTGCCAGCCATACCACACATTTTTCCGTTTCCACTTTTGTTTTATTTCAACTGTATGAGTGAAGATAAAAAAGTGTATGTAACGGCATATAATTAGTTATTAAGACACTTACGCGTGTTATTATTATCACATTCGGCTTCGCTTCATGTGATAAGCCCACGCTCGTGTTTTGATAATCCCTATTTTGATTTCATATTTGGAACATTACGTTGTGTGTGTATGTACAATGATAAATCACGTAATATTTTATAGGAATATCATCACTGTGGCTTAAATGTAAATTTAGAGTTATTTCCTGTATACACAACAATATTTACTTAGGTGGGTACTCTTACAATTGTAGGTATTTGACAACACAATAATAATTTAGGTAGGTACTTCAACATTTGTCGGTATGTGCTTAATAAATATGAGAGTTTGTATTATGTAGCAAACCATTGTGTCTTAAAAAGTGAAAATTCATGATTTAATGACGTCACACGTACTTCCAATTCTAACACAGGCGAAGTTGCTGGCAGAAGCTAGTCTATAGATAAATCCAAGGTTAAACAATCCATAAACAAAGAAATTAGGAACAATTCATTGAAAGTTCTTATATAATATTCGAATATTGATTTCCTTAAAATTAATGGAGTTTTTTTCATGGCGAAAATCGTTCGTTATCCATATAATCAAACTTCCAATGAAATAGTGAAATACCGCGGAAAATGTTGCAACCACAGTCATAAATCGTGTCCGGATACAAAACAATTAAAGCTGGATGGAGTTGTTAGTAATTTATTGCATAGAAATTAGATAAGGGTATCCATCAGAGTCTGTTGCTGCGGTCGGTGACGTAATGCTGCTATTGGCTGGAAGAGAATTGAAACATGTTTGCTTAGTCACTACTTGCAACCCTATAAGTAGAAATGTCTGGAGAAATAGATATTAAGATTATGAATACTCAAAAAAGAACAAATAATTAATAGAAAGGTAGCTGGAACAGACTGTTGTGGCGTAGTTTGGAAGTGACCTATGTCCAACCAGCAGTGTGTTTATTTTTTATCTTGTGTTAGTACTGGACTTATATAGTTAATGTAAGTCTGAAATAGCCAAGTCAGAGATCTGTGGGGTTCTCAGAGGTGGCTTATTTAACTCCGACACCAAAGGTGGCCACATCCTGACACGAAAAAGAAGATCTTGTGTTAGTGTACTTACATTTTAACAGCATTCGTCTTTAAAAGTACCGTTCCCATACTTCCCAAAGTGCGTTGCTACGTACATAGGCTACGTTACATTGTTAGGACTGTACCTTCTAAAGTAGAACTAAACAATTTTGTTCATTCTACCATAAATTAATTTACTTACGAACGCTAACGTATGTGTGACAACTAAATTGGTGTCTTGTTGTATCATATCTATACGCCCGAACACGATCGTAACTCCATCGGGTGGCCATAATCTAATGTTGATGTCCTCCTGACCCTGTTGATCATAACTGCGTGACAAGGTAATGGATTCTAGTATACATACGAGTATACCAATACACCTACAGTTACACACACAAACGACACAACATTTAGACTTGCATAAATCTAGCATCTGCCCGCAGCTTCAGCCCAGTGGAAAGTATTTTATCTACACTCACAACTTAATGTTCCAAATATGAATTAAAAAATATTGCATAAACACGTACTTTTTTGCGTGGATAGTTAAAATAAAAAAAATACAGTAGAACATTTTCCTTCTAAACAACTGCATCATAAATATACTAAAACTTTTTAATTTTTATAGCACACTTTTTCTTTTCAATTTATTGGCGCGTATAGGCTCATTGACTTAATGTAGAAAAATAGTGTCATTGTCTATGGATGTGCGCGCTGCGCATTCATGCGCAATAAGAATATGTATTATTTATTATATATATAAATGACACACCCGGAGTAACGTTCAATGATACTGTATGTTTGCTGATGAAAGTACAATTACATTTACTGAAAGAGACAAAAGGCAAATGCAAATAGAGATAAATAATACTTTAAAAATTATTATTAAATGGCTAACCTTAAATAATTTAAAAATCAATCTAAGTAAAACGAAATTAATGACGTTTCGAAATAGACTTGATACATTCAAATTAATGGATATACAATTAAATACATAGACACAAAAATTGAACAAGTAAATGTAGCAAGGTTCTTGGGAGTAAACATTGATTCTCTGTTAAATTGGAAACCAAATATTGAAACGTTGTGTAAAAATCTGAATCAATATTGATAAATGACAATGACAAATGATTTTATTTAGGTAAGTAAGTTGGTTAGTACAAACACATTTACAGGTCGATCATGTATTCTATATGCTATCTACATGTCACACGACCGCAGCTATAACAGCATATCATGGCTATGGTACCCCTCTATTAATATATAGTTTCACGTTCTGGGGCATTTCTCCAGATAAAAAAACGGTGTTTAGAGCGCAAAAAAGATGCGTTGAGCGATTTTTAAGATGAAACAGAACAATAATATTTTTTATGAAACTAAAGAAAATACTATTAGATAAATCATATTACTCAGTAAAAGAATTTCTTGATTATAAAGAAGAAAAAAAATAATAATAAGAAAATCAACGAATATGTCATGAGCGCATACTTTGGGGTTACAGAGAGAGAACACGGTACGTGCTCAGGTTGCTACCACCCGTAGCAACCTGACCACGTACCGTGTTCTCTGATGCTCTCTTTGTTCAAGTGCTTGAGCCAGCCGTCCAAGTTTCGGTACAACGACTCGGATCAGGTGCGGGTCATACACCGTAATCGTAAATTGGATGTACTGTGCTTGACTGCCTCCTAACTGAAATGGGTAACCGTGTCACTGCACCATCATTGCAGCCCGTAGTACCACCACAGTCCAGCCACACCCCCAGCCATGCTGACGAGGAGAGTAGTGACAGGATTACAAACGTAGGTACACAGTACAATGAGAAAAATTATTTATTTATTTAGACTTCTTGCACAAAAGGTACAAAGGCGGACTTAATGCCTTAGGCATTCTCTACCAGTCAACCATGGGTGGTGACGAGATAACATGGCAGGTGCATTGCTTAAATAATTAAAAAAAAAAAAGTTTTTATTAACATACTAAGATAAAATAAACGTACATATATATTGAATATAATATATACTTATACAAATATATATATATTTATGAAGTAACAGAAAAGAAGAAGGTGAAATGAGGCGTGCTTTGGAGTGTGCTATTCGGGAACATCGCCTCGCCTATATGCCGCCCGAATTTAGACCACGAATACCTCGTTTGCCCATGCATAAAAAAATAGGGCGCTGCTGACTGTTCTGGATTCGCAGTTGTCAAACTATTTTGATGACTGCGTAAACCTCACTTTGATTGTAACGGCATATCGTGTAGCTTACGTTAAATTTGGAGGTACTACAGGACCGAAACCAGCCATACCGGCTTGGAAGTGCAGAACCGAGCATTGTATTGGTGGGGCCAGAGCAGTCATTGCCAAAATAATTTGTTTCAGGGTGGGCAATACTCGCCCAAGAGTAATGCGTTTTGTGAGACGGGCTTTGGATATCCTGAAACAAAAAGTGTATGCATGGGCAAATCGTATTCGTAGGTATAAGATAGGTACTTTCTTCGGCAGTACATATACTAAAATTGGAACGATACAGAGAAGATTAGCATGGCCCCTGCGCACGGATGAGACGCAAAATCGTGAAGTATTCCATATTTTTCCCCCCCGGTGAGTTCCCGCATTGTCGAGGCGGGAGGGCTTAGCAACCGTGGTTTGGTCACCCACGGTGAACCGAAGAGGAACCCGAGCAGGGGACGCTCGTCAGGCTTTTGCCGTTTAGCCGACGACTTAGCAGCCAACATGTAGGTTGCGGTGCTGCCTGGGCGACATCGCAACTGAGGCGGGCCGCGATGTCGTATGGGGTCTCCCAAACCCATACGATATCGCGGCTGAGGGTTGGAGGCCGCGGAGGGAGAGGAGTGCCGGTATTGCGATGCGCCGCTCTTCCTACCTTCCGCGGCTTGGACGGGGTTGCCACCGTGGCGGACGCGGTGGGGCCGCAGGGGAGGAGGAGTGTCGGTATAGCGTTGACCGCTCTCCCTATCCTTTGCGGCCGAAAAATGGTAGGTGGCGGGGCCATTGACTTTAACCCGTCACAGTGGTACCGCGTCTGGCACCAATATGCTGGTTTGATCCCTGGGGTGGTCATGGCGCATAGTGTGTCTTAGTACGCCGGTGATGGGGGGTAGACCCCAGAGGAGGGTCCGGTTACGAACAGCTCCGGCTGGTTCGCGGTGAGTGGCTCTCTTGTGGGATCAGAGGTGCCGTACTACAGGTATGTGCCCGACCAAGTTCTCGAAAATTGTAATATCACATTGTACTGGGATCAGTCCATCATCAATGACAGGACTATTGCAGCCAATAAGCCTGATATTGTGGTGATGAACCGAATCGAGAGACGTGCAATGATTGTTAAAATTACCGTCGCGCATGATGGAAACCTCGTGAAAGCCGAGAAAGATAAGAAAATGACATGGCTCGCGAGGCTGTTGACATGTGGGTTGTGGACTCAGCGATCATTGTACCGATAGTCGTGTCAGCCAATGGCTTAATAGCCACGAGCCTCGACCTTAGGAGGCTCTCTTTTGGCGGTTGGGTCAAGGGCTTGATTCAGAAAGCAGTACTTCTGAACACGGCTCGTATTGTAAGAAGGTTCCTCTCTCTGGAGCCCTGACCGCCGGTAGATAAGACCCTGTTCCCAATATTTTATATTTTTAAATATTTATGATTTTTAACTAATTTTATAAAAAAAATTAAGATATACGAAATTAGAAAACAGTTAAATAAAAAACATATATGTATATATAATTGTTATTCTAATAGTACATGTATATTTTATTACGCATATTTTTTTTTATTCATTTACTGTATTGAATTATGTATATTTGCATAACTATTTTTGCAATGTATTAATAAAATATTGTATGCAACGGCATATAATTAGGTTACAAAACACTCGTGTGATACTTTTAAATGACCGTTGCATAAACTACTATTAATTTCCTCTGAAAATATATTACGGGAATAAAAAAGTCCTAACCTTGTCGAAGTCACGGCCCACCCGTGTGAAAAAAAAAAGGAATTTATTCAGCCCTTAAGGCGTGAAAAGGTTACAAACAAACTAACAGAATGAATTCCTTTCGCATTCAAGCATTAGCTATGGAAATTGATTCAAAAGCAATTATGTTGTGTTATTGATAATAATTTTGAGAAAATATCTGTTTTAGTTTTGTTTCGAAATATTCTATCAACATTAAAACTACTGTTTTTGGAAGTCGGTGTCCATAACGCAATAAATTTGTACCTATGAAAGACACCGACTTCCATAAATAGTAGTTTTTTTTATTTGGAAGTCAGTAATATTTTATTGTAAAAAGTTTTTTTTTACTTTTTAGTTGTACATGCCTAATAGGCAAGTTGTTTAGTAAGGTACCTATAACGCCAGAATAGATTACCCAAATATCATGTAACATGAACATAGCCGAAATGAGAGATCTGCGTACCCTTTAAGAGCGTACTGGCGTGATGTTATTTTATGAAATAGTATAAACAATAAACAGACATGCGAGTGCAGCAATCCCAAATCCCAAGAGTTCTGTTGTATATCTTCGAAGTTCTTCATTAAATCTTCACCAAATTAAAATGGGACCAATTTCGAAACATATTCTTTCAAACAAAAAAGAATTTTGAAAATCGGTCCACAATTGACGGAGATTTCGGTGAACATACATAAAAAAAAACATACATAATGTCGAACATAGAACTTCCACCTTTTTGGGCAGCCGGTTAAACATTGCGTTTGAATTTAACAAATTTTACAGTCACATAATATATGCCCATGACTGTACATAACGCTACAACGTTTATATAACTAGAAACAATAGTCAAGTACGCTAAGCTGATTATTTCCATCAAGAGAGAATGATTAATTGTTTGAATTTTAGTGTTATTATCATAAATTGCAATGTCATTCACTAGGTGAAATAATTATGATTTTCTCTCGACAATTTTGCATTTTAGCACTAAATTATTAAAAATTCTCGCAAACAGGCGCAACGTGACCATGCGACAACAATGAGACATTAAGTTTTCATCGCATCATATCGTTTGCATCGTTTTCGTTTTCATTGGTTCTACGGTTTAGAACTATTTCAACAAATGTCTTATTGTCGCATGACACACGTCTGTGGAAGTCTTTACTATTTAGGTATGAGTTTCGATTATTGAGCTTACTGCTAAAATATTAGCGGCATATGATTGTTCTTCTTCTTATATCAATTTTAGTACTAAACTGAAACCAAATATTTCGGTATGAATTAAGTTTATTCAACATCAGAATCACTTCATCTGAATTTGCATACATACATATACTGACGCCTTACGTGCACTGACGCGTGAGTGTATTCTATATTTGCAATAATATAAAAATCATTCGATATATTATCGATATGGACGATTCAAATAACATTTGGAAGTAACCATGTGGACTAAATTCGTCGGAACGTAGAATTCATATTGAAAAAGTTACCGCTTACAAATATTCAAATTGAGTGAGACACACCACAGTGCGCTTTTGAATTTCATTCGGTTTTCAGCAGCCTTAGTTTCAGTTCCCTGTTAGGGCTTAGTCACAAAGATATTACTGCCAAAACTTCAAAAATAACGTTCTGATTTTGTATAATAGTTAAACTAAACTATTTTGATAGTATTCTTTGTAATTGAAAGGTGAAGGCAAAGGTGAAGTTGAAATAAAAGTTGTAAAAACGTTGGGTGTCTAAACGAAACTTAGTGCCTAATTATTCGTTTAAAAAGGATAATCTTCGTACGTCATAAAAGGAGTGGTTCTCACTTCGTCGAAATCTTTTTTTTGTTTTTTTTTTTTATGGAAGAAATGATGGTCAGGATACGATGATGGGACTTTGGGGAAATTGAAGCAACTCCTCAAATATTATAGGCATACACATAGCGATTTTGGTGTTTTCATTAATAATGCAATCATTTGTTATCAGAAAGTAACATTTGGTGAAGTGAAACTGATAAAGAAGACAATAGATGGCCACTGGAACTCCTTAATGCTAAGTATGACACGGGTACAAGATGTCTCGAATAGTTTACCGACTATGATGAGGCAAACACTTAGGTATAAATAAATGGTACTGATGAAAATGGTACCATCGAACTGATCTGATGATGAAGCATTTATCGTAGTCTTGTTTTGGCTTATTGAATTCGTCATTTTTGGCTATGAATGATTTTCATGATAATTAGAAAAATTACCAAAACTAAACAAAAAATAAGCAAAAAAGCAACTATTTTTACTCAGAAAATTGGTGGCTGGATTTTTTTCATAACTGACCTAGCATATGTAAATCAAATAATATTTTGCAAATAAAACTGTTCAAAATGAGGTTCAATATTATATTTTGGCATCGAGCGGGCTCACGGCCAGTACTGCGTTTACATCGGGGCGTATATTTCGCCTTAATCAGGGCTGTCGAAACAAATTGTAAGCGGATTATTATAGTGGATTACATTAACTGGGTAATGCTTATATTACTGACTATTTATTTACGCTTACTCGAAGCAAATTATATCGGGGAAGGATACCGAATCTATTAGCTTTTTTCCTTATTCGATTACAGAAAAGTATTGCCTTTATTGCTGGTTTAGCGATATTGTAAGTGCCTTTTATATCTTTAGATGCGGTGTTATTGTTTCAAAAGGATATTATTTCAATATTGAAATAGATATACCAATCAGAAAATGAATGCCTACTTATTTATCGATCATCTGAAACAGCAAAGTCCCATTATTATCAATAAGGACTAACCCTACAGACGGTCCCAGAAAAGGGTCACGTCTCCACACACCCATTATTAATTTATCCTTGTACAAAACCAACACATTCCACTAAAAAGAACACGTTTTTTACACCGAAACATTATCCGAGCCCAATTGATGGCCTTTAGACAACAAAAAGATAGGTAAATGCCACAAACCGAAATCGGCGATCGTAAATTGTATACCTGTGAAATCGGCATTGGCCAGTTAACGGTTTATTGCAAGCTAGTGGTCACATCCTTAGAAGTCCATGTTACGATTCAGTACCGACCGGCGCGAGTTTTATGGCGAGGGTTTCTTTGAATAATGTAGCAGCCGGCGCGTGAAGAGACGAGCTACAGAACTGGTGATGTAGGGTGCAAGTAATAAGTCGATTTAAAACAGCCTTACAATATGGATGTTTCCTGGCAAGAAAATTATCATTCTAATTAGTCCGTCAGTGAGATTACCAAATAATATTGGATCCGTATTTTTTGCTTGATCAAATAAAAATTGACAAAGATAAAGCGCATCAAAGTTCAGGAGTGGGGGCTTGTGACCTCTTTTTGTAAGTATAAAATATAGCACACTGTGACGTCACACGCTATTTCATCGCACCGTATCGTTGTAATTTTTTGTTTACGTGGCAAAAGAAAAAATACTTGTCCAATATTTTTAGGTAATCTAACTGACGGAATGAAAACATTTTTGTAGTCATCTTATCTATTATCAGGAAGACCCAGATCGTAAGCAGACCACAACCTAGGTGACCGCTTATCAGGTGGAAGATGCAAAAGTAAGTCACCATATGAATATGGCCAGGGCCAGGTGAAAGTAGTGTGCAATGCAAAAGACCTACATAACACTCAGCATTGGGTGGATAAAGGATAAAAAGAAAGAAAAAAACATCAGCCTAAAGGATTTCACTTCTGAATATAGTTGTCTCCAATAAAACGTCATAAAATTCGATATTTAGCTACCCAGCCTATTTGCTAATTTTGAAAGATCGTCACTTCAACAGAAACGGTGGAAAGTTCTCCTTAAGACTCTTCTAGAAAGTTGGAGAAGAGATTTGTTATTATTATTTATTTTTGTGTGGTCCCACTGCAGGGCTAAGGCCTCTCTTTCTTCTTTTCTTTCCTCCTTGTTTCGGGTAAGGTTAGACCAATCCTGTCTGTAGGTATGGAACACGCGTACCTGGAACTTGTCCCCGACAGCCAGAGGAATTTCAAGGAGCATTTCCGACGGTTGGCTCCCAGACTGGAGTGGGCCGGGGCTGCCCTCAAATTGCTCCTGTCCAATCTAAGGGGTCCAAATGCCTACAGCCGGTGGCTCTACGCGGGGGTCGTGCGGTCCATGGCCCCTTACGGGGCACCTGTGTGGTCACGTTCCCTCAGGCGGCGACCAGCCCACTGGCGTCCCAAAGGTTCATGGCCATCCGGCTGGTCCTTGCTCTTTGAGGAGTGGCTTGAGAAGCGCCACGGCGTCCTCACCTTCCGCCTGACGCAGGTCCTCACAGGACACAGCTGTGTCGGGCGGTTCCTATTCAGGATAAAGTGGGAGAAAAAACCCCGGTAGTGCAGAAGCATCTCCATTGTGTGGATCGCCCAAAGGACACGGTGGAGGTCTGCCCCACTTGGGCGGAGAACCACCCAAGTGGGCCCTGGTTCAGGGCTTGGTATGGAACGAGAGAGCATGGGAAGCTGTCTCCTCCTTCTGCGAAGCAGTAAAACTCGCGAATGAGGAGGTGGAACGCATGAGGGAGTCGCAACGTAGACGCCCCTAGCCACCGAAGGAGACGTGCGTAGCCACCGCAAAAGACACCCCTAGCCATCGCAGGAGACGCCCTGGGCGTCGGGAGTCGCAAGCCGATTCCGGCCATACCTATTATTCACCGTCCGCAACACAGCGAATAATGGGTAGCTCACCGTCCGATAAGGACCATACTCAAGTTGAGAGCGTGTTGTGTTCCACGCGCGCCTCTAAGAGATTCAGCAAAAACTGACGGGGTCCGCTAGGGCTGATGCCTGTATAGATTTCGGATAAATTTGACTGAGAGTAACAGCAGCTCTGGCTCAAGCAACTGAAGGAACACGGGTGGGTTTTAGTCAGAAAAAGTCTGAACCACCCTCCCGCTTCACCTAGAGCGGGAGAAGTTATTGGATGATTTCCCACTAAAAAAGAAAAAAGTTTATGGTCAGTTGTATGGCTGACAACTGTTCGGGTGTCTTCGACGATTTAGGGTCGGCGCAGGCGACGGCTGGAGGCGGAGACAAGCGCAGGCGCGCGGGAAACCACAGATATAAATCTAACTAGATGATGCGATTGTATGTTCTTCGCATTTCAAAAAACGGAGTAAAATTACAATCAATGATCGTGCTTTGAGGTTTTCATTTAGCATTATCGGCACCGGAAATCCATCGAAATCTAGAAAAATGCCGTATTTTGCCATATTGAACTGTAAAGACTAGATAGAAAAAGTTGGCCGAGGCAAATGTTTTCTTTCAGTGGTAAGTAAATTTGTTTTTAAATTGTCTGTGAAAAATTGGCACGCTTGGTTTTCATACAGATGGAGGAACTTGCTTTATCTAGTTAGATTTATGTCTGTGCCCGCCATCCACTTCGCTAACCAGCTCCTACGAAAATGCACCATTTTTTTTGTTACCTTTTTTATAGTACCTACCTACATATTATAGTCAGTTTATACTGTCCAATTTGTTTTTAATTTAATGTGTCCTAGATAGGTCCCTAACACAAATGTATAATAACTATAGTCAATTTTGGTTTTCTTAGAATCATTCTTAATTTTACTTTGACAGTGATATCGCTTTTAGCTCATAACCTGAACCAGTTACAAAACTGTCAGCATACGATTTAATGCAAAGTGTTGGAGAATTCAAAATGTCCGAATCATCCATTACTATATTATTTTATATGCTCTATTAGCCCATGTACAATGTAATCACAAAGTAGATCATCCTTAGATCATCGTAACTGAGGTCTTAAAGTATGGAAAACTCACTTTTGGCATTGCAAATTTTAATGATAACGTAAAGTTACGTTTCATTTGGGTAACAAATCTGCAATGGTGTATTTTTTGCTAGATTTGACTCAATAAGACTGACGTCATATATGGATATGTTTATTTTTTCGTTAAAAATATTATTACATGAAAAGTGGGTAGGTACCTCACTTTAGTACGAAGAATATAATAACAGTGTTGCTTGAACTGATAATATTGCTCTACGTGGGTTGCCAACTCATCGCGTCTTTATTAGAAGGTACATCAGTGACCCTTTCCGTCAGTCAACTTTTACGAGGCTCCGGGTGATAATCAGCTGATTCATTTCGTTTCTCCTTACTCCCACCTTTTTACTCCTGAACTTGGTACACAGGTCGTACGTGAAATGGAGCCCTATTTTTATTGAGATAGACTATGTCAGTAGGTCTGAATTATGAACTTTAAGTATCAGTTACTTTGTATGGAAGTTCTGTACTGCTTTAAAATCTAAAACCCAAAGCATTTATTTCCAAAGTGCCTGTAAATAGTTAAATTTTCAGGTCACTTTTGAACTACCATGGTATCGGTCAGACAGTTAGATAAAGCTTGTTGGAATAGTGTATTTGTTTTATCTTAACGAATTAGGTATAAGTAAGTACAGTGTGAGAACCATGTTCCTATTTATCACATTCATAAATTTACCTGTTAATGCTTTTAATACTTTATACCTGTACGTAGTATAGTGTATAGTGCTATTCTGGGTGCATCGTCCTCACATATATGAATTTATTAATGTATGTACTTATGTAAATATTGTAAAACACTTTTTTTTTAAAAGAGTAAGTATGGAGTTTCTTGTGCATTCTTCTCCATAACAAGCTACTTTTCCGAATGCACGGTAGAATCAATTTTTATTTTATGATTAATTATGACGTTCAAAAGTGCCGCTTTTTGGCCCAGTTGAATAAATATATTTGACTTTGACTTTGACTTTGTACATATAAATACTGACATTAAATACTTATGTGAAAACTAAATTAAGTCCGATCCTACTTGTGATATCAAAGTTTAAAATTAACTAGAGACCAATAACCCAACTGTAAATAAACGGAATACCATAAATAAATCTATAATGAGTCCTGATGTTATCTGATCTGTTAATCGAAATACATTAGGTCAGCAAGCCAAATCTGCATTTGCAGATTCGAAAATTGATTTCGATTTTCAGACCATCCATAAATCGTTTTCAGTGAAACCAGTAAATTCATAATTGAAAACCAACGTTTTTAGCTCATTTAATGACAAAAGCTACATTGCCTTATTGTGAAAAATGCAACAAAACCAAAGATGTGCAATATTTGATGATGGATTGTGTAAGCAAAAACATGAAAGAAAAATTAAATGAAAAATGAAAATAAACATTTGGGTTATTGGACTTATCCAAAATATTTTGGCATACCCGAAGTCAGAGGTCGCGAAACGGATGTGTGGCTTGCTCTATAAATATGTGTAGTCTGGAGTTCCCTTTTCTTTTCATTTATAGCTGTAGAAATAATGGATAAGTTACATTGGGGTTGACGTATCCATGTGGATAAAAACCCCTTACAAAATAAAAAAAATAATTAAATAAAACCCACGTTTGAATATAAATCGATACGAAGTGAGTAAGAAACCTGAATGAAGTTAAAGCTATTAATGTAATTCTTATTAGTTCGCCAGCAAATAAATTGCATACAATATTTATTGAGCGATGTACAGACGCATGTGAACTGGGCGATTGCGAATTATTAACCTGTGTATGGCCAGCGATTGCAAATATTTTATACCTTTTCAATGTAGGTTTGGAGTTAAGAAGTTTTCCCAATGATTCAATTGGAAATATGCCCTTTTTTAAATCAAAGCAGAACTCATTACTGCAGTAATCTAAATCACTAGTGCAAATTAATTTATTTCTTTCTACATTACCCTTACCCGTAGCCTTGTAGCAACAACGGGCATTTCGAAAGCACAAAGCCAAACCATAGCTACTGTACAATAAATAAACCCACAATGACATTGCCAAAAAACTCGAGTCCATCAACAGCATCCATCGCCGTCCTTCTGGCCGCAACGTTACAGAGATCGAGTTAATTACACTTACTTCAGAGGGAATCAGAAATGCAATTAGTTTCGTGCGTGCGCCCCGGTAAGCCGGGGTTTTTACTGCCCCTACGAACGCGTTCGTCCCGTCCCTAACAAATGTCGTCTCGTTTTCGTTACGGGTCAGTGTCGTATAAGTTTTTTTACGATCCTCGCATTTGTTTGCTGAGTTAGAAATTGGAGTCTATTACGACGAAATTTTTTGATTTGTATGAAATATTGTGCAATTTTTGGTTTTTTTTTTTCTGTTGCTGGTTTAGTTAAGTTATTGGCTTTGTTACGGCCATCAGTTTTGTTTTGTTTCTTTTCTTATTGTTGTGAACTACGTGCATTGTCTTCATTTTGCGCCAGGTGAAGTAATGTGACCGTCACAATATTTTTTTCAATAAATGTCAATTCACTTTATTAAAGTGGTAATTTTGCTTCGCTCTCGAAAAATCTTATAGAAAATTTCATATAATTTGGTAAATGGTTGAAAGATATTTTCATTCTATTGATCGAACAAACTAAAATGTAAAGCGAATAGTAATTAACTGAGCTAGAACATAGCATCTAAGTATTTTCATTTACCGCTTGCCCAAAAGTTGTCTTAGCCCATTAAATTTTCTTGTTGACCTTTGAGACAACTATGAAAGTGTTTTTAGCATTGAAATTTTCATTCAAACACAAAGGAACTTCCATAAAGTTTAATTACAAAATATTTAACGCAACTATACCGCCAAACTTCCTTTGTAATGGCGATCCTAAGTCCAAGTGTTGGAAATTTTCAAACATATTTCGTTGTGTAACGAGGTCAAACGACAGAAAAGAGAGTTTGCACAACAACTGTTTACATAGAGAAAGGACAAAGGGATTATTAATCCAAACATTTTTTCGTTGGAAATAAAGGAGACTGACCTATTCTATGTAATGGCAGACGTAATTCTTCTCAATCATGATAGGGTTGGCTCGCTGTGAGGAGAGAAGCTTTCCGTTGCGTATTCATTAGGGAATCGTTGCGACAAATGTTCTGGAATTATGTTTCCAGGATTATTCGCTTACTCAAGAAAACAAGATGTGACACTCCTTATCCGTTGGAGGAAAACATGTCGTCATGCTCCGCCGTGATTCTTGATTTAATTATCGTCGATCCGTAGCTTTTTGTCACTTGCGTATGTTCCATGTTTTGTCTTTGTCTTGTCCTTTTTATTGGATAAATCGTTAATCCTTCAAGTTATTATTGTGATTGGATGTTGTTTATGTCATGTGACCCCATATCTATAGTTTTTCTTATACTTTCTTGTTGTTATAGCAAATAGCATAATAATAAGAAAATAGTGCTTGAATCGTGCTTTCTTATTGTTGTTTGTGCTGCACCTTTCGGAATCGGAACGTGGTGAATGACAAAGCTGTCTAGGGGGTGATCATAAGCTCTTAGAGTAAGATTATTTTGAGTGTGTAAGGGACGGATGTATACAATTCATATGCATCTGTCCCTTACACACACTCAAAATAACCTTACTCTAAGAGCATGAGGTCACCCCCTAGGTAGCCAAATCTGGTCGTAAATATAGGAATAGTTCAGACAAAATTTGAGGTAAAAAAAGAACAAGAAGATTGTTGTTTGTTCTTAAATTGCTGTAATCGGAAAAAAAAACTGCATAACAGTTTTCATCCGAGACTTAATGCACAGATGAAACGATCCATCAAATACGGAAACCAAAAAAACCTTTAGTTTTCTTCTATAAAATCATAAATGAATTTGTTCATTCTACCATATCATAAATCGACAATTAAAAAATAATTACCTGTAGTACTACCGAAGCGAGCAGGTGTTCTACTGGAGCGGCTCCAAACTAGTGTGGAACCTTTTAATTCTCATTAAGAGGCACTGCACTTTCAATAATAGCATTATTTCATAGTTTTTCAACTTTAGGTCTCAGTATCATTTTGAGCAGTTTTAATGCGTTACTCAGATGATTATTATAATGTGGGTTGATGATACAGATGATTTTTTTTGCAAATATGCTATGTTTTTAGGGTTTTGTTCCTCAAAAGGAAAAAGGAACCCTTATAGGGTCTATCTGTCTATCTGTTCGTGTGTCAAAACCTTTTTCTCTGGAATGCTTGGAGGTATCAGGTTGAAATTAATATCAATATTATACTCAGATCTGCAACCACTTGGAGCTGTAAAAAAAACAAAATTCTTAATCAATGCAATCAAAATAAACGGCCGTTTATGTCGCATATTCGAGGAGTCCGACTCGCACTTTTTTTTTAAGCTGGTTGTTATGGCATATTTTAATACTAGTCTGGGGCTGCAGAAGTGCGGGTTTTAATTCTGGCACAACCCTATCACCCACCCCAGGAAACTTCCTGAAGTTGCCCAACCAGGAAAAAATTGAAAATGTGGACGGCCATGAATTGGATGTTGTAGGGTATAATTAAAGAGCCCTCTGTCCTGCATTAGACTGCTATAGTCTTTGCTGATTGATTGATAATTTTCTTCACTCCTATCTTTTATTACAAAGAAACTGTTTCACAAACAAGAAATAACTATCATTAGTACCTAGTTGACATATATTGATTATGGTAACATTTGATTAAGGACTATAATCAACATACCACTAACCTTAACCCTTGACCTTTCCTATTACCCAGTCATCTATTCCACATCTCCATTCACGGAATCAGCACAAATGTCTCCACATCGACCCTTTGACGATGCACAATCAATACGAACTTAACGAGTCAATTAAATCGATTCCAGTGAACCTTTTCACCCTGGCTACCTTTTTAAGGTTCCGTAGGTTCATTATTAAGCACAACCTGAATAATTCTGGCTGGTTGGGCGGTAGATAACCCTAATTTCATGCGTGACAAGCTTCATCGGTTCTTTCCATAGTAACGTGCCGCAAAATTGTCTCCTAATCCTGTTGTTAACTGTGCATGGTTATTGAGCTGTTTATGCTAAGGAAATAGAGTCTATTTTAGCATATAAAGGCTGCTGAAGTGACTTGCTTTGATACTTCATTATTATGTGTTATTCATATGCGATTGGTCAGTGCGATAACCGTTGATAGTACCGACTAGCACTAGACAAGGAACCCGATAACGTTAAAGCGAGATAAGCTTCATAAAAAAGAAAAAAAAAACAGGATTTGAAGCAATTAGCTAATTCTAAAAAAGAGATGCACAAAATGTTCAAATACTAGATATTTTTAAACTGCTGATGCACAAAAATATGATAGATTAACTTACCTAATGCATTTCTGCTCGTTTTTTAAAGCCAAATATTTGATGTTTGAAAAGTTTTGATGAATCGTTCTATCACAATTCCATTCCCTTGCTTTTGTGTTCACAGGTCGAAAACATAAACTTCAATACGAGTATTCTACCAAAACAAATCTTAGGATATATCGTGTTTTCTTTCTCGACTTTTACCTCTATCATTTTATTTTCCTCATCTTAACAAAGGTACAGGGCCGTTAGTGAGACCGTTATAATTTGACCACAAACTCCCGTTTTAAATTACTCTGCCGTAATAAAATAATTGACAGTACTTTATCCGCAGTCTCTAAGTCTGGCATTCCCATTTAGAATGCATAATTACGACTCAACTTTCCATCTACAAAAACAAAACCTCATACAATTCTAGTTTTCTCCAAAGCGTTTAACCCCTTTGTGTTGGGCATCGAAACTATTTATCGTGAGGCAGTCTCGATCGCCCCCAATATATTTGAACTCTAACTACTGCCCAAATATTTCCTGATCTGCAATTTATAGCTAAACATTCGTATCAATTTGTTTGAGGTTATTGTGTAATCGGTGTTCTAGATCAAATAAATCATCATTATTGATCCTCTACTGGGTGTAGATTAAATAAGAAATTCAACACGTTTGATTTCTGTTCCAAATCAAGTTTGTGTGAGACTCTCTGCACCGATTGCGGGCCTAGGTTGGTCGTTGCAGTGAGAACCTGGCAAAATGGTGTATTCTTGACCTATTCCAAACACGGTGCCGGTGTGGGCCCTCTTCACAGGATGTGCACCATCACCTTTCCTGCCCAGCATGCACATTTTTACAACCACCTGCACCTTCCACGAGTTGAAAGAGGCCAACGACAAAGCTATCCAGGTGTTCTACTTTTCCAAATGGACGGTAGAATCAATTATAAATTTTAATTGGGTATAATTTAGACGGTCACCAAAAATATTTTTAAGACTCTAAGCTTAGGCACCAAAAAAAATAAACAACTCCAAAAAAAATCAATTGACTTTATTAAAAGGGCCCTAAAGTATATAATATTATGATCATAAATAAAATAACATCAGAAAAATCACAAACCTCGCACAAATATTATTTTTGGTTCCTAAAATGGATCAACGGTCACCAAATTCTATCCAACTCAAAGATTAATATTACTACCAAAAATCTTACTCCAAAATAGTAAGTCGTCATCCATTGGCGAGAAGAGAAAAAGAGGGCGGCCAGCTAAAACCAAAAAAGCTTTGTTGATCCAGTGATTATGATTTTTCTTATTTTAAATGGGGAATTATAAAACGATCGAATAAAAAAAAACTTTGCGACTGATGATGAGATACTGTTTTAATAACTTGAGTGGTATGAATTAGAGTAAGCGAAGAATTAACTAAAGTAACGACGAATATTGATTAATAATAAAATCCAGAACGAGCTTACAAAAAGTGGATTGTGATTATTCCATCCCGATTTTAAAATTCTAGTCGTGCGACTAGAAATGCGCGGCGTCCGGGTGTATTCGTGTTTTTAACGAATTAGTCCAAGAGCGAGCGAAGCGAGCTCGGGAGCTTAGGGCACCCCGACACGGACAGGTTAGGTTCGAACGAGATGACGGGAGCTGAAGTGAGCGAGCAAAGCGAGCGAACTCGGCTCCCGTCATCTCGTTCGTGTTAGGTTACTTTAGACCCTGCGGACGGAAATAGGAGCCCCGCGCAGCGGGGCTCCGTCGACTATGTTGCCAGAGTACTAATCGTACTTGAACCTTGAACCTCAATATATTTAGCGAATTCCATATAACGATAAATAAGCGACGTACGTCTGGGAACCCCAGTATATTAATTGATATTTGGGAAATATTCTAGCGATCGTTAGCTTTTTTAGCCTAACAAAAATGACCACATTAGAAGTCATGGTATTACATAATTGGTAACATCTAAGTAGTGACAATATATAATATTTGGTCTAAAGTGTATTTTAAAGGCGTCCATATATTTTTTTGGCAGTCAATAATACGAAAAAATGGATTTATTTCATAATATTTTAGGAAACGTTATTTGGTGACCATTTATCCATTTTGGTAACCGTTTAGAATTTTTTTGGTAGTAAAATAGGTACTTTTTTGGGCGGTGTTTAAACACAAGCCATTTTAATTGTTGACATTCAAAAATGCCACTTAATGGCTTAGTTGAAATAAATATTTTTGGCTTTGACTTGACTTGACGCATTTTTGAGAGACTCAGAAAGCACTTAACCGTTGGTGCCGAATGTCATTCGTAGACCTCCGACAATCCGAAAGTCTCACAAACCAGTTTGTCTAACCAATGTTATCTAGTCACTTGGTTGTGGTGGTCAGGTAAACATTCACTCCTCGTAAAATACAGGTATTTCATAGGTCTTTAACATTGGTTAATAAAGAGTAGTCAACAGCTCGAAGGTTTGACAATCAGTTAAGCCAAGGGCTATCGTGTTACCCATTATCTAACTGGGGTGGGTAGGTTACAAATAGTAAGTAGGCCACAAATAGGATCAAAGCTATGCGGGGGGATATTAGATTAAAAATAAATAACCAATTAACAGATAATCCTCAGGAAGTTGCTGAAATTCCACGCAAAAATTTTTTGCAAAAGTTTTAAAAGATCGCTTAGGTAGACCTCTTGGTTTAAATAAAGTAATACAACTAAGATAATTTGGATATCAGAAGAATGTCGGTGCAGGAGATGCTTTTTATACTTTTCTAAATGATTTGGTTAATAAATTGAATAGTAAAATGAGAGTGGTCAGGTAAACATTCACTTCTCGTAAAATACAGGTATTTCATAGGTCTTTAACATTGGTTAATAAAGAGTAGTCAACAGCTCGACGGTTTGACAATCAGTTAAACCAAGGGCTATCGTGTTACCCATTATCTAACTGGGGTGGGTAGGTTACAAATAGTAGGTAGGCCACAAATAGGATCAAAGCTATGCGGGGGGATATTAGATTAAAAATAAATAACCAATTAACAGATAATCCTCAGGAAGTTGCTGAAATTCCACGCAAATTTTTTTGCAAAAGTTTTAAAAGATCGCTTAGGTAGACCTCTTGGTTTAAATAAAGTAATACAACTAAGATAATTTGGATATCAGAAGAATGTCGGTGCAGGAGATGCTTTTTTTACTTTTCTAAATGATTTGGTTAATAAATTGAATAGTAAAATGAGAGTGGCTGGTATTTACATGGACCTAAGCTCAGCTTTCGACACGATTGATCATAACCTACTCATCATAAAATTGGAACATTATGGCGTTAGAGGTAAAGCCTTACAACTCTTTCTCAATATATGTGAAAAAAAGAAAAAAAATTATCGATGGTGATTCTGCCTTCATGAATGGTTTAAAAAAACTATAGGTCATCTATGTTGAATATTGCAACTAGTGTGCACCAAAGATCAATTTTGGGTATTATTTATCTTGTTTATTAATGACCTCATCAATTTCCTTCAAAATCTTTCACCTGACATTCAACTTGTAGTTTTTGCGGATGACACCAATGCTGTAGTAGCAGCTAAAGACATCCAAGAGCTTACTGTAAAGGTGAATACAGTTCTGGCTGCCTTTCATTCTTTGTAAAGTGCAAAGATGCTCAAAATTAATATCACTAAAACAAACGTAATGCTCTTTAAACAACTGCGCGCAACGATGATAAAATGAATATAGAACTGGATCGAGTTAAAATTGACCATTTTAAGGAAGTTAAGTTTTCTTGGAATTTATTTACATGAACTTTTAAACTTTAAAAGAGAACTTGCGGCACTGGATAATCATTGTCATCTGCTTGCTATGCTTTAGGAATCCTAAGGGACGAGGTTAGCATTACATATCTTAAAATGGTGTATTATGCGCTGATCGAGTCCAAATTAAGGAATAGAATATAATTTTGGGGCAACAGCTATCTTTACAACTGTCAGACTGTTAGAGAGCCTTTATTCTACAAAAAAGGGCGATTCGTATTATTGTCCGCATTCCTCAATGGGAGAGTAGTACACCATATTTTAAAGAACTTGGTATACTGACAGTCCCTAGCCTATACATATTAGTTCTATTAAGCACCTCTAAAAATACATATATAACTACGAACCCAGACAGGCGCTTTACTTTGTGTAAATTATTTCATCACCACTGCTCCCAAAAACGGTGAATGAAAACGTTGTGAGGAAATTGGCATCTCTTAGAACCAAAAATTCGAAGACATGTGACTTTCACCAACCCGTACTGTGCCCGCGTGGTGGAATCCCCTCTCACTGAGAAGAGGCCTGTGTCCCAGCAGTGGGAACATTAATAGGCTGATGATGTGTGTGTGTGATGTGTGAAGGTAAGATAGGCAGTTTCTCCATGTAAAATATAATTATTCAGCTAGGCTCGAGAATTGCGAAATGCATCATCCAGTGTGAATGTACCGATAGCGATCCGTTTATAATTCGTATAAATAAATGCTTCCACAAATATGATAAAATATTATTTGAATATCCCTCGCAATGCTTTTTATCAGAAATTTGGACTATTTTAACAAAATATGTATTTTTTATGTTATACACCGTGAAATTTAAATGGTTGTTTTCCCGCAGCGAAATGGTTTTGTCTATGTAATACAATCGTTTCGTAGTTATATAAAATATTAGAAACAAAAACTGGCATATTTAACATTGTGAAAAACTAAACTCGAAAGCGATCACGAACCAATAGTATACCTCCCGATATCTACGGCCGAACGACAGCAGGCCGTTGACCCGGGTGCTAGGTCACCGTCGAAAGGATTAGGTTCGAAGGCGGCTCCGTTTGATCATGTTACGCGCGGGCTAGATTATGCCGTATACACGCGAGAGCTTATTTTACTTTAAACATTTAATAAATCGGTCTTTGCTTTGTCGGCTTGTGGCTCGCTCGTTTGTTTTGCGTGCAAACTTTTATGCCGTATCACCACGTGCGAGAGTTTATTTTGTTTTGACATTATTTTGTGCATCGGTTTTCTTTGTAGGTGGTGACACGAGTAGTACCTAGTACCTACAAGTTACGTCCAGAGTTACTATTGTTACTCACTTTTTCGAGTTGATGAATATTTTTTTAATTATTTTAAAACAGAAACATCGTTATTTATTTACTTTAACTCTATACTTCGAAAGTACTCCTTAAGGCAAGTCGTTCTGCCGCGGGAAATCAACCAATTAAATTTCAGGGTGTATATATATTTGTTTTATATTAGCCTATACTGTCCCACTGCTGGGCAAAGAACTACCCCAAATCCTTCTAAATATTAATTTCCTGAGCCACCTCATACCAGCCTCTGCGGTGGGCGTCTAAGTCGTCTCGCCACTTGTTTTAATATAAAAATCTAAAAATGTCCCAAGGGAACAAACCAACTTTTGGGATAAAGTCTTTTGTTCTAATCTAGGTCATGAACAACCCGTGTTCCAAGTTTCATTCAAATCAGTTTAGATCCATTTTAGCGCGATAATGAACAAACGTTTAAATGATGATTTTCAATTTAAATCTTTGACAACAAGCAATTTAGGATTTTTGTCAGTTTTAGTAAACAGCACTTGTCGTAAAAATGTGTCAATTTTGTAATTTTTAGACAAATATAGGTAGATATGTCGCATTTGTGCACAGTTGACGGTTTCCCGGACGGAATGGAATAATAAAATTTGTAGCACCCATCCCAAGAAAAGACAAGACAAGGGCAGAAAGATGATGATTAAATAGCACTGCTCCTGTAATCATATTTTAATTTTGTTGCAAATAACCTAGTCTGGAAAGCATATTCAACACATAACAAGTAAATTAAAAAAAACCCCGACACATTTTTATTTCTTAATGACTAGATAAATTATTTAGCATTAATTTATCTAGTCATTTGTCGCTTTGATCGACAATCTATTGAACACGTAACTATGATACAATATCTTGCGAAAACACCCAGATTTAAACAGTAAAACGCCCATAACTTTAGAACGGCTGAACCAATTTTCATGAAACGAAATAGCTAAGTACACACTGATAAAGTCACAGTTTAAATTTAAAAAAAAACTGAACCAAAATCGGTTCATCCATTTAGGCGCTATGATGCCACAGACAGACAAATATACAAACACACTTCAAACTTATACGACCACTCTTTTTCCATCGGAGGTTCACAATAGGTAACAACACAATATTCAGCCGAGTTATAAAGTTATGTTAATTTGTAACAAATAATATCTGTGTCACACTATGTATCAATTCGTGCTGCGTCAATAATAATTATTGTTGCAGCTAATTAACTAATGTGGCATACAGGGTTATGAACTTATATCAGACAAGCTTTTGCCACCGGCTTTGTCCGCATGGTATTTGAAAATTATTCCACAGGATCGTACCTATTATTATTGGTATATATTATATGTTTATTATACACGTTCTATCCGTAGCTGTTGATCCCGGCTTTCATTTGTACATATTTGACAGTCGTTACAGGTATTCACAAGTATGAAATCTGACACCAGTTTTGCCAAGGGGTATCGTTTTACCCAGTAACTGGGTTGTGGAGGTCAGTTAGGCAATCGCTCTATGTAAAATACTGATATCCAGCTGAATCCGTTTAGACTAGAAGCCGACCCTAACATATGTATTTGTGAAAAGGTTATGCAGATTTATTTTTTTACCCATGTTTCATGCAGCCATATCAGTTGAAAACAACAGACTTTCACAATGTATAATATTAGTATGAAAGGCCATTTTTTTAAATTCCAGTGTGGAAAATCCTTATTCGATACTCCATCCTGGGGAGGGGCGGAGGAGTCTGTCAGACTCCTACAGACTTAAAACCACCCCAGTGTTCCATCTCATATCTACGCCGGGGATCGCGGGAACGTACGACCCTTCCGCAACCGGTGGTGCCGGTCCACCAGCGCAGGCCTCGACTTCAGATCGGGGGAGGGAGAGAGATTTGACTGCCACCGTGACGTATAAGAGGGGCGCACGTGGAACATTACGCGCCGCCATCTCGGGTCCTTATGTAATGGGGTCGACGGATCTCCCTGAGGCCGTTGCCCCTGGACCCATTTAGGGTGCGGAAACAGGGCGTTGTCCGCCCTCCGCTGACGCCCGGTGCGTCTGCTGCGGGCCGTGTGAGTGGAAGAGATCCTCCTCTCCCTTTCCGTAGCCTCCTTCTGCGAGACGACTATTTTGCGAAAGGATACCACAGCGTCACAGGACTCCTCGCTGCCGACCATCGACTCGAGTATGGCCGGCAGCAACGTGTCCTCACGGCAGAATATGATAGGCCTGAACCAAGTCCTGCTATTATAAGTCCCACAAACATAATGTGTCTTGTTTTCCGAAGGACGGAGTAGTTGCGATGGGAAATGTTAGCTTTGCTGGTCCTTATGTTGTCTTGCCATTCATCTTGAACCAATCAATGCCTTTTTATTCACGTTTCTATCTGCCAATACCTAAATCAGTTGTAAGTGGAAGTCTTAAAAGGAATCGCTCCATGTAAAAAATACTTTTTACAAAAAAATAATACCGACTTCCAAATAAAAAAACTACAAAGTGAAAAATAACTTTCTTTTTGGAAGCCGGTGTCCATAACGCAAAAAATTGATACCAACGAAAGACACCGACTTCCAAAAAGAAAGCTAGTTTTCACTTTGTAGTTTTTTTATTTGGAAGACGTTAATATTTTTTTGCCCGGTTATTTTGTAAAATGTTTTTTATTTTTCACTTTTTAGTTGTACCTACCTAACAGACAAGTTGTTTAGTAAGGTACCTATAATGCCAGAAAAGATTAACCGAATATCAGGTAAATTGAACATAACCGATGAAATGAGACTGTACCAAGCTGAACTGTATACATCTGCGTACCCCTTTAGAGCGTACTGGCGTGATTTTATGTTATGAAATGGTATAAACAATAAACAGAAATGCGACTGCAGCAATCTCGAGAGATTTGCCGTTATTTATTAAAGAGTATCTGTTGTATGTATTCGAAGTTCTTAATCAGATCTTCACCAAATTAAAATAGGGCCAATTTTGGAACATACTCTTTCAAACAAAAAAATATTTTCAAAATCGGTCCACAATCGACGGAGATATCTGTGAACATAAAAAAAATTCTTCCTTTTTGGAAAGTCGGTTACTAATGATATTCAGCTGCATTTAGTTAGACTGGAAGTTCCAATATATTTTGGATAAAGACTAGAATATGATATTATTAACAAAAGAATATTCAAAGCTCAAAACTCGTTAACGTAAATCCCTCTCAATTTCAATGCGAAAATCACCGAAACAAAGTATCAGCCTCTCAACTCAAACAGTAGATACCTATATCGCGAACTTTTGATATTGCGTCAGTCAGCCAAGTTGAGTCCTACAATGAAGACTTACTGCCTCTGTTGTTTCCAACACTTTCTTATAAGAATATATTGCTTATGTCCCGAAGTTGCTCGGCAACTTCGAAATGTTACCAGTGATACAATTTCGCGAACTTTGTAATAGCTCCGAGATATTTTGTGAAAATACTGCGTGTTCCGGCGTCTTATTTCGATTGTGTTATTGCGTATTGGGTGTTTTTATTTGAGAAATGGGTTTGATATTTTTAGGGTTCCGTACCTCGAAAGGAATAAACGGAACCCTTACAGGATCACTCTGTTGTCCTTCTGTCTGTCTGTCAAGACCCTTTTTCTCAGGAACGCGTGGAGGTATCAAGCTGAAATTTATATCAAATACTCAAATCTACTGTCCTTTAAATCTGTGAAAAAATCAAACTCCTAAGCCAACGCAATCAAAAGATACAGCCGTTTATACCGCAAATTGCTGCGACTCTCGCAAGGGAATCAAAACCTACAGGGTACTTCCCGTTAACTCCGAATATTAAAATTTGGTACGAAGCAACGTCTTATAGCACAGATAAAGGAATAATTGCGAAAACCGTAAATTTTTAGTTACATCATAATAAAAATACTTTTAATAATTTTAAACTTACTACCCCTTTCTTCGTGAACGCGTAGAGGAATTAAATTGAAATTCATATCAAATACTCAGGTCTATAATACCTTTAAGCTGAGGTTTGTAAGGAACCGTCAGTGCGCGAGTCCGACTCGCACTTGGCCGGTTTTTTTTTATTAAGCACAGTTTTAGTCTTCACTGCAAAATATTATTAATTTTCACAGCCAACTAGTTTCAAACAATGTTTTTCTTCCGGTATACTGTAGATATCAATTCGATGAGTGGATAGAATTGAATTGCATTTATTAGAAACTCAATGACAATTGACAATGATTTAGAATTTAATAAAACATTTTTAATTGATTTTTCTTTTATTTATATGACTTGCTATTTCACTATTACATGCTTATTTATTTGAAAGGTGGTTTGTTTATTTGACACGTGGAAGAAGATAAAGAAGTCACGTGGTAGAGAAAATATAGTTTTATGTCAATATTTGAACCTTAAAGCCTAAATGTCTTGGAGTACACTGAACCGACGTATTGTAACAAATTGGGATCAAGTTTAATGGTGTATGAACAGTAACAGGTTGACCCATCACTAACAGCCTTAAGTAACCCATTCTTCATAATAATCAAAGCGTATATCACGATCCTTGCCACCAAAGTTTATTTAGGAGGTGGGCCTAAACCAATATGGCATCTATAATCCATTTTATCATAATTTTGTTTCCGCAAAATTATGTTTCATGAAAATATCAGATGTGCGTGTGGATTGAGAGATCTTTTCGAAAAACTCTTCCAATCCCAACCAAAATATAAGAGCATTTAGGAAATAATTGTGAAAACTTCATGGTAAGGTATAAAATTTGTGAAACCTAAACAAAGAAAGTTAGAACTCATTAAATGGATCTCTCAATCTGGACAACTGAAGAAAAAGCCATAACGCGTATCCAAGAATGTACTGCCTATGTGTTTATAATTTGCATTTTAAATAATTGTGAAGGATTTGTGAAAGCTGCTAAACAAAATTTCGATTCGTTTCAAAGCCACGTATAAGATTTATAACGGTTTAAATGGATCACTCAGAGTGGACAATTTTCATTTGAGTGATCTTGTAAAACACGACCTAATACTGAAAAAGTATGAATAATTATCATGTTTATTGCAAATTATGCTTCTGGGAAAATTTGTGAAACAAAAATCGTGATTGAAATCTTACTGGTTCAAGAGAAAATGAAAATCTTGTTTATTGTCGATCGTCCCAACTGAGAGATCTTTATTTTGAAATATATTTAATAAACCAAAACTTATAGGTAGAAGATAAATGCATCAGAAATTGTGAAAAATGTTGTCCTAAAATTTGACGAATCAGTCGTCCCTGTAAGTGTTATACTTAAAAAGATAAATCAATTTTTACAATCCTTGAGGAAAACGTTGAGTAGGGTGACCATATCGCCGCGCCGGTCGGAATCATTACCGGTACAATTCAAATTATGATGCACTTTAACGTTTTTATTTAAGTAATTTGTGTCTGGTTTCTGTTTCTGGTGTTCTGGTTTCAATTTAAATAATATAAAATTACGTTTTTAAATGACAAGTTTCTGCAAAGTTAGGTACTGTATGTGTAGTGCCTAAGGAATTCTAAGCTCGTAATTCTAATTCTAAGTTATTCTTACACACAAAAAGTTCAGAAATTTTAAGGTAACTAAAAAAAATAACTTTTTTAATTTAAACTTTTTTTAAAATTTGTCTATAAGCGGACTGGATATAACGGATGTATTTTCTGAAAGTTTCGCTTTTGGTTCTATAACCATTTTACTGTAATTCCTTTGAAAAGACATAAATAACGCCTTTGGTGTCATTTTTGCATCAACTTTGAGATCTAAAAAAATAAAATAAAAAATATTACCTATACATTAACTGGATTACATTATTATACCTCTATTATTGTCGTTCCCCCCAGAATTCTCACCATTTTTTTCGATGGAATTAGCTAATCCAAGAAATTATGGTCGAAATAGAGAAATTCGAAATGTCGAACAGCGAAGCGAACTGTCGATTTGACATTTTTTTTCCTTCGCCCTGCTTGGGCGGGCTAAGGTCTTGGCCCATACCGCCTCATCTTCAGTGCAATTTTAACATTTTGTTTAAAAAACGTAGTCACGTCCTTTTTAATATGTACCACATTTAAAAAAACATTAGTGTGACAAAAATGTACTAATGATAATGATGGTTTGAATATTGACTAAGATACTTACATTGTTATTCACTATCACTAAACGGAAACACTGATTATGTTATTAATAATTATAGCACAACACTATTAAAAAAACGTGCTTTAAATGCACTGCACAACGCCAGCTTCGCGAATTGCAATGAATATAGACAATGTTAGCATGAATAGGGTAATTGAAAAAAATCCGACAAAATAAAAAAGTATGTCTACCCTACTCAACGTTTTCCTTAAGGATTGTAAAAAATGATTTATCTTTTTAAGTATAACACTTACAGGGACGACTGATTCGTCAAATTTTAGGACAACATTTTTCACAATTTCTGATGCATTTATCTTCTACCTATAAGTTTTGGTTTATTAAATATATTTCAAAATAAAGATCTCTCAGTTGGGACGATCGACAATAAACAAGATTTTCATTTTCTCTTGAACCAGTAAGATTTCAATCACGATTTTTGTTTCACAAATTTTCCCAGAAGCATAATTTGCAGTAAACATGATAATTATTCATACTTTTTCAGTATTAGGTCGTGTTTTACAAGATCACTCAAATGAAAATTGTCCACTCTGAGTGATCCATTTAAACCGTTATAAATCTTATACGTGGCTTTGAAACGAATCGAAATTTTGTTTAGCAGCTTTCACAAATCCTTCACAATTATATAAAATGCAAATTATAAACACATAGGCAGTATATTCTTGGATACGCGTTATGGCTTTTTCTTCAGTTGTCCAGATTGAGAGATCCAGTTAATGAGTTCTAACTTTCTTTGTTTAGGTTTCACAAATTTTATACCTTACCATGAAGTTTTCACAATTATTTCCTAAATGCTCTTATATTTTGGTTGGGATTGGAAGAGTTTTTCGAAAAGATCTCTCAATCCACACGCACATAAATATCAGCGACAAATTGACAAGCCTAATTGGCAGACAAAAAATTCTCGTTCAATTTTGTTTACACGCATTGAGTACAAAAAACGTGGATCCAATTTACCAAAGTCGTCGTGTTTGTATCCATTTTTGTGCGTTGACCCAATTATTGAGGTACATTTTGCATGGTCTTTAGTTGTGTTTTCACGCAATTCTAAACACCCATCTGTCATTACTTTTGCATTTGTGTGTATTCTTAATAAGTGAGACGCAGCATCCAAATTCGATTTTAATGTGACACTTCCACAACTTTCTCAAAAGCAACGCTGTTATTCTTCTACTTATCGCTAAATCATCTTTTTAATAGCATAAGGACACTTACTGAATAATATCTACCGCACTTAATAACTGCTACGTAGAACAACACTCAAGTCCATCCCCCGAGCCCCAAAACAGAATTAGTTTTTGAGCTTTTGCTATATCATCGATAAAATATGCATCCCTAGCGAAAGTCAACCAATGAATAACCATTGTAACACTTAAAGGATTAATTACATTAGCATATTTTAACCCTCAAACTAGCTACATTGCAGAGACATTCCATATAAACGATTCCATCCCAAATGCAGTTGAAAAACAAAATGAAAATGAGGCGATAAAAGCGCCAAGCTTGTAAAATAATGTAAATAGAAACAGAAATACAGAATTCGGAATCTGTTGAAACAAACATGAAGTAGGAAAGATTCTTGAGGGTTCCAGGTAAATATAAGCCGATGGAGATTTAATAAAACGTTTTGGAATGTAATGAAGTGTAAAATAGAGTTCCTTCCAGAGATTAGTCCTTTTTGTCGTGAGGCGACGACGTCGGCGCCCAGGAAATCACTAGGAAATTGCCCAGTGCCCTCCTCGAGCGCCCGAGAGGCGAGGACTCGCTGATATGAACAGTTATAATATCCTGGTAGCACATTGCTTGGACTTTGGCCTTTTTATCAGTCTGTGTATAGGATGTGTGCTGAAGCACCGGATCATTGAAGTTTATTTATTTAATTAATACTTTACGCACACAAATGTACAGAGGCCGACTTAATGTAGAAGTTCTCAATTTATAGTAGATGTTTTCGACTATACGCTTTTATGTATATTTATTACCTTAAAAAATAAACTCTGGGCGTGTTTTTGTAAGACAGCAAAGAATCAAAATAAAATAAATAAATTGCCATAAATCACAATCAATCGTTGTCAAGAACTACAAACATTTTGGAACCAAAAACTAAAATGCGCAGCCACTAGAAAATGCGGCCAATAAATCCTACTTTTGAACAACGACATCTCCAAATACCGCCATTTTTAATCAAAGAAAGTGCTGCAAATAATTCTTGGTACTACATCTTATACCACGTCGTATCAGCTTTATCTTACACAGAGATTTTCTCATGAATACCTTTTGCTTGACCGCGTGCCTTTGGAGTTAAGATGTCGAAAGTGGGGCGAGTATACCGAATAATACAGAAGGTTGGATCCATACAACGAGCTAAAAGAGGCGTACGCACACATAGACGCGTGCGTACGATGATCTCGAACAAAATAGCAGTTGCGAATGCGCTTGCACTCGCAGTACGTGAACCGTGTCTATGTGTGCGTGCGTTTTCGCTCATTGTATGGAGTCAACCTTCTGTACTTATTCTGTAGCAATTTTCCCTAGTAGGCTCTTATTCACTCTTGGCTCAATGATCCTGTAAGGAGCCCGGAGATCAAAAGCGAATGCACCGCTTTACTATGCAAAGGAAGATGGCGGATTAAAACAGTTTTGTCAAGATATCATTTTTTGTTGATGCTTGTCTTGTTTATTACTTTTGTTGTAAACAATACTTGGAAAGGAGTCTTGCTTGTCTAAGCCAAAGGGGTGTTTTTAAGCAATGAGTTTGCAGCATAGTAGTTTCGTTAGGTACTAATTATTCATATGCAGATAAATTACTTGATACGTCTCAATTTCCTGCAGGCTGGCTTAACATGACCTTTATGAGAACCCTTTGTACAGAAATACCTCTGTGGATAATTATATATAATTATTATATGTAGAAATTTTTTGATAGAACAGCGTTGTCACTAAGGCACAATTTTTGATACGTTAATATTTGGGCAAAAAACCATTTTTCTTCAGTTGTTAACCTCACAAATGGTCAAATAAGTTGAAGAGTTAATTATTTGACCATTTGTTAGACTAACAATTGACGAATTAACGCGTTTTATCAAAATTTGAAACCATTGTTAAGCAAATTTAACCATTGGTAAAGTTGAAAAAAACTGGGCCCTAGTTGCATTGCGTCTGTTTGTGGAGACTTTAACCAATGAAAAGAGTACAATTTTGCTATTCTTTCAAAAATCTTAAACGTTTAGTTTATCTAGGAAACCGACCATATTATTCAGAACTAAAGTGAAAGTTTCCCAGAGTATAGCTTTCAAAATTCACAGCTGTACATACTTCAATTAAATCTTCAAATTAGTAAATGTGACAATAAGGTGAACACTTGGTCCTACTTCATTTTACCTATTTGTTATGGTCAATCTTGTGTAGATATATAGGGAAATGATTTTAATATTACTAGTAATTATGGATATTAAATATTTTTAATACGCCTGTTCACTCTTACAGAATCAATTCAATAAAATATATATTTAGTAGGTCAATATTTGATTTCCATGGTAAACTTAATGCCACTTTACAATTAACAAAAATTTTGAAGGTTTCCTAATCAATTACATCAATCAACAGCTGAAGAAATTTGGATGAAACTTGGAATACGGTTAGACCATGTCCCATAGACACTTATTCCATTAGGCATCCGCCAAAGTTCCAAAGAAATATTTTTCGGCTTTCACGCAGGCGAAACCGCAAGAAAAAACCTGTTTATTCATACTCGTATTTTCATAAGCACCTAAAATAGCCCCTTAAAAGGGAACTCTCAAATGACAACTATTTACTGTTCCAAATGCCCAATTCTACCAACACGAAAATAAACTTTCACTAAATCATGGAACCAATTTAAATCTGTTACGTAACGATTAAAGTTGGGAACAGCGATACGGAGCACACTGGCTGGCAATCCATGCGCTCATACATAAATACTTTGGCCCATACAATGCAGCTTTTACGAAAACTAACCGCCGCGCTGGCCGGCCCATTAAAACTTAGACGAAACCAACTTTCGTTCGATGTCATCCAATTTTAGTTGTAAAAGTTTGGTGACATATATAATTATTGCTTTTGTATTTGATGTTGATATTTATGTTTCTATTTGCGGCCCGACCCTTTACGCACGGTTTTACGACTTGAAAGAACATCGATATTTTGTTACTGCTAGCTTCTGCCAATGGCTTCACCCGTACAAATTATCCTAAGAGAAAATAATAAAAAAGTATCTTAAGTTCTAAGTCACATGGTTTAGGTCCACTGTGCAAATGACTGTGTTTCATGGGACGTAAAAAAGGTAACACGCAGACAGATTAAATTACTTTCGCAATTGTAATATTAGTATCTACGGATTTGCACGTAAAACATTAATAATAATATAAAGTACGTACATGAAACTTTTCGGTATGATTTTATTCCTTTAATGATAGTGTAAACCGCATCAAAATCCTTTCTGTAGTCTAGAAGAACAACACGGCCACACTGACAGACGCAATCGCACGACCCGACAGACATTAACAGTGGTTAACACAACATATTTATTTATGTATACAGAAGACGCATTGCATTTCAGATTTAAAATTATTTTTCTGTAAATAGCGCAGTTTGTTCGGTAGATTTGTACACCTTTAATTATGAAACAGTTTCGATGCGAGTATGCTCACCTTCATATTATTGTTTTAGTCACAATTATCCTGCTCTTGACTTCGATCACGTTTGATAGATGAGGTCTTCGATTTCTCAGTCGCGACTCACGACCTTAAAATATGTTTGAGTCTAGACTGCAGTCTGCAGACACTGAATTTGTAGCTGTATTCATAAGAAGGATGTTACATAATATCGGATGAATTTACAAATAGGAACTGGCAGGTGGCCCATCTGATAAGAAGCTGGAACAGGGAAAGCTTTTGGAATAGTATTGCATACGTCTTCTTGAGAGACACATTCATAAATTTAGCGTACTTGTTAGTTTACCGATTTTGCAGTTTTATTTTGCAGCTTTCCATTCTTGATTTGTAAGTACCAGATGTTAATATTCTTCATCAACCAGAAGACATCTATTACTGGATAGACCTTCTTCAAACATCACCATAGGTACCGTTCCTGTGCTGCCCGTATCCAGCGGATGTTTGCAATCTTTACTAGTTCATGTGAGTCCCCCTTGTTTTTGCCTACAGTCCTGCGCATTTTGTGACGCATATCAAATATATTTCAACTCAAATCGACGTAGTTTTAAATCAAGATTCATGACTCAGTATCAGTCTAGAACATAGTCTTAATGGTTTAAACAAACATATATATATATCAGCTGTTTACTATATCAACATCTCTTGCGTCATCGCGATTACTAAGACTGGATTCACAAGGCATAATATGCGCCTGTACCGCCTATGTACCCTAAATTTTACCACATTTTACGCAATATTCAATTTTAAACACAAAATCAGTCGGGTTTTCAATACGGTAAAGTTTTCTTAAAGTAATTTTTTACTGGTATAAAAAAGAATAGGGTCAGTTTTTATAAGTAAACTACGTTGTGTAAACGTGATATTCAATTTGCTGACAAGTTCTGTGTGTAGACGATAGTTATGTTTAGCGGTGTACGTTTTACTGCATTACAAACGTTGTGTGAATGGTGCTATGCAAAAGTACGAGCCACTATTAATTTATTATTTTCATCTTCTTTCCCCTTGACACTTCCCGATACTCGGGGTCGGCTTTCCTGGTCATGAGGCGCCACTAGTTCCGCTGATAAGCATCGTCATTTATTCAATAAATTTAAAATATTACTTTCTATCACACTAATATTAAAAAGGTGAAAGTTTGTGAGTGCGTTTGTGTGTCTTTGAATGTTTGAAACTTCTTCAAGCCCAAACGGCTGGACAGATCTGAATGAAATTTCGCACAAAGATAGATTATAGCCAGGAATCTCGAGAATATGTTCCCTCGAAATAATTTTCGACTTTCACGCGGGCGAAGCCGCTGGCAGCAGCTAGTAATTTTATAAATACGAAAATTTGGATAGATGTATGTTTATGACTCAATCACGCCAGAATAGCTAAATGGATCTAGATGAAATTTGGCACAGAGATAGACATACATACATAGTCTAGAATAGCACATAGGCTCGGCACTTTTCATCCCGGTATAATGTTCCCTTGGGATAATAAAACACTTTTTGCGCGGACGAAACCGCTGCCAGAAGCTAGTAATTTAATAAATCGTGCAGTACAATTCCGTCTGAACTAAGCTTAACTGGTTGCTAGTCAACGCATTAACGACTCGTTACTGATACGAGAGATAATTATTACCATGCGTTGTTATTAGGAACTTCATAATTATATTATCAAGCCCCTGAAACGACTCGAGTTGCTTCGAGACATTAATGTGCGCCTTAACCTTTGAGGTCAAGGCTTTCGACTTAATGTTAATTGTTACGGCATTTTTGTCGATCTTTGTTAGAATATTGTTGAGCATTTCGTCGTTTGAATTTCCAATTGAAGTTATATAGTAACGTGTTGTTTCAGTTCTAAAGTAAATTTAGTTTTTGCAAAGATAACACGTCTGGTAGACAAGTACTAATAAATTATCCTCATCATTCATAGATCGACTTCAGTCACTGCTAGACATAGACTTATCTTTGAGCCAATTCTCACGCTCCAGTCTCATCCAGGTTATACATGCGACGCGGGGACGGCAGCAAAATTGTCTGCCCATCTCAGAGCCGGTCCACACGGCATGTTGAATCAGCGTTGCGTCGACGTAGCGTTGTCGCTGAGTTGTTTTAATATTATGCTAAGCCACGGGCACCCAACGCGAAGAAAGAAAAATGGTTCAAATAAATTGCACTAGGTGGCGTGATAAGCTTTGATCGGTGTTTGAGTTTTGTGAAATATTAAGATTTTCTAGAGACCATCATAAAAAATATATGTTCTTGTTTCATTAACTCTCCTAAGAACAAAATTAAGGTATATTGGACTCATAGTTCACATTTCCAAGATTATTTGAATGGATCATTTAAAATTGATTCCAAGAGATAGCGTGGTTTTAAGTGACTGAGGCATCCACACGATTTTTTTTAATTTGTTTTGGAACACAGTTTGGTAGTAAGAAACTGTAAAAACGTGCAAAATATACTATAAAACAAATCATCGCTATATTAAAAAAAAAAGGATTCACGAACGGAGTAAACCCTCTTACTTGCAAGTCGCTGCTAACACCATCTATATCCGTTGGACGGAACCGAACGCGATCGATGCTCTTAAGAAACATGATCAGTTTAATCAGACGAAAAACGCTAGATAAGTCGGCCTGATTTCTTTGTATGGGATGAGACATCTGTATGCTGGTATTATATTATCTGTGGTAAAGCGTTGCGCAACGTTGACGCTACGTCGACGCAACGCGTCGTGTCTTACCGCCAGGACAAGGTAAGGTATATATATCAGGGACCGAAACCGGTACGACCAATACCGGTATTTTTCGGTTAGTTATAGGTATTTTAAAAGGTTACCTTAATTTTTAAATATTGAATACAACCTTTATTATTACCGGTTACCGAAATAAAAATTATCTATATATTATACGTTCCGTCGGTATTAGTCAAACTGTCAAAGGGCGCGCATCGCCTGTGTGTGTGTCAAAGAGTCGAGACAACCCACGCGCGCCGGCTAACGCCGATTAAAACGTTAACTTAAATAAAGGTAACATGTTTCTTCTTCTTGGGTTACCCAGATAGCGATTACCTTAATCGTATAGGTAACCAAAATTCCTCGATACCTGTACCGTAATTTTTAAAGGTTTTCGATCCCTGATATCTATATATATTCAGTTTCTTCAGATTAGATTGTTGCTGCAGAAAGTCAGCCATAGAAACAATTTGATGAACCATTTAAACAGAAAATATAAAAGAAAAGTAACCCTAGATGTTACTGCAAACTATCAAGATTAAACGAAACTAACGAACAAAACTGTACCGTGAAAGACTTTCAGTTCGTATTAAAATATTTTAATTTCAATTGGAATTCATAGCCAGTTAATGGATCTTAGCCATTAAATAAAATCGAATATCTTTTATCATATTACTTAAGCTATTAGACAGCCTTGGAATGGGTTTTTCTACTGGAAATTTTTAAATCGCCATAAATTGCGTATCTAAGTTTTAAAGATGATAGTAAAATAACTATAGTATTTCTACACTCAATCCATTACTTGTAATATTGTTGCGCAGTCATTCATAGCACGACACCATGAAATAGTATACCTACAAATAAAACTAGGTGTGTGCCTATGACTACAAAACTCCTGTATTTTTATGTCAAGGCGACGACTTCACTACTCAATTTATGTGTTAGGTCCGGTCTTCAAGTGTCCATTACGAAGACAATCCCATTAAAAAAGAATGTGACATTAAAAACCTATCAGATTGTCCGAAGCTCGCCCCTGTGATGGGATTACCTCTATTTTCCGTGATAAAAGGAAAATGTCATAATGATAAGGTATCGGATCTGCTGAGGTTTTATTTTTGTTGGGACGGTCTAGCTAGGGACCAGGGTTGTAGAGAATATTAGGAACTATTAATCAAGTGTTTTCCTGTTTCTCCTTCGAAAACCTACCTTTATTTTCTTTTCTATTCTTAATGCTAGTCGATAAGAAAGATGGAATTGCAACACTGAAAAAAAGCAGTCATCCTCCACCGATTAAGATGAAATTTTAATTAAAAGTTTAGTTTGGATGACAATGCATGGTTAGCTAAGTGACAGTCATTTTAAATCTAATATGGCGGACGGCTCAAGATGGCGGACCAGTTATTTTTTGTGCACTGCGATGACATGGATATCAAATGAAAGGGTTTGCTGAGAATACGAAAAAAGATTGGTTTAAAAACAGAATTTTTAGTGAATATGTTTTTTTTTATCTAGTGACAAGAGGGTCTAGACAAGTGTCATTCGATGTCAGCAATGGCGATGGTCGAAGTGGTAAAATGTAAGGTAATCCCTCATTTTTATTCCTCACGTGACATTTCGCGACAATAGCGCTTGACAATCACTTACTATACAGAACAACTATTTTTTATGGCGATATAATAGCCCCAATGTTAACGCAGTACTGGCCGTGCACCCGCTCGGAGCCAAAATATCAATACTGAACCTCCTTTTGAACAGTTTTGTTTGCAATATTATTTGATTTACATATGCTATTTCAATTATGATGAAACTCCAGCCATCAATTTTTCAGTGTAAAAATATTTTTAAACATCCATGTTGCTTTGGAGAAGTATCCAAATGATGCGAAAAATATCATGTTGCTAATTATTTTTTTAAAAGCTAAACTATTTTTTGTACAAAAAAACCATGTTTAGAAAATAAATTCCATGAAACAATAATAAATATATATTTTTTTCAAACCTTATAATCTAGCCGTTACTAAGGAGTATGCTTTAGAAAGTTACCTGTTTACGGCTCTAAAGCGGATGTAGGCCCTTAATGTCCCTCGACAAACTTCGTGTTATGTCAGTCGACGGATTTCTATCAGTTGCCCTTTGCACTTGGTCATTGGTGCAGATCGAACGCTCTAAAACAAATTGGTAGTAAATAGAATTATTAATGCTCTTTAGACTTTATGTAATTTATTTTAAAAATTAGTACTTCTTCTTCTTAAATGATAATTTGATCTCTGCCACTTATGTCAAACTGACGTATACGTTATTGTTAGCCTGTCAAGCGCTATTGTTACTTTATTGATACTGACAGCTGTCGCAGAGATCAAGCTAACTTTTATGAAGTACTAGCTTCTGCCAGCGGCTTCGCCTGCGTTAATGTCGAAAATTATCCCAAGAGAACATATTCCCGGGATAAAAACTTTAAACTCTTTGTAACTTTAAATTTTAAACTCTTTGTAAATGTTACTTATGGTGTACAATAAAGTATATAATAAATAATAAATAAATAAAAACTATCCTATGTGCTATTGGAATAGCACATAGTATCATATAATAGACTATAATCTATCTCTGTGCCAAATTTCATCTAGATCCGACCAGCCGTTTGAGCGTCAAGAAGTGACAAATATACAAACACCCCCACACACAACACACTCACAAACTTTCGCCTATATCATATTATCACATCGCCCCTCGCACCGCTCCCCTGCTTTACCCGCCGCGTGTATTTATATCGTCCGAGCTCCATTCAAGTCAATCTTATCATGGTAACTTTTAAACTATGCGTTCAAATTACTTAGTGTTTAAGACAAAGTTTATCTACATTAAATATTTAAAGCGACAAATGTGTCGATTTTGATAAAAGTTGGATAAATATTGTAAAATGTGCATTGTAAAAAGTATCCAATTTAATTGTATTTAAGATTCACTATTTTGGTCATAGTGGCTTCCACATAAAAGGTAGATGTATGCTGTCGCGGACTTTTATTTAGAACTATTTAAGACAAAAAATCCTAAGGTACATTATATTGGTGTATCTCCAACGGTTTAGACAGCGCACGCGAAGATAGCTCTCAGAGGGCAGAATTTTTGCCGACTTACTTAATATTTATCGTTATATTATGACCAAATTATAAAAAAAAATCATTATAAATTGTAGCTTATGTGTTATTCTGATGTATAGCCTATATTACTGTAAAGTTTCATCCAAATCCGTGTAGTAGTTTTTGCGTGAAAGAGTAACAAACATACATCCATCCTCACAAACTTTCGCATTTATAATATTAGTAGGATAGTTCTGAAATCAAATTTTTATACACGATAAATCTAATAATCGATGGACATATAAACATTCGTTTTTATTCGGAAACACGATGTACCTAGATTTATGTTCTTTTTTCAATCACTATGGCGACGCTATCAATAATAGAATGTCACTTGTCTAGAGCCTCTGTTCATTTGTCAGTTTTGCACCTTCACATTTTCAGGTTTCAAATGCCGAAAAAATTCTGACAGTTTTTCTTATTTGGTGGTTATTTATCACTGTCAAATAAGTTCTAAAACATTACAATTAGATGCCTTTTAAGCAGGTTGCAGATCGACAACTAAGCTATTCTGAAGCTAAACAAAGGCAGCTTAGTTAAGCTAAGTTGAGATAAACTAAAAATATGTCCCGTGCACACCAAGAACTAAACGAAAGCTCAGTTCGACGGACGTCGCTGACCATGAATATAATCATTGAAGAAAGTTCCGATGATGATTACGTTACACATAGAAAAAGAAGATTAATACTGACTTATTAATATTTAAAAAAAAGACAATCACAATTTCAATAAATTGCTCCAAATTCGCTACAAAACGACCGTGCGCACTACGCAAGACACAGGACAGCATTGGCAAAGGATGTGCGAGTTAGCTCTCATAGCTTAATTTGCATAGTTTGCAGTCTGTACACAAGTATGAAAAACTGCGTCAGCTATGCGAGCTAAGCTAAGTAAGATTCGCATAGTAGGTCATCATCATCTTCATTTCAGCCAAAAGACAGCCAGAGCTGGACATAGGCATCCTCCAAGCGTCGGCACACTGATTGTTCCAGTGCGTTTCACTCCACCGGACTCCCGCAGCCTTGACCAGGTTGTCATTCCACCTCAACACTGCGTCTTCCAGTACGCGAACGCGATTCCAGAACTTTTAAACCCAACGACCATCCGTTCTGCGAGCAATGTACCCTGCCCACTGCCACTTAAGTTTGGCAATTCTACGGGCTATGTGGGTAACCTTGGTTCTCTTGCGGATGTCTTTATTTCTGACTCGATCAAGCAAGGAATCGCCAAGCATAGCACTCTTTATAACCAATCAGCATAGTAGGTAATCATAACCAATCCAATATACTTGGATCCATCTAAAAATTTAATGTATCTAAAATCTCAGCTAAATCAAATAATACCATCGTATAAGGCTGTAATTGTCCAACTGCAGAGCAAAGGCTTCTTCTCATACACAGAAGGTATTAACATTAATCACCATGCTCAGCTTAGCAAGTCTAATAAACTTCAATATTGATTTCTTCTCAGATATACTATATTGTATTTTTTTTAACCTAACGACCTAGTCATTGTTATATTTTATTACTTTGTGACGTCACGTTGGCTGCCATGATACAGAATTTAATTAGGTAATATAATGAACATTTTATTGGCAATATTGATAAGAACAGTCTTTAGAACTTTTTGTCAGAAGGATTATAAGGTCACGCAGTAGTCTTACTATAATAATTTTTGGGAAATCTAATTATTGTAACTATTTTTCTACTTTATAGGTGAGCCCCTAGATGCCACGACAAAGAGCCCGTAATATAATTATGAGCCTTTACACGCCGTCCCACTGCAGGACAAACGCCTCCATTTGTTCCTGCCAGCTCTCTCGGTCTACTGCGATCGCGGTTCAATCCTTTATGGAACTGTAGAAAGCAAAAAAAACATTTCGCGACACGCTTGGCTTTATGCTTGGCTGATACCTGTCAGGCCTTCTTACTCTGTTGACTGTAAAAACCAACCTCAATGCAATGCAGGTAAGAGCTAACAATGATAAAATGATCAGCTTGTATTCTTTGTGCGTCATTTTTAAATGGATAGTATTAAAACGAGCGAAAATAAATTCAAATTAAAGGTAAAAAAATACTGAATCTAAAGTCTGCAGGGTATAAAGTAACCTAACATTAAGGAGATGACGGAAACTAAGTTCACTCGCTTTGCTCGCTCACATCAGCTACCGTCATCCCCTTCGAACCAATCCGTGTCGGGGTTCTCTAAGCGCCCGAGCTCGCTTCGCTCGCTCTTGGACTAATTCATTGGCAACACGAATACACGCAAACTCCCGCGCTGAACAGCGATGTCGCCTCGATGATTGTTCAGCTATTTTCACAAGAATAATATGCTAAAATAGAACCCTAGATACAATTAAAATATGTAACAATATTATTACCGCAGCTCACAAAAATGCTCACAAAAAGGTATTACTCAAACCGGATAAATAATTCTTGTGGAGGGGCCGAGAAATAACTCGGACACTTCGACCCATTGAGATCTATTGTGGTCGGATAAATAGTTACTTACTTAGTGTAATTGTCGCCAATTCAGTATATTTTTCGTCCGGTTAATAATTTCCCTTTTTAAATCACCAAACAACAACGTCGGTATCTTATTTACTTATCAAACAGTATGTTGATTAAATGTGTCACTACAGTCAATTTTAATAGCCCAAAGTACACAAACTGAGTACAAACAGATAATATTTTCAACAAAATCGTACACCACAAAATAAAATGTTTTGTGAAACGTTTTTCTATTTGCAGAGGCCGTCAGATTCTGGTAAAAGTAAACTTAGTCCGGTGATAAAAAAAAGTAGCGAATGTTATAAAAATATTTTATTAACGTTTAAACATTTCCCTAGGCACCGGTTCCAGCAAAATATCACGTTTTAACAAGTGTTTTTATTTTAATAAAAAAAAAAAACGTTTTATTTAAACTATTGTGTTTTCTTTTCTTCGGATTCATCATCGCTGTATTTGTTCGGTGTTTCACCAGGTTTCAGGAGACGGCCCACAATGTCGTACTTCTCTGTAAAAAAAAAATGTTCAATTAGTTTTGTGCATTAATTTTTAGGTCTGTGATATTTCATATTGTAGCCAAATATTTCGAGATCTTTTTATAGATTAACAAAAGGTATCTACAAGGCAGACGTGAATGGTAACGCCCTAGAAAGACATACAAAGACTTTATTGGTGATGTTCTTCAGAAAGACCAGCAGTACAATTCGACAAGGCAAATAAATCACATGAGAGATAAAAGACGCGATGTGGACTTCCGTCTATGTGGTTGAACTACGCAGTAAACTATGCTCCTGCAGCTGAATTCACTTATGCGATTAGGCAGCAGGTGCGTAGTACTCATAATCGTATGACTAGATGTATGAACGTGAGTGAAGCAAAAGAAGTATGTAAGAATCATAGCAGGTGGCATCTATAGTTTCTGCCTACCCCCGTGGGCAAAAGGCGTGAGTTTATGTATCATCATCATCCCTCTCACAGAGAGGAGGCCTGTGACCCAGAAGTGGGAAAATAAATAAGCTAATGATGATGATTTGAACATTGATTTAGGTATTACATGACAGTCGTTTTTAGGGTTCCGTATCCAAAGGATAAAAACGGGACCCTATTACTAAGACTCCGCGGTCCGTCTGTCTGTCTGTCCGTCTGTCACCATGCTGTATCTCATGAACCATTGACACTTTCACAGATGATGTATTTCTGTCGCCGCTATAACAACGAATACTAAAAACAGAATAAAATAAATATAAGTGGGGCTTCCATGCAACATACTGGTTTTTTGCCGTTTCCTGCGATAATGGTACGGAACCCTTCGTGCGCGAGTCCGATTCGCACTTGGCCGGTTTTTTTTACAACGGGCCACATATAAATACCCCATCTGTACATGTATACTAGACCACCTTGAACAAGTCATTTTGTGATTTTAAATTTTCTTTAGTAGGTACGTACAGTTCAAACCAGTTCACGGTTTACATTATAAACCGACTGCTCTAAGTGCATTCAAGGTAAGAGCGACTTTAATTTACTCACACACTTGTATTGTTTTTCCGTTTACTAATCTGCCATTGTTTCAGTTTTTATACGGTTCTATTTATCATGATTAACTCATTATATTTTTTTAAACCTTGAAAGTTTTTATTATTTTTATCATAGTTTATTCACGTGTATCTTTGAGGATTTTCAGACGAAATTGTCATGAACTATTTGATCTTGATGAATTCAAATAAAAGTCTTAAAAAATGATGCACTGGAGGTAGAACCTCAAACAATTATAAAATTAATTTAGAGAGGCGTGCAATGATTGTTGACGTAACGGTCCCACATGATGGGAACCTCGTGAAAGCCGAGAAAGTATCTTGACTTGGCTCGCGAGGTTATCGACATGTGGGAAGTGGACTCAGCAATCATTGTACCAATAATCGTGTCAGCTAATTGATAGAGGAAGCTAGATGAAGGGCTTGATTCAGAAAGCGGTAATTCAGGACACGGCTGATTGTAGGTTGATATTGTTAAGTGATTACACTCTTTGACCACCGCGAGCTTCAGCTCTATTCTCGATACCGCTATTTTTAATGTCCTTTTGAGAAATCAAAAAAAAAATGAGATAAGTGAATAAATCTGACCATTAATTATTGTCTTACAAAAGTTCTTATTACAAACCTTTGAACTGGTCTTCCCATTCCTTGGCTGAAGCAGCTTCATCAGGAGTCAGATCACTGACATCATCATACTCCTTGTCCGAGGCTGCTACCTGACCAGTAGCTAGACCACGTGTCGCGTCTCTACCAGCGAAGGCCGAGTATGGGCCACCTGTAAAGCAACAAAACAAAGGAATTAGGAAACACTCAAAGTAAACAGTGCGTTGACTATTTGAGATATCACAGAGACATGTTTGGCAGTTTTTACAAAAACTTTGCTGTTACAAGAATAATTTATTTGGCAAAGAATATTCCGGCAAGAACCGGATCTATCAATGTGGCGACGCCTGGGGGAGGCTTATGTCCAGCAGTGGATGTTTTCGGCTGAAATGATGATGATGATGATCCCGTCAAGATGCCGTATATATGCTAACATGACGAAAAACAAAACATTATTGTCTAATACGAAACTAATCAACTGTCAATAAAAAAGTAACAAAACAAACTGTGACTTCACACGAGTAATAGAAAACTAGAAATCCAAACTCCTATATATTCAGAAACATTCAGAAAACTTCAACAGATTCCCTAAGTGTATTGTTTCAAGAAGATTACGGGAAACTATTTCGTTTTGGTCAGAAAATAATATGTTGTGCACACGGGAGGAATACTAATGGCATTCGTGGAACTGAGGTGACCGGGATCGACGCAGATGTGAATGATGTATTTACATACAGGGTGTTTGGAAGGGAGCTGTACATACGCCTAGGGTAGAAACTAGGGATAGTCTGCTACCTACCCCCGCCCATTATATTGACCTTGGCCTCAAGGTTTTTTTTTAATTTATTATTATTTTTTATTTGACTTTTTTATGATTTTTTGACTAAAACTACCTGTAGCTCAAAATCTATCCATGGGACCGGTCGGCTAATGGTCTTGTTTTAATCGTTAGAGTCCTGCAAAAAATTATTTTACACCAGAAAATTGTGGAGAAGAAAAGTTATGGGGCCTGAAGTACCGTAGTAAGGTAAAGAAATAATTTTAAGGGCAACTTTCTATGGGGTTTAAAAAAAAACTAACAGGGTTGGAGTTCTTCTGATTTTTTTAAAACATCCTCAGTCCATGCCCTTTCTAACGATATGCTAAAAGTGTAATTATCACTTTTAGTTTTAAAGTTATTAATTAATTTCCGCAACTAGGGCACTTTTACCACCACGAGTCGACATTTGTAAGACAAATGTAATTTCCAGAATTTAAACCAGTTTGGCCTACAGTTGGCAAATTTGTTGTCTCACTCTTACACGAGAGCAACATGTAAGAGACAAAACATGTCATGTCATGTCTCTTTCGCTCTTGGGTCGACGGGGCCGGGCAGGTAACTCGTTGGGGTCTTTGTTAGTCAGTCGAGATCCACGCCGCATTCGATACAATGCGCGAGGAACTGCTGCTTAGAACGGTGACCGTGGAGATGAGGAAGAGGTGCCGAGCATGTTTACAGGTCAATGGTCATCAATTTGAACAAAATTTGTAATTAATTAAAATTAGTAATTAATTAAAATTTGTAATTTAATGACATTAGTCATTACCAAATTTTTTGTTTCATTTGCCATCCTTTTACGATCGAACACATTTAATTTTCATTAGTTGAAATTTTTGCTTGAAGTGCCCTAGTTGCGGAAATTAATTAATAACTTTAAAACTAAAAGTGATAATTACACTTTTAGCATATCGTTAGAAAGGGCATGGACTGAGGATGTTTTAAAAAAATCAGAAGAACTCCAACCCTGTTAGTTTTTTTTTAAACCCCATAGAAAGTTGCCCTTAAAATTATTTCTTTACCTTACTACGGTACTTCAGGCCCCATAACTTTTCTTCTCCACAATTTTCTGGTGTAAAATAATTTTTTGCAGGACCCTAAGACTCTAACGATTAAAACAAGACCATTAGCCGACCGGTCCCATGGATAGATTTTGAGCTACAGGTAGTTTTAGTCAAAAAATCATAAAAAAGTCAAATAAAAAATAATAATAAATTAAAAAAAAACCTTGAGGCCAAGGTCAATATAATGGGCGGGGGTAGGTAGCAGACTATCCCTAGTTTCTACCCTAGGCGTATGTACAGCTCCCTTCCAAACACCCTGTATATCTTGGAATTATGTTAAACCTAAAGACAAGGAGCCTTATATATAAAAAAATAATCTTATAATTAGTTTAAACAATGATTAACAGTTTCTACATTCAAAATATCCATAGAAAATTAGAATTAAACATAAAACCATGTTTGTATTCCCTGTCAATTTTAATTGAGATTCAAGAAGAGATTGAAGAATGGTAATGAAATAGAGACACTTCTTGATAGCTTGCTTGAGTAAATAAGAAATTTGATCAAGCAAGCAAGTAATCAGAGATTGAAAACAGTTCAATAACCATGTTGTGTAACTAATTAATAAGCCATTTCAAGATAATATAGTTCAAATAAAACTTATAAGTTGATATTAGTAAACCGTATAAAATAAATTATTATGATAATAATAACAGATGTTGGATGGATTCAATGTACTTTTATCTAGACTTATGAAGACAGTTGACTTCACATGGCAGTTTATGACATAATAACTGAAGTTTGTTTACCAAGATGTTGACGTTGTATTTTTTAATTGAGTTTTTAATGTCTGGAGCAACATAGTTATGCACTATGAGTTTTAAAACATTTAGAAACCTAAATCTATCATGTTTCTGTATAATATCATCGTTATTATAAATAATGATGAGGAAAAAGGCGCTATTCACACGGATAATAATCTAGTAGAAAAAATGAACACAGATTCAGACAAGGACTCCCTAAATTTCCATCCACAATGTTAAAAGAAAGAGACACTTTTATGGGGCCAAATTCCATTAAAAGGATTTTAATTCACCGCTCCATGCATTCATTTAAATAATTGCACGCTTTTTTCTTTTTTTTTTTCACTGGAGGGCCTCAGCCCCTCACGAAAGTAAAGTGTTTACGTTTTAAAAATTAGTTCCGAAACCGTGTTTGCTTCAACCGTGTCTAAATTATTACTTCCTTGCTTATAAACAGTAGCTATTTACTGTCGTGTTTTGGTTATTTTAGTTTTAATCTGAAGTCTTTTTTAGTGATAAACATCGGCCCATTGAGGTCATGGTTTTTGTATTCAGTTCGTTTAGCTTAGCAATTAGCATTTCTGGATAAATCATATGAACAAATTTTTTTTTAGGTTGTATTTCTGAATGGAAACTGGCAATACAACTGCTATTATTAATTTGAATTAGAGTCTGACTGCAGTAAGTTTTTGTTTGGCACATGTTATCATATTCATTTGCTATTCAGTTTGTCACTATCATTGTTTGGCTATTCCCACTGAATTATTGTAACCACAACACAGGTTTTCTCTTTTCGTAATGTGCTTGTGAACCTCTTAAACATGATGACGTCATTCAAAATGTAAAATCATTATAATATAAAAACAACGTCGACTTTTACCGAGGTCAAATCACTTGAATCGCGACTGTCTGTTTATAAAATCAGGGACTATGTATAATTACCGCATCACACTGAAATTTGAAACTTATCGTTGTAGAAATATGGCGCATTTTTGCAAATAGCAATACTGTTAGCGTAACGTTGATAAATGCAGCGTTCTCGTTGTGAGTTACTGCGGCGACAGGTACATTACAAAATAAAATGTACGGGTTTCATTTTGAATGATAAAACTATTCAGGAGCCGAAAACTAATTAATAATAGAAAATATTCTAACATCAATGTTGATGAAAATGATTTTGAATAGGTACCAGTATTATGGAGTATATTGCTAAATTAAAAATAAAACTCTGAGCTGTTTATCAACTCATAAGCAGATTCTAAATTCAAATTATCTATAGAATGTGCTAATTAATCCCTAAAAAGTGAGATTTTTATAAATTAAGATAATACTGTCTTGTTTTTCATACCATTGTCACAATAACGATTATTTTAAAGTTAAAATTGTGTCAGTAGGCGTTTGATACTCGATCTTTCAACCTCTTATTGTTTAACGGACGGTGAATATAGTCTGTCTATAAATTATTTAATTTACATAAGATCTTAAGTACGTCAGAGAAGTTAGTAATTAAAATAATTCGTTTTTACCACACGCTTAGACCCTGAGCGACGATTCTAATTTTAAAAACTGGAATTCATAATGATGAAGCAATTAACGACCAAAAATATTTTGACGTGTTATGATGACAAGTTATTAAATAAGGTAAGGTAAAAGATATGAAAAGTCACATTCTCATAATCAGTCACCATCCTATAGTAAGATTAGATAAGATAGAAGTAGATATAGATATAGGGAAAATATTGGCGTAATGTGAGAAATATCACGTTAAAGTACCTAAAAGATTTTTTAAATCAGAAGCAATACTAAGATCATATTACAGTATAGTATGTTCTAGAAAGATATATGAAAGATATACTTGGCGAAATCATAAAACTTGTCCCGTTATCAGATAAAACGCAAGTTTCTGTAGAAGGGTAAGATAAAACAGAATACAGTTGAATCGGTAATATTGTTTATCAATAAGACAAGTGCTCCAATTACTAATTTTGTCATGAGGACTATTGATAATATTTGATTTGATAACCTAGTCGAATAATAAAAAGTTTTTGATGAAATTGTGTATAATTTATACTATACATTGAAGTAAATGGTTTAACATAACATACCATCACGTGCACGTATAGTTTTCGGTTTTTTGTCATAATAGCCAAACTAAAAATGACAGTTAAAATTCTGAAACCAACTGAAACATTAATAGGTGTACTATCTCCTGTTATCACTTTCAGGTTTCAGCCAATTCAGTATTGATGGATCGTAAACGATAACGTATGCGTCAAGAAACTTGATATCATAAACTGTTCATGATGTCGTAAAACTCTGAGAAATTATTTAACTTTCTTGTGTAACAAGTTTTGATCGTTTATAAGTTTAGTTTTATAACGTCATGACATGGTCCCGTTCCTGAAGTTTAATCATGATCAGGGTGTTGATAGACGGAAACTATACTATAGTTTAGGACTGTGCGCAGAATATAATTACAAAATATGTTAGAAGAAACAATGTTGGACAAAAAAAATAATGGCGTGAACACATACGTCAAAGCAGTGTCACAGCCCAAGTTTTAGAAATATATTGGGCTGATTATCGGTTTTGACACAAGAAAAAGTATGGCAAAAAACATGTTTTGCTTTTACTACTTCTTTATTTATAAAAATATCTATACTGTTTAGTAACTGATTAGCATTAAATGTTTCAAAATTCAAAAAATATTTTTCTATGAATTTAGAATTTTTAAACAAGTTGTAAAATAGAGGAGCTCGTGGCTAAATAATAACAGCCGCACGGGTCGATCTTCAAGGTTAACCAACGCTTGACGAGGTCGGTCCGTGGATGGGTGACCATTTTCAACATACCGAGTTTCCTCCGTGCCTCGGAAAGCACGTTAAGCCGTTGGTCCCGGCTGTCATTTAAAGATCTTTGACAGTCGTTACTGGTAGTCAGAAGCCTGAGATCTGACACCAGTCTTGCCAAGGGGTACCGTGTTACCCAGTGACTGGGTTGTGGAGGTCAGATAGGCAGTCGCTTCACGTAAAACACTAGTGCTCAGCTGAATCCGGTAAGACTGGAAGCCGACCCCAATAAAGTTGGGAAAAGGCTAGGCAGATTGAAATAAGTTGTAAAATTCATCGAGATTTTATTTTTAATTTTATAACGCTTGTCTTGTGTATGAAATAACTAGAATTAAGTATTTATAACCTGTGTATATTCAAATCACAATTATTTCTGCAGTACATAGCTTAATTTCTAGGTCAGGGTAACGTTGTCGAGTGCATTCTCGTTATCAATGACGATTTTGTATTTTTCAGTTACATTTTTAGTACCATATTATCTGTTTGCAGCTATATTGACATACCTACTCATGTGCCGATAATTACGATGTTATGAATATCAAGTGTTACTTTTCCAAGTACAGCCTGAGTGTTTCGACTTCGAACTGACTTTGCTTATTTGACTTTGAGTAGAATTGCGGTTCTTGTATAGGAATTCAAAGTTACAATGCTTCTACGTCTTTGCGTTGCTGTAAACATATAACTTTGATGTTGTCTGACTGCATGATTGCAAATAGGGGACCGATTGGCCCTCTACAGTGATGTATCAATCTATCAATGACGTTTATCGCAGGTTAAACATTCATATAACCATTTCGCGGTGCATTAAGACTTTGGGATAATATATTACTGTTTTGGGGGACAAGAATTTCATTTAGATGATTCAAAAGATTAACAATTATCACATTGGTCTATGACCGTTCAAAAGTTATAACCGACCTATTATTTGCATGCTTCTTGGTAATGACTAGGTAAGAAGAAATGCAGTCAGACTTATATTATGATGACGATATTGACGATCGCTTGAAACCAACTGGACTCACGAAAACAATCATTATTCACCTTGCAGTGCAAACTCCAACATGTTTTTTTCTGAATACTCATGTTTTTACAAATAAATGAGATGTTGTTATGCTACCTATCTAATACCTATAAACGAGCAATTCTTGTATATATGTATATTATACATTATGTAAATCTCGGAAACAGCTCCAACGATTTTCATGAAATTTAGTATGCAGGGGGTTTCGGGGGCAATAAATCGATTAGCTAGATTTTATTTTTAGAAAACGTAGTTTTCTCTATTTTTGCCCGAGCAGAGCTCGGTCGCCCGGGTTCTGTTGTTAATATAAAAAAGATTGTTACCCCAGGTTTTTCTGCATATTCTAAACGCACATATATATATTGTCCCTATACACATAGTCTGGTATATTCCATCTATTAGGCCTAATAAATAACTATGTATTTATATCTTCGATAAGTGAACAATCATGTTCCTAAGACCGGTTAGCATTCCGTAATACATTATTTTACTCAAGGTTGTTTTTTAGACTACGAGTTGTAACGCGGGTAGAAAAATAAAAAAAAACTGAATACGCTAACGTTTACTTTTTGCTTCTCACTCTAATACAAGTGAAAGACAGAGATAGTTAAACACAAAACTAGCTTGCATCTGCGCTTGTAATACTCAAGAATTTCGACAGAATTTTTAACTTAAATTATAATATTTTAAAGACACAATGATGCACACAATTCTCACATTTTCTTGTGGGTTTTCTGGCTAGTCTTAAGATCAGATTATTTGTGTTAACGCCAGTTACACATTGCCTACTTAGTTTCAAGGTTTCGTTATTTTGCAATGTCATTCCTAGACATAGCATGCATTCCTAAAGGCGAAAAAATTCACGGTCAGTGGGTCGTCTTAGGGGCGGACGGCTCTAAATCATACAAATCAATTGATATCGTAAAACTATTAACTTCATTGACGCCTGTATTTGTACAGGGACAGCAAACAAGCTCACTAAATAAAAAAGCAGTTACCTACATAGTTTACTACGAGTGAAATCGTAAAACTAGGCACATTTTATTGCGCATGATCATAACCTTAACACAGCAGCCGGTATAACCCTACCAAATAGAGAAGACACTTACCGGGGCCGTAAAACCTCTTTCCCTTGGTTACATCGAAAATGATTCCGTTCACAGCGAGTAACACTCTGCCGTCGGGCTGTGTTCCGTCGTAATTTTTGATTTCAGCAACTGTTAGATCCTTCCTTAGCTTTGGTAGACTTGGAGGAGGTGGTGCCACAGTCACTTCAGATTCAAAGTTCGATTTGATAATCTTATACACGAGGTACACAATAACAGCTATTAAAACAAGATTCAGTGGGCTCATAAGTTCGTCCCATATTGAAGCAGAAGCGGTTTCTTCTGACATTTTGATACGTGTGCTTGCGCCGGCCGCGGTTACAACACTGTTCAACAAGTATTCACTCACTATTCAGTGTTCTCAGTTCTGTCGTCACGTTATCAAGCCACTATAAGGTCAACGAGTGTAAAGCCGTCACTAGACGTGTGTGTTTTAAAATCCAACGGGATATTTACTGACTGTTGTAATGGAACCGTTGGTGTTATGACAATTTTGTTTATTTTAACTGTGCTGCATGTGCATTGTTAGTCGTGCCTAACGATCCGTTTAGTGATTTTAAAGCAATTTAGCGCTGCAAATGCAATAACTACATTCGCGCCTTTGCTGCTAATGATGAAACTTTTGTAAACGGTAATTAGTCTGGAGTGTGATTTTGAATATAATAATAGAACGTTCTTAAATGGTTAAATAGAAACAATTAAGTTATTCTTAACAATACTGTTGTTTTATATATGCTTATCCTTAGTTATATGTAATGTTATCGAATTCTCTTAAACCTTTCTATTTAAGTATCAAAACATCTAAGTCATGCTGCCAAAATATTGCGAATCATCGTGATGTTCCCGTAATTGATCAAACTTCAACATTGTCATGACATGACAAAACTCTTGTTCAGAAACTAGTGCCTATTCAGATTCAGAACCAAAACACGTTTAAAAATTTCTCTTATTATTTCCTTACTCAGTAATATTTTTCAAAACACAATTTTTATTTTCTCCGAAAATATCTTTATGGCACGAAATATTTCATTTTTTCCAGCGGCTTCGTAATCTGACAGGGGATGGACTCAACGCGTTTTATGAATGGCGAACGAACTAGGAAATCGCTGGCTTGAATAATAACCAGTTTTTAATTATCATATCGTACGAGGAACGTGTATAGTTGTTACTTTGCACGAAGTAGTGAATAATAATTATGCAATATTACCAGAGTCAGTTTTTTTTATGTTTAATAATATTGACAGTCTTGTTGTTGATAGATTGGTTTCACTTGTGGCAGCTTTTTTACTTGAATATGTATAATAGGTAGGAAATCAATACTGCAGCTACTTAAAGTCTAGCTAGGATAGCTCATCATATAAATATCAGCCCATTACAGATTAACCCCTTGATTGTCTATAATGTAGAGGCTTTCCACATAGGACAAGCAACCTGTTCGGCCGCTGACACCTAATACTGGCGACTTATAAGTTTGGAAGGAAATCGAATACAGAATATTTGAAATATATCGAACGCGTGTAGCTTTTGTTTAGCTGGGACTTCTGTAAAAACCGCCCGAGGGCAGGCACGTTGTTGAGTCAATATAAGTTAAAAGTAATTTCTGCTTATTATTAGTTTCCCTGAGTTACCCCTTCACAATAACGTGGATCCACGCGAGACACAGTGACTTTTTAATTGTACCGGTAATTACGGCACACAATCGGTTAATATTTGAATGCCTGAAGCATATTCTAGCTTATACGCTGTACACATCGGCCCTTCAATGCATAACATAAAAATAAAGACTGTGTGTAGAACACTGAATACACATTTCCTATAGAAATGTCCACCTTGCCTCCTTAGTAAATACCTATCATACAAAATATGGTGTCGTTGACCGATTTGATCACATGACAGATTCTTGACTTGACATCAATATTCTTACAGTGATATCACTTTCAGAGATATTAATGATACTTATACAAATAGCCAAACCGGTAGGTACCTGGATATTAATAGTCAACACTATGCAGCAAACCATGGACAATGGAAGTTGCTCATGTGTGTAGAATGTGGGATTGTCTGACACCGATGGAATTTATTTTAATTGTTTAATTTATTCCACTAAGCATAATATTTCAGTTTATTTGCACATTTCAACATAATTTCTAATCAATTTTGACGAGACCAACTGCTGGCATACTGTTTTACAGTTTGGCAGTTTGTAAACAAATTTGGAAGATGTGGGTTAAAAAAAGACTATGAATTGTAATAATGTATGATAAACGAGCAAGCAAAAAATTGGAGCATGCTGATTTAAAATTTCACACAATCCATTTCCGATTAATTATGGGATTATTAATGTACGAGTTATCAGAACATGCAATGAATGTGAACTCACATTTATGACTCCACAGTTATTATAATGATACCTGCACTCGTTTTATAAGAATTTCAGCATGCCAGCATGACTTCGCACATTTAATACAGGGCCAATGTCTTTGTATTCAAGTCAATACATGAATTATAGAAAATAGAAATAATCTAGAATAATACTGATCAGTCAGTAATGATACAAAATATGATATGAAATAAAATAATCAATTTACTTACTGATGATTATGCAAAAATCTAATGAAAAGACTACGGGCGGGTTTCTGATACGGGCGGGTACTTGGAAAATAGGGTAGTTGACAAAAAATAACAATTTAGTCAGTCAGTTAATAGATAGTCTAAAAATGTTGGACACGTATTTCTTCTTTTACCACGAGAACAATAAAATACAACGGTACAGTGCGTTGAAATATCCTGTGACGTCACGGTGTGCTATACTTTATTTTGACAAAGTGACGTCACAAGCCCCCATTCTTGAACTTTGATGCGCTTTATCTGTGGCGTTATCTTTGTCAGTTTTTATTTATTTGATAAAGTGTAAAATACGGGTCCAATTAATATTTGATGATCTCTTTGATGGACTAAATAGAATTTCAATTTTTTTACCCAAGAAACATCCCTATTATTCTAGTTAATACAAAGATTTTCAAACAGATTTACCAGTATTCGAATTCTTAATTCAAAAACCAAGCATAAGACAATGACGTTTACGCCATTTTGTAATTTATAGCTGAACTTATAAGATGCTGAACTCATTTCAGCATCTTATAAGTTTGTGGTAATGTTCGTAAACATTACGTTATTGCAAATCTATTCTTGTTTCAGTTCTCATAGTTCAACGGTTTTTTGTATGACGTGGTTGACACACGTGTGTGCTGTGTGCTACATAGTTGTCAACATTTTAGATTACAAAAACAAAAACATCCTTTTTATCCACATGTTTTTGCGCTGTTACCTATAGTAGATCAGGGTTAGCATATTTTTATGTAGTAACGACCATCCTGTTGCCTCGACGCAATTGATTTATATCACTAAACGGCCCCGACTTACGAGTCGTAGGTTGTGGGTTCGAACCCAGCAGCCTAATTGCGCAAGTGAATTCGGCAAGGCAAAGGGTTTGACGCCATCAATCGATCAATCATATGCGAGATGAAAGACGCGATGTGGATTTCCGTCTATGTAGTTATGTTAGGCCGCAGGCAGTCGCTTTACTTTGTGTACATTATTTCATCACCACTGCTCTCAAAACTGTGAAGAAAAAAATCGTGAGCATGTCCTAGAACCAAAAATCTGAAGTCATGTGATCTCCACCAATCCGCATTAGGCCCGCGTGGTGGATTAAGGCCAATTCCCTTTCTCACAGAAAAGAGGCGTGTCCCAACAAACATTTTGGCGCTAAGGGCAACCTTTTTTTAGCTCTTATAGTATTATAAATGATATATTAGAGGTCCGATAATAACGTTCGATTCTACTATGGTGTTAAGGATAAATAATTAAACCTTCAAGAGGTGTAACAGTTACAAAGAAAAATTGTATTACTTGAGGCGCTAGCATAGAGTTGGGAACTATTATATGGCTCACTCTTATTACTTTAAGAAGCGTTAAAAACTGTAAGCAATTGTAAGGTGTCTACAAAAACGTACTAACGGGTGATGTCTGTAAACAGAGTTAGTTAGATGCTTCGTAACACCTTAAGGCTTACTGTAATAGCTTTAAGAAGCGTAAAACACTGCAAGTAATTGTAAGGTGTCTGCTAACACTTACTAACAGCTGAAGTCCTTAAATAGAGTTAGAAAATACTTTGTACCACTTAACGACTTCTATCGAACCCGAAGTGTTAGCAAGAAAGCTATTCGTATCATAAAAGTGTTAATCATAAATCTTATAGAGCTGGACGCTTCAAGAATCAGAAACCACCTTTAAACCAATAATGACTGTATAATGGCGTTACTCGGTCAACCTTAGGTAATACAGTGGTTTTTAAAATGCTTCTATACGGCCATAAACAATATGTGCAAACATTATTACTCTTAATTATCACTTGTATACGTTGAGTTATAGAATTTTATATCACCTAAATGCATCTTAATTTAACCTAACCTCAAAAATTATGTTTTGTTACAATTATATTGTAACAAAAATTGTTTACGCTGTGCAACGTGTTTATCCGATACCAAATATTTTTGTTTCTACTATGCAACCATGGAAAGTTAAAAAAGAACCGGCGGAGTTAAGAGGAAAGCTTCCAAAGAATTGAAGAATATAATTGGCTCATTGCAAAACAACCACAATTAAATTTCATAAAATGATGAAAAAGGATGATATTGTGACTAGAGAAGAATTACTTGTAGTGGAGAAACATTATTTCGTAAATTAAGGTCCTAGAATAGATTATGATGTGATTCCACGGAACAGTCTTCATAACAATATAAGATACAGTCTTGGTACCGATTTGTATCAAGCGCAAGCAACAATATATATAACAGGGTTCCGTACAACAGGAAACTGATATGACGAATGTTGAGTATAGCATTTTGTTTCCTCTCAGTAGTTCAAATACCTCAGACGACGAGCAAGACTGTGAATATATGTAAATCATAAAGAATGATTTACGAACATGGGCTGTACAAAAAAAATATAATCCAAGCTGCTTTGAAAGATTTGATTTAAATTTTAAACATAAGATTTACAGATATTTTATGTAACTTACCAATGATATCGTTGAACTTAAATATATTACAGTCGAAGATAAAGAAATAAATATACACGGCAAAGTAATATCGGAAAAAACTATAGTATTTGAGAAATCAATCAGGTCATCGTTCCTGAATATTTACAAAACCAGTGAAAGTAGCAAATTATCGTCGAAAGAAATTATATTATATTCTAAAGATCACATCTTTAGGATAAAAAAATTCAAATTAGTATGTATTAACAACAGTGATTTTCTGTCCTTCTTACCTCTTTTACATACAGTGTAAAAATAAAGCTTATTATTCTTTTAAAAAATGTGTTTTTATTCAAAATATCTTTAGTATTAGAAGTATTACAAAGGAAATAACATAATCAATCAAATAATCAGTCAAAGTTTGAGCATTAATTCCTCAACATGTCTAATTGTACTGAGCCCTTTTTGCATGATCATTTGTATGGTTATTCGATTAAAAGCCCTTTCACATCTGCGACCCAGCACTGTACGCGCGACTGTCATTACATTACAGATGTGAAAGGACCAATAGAAAAATAAAAGCAACCGTACAAGCAACCATAGAATAAAAAACTCATACAAACAACCATGCAAATGAAAATTTGTATGATGGCAAACGAAATAACCAAACAAGTAGGTAGCTAATCACAAAATTAACGGTACATAAGCATAATATTTCAATCAAATATTTTTCAATGAGCAAGACTCATCGACCACCAGGTTCGTTGAATTTTGTCTACTGAACTAAATCAGGTTTTAAGCTTTCACAATTAACTAGAAAATTTAAAACATTTAGCTTCATATTTTGGTTAGTTCAATGTTAAAGTAAAATCAAAATAAATAACAATCTCGATAGAAAAATAAAAATGACTTCCAAAATTTAAACAAAACAAAAAAAAGCAATAATTATTTACGGCACATTAAACATGATAATTATATCTACTGATAAACGATAACTACTCAACATACATTATCCATCACAATTAAGATCTCCCTATGTATTACGAACTTGATACGGTGAACAAGCGAGATGATTCTTTACAGTACGGCCGAAATATCTTGGCGTAGTCTTAACATATTCACTATGAACTTTCGCGCATGTTCTCTCACTCATACTCGTCTCATGTCACCATTTGGTTCCTAAAAAAAGTTACGGCGCGCAGCTTCCTGCGCGAAATTCGGACTCGCCAAGATATTTCGGCTGTACTGGTACATAGTATCATGGTAGAAACGAACATCTGAACACCGTGATAAGAGATGAGCGAGCTAGCGTGCGCCTCGGCAGCGCCCACGGCAGTGGTGAGGCGCGAGTGGCGATGCGAATACTATGGCGTGATGTGTGTGACTGGAACTCGGTGCGGTGATGATGATGTTAAAGTACGTATACTACGTACTACGTACGTGTACGTTGTTACGTTGTAAGATGTGATGGTGATGTTAAAGTACCTATACTTTAACATCACCATCACTAAAATATGGGAATAGTTACTGAAACAACAGGTTTTTCTTGTAATAATGTAAAAATACATACAAGTTAAGCTTCTAAAAGTTAGTTTACAAAATACGAAAAAAAAGTTTTGTATTATTCTTTAAAATATATTAGCTTAGGTTACGTTCGTACAGGCTTTTGTTGTCACAATTATTATAAATATTAGAATTTTGAATTCTTTGATTTATTCAGTCAAGTACGTGATATTTAAAGGTTTTATTCAAACAATAAGAGAACCCTGAAAATGTTCAGCTTACAGGTTCACATAGAACAATAATACAAACTGAACTTGTAAAATTGTTGTCTTTTCACTTTCAGAACCATATTGTAGAACTGCAAGTGGCATATAAGTGCTAACAATCGTTCTTTAAGCACTATGTTAGGGATAAAAGAGTTATCAGCATCCTTAAGTAATTTAGAATTGTCGCCATTAAATAAATAGTTAACCTATAAAAAAATTAAAAGAAAATTCTTTTTCTTGTCATTATTGCCCTACTTATTTATTATATTATTGTTAGTTTTCCTTTAAAATATCTATAGACAGTACCAGGAACTAGAAATTCATCATAATTGAAAAGAAAAATTGCTTAAGCAGTATTCTTTTTTCTACATATTATCATCAAAGCAGTTTATTTCTAAGGCGTATCAAAATTGAGATGAAAACATACACATACTATTACAGAAAACTTACCATGGCAGTGAGTTTTAATAATTATAACATCATTGCAGTAATCTAAAATACATTAAATGATTTACCTCATAAACATAAAGTCACTTTCAATCACTGTATCGGGGATGAATAATGCGTAAAACTAAATATTTTAACACTATTGCCGGTAACAAATCACAAAAATTATGAAAAGAGGTAAATATGTTGGCGCTTTGGGTGATGCTTGTTGCTATTAAATACCTTCAATATATTCTTAAGGTATATATTGTGTCGAGGAAACACTAATATGTTACTAAAAAAGTTACTAGGGTGGATTTCATAACTATGTTACTACTTTAGCTTGCAGCTATAACCTTTGTATAGCTTATAATACACTTAATGTGGTAAGCACTGCTTCAATAGCACTAATGTAGCATTTTTATTGTCAATCATTTATCACTCCTCTACAACTATTAAGTCACTTTAAGCTCTAAAATCGTGGGCCCAAATCAGGGTTATAAGAACGTTAAAACGCGCTGTATCACCAAATGTTAGTGCCCTTATAGGACCTTAGGTTCTTAAAATTCTCTTAAATAGCTCATGTAGCACTTATTCTTATCACCAAAATGTTAGTTGGGTGTATCCCAGCAGTGGGAATATTAGTATACTGATAATGATGACACCGATAAGCGATTTTTACTTAGTGAAATTGCGCACATGGATGCAATGTAATGCAAGTCGATAGATAAAATTTAAATTGTGTCGCACGATCAGAATGGTCTCTTAATCTGCTTCCGAATTATCATCGTGAAATTCATAATCATTCAATGATCATTGGACTTTAGTGTTGTTTTTAATGATGAGTATGTTATACATATATGTTATACTTATCATAATTTTTCTCTGAATAAACTCCTACAAAAGCCTTTTGATTAACGTGTTGGTATGAATACAATAAACAGAAACAAATACACTGTAAGATCAAATAGCGCCAAAATAAACATCAATAACACTAAAGTAATCAAATCACACTATATTTAGCAATTGAATCGCAAAATACCACAATACAATTCGACTCAATTAAATTGAACACAAGTTGCAATTGAATTCATTCCGTTCGAATTTAAGTTACTCCCAATAAGCCGATTAAAACTTTATAAATTTTTGTATCGCTCATTTTAAAATCGGCACTGTATTGTTTCGAATTGCCGATTATTGTAGCCAATTTAATTGGATACCTGACAGTTCAATTAACTTGAACAGTTTTTGATCTGTTCCCCGTGGCCTTTATGAGTAGTTTATTGTTCTTTGGCTTATTTTACTGATTGTATTCAAATAGCTTTTATACTGTTTAATTTATCATAATTACCTACGACCTGGAATCTGTTTGATGTTGAACGTTGGAATGCAGTAATTTGGCAACAATTTTGAGGAACTATAATTTTATGAATCTCTTTTACCTTTTTAATACCTACAAGTGCACTTATGGTTGGGAGAACTTGGGGCCATGCATTAGCATGAAAACTGATGAGTTAAACCCAGTTTAAGTTATGCATGAGAACTTCTACATTGCTGAGATTTTAATTAAAGTTTGCTTTGCAGCACAAAGTGCAAATAACACGTTCCCACCTTGGTCCTAACCTCTTGAAGTCCTAATTTCTTCTGGCTAGATTTATTTATTAAAAGCTTTTGTAACGAAAACAAATAAATAGGTACGTCGTTAATAAATTCTCTTGTTAACCACGACGTCACCTTATGGTAAGCGATGCTGCGGTCGACGGATGAGCACACTTGCATAGAAGTAACTTATTCCACTCCTTAGCTGCAAGTGTGGGTAGTTACACAGAGATTAGCAACATTGGACCTATATTTTCAAATTGACATTTCGGCCACCAAGTTGTTGGTACACAATAAAAAAAATACTCCAAAAAACCTATTACATAATACATGAATCTTGAGAACAATTCAATCCTTTTTTTGGACAGTCGTGTGTAAACAGTCTAATCTACCGTAACATTGTTTCCACATCAAATAGCAACTCCTACATAATGCTGCAAAATGAGAAATGCTTCTACAACTTTCCAGGGGCATTTAAAGTAGTTGCATCAATATTAATATCTGTGTGGAGTTCAATACCATCGGATTACCATAACCGTTCGCTCTGACGTCTCTCTTCTAGATTTAAATATCTTGAAATTCATGAATACGGGGTGAAAAATTACACGGACAACTCATTATCTACGAAAAACTTATGTGTTGAAATTTAGTGTCATATAAGTCATATTTCTACGTTTCAATAGAAGGATTGTGTGGAAGATGATTTGGCTTTATAAGCTGTAGATATCTACCGAGACAAAGGACGACAGAGACGTATAAAATATGTAAATCTTGCTCCTGGATAAAAGCAGTATGATCAAGACATTTCCCTGTTTTAAGCAAGTTCAAACATTCGAAATCACCTTCTGAATAGGTATGTTTTTGTACTACCCACAGATCGAAAAGGTTCCCATAAGAAAACACGTTCCCTGAGCGTGACCCACATGTGAGGCATTTTGTGGTTTAGATGAGGTTTGAGTGCACAACATGTGGGTCATTCCCCCGTACAAAATTTTAGTCTTATTAAATCTCGCACGTATGATCTCAATCATTCCAATTGCTTTACCCGTATGGGCTATGAAATTGTCAACAAAAACCTCAAAACACTTGGGGGTCAATGTCTAATTTTTAGCTGCATAGTTAACGTGTTAAAATCATCGAAACGCCGAGAAAATATAACTATATTTTTAGGGTTCCGTACCCGAAGGGTCCAAATAGAGCCCTATTGCTGTAACTCACGTGTCTGTCTGTTAACACAAGTTTTACAGTCAAACGGTTGGTGCTACTGTCTTAAAATTTTCACGGTATAAGAATCTTGTTGACTCAAAGCCATACAAATTGTCAAAAAAAAAAAGTTTTTAAGGGGAAGCCAGCCACAGGGGTCGTGAAAAAAAATGTTAACCTACCCCATCGAGTTATTGAAAGACCAGATTTTTTCTCTGAAATTCTCTCATTTTTGCTATTACAACCAACTTGATTTTACGGTATGGTACGGAACCCTAAATGTGTGAAGTCCGACGCGCACTTAGCCGGTTTTTTTTTTAATGTCGAAGATAGTGACCACATACGACTCGTCTCTAAATTATGCAAATTTCTATAGAGTGGACCGCTTGCTATATACTGCTGGCATCAGCCTTCCACTAACGCAACAACCCACGAAAAGCGTCACATCAATAAATAAATTAATCATATAAAAAGCCAACTCAATTATTTTCCTTCACTCCCACAATAATCCTACTCACACACACGGAACCCACTCAAATAAAACAAACAATCCATTTGTCACATATTCCATTTTGTTTTTGCGTAGTCAGTTGCAATGAATATTTTTGCAGAGGTTTTAATATCGAAGCCCGTGGGTGGAGGGTATTTCTTTATTAATTAAGCAAGTGGAGTGCTCTTCAGTTTCCGACAGTTATAAAATCTACATGGCGGTAGAGACATAGAATGTTTGAGGTTGGACAGTCTTTAAAGGAATTTGGATCACTTTTTTGTGATGAGTTGCTATTGACCGCGATCTCGTCTGATAGTAAGCAATCGATGAGTTCCATGGTGAAACAAGCAAGCCCAGAGGCCTGTTCGCTTTTCCCTTGAAGGCTTGCGCATGGTATGGAACACATACACTGGCAGAGAATACCACAACTTAACTGTGATTGTTTGCAGTGGTAATGGAATTCCAGCTAAGCCTTAACCCGTGAGATGTTTAAAGATGAACATCCAGCATAACTGCAACTCATTGCTATAGCTGTAAATATAATCCCATAAATAAAATAAAAAACATAACACGTAAAAATACAAGGCTCGCAAAGCAGTTTTTCTAGCGCAAAATCGAATGTAAAACTAAATCAAATAATTTTAAAAACCAAGTCGAATTAATGAGACATTCTTTATTTATCTGTGATTCAGGACAGCAAAGATACAAAGCAAAATAACACATATCATACTTACGTTGCTAATAAAACTGTGCAGGCGTTTTCATTTCTCATTCCACACTAAACGCTCTCACATGCTCATTATCATTGAATAATATAAACACCTCTACCACTGAATAGTGGATACCCCATCGTTATACAGTTTTCAAACCCTTAAAAATCATTTGCTTCATTTCTATTCCACAATTCAAAATTCCGTAACACACAGCTTTTATCGAGCGGTACTCGGTGTCGAGACCGGCTGGCCTCAAATCGTCCATGTTGTTTTATTGATAGAACCTACACGGGCCCACTTGACCGGCCCAAGTATGTTTCTATGCGCATATTCATTCTTGATTAATTGCCAGTATTGTTTATGGAGATTTTGAACAGAATTTTGGGGAAATGAATTAGCTATAGGGATTAAAGAGAGAGATTGGTATGATTTCTTATATTGGTTATGGAATCTAGAAATCTAAATCAGATGTAAAAAAAAACATGCTGCAGTGCGGCGGTATTTCTAGAGGAAGTAGAAACAGATGTTCAGCAAACTCATATTTCTCCAGAAACACTCTCTAACGCGGGTATCGAAACCAGGAAGATTGCCGCGCATCGATCACTTAAAGAAAAATTCACTTAATTTATGCATTATGATATAATCGAACTACCCTATATTATGAACTACGGTTCAAATGATAGAAATCGATGGTGTAATGACTTTAATCGAATATTTTAGGAGAAAATCACGAACACTTTTTTTATTAAGTGGGTTTTCCGTTTTAAATATTTTAGCACATAAATATCGGAACAGCGTACGGAACAACGGGAACTGAAATTCTATGTGCAATATTTTATTTGTGAAAAATTAAATCATAAAATACTTCATACGCTTCAAGCGCTTTGAAGTGATGGTATGTCGTATCAACGAGACCTTTATATTTTTGTTAAAAAATTGAATTGTTTTTACAAAACGTCGAACAATTCTAAGTTTACTATGCTTATGAAAGAGGACTGCGCAACCTCGAATATTATTAGTTATCATTAATTTTTTTAAGAACATTTAATATTATTTTATTTTAAATTGTTGTGAATGTGAAGACTATGTGGATCATTATTTTTTTTTTGTTTTTAATTTAAATTTTAGTTAGCTATTAATCATGGTCTGGCAGTTTGAGTAGTTTATGCGGCCTACCCGAATTTCCTTCCTTTGGTATTGTTCGTCGAATCGTTGAGCTCCTTAAATTCTACACGGTCATTGACAAATGCGTGCACTGACTGGACAGGTCCACTCAATCTGACTGGTTATTTCCTCAAAAGACCATTTCAGACATCAGTCTGGCATGGTCTTTACATGATCTAACCAAGATTTTGTGTGCAAAAGAGACTGACCTCTGAGTTTGTTTCGGCCTTTCCTCTTAGAGTAGTCAGATAGGAAAAGCTGACGTCATCTAGTTTTAAAAATATGATTGACATGTAAAAGTGTTTGTACAAACCAACTTACAGAAATAAAATCATTTATCAAAAGATGGATTGTTCAAACAAAAATGGAGCAGTTGTGTACAAAATCAAACACAAAGCTTTTTTTCAAATATACCTGTAAACTGTAAAAACATACATTTGATTAAAATTGTCAAACATACGGATGATGCTAGTAGTTGAATAACGAAAAATAAAAAAAAAATCATTTGCGAATAAACACAGTTAGAGAGCTTTCGACGGCAAAAATATGATCCAAAGTGCTACCATGATTTGCGTTGAAGATACGGTATAAAAATAGTAACATTTCTGTTGCCAGATATAAAATACATACTGTTATATTTATTTTTGCATTTCATGGTGACGCAGCTTGCACATAACTTTTGTTACCTGATAACTACTGAGATAACCCGCAGGCTTATTACGTATCTTGCAAGCGCAAAACGATAGCGATTTTTGCGCAATAATTGCTCTTCAATACAGAAGTTGAGATTTAGGATTTTTAAAATAGTTGCATTTGACAAACAGCGAGTGATTTTATAGGACCTACCCTACCTACACTGTAGATAATTGCGACTTTTTAGTGGCCCCGCCACCTACCATTTTCCGGCCGCAGGGGATAGGGAGAGCGGCCAATATCTATACCGATACTCCTCCTCCCCTGCGGCACCACCACGTCCGCCATATAACCCCAACCAAGTTGACCCCGTTCAGGTCGCGGAAGTTAGGGAGAGCGGCGCACCGCAATACCGGAACTCCTCTCCCACCGCGGCCTTCTACACTCAGCCGCGATGCCTCCCATACGACATCGCAGCCCGCCTCAGTTGCGATGTAACCCAAACGGCACCGCAACCTACTTGTTGGCCGCTACGTCGTTGGCTTAATCTGCAAAAGCCCTGACGAGCGGCGCCTCCGCCGGTTCCTCTTCGCTTTACCGTGGCCCATGGATGACCGAGCCACGGCTACTAAACCCCATCCCCTCGACAATGCGGAAACCCACCGGGGGGGTTTTTCTTTGTTATTTTACTTAATTTATCTCTTATGTAAGCTTCATAATTATATGATCTTTTGTGAAGAGAGAAACAAAAAAAAAGCTATCCCTTCTACACAAATAAAGGATGATGTAATGACATCATAGTTAGGGCTCTGTTCTGGAATACCTACTACGTACGTGGCCTTTCTGAAATCGTCATCATCATCATCAGACTATAGCACACCATTGCTGGACATAGGCCTCTCCAATTGCACGCCATTTGCTTCGACCTTCGGCAATTCTCATCCAGCTACCAGCCACCCTGCGAAGATCGTCGCTCCACCTAGCCTGAGGACGTTTTACCTTACGTTTGCCAGTTCGCGGTTTCCACTCAAGAACACGTCTACAACGGTCATCGGTTCTACGTCTAATATGGCCGGCCCATTGCCACTTCAGATTGCTTACTCTCTGAGCTATGTCGACAAACACAACTAATGTGGTTTCCCCTTACTGTCACCAGACGGTGCTTATCCAGTTTTAATACAAATTGACGTTAACATTAATATGATCGAGCACGAGTAAATACTCGGAATAAGGCTACTGAAAACATTCAGCATATGTTCTTCTAGGACACCGGTTACAGTACCGGTGTTTCCATACAAATCATCTTCCAGCTCTTGTACAATATTACTTAAGTTCGGCGCAACACGTTTTCTTCTACCATACCGTCCTGTGCTTCGTCATGCCTTCACTGAATCCCTTTTCTTTCATATCACTCCTCACGTAGTCACTCTCCATCCATCCACATTTATATTCATAACTCTTTTAGTAATATGCGTTTCATACCTCCACATCATACGACCCTACCAGGATAAACGGTTTCTTTTCAACTTTTTTGTCACTGACGCCACTTTCAAACTTCCTCTAATGTACCCATTTCTCACTATATCCATTATCGTCACTCCGCACATCCATCTCAACATTCTCATCTCTGCTACATGCGATCTCTTTTCATCCATCTTTCACATGGCCCAACATTCTGATCCATACAGTACGACAGGTCTAATCATGGACTTGTAAATATGCCTTGTAAATCCCTTTTGTTAGTCGCTTTTCGTTCATCCCTCAACATAACCAAACCAAACATTGTAAATATAACACACTAATGAAATCCTTAATCCAAAGTTTACCAAAGTCATATAATATTGTCACGTTTGCCCAGATCCCTCTGCATTTAGTTGAGGCAACCAATAACTGCACTAAACGTAGATTGAACAAGAATTGCGAAGTTTCGCTAAGTTCCAAATCCGTAATGTTTTAATGCACTCCGTCTGGGTTGTCGGTTAAATAAGTATGTGTTTCCAATGTTATACGGCACCTTATTCTGATTTATAGTGTATGCAATGTAGTAGAGTTTCTGATTTATTATGTAGAAAATTATACAAAGTGTAAAAACATCAGTAATGGATATCGTACACTTAGTTATCTCGTTAAGAATCGTATCGCGTTGAAGATTTTTTTTGCTAGATTGACAAGTGTTAATGATAATGGTAGCTACAAAGGTAGTTGTCGATGCAAATGATTCATGAAAATAGTACTTCGGTATGGAAAAACATTCAAAATTCAAAGGAGTCGCGATGCTAATTTTAATGAAAACTAAAAATGTAACAAAAAAAAAACATATTCCTAGCTAATAAAGATTAAAATCTGAATGTGAATGAATGATTTACCGCAAACTTATGGAAAGCAACAATATTTTTCTACGTAAAATTCCTTCTTATTAAACCTATTTTTTTTTTATATCAATAGCCTGATTCGATAACTCAAGCATTATAATATTTTTGATTCCGTTTAGAAAATTCTTCAAGATTTTTTCATCAATTGCATGATTCGAGTCTTCGTAAATTTCCTACAAAAGAATAGTATTTTGTTAAAAATGAGGTATTTTCTCAAGTTTGCCGTATGATACCAGAATTTTATTCTTATTAGCGACATTATTGAATGGTGTAATAATACAGAAAATGTTTTTTTTTTTTTTTAAATCAATGGTTTCAATTCCTGGGATGGAATATTGACATTTTGAAAATCAAATGATGCCTTTTTAGTTTACATTAAACCGACCTCGTGACTCCTTTGAGTGTTTTCGCTAATCATAGTTTCGGATTTGGCCATAGACGCCCACTTGAAAAACTCAACCTGTATATTACCAAAGAATTCTTGCAGTCCCATCCCAAGGATTAAGTAGTTTCTTTCTGAGCCCTGTTTAATTATATCTGACCATTAAGACGAAATAATAATAGTCATCTTTTCGCGACAGGTTGTATAAAATATGTATAAAAGAACCTTCCAAATGGGGGATTGCCCCTATTTGGGTCACACCGTGAATTGCAAATAAGTTGATACTCAAACAAAGTAACGGCTAACAACAAGATCTACAAAATATATACTTTGTTATAGCTAAGTTTTCTCACGTAACACAATGGAAACAAATCCGCGCAGTATAAATAGTGTTGCCATAATGGCGCGGCGGGAGTTCCACAACTGTTTGCATACGAGATAGCGAGGTGTTGTCTGCGGCATGTGGGATGATGACAACTCTAATACCAGTTGTTTGGAACAAACAAACTAACAATTTATAGAAACATATTTCTAACCTGGGTTTAAGTCAAGAGTGAATAGGTTACTTTATTGACAAGCGTGCACAATAGTCGTCATCAGGTCAAACGCAAAGAAGGTCGGTCATGCCAAAAAAAAATGCTGTTATGGGGTCTGCCAACAGAAAGAAAACTTTAGAATAACTGTGTTTTGTAACAAACAAAGTTAAAAATACAGTTATTCCGTCATACATCACATTAACATGTTGATAACGCTGTCATATCGGCATGTCGACGACGCTGTCACATTGGCATTTTGATTACGCGAACCCATAAGTTTTGCCTCTACCAAAAATCAGTCAACGTGCTTAAAGAATATTTCACTTAAAAAATACAGGAAATTAGCTCGCAGACACGTACAATAAGACACTTTTTGGCCTACTAAGTTTAATTTAGTCGATAATAGGTGAGAAACTTTCAGAAAAGTTTTACTGCTTTTTCCTCGACCTTTCGGAGTGAAACTATTCCAGCTGATTGCGTCAATATGTCTGATTGTTTCAATGAAAGGTAACAAAGAATTGATTTTCTGCTGAATTGAAAGCTATTAATAGAATAAAATTCATCAATCCACTTGAAAGTCAATGAATTATTCCGTAACATATTACAACGTGGCAAAGACGTATTTCTTTAAACCAGACCTCAATGCGCTCCAGTGAATACTTAAACATTTGCTCTTTCATTCAATCCAAAAATATCATTTCCACTCCACACCTTTTGAGACACCTCAAATTCTTTTAAAAGAACACCCAAGATTAATTTCTGGGGAGGTTAAGCTGGCATGAAAACGGGGGAATAATTAGTCGTGCCTACATTAAAACCTTGGAACACAGAGAAGAGAGGTATACAGAAGGTTTTCTCCACACGATGAGCGAAAACGCACGCACACATTGACACGCTCTCGTACAGCTAGTGCAAGCGCAATCGCGACTGGCATTTGTTTGAGATCTCCGTATGTACTCGTCGTCGTGTGCGTGAGACTGTTTTCGTGCGTTGTATAGAACCGGCCTTCTGCACCCGTCTGTTTTTTGCTTGAAAGGAGCTATGTAGTCCCGAAGTACATTCAATGGAAGTAATTAAGTGTATTACGACGGAGGAAGCGAAATGAAATACATTGTCACATGGAGCGACTAATTTGGAACAAATGGAGTAATAATGACTTTTGTTTAGGTCTGATATGCTGATTTTATGGTGTCGAGCGTTTTTTAAAAGTGTTTATTGCTCCTAAAACGCGGTAGTATTTGTTTTTTTTACTTTTATGAATTGTTGCTGTTAATGTGATTAACATAGCAATGCAAATCAGTTACAACTTGGGTTGGTAGATAGGAAAATGATAACGAAGATGATGGCACTTTTTTGTTTTAATTTTTGATTAAGTTCATGCCTACAAAGGAACTTTATTTCTTTTTAAAGCATTCAGCACCTCCAATGCTCCAATATCTGTGTTAAGTTTTTTAACAATATTACAAATTAAGAGGCAAATCGTCATTTATACCTAGAAAAATAAATGATCTAACTAACTAATTAAACCCAATCATTCATCCATCCCATTAGATCTAAGGTTGGTTAGTTAATTACTGAGCACATTGTTCACCGCTTTCTTTCAACGAAGCGAAGAAAAACTATTTAACTAAACTTCAAACAAATCAGAACAGTGATCGATGGAGCAACTGACCGTAAATTAACCATAGCATCCAACGAATTCTCTAAGGAATACCTTTACACAACAAAGCTTGGAAAAAAGCCAATAGGTAAAACCCTTAAAAAGAAGATAGAACGTACCAACGTAGGTATGTAAAGACAGATTGCTCATTGCCTACAAGCACCGAAATGACGCATTTCCGTCCCGCGCACAGAGAAATATATTTTGACGCTCTTTATATGAAAAAATGTGGAGCTATTTTTCATATGTTTCCATTTCCCAAATAGGGTAATTGCGCAACTCAAAATGACGCAATAAAACGTAAGGAAATGTATCCACCGTACGTACAGGAGCTATAGGGTACGCTGAGATTTGGTGTTGCCACGCTATGCAGTAGTATAATTCATTTATTCTTGTATCTTTTCTATGTCGCAAATACATAGGATAATAGTAGGTAATTACCATAACCTTTAACTAACTCATTTGAATAACTACTAACTAGCCGATAATAACATAATTATATTCGTAGGTATTTATGGTACAGGCGTTTTTAAAGGTTTTTTTTAAATATTTTAATAGGCTCGTGCTTGACCACTATCTCACCTGTTGGTGAGCGATGATGTGGTCGACGGTGAGACACGCTTGCCTAGATATAACCTATTCACTCTTGACTAAAAGACTCCTAGATTGTAGCTGTCGGGAAACACAGATTCTGGTAGGGTATTCTACTCCTTGGCTGTACGGGTTAGTCGCCTTTCATCTCTGTTTAAACTAAATACATATAAAGCACATTTTTTTTGCAAATTCCCGTGTATCATTCTAATCTAATTACTTACTACGACATCCTGTAACTAGCTCTAAACACTAAAAAGTCTCTGAAAAGATTATAAAATCCTTCAACCAAACCATTAAATCCACAGCTAATAAAAAGCCACTCAACTTATCAAATGAGACACCGAACTTCGCACATCTATGTAAAAGTAGAGCGCCGAATAATTTAGCCACCGTCTTCCAACTGCTCCTCGAATACTCAATTACCACTTTTTTGTCTCAGTAGTACACTTTGTTTCTTGTTTTTATTTTACTTTCCGCCCGAATGGAGACGGAGGGAATACGTATTAACGTCAAAGACGGCTACGTTCTGTTGTAGTTTTAAAGTTTTATTCTGGAATTCGAATTTGAAAAGGCTGGTGCTCTAGAACAGCGTTCAAGCTTGGAACTTGATTTGAAAGTAGATTAGAGGAAAATATTGATTTGAAATAAGTCAGTTTTGAATATAGACGTAAATTTGAATATGGAAATTCCGGGCAGTAATTTAATAGGTTTTAGTACCTATGATTCAAATTTAATGGTGGCTCTGAACGTTGACGCTGTGCCGGCCGTAGCAAATTCAAGTGACAGCAGGAGTGTCGGAAGCAGCGAAAAGCACACTTCACAGCCGCCATTGTCTCTGTTAAGATCATAATACAGGTACCTGTATTTATTACCTGTAACCTAAAAAACGGCAGATTTCTATTCATTAATATCGAAAACCATTGCAAACGAACCAATGCGGCAAACTTTTCTGGTGAATATAATACATTTGATTGTTTTATTGAAATTAAATCTGCTTACTTATGCTTGAATATGTTACAATTTTATACTTCACAATAAAACTACATTTTAATCATTTAAAACAATGTGAATTAATGATGCTATCAATATAGTAAATAAAATATGATAAGCATTCAAAGCGAAATTTAATCGCTACTAACTATTGTCATAAAATACATAATAATACTCGTTATCATATTATTCGAGATTTATACCATAAACAATACTTCACCTAAATATTTAGGTACTTTGAAAACTTGAAGAGATAAAACTATAATGATAGCATGGTTGTAAAAGTCACTATTGTGATTTGAAGAGCCTATCTCTTCAGATCACAATAGTCTTAGAAAAAACATAACAAGTCATCAAAATTAATTAAGTCTCTTCGATGATCTAAAAAATGTTTACTATACCACATTTCATGAAAAAAACTATAAGAAAAGAAATAAAAAAAACAAGTTTATATTTCGAACATATAAAAACCCATTCTTTTTTCAAATAAGCCCGCCATGTTATGAAAGCCGCCATGACTACGCAGAGTGGTTAGCATCTGGCAAAGTGAGATTTTCAGGAGAATTTTCACTAAATGTGTACTAAAAATGTGTTTAGTGCTCCAGCGTTTTAGTTTGTTACCTCTAACCTTCACTATGCTTGTCTACACGAGTTTTATAACGCAGGTATCATAAGTTTTATAAGCATGTGTGAAAATTATTCATAAACATTTTTACTGCTTGTGTTTATAATATGATTAGGGTTTGGCTCCAATAAACTCCAGCTGTTATTACATTGTAAAAACTTCTGCGAAAGGAAAAAAAAACTTTAAATTTCGCCTGTATTCGCCAAGGGTTATACAGAGGTGTAAGTTCATAAGGTACACCCACATTTAGCCAGTAATGTTTAAGACCCTTAGAATGGGTGCGAGCCTACAGCCTGGCAAAAGTTCCGACTTTAGGCTGCGTCTGAGAAATTGTAGATGGAAAATCCTCATGTCTCTTTGCCAGACCCGAGGATGAAACCGCATGCTTACCAGTAACGGTTGCGCCTGCTAGAACGCCGCGACGCGGAAGTCCTCCTACCAGGTGGACCGATGACCTGGTGCAGATTGCGGGGATCCGCTGGATGCGAGACGCACGGGACCAATCAATGTGGAGACACTTGGGGAGGCCTACGTCCAGCAGTGGACGTCTTTCAGCTGATATGATGGTGATGATGATGATGATGATAATGATGACCATCCGTTAGGGATAAATTTAAGCGTCACCATTTCTTTTTATACGTCACCGCACTTAAGATTTCCTTTGAAAGCAGACTTAGGATATTATTCACCACCATTTTAAAGACAGACTACTATTTGCACAATGCAAAATGTGACTAGAGAAAGTGAATATAAAAAGTGGAACTGCAAACCGTTTCTTTCATTTATTTCTTTGATAAAGACGGAGTGGGTTGGAATTTTGCAGCTGAGGCCAATTGTTACTTTACGCGGTCGGATTTGCATGTTGGTAATGCATTTCGCTTTGTTAGAAAGAAGGATGAACTTATGTTATGTCAGAATGAATAAAATGCAGATTTTCCTTTTAGTTCGTGAAGCTTTGGCATTAATGTTGAATCTGTAATTGGTTATTTTGTGAGTCGTTTTTTTTGTTCAACGTTTAAGTTCCTTTGGTTCTATTGTGTTCTGATAAAATCTTGGAATGAATGAGAGCGAGAATTATAAATCCTTTCTCGGCGTCAATTTCTGGTCCTTTAAATCTGAAGTTTGTTGCTCGGTTTGAAATCTATCATCATATTGACATCTAGAATATGTTATTTTTCCTTCCTCCGGTCCTTCAAACGGACTTCGAATGCGGGCCTGTAATTCGATAAAAACGATAGTTAAACCAACTATAGGTTAGTTATTAAAGTTACGCGTTTGGTTTGAGAAACTTATACTTCGTCGTATTAAAGCATTTTTTATATATTTTTTTTTGTTTATTGGTAAGACGAAATCTCTGAAAATCCTAATCCGATTACGAAAATGAAATAACTGTAAGATAGATACACTAACGTTGAGTGCTATTAGGTTAGTTTTCATCCCGGCAAATTCATGGATCTTTAGGAAAAGGTCACGGGACCGAGACAAAAAGCCGTGGCAAAAAGCTGGACGTTATACAAATATCGAATTGATAGATAATAAATATTATATATTATTATATTATATTGATATATAGTAATTTGTTTTTTGTTGCGTCTCGAAGTTCCTGGAAATGAAAACCTATTATTTCCTTCTATTTATACGAGTCCCTACGAAGTATAATTAAAATGAGGGGAGCAGTGGTGGCCCAGTGATAATGGCCCTGACTTACGTGTCGTAGGTCGTGGGTTCGAATCGTAAAGCGCCTGTTTACTTTGTGTAAATTGTTTCTTCACCATTGATCTAACAACGGTGAAGGAAAACATCGTTAGGAAACCGGCATGTCTTAGAACCAAGAGTTCGAAGACATGTGACATCCACCAACCCGCACTTGGCTCGCGTAGTGAATTGTGGCCCATTGCCTCTCTCACAGAAAGGAAGCCTGTGTCCCAGCAGTGGGAACATTGAAAGGCTGATAATGATGATAATAAAAAAGGAACCTATTTTCATGAATGAATGAAAATTTTTGCTTGTGTATCAATTTTATTCTTATTAATAAATTCAAATATAACACTTCATATTATTATTTCCATTAAGTAGACATTTATTAATTATTTATTATTAATGAACAAAACAAATATTATTTATATGGTTCAGATAATTTTAAAAGCAAACATTAACATTGCTGTTTATTCAAAGGAAATATTAATTGCAACACCATTTCAAAAAAACATAATATTAATTTCAGTTTTAATTATTGTAAAAATAAAACAATTGCAAATAGGTTATTTTTTACAATGGAAACTGTTAATATGAAACCCGAATAAAGCTTGTATAAATATTACTAGCTGAAAATTTTTACTTGAAAGTTATTATACCACATACGTTATTTATAAATAAAACAAGGTAACAAAAATTGCAGGCCACTAGGGATGTATTACCAAATTTAAGCAGAATAAAGAAAATTTGTGTTGAGCCTGAGTTGTTCCCAATGCAGGGCAAAAACCTTCCCTTTCCTTTCTTTCCAGTATGTCCGGTTAAGGGCAAGTAAAGACCAGCCGGGCGAGCACGACCTCTGAGATAGGCTTGAGTCACGCAATTTATGACGGTTTTCGTTCCCAAACTGTAAAAATGTGTGACTCAAGCCTGTCACAGTAGGCCGTGCTCACCAAGCAGTCCTGCCTAAAGGTGTGAAGTTCATCCCGCCATCATCGCCGTGCCGGGATGTCCACCGTACATTTGCCGTTACCTACATACAATGTAGTAGTTTTAACACATGAATCGTTCGACGTACGTCAAGCGTAGCCGGCCCAGTCCCATTTAAGCTTGGCTGACTTTTGAGTGAAGTCAGCGATTTATTGTGTTTTGAGTGCAGCACTATTCCTAAAACGGTTTCTTATATATATTTACAAGCACTTCGCCCGCGATTCGCGTCATCCGTATTTTATCATACAGATGACTTTTTAGTTTCACCCCTTAAAGGTTGAATTGCAAACAATCCGTTCTTTGTGTTCCCCTACGTCATAAAATGAAGCCTTGTACAGTAAAATTCTTCACCTCCCCACTAAATCCCCCTAAATCGTCTTTTAGGAGTAGTTTTGAAAAACTAATAATGAAAACCTTTACTTTACTTAACTTTAAGTAGGTAAATTACTTAGGTTAGTATTTATGCCAAGTTACAAATATATAAGCCCAACAAATTGCCACCTTTTCACCTCATTAAGGGTAGAATTTTCAAAAACCAATAAATCCATGAATTCTTTTTATCAACCAAAAAGGTAAATCTTTAATTTCACGCGTCAATCTTCAAAGTGAAGAAAGAAGAGAAATATAAATGTCACACAAACTTCCAACACCCTTTTTATCTCCTTAGGGGTGGCATTTCCAAAAACTAATGAATACATTAATTCTTTTTATCAACCAAGACCGTAAATCTAAAATTTCATGTGTCCAATTTACAAACTGTAAAAAATTCATACAACCCTTTTTACCCCTTTAGGAGTAGAATTTCCAAAAACTAATAAATACATAAGTTCTTTGTATCAAGAAACAGCGTAAATCCAAAATTTCTCGGGTCCAACTTACAATCTGTAGAAATTTCATAAAAACTATCAACCTCCGTTTTAACCCCGTTAAGGTGGAATTTCCAAAAACCAATAAACACATGAATTCTTTTTATCATCCAAGTGCATGAATCTAAATTTTCATGTGTCCAATTTAGGAGTGGATTTTTTTAAACCAATAAATACGTAAATTCTTTTTATCAACCAACAGCGTAAATGTAAAATTTTATGCGTCCAATTTACAAACTGTGGAAATTTCTTACAAACTTTCAACTCCCTTTTACCCCCTTAGGGGTAGAAAATCCAAAAATCCTTTCTTAGTGCGCATTTGCGTCACTAGAGGAACTTCCCTGCTTAATTTCATCCATATAAGTCAAGCGGTTTTCAATATTTCGTGATGAGTGCGTGACCTTTCGCTTTTATAAATATAGATAGATAGAAAGATATATAAGAGTCTTGAGGTAGATGACCGAAATAAAACATTCACTTCTGTAATAACAGCTTTTATTATTTATAAAATAAAACGTCTTAATCGTACTATAGCTTGCTAGCCATTATATATATTTCCCCTCCCTCACACACTTGTTGACAGTATGTTCTCTCATCGCTGCATTCATATTTCTTATTCCTTAAAATTTAGATGCGTTTCGAATTGACATCCTATATATTAGATTATATGTATATATGTACCTATTTATATTGTATGGTATATTATTGCTTTAAAAAATTAAAGAACTATTTGTCTGAGCCATTTTTGGTTCTATACCTATTGATTATGCAAGAAGGTGCCACCTGTAAAGTTAAGTTAGTATTAAAGTAACTTTCTTTGAAGAATGCGAATATAACTCCTTATTTAAAGCCAGACATTTACTTGCTTATGCTGCAATCAAAAGTTAATTTTAAATTAAATCTAGGCATCTATAGCACAAAAAAATGCAATTTTGCAAACACCAGAATAAGCCTTACGCATTACAAAACAAAATTCAAAACAGTGACAAAATAATGCCACAAAATGGAAAGTATCGCCGCCGCTTACGTACTTTGTGATAATACTCAATCATCCTAATGAAGAAATATCATCAATAAATCTTCAAAGCTTTATGGGACTCTCGCTCAGTTTATAAGCCGTTTCCATCACAATAACAACGCCAATATTTTTAACTCAATCCGTTTGCGCATCATAATTTCAAAACATTGCAAAATTAAAAAGAGAAAAATAAAAAAAATCCGAAGTTTGTGTCTTTTTTACCTGCTGTTTTTCTTTTTTCGACATCGACTTCGGAAAAGAAAGTAATTTTTCACTTTGTAGTGTTTTGCTTTGGAAGTCGGATTATATTTTTTTGTTAAAAAGTTTTTATTTTTCTCTTTTTATTTTGGTAGGTACAGTCAAGGGTCAAAAGTGCAGTCATAATCTACCAAAACTCAAATGGCTAGTTTTTGTAGAAGAAGTTAAATTATTCACAACTGATTTAATATATTGTATAGAAATTAAAGTATAGATTATTCCTACTAACCGCGAAAAGTTGAAATTCTGCTGCCTAAAAAAAAATCGCCTTTCCTGTTTTGGTAGAGTGTGACTGCAATTTTGACCCTTATAGTACCTCAAATTACCATGAAAATTATTTACTAACAAAGTACATCTCACGACGATTCCAATAAGCCCAATCACGTTTAGGATACATTGTTTTATTTCGGCGTTCCTGTGCCTACATTCCGGCTTCATCATCAGACCAGTTAGATGGTAATATTTTTATAAGTACCAATTGTTAAAAAGTATTTGCTTCATCATAGTCGGTAAACTATTTGAGATATCTTATACCCGTGACATACTTATCACTGAGGAGTTTCATTGACCCTCTGTGGTCTTCTTCATCATTTCCACTTCACCAAATGATACTTTCTGAGTGCAAATGCTTGCATTGTTGATGAAAATACATTAATCGCTATACGTACGCTTATAATATTCGAGACGTTCCCTCGATTTTTCTAGGATCCCATCATCAGATCCTGACCTAATGTCCGAGTGACCGGTCTAGGTGTCTTTGAGTGATCGGGTAACATATGTACATTAAAAAAAAATATTCCGTCGAATTGAGAACCTTCTCCTTTTTTTGAAGTCGGTTAAAAAGGTATTACTATAATAAAACGTGTTGCCAGCCTTAATTGCGTTTGTTCAAGTTATATAGAAAGTGTATTGGCAACAGTTTCAATTTTGTTTGTATGTGATCGAGAGATGATTGAGTGCAGGTATACGATGCAATCGATTTCATTCGAGCAGTATACTTAAGACACAATAAGAATCAATTCACTTTAGACACAAAATCTTTTCCAATGTCTTTAACGTTTCAAGAGAATCTGAAATCAGATTCTCACCCAAAAATCACTGAGGTTTTCTTAGAGCGACTATTTATAGAAACACTTCTCGAAAATGTATGATGTTCATAGAATTCTAATTGAACGATGCTCCAATATCTTCTAAAACATTAAAGTCGAAATACAATGAATTCAGACAACGCCACAAAAGACTTCTCAAAACTAACTGACAATATCGTTTTCATACTGCTTTTGTCGAGAACTGTAAAATAACCATAAAGTACATTTATACTGAGGAGCCGCGATAAAAAATCCGAGCGAAACTCGAAAACATTTAACTTTCAAACTTTTTGCGGACTTACACTTCTCGTTTTTTTCGTACTTTTCACTCAGTTCCCATTGACCATAATACAGTAGAGGCTTCTAAAAGTTTCGCGCTGCCTAACTTTAAAGTTACGAAGTATTTTAACAATGTATGGTAGTTGGAACGTCTTTAAGTAGTGCAAAAAAGGCAGAATATATATCTTCCTTGAATGTAGACGCAATAGAATATTGATGAGGCTTACGACTTGAAGCGGTTGCTGTGCTGGGCTAGTGTTTCGTTCATATGTACATATTCAGGTATTTACTGTAATACCTAATGGGGTTTATGCTGATGGTATGATTGGAAGCTGATTTCACAAAGTTAGAAGGCAATAATACAATACTAAATCTTGAGGATAAGAGATTCCAGGAACAAAGAACTACTCTTATTACTTATTGTCGATCTAATTGATACTGTTTTCTAAGAAATGGTTTCTTACGAGACTCGTTCGCTCCAGGCAGTATATTTATAATCTACAAACCACACACCTTAAACTTTATTTACAACGAACGTCCTCAGTCCGAGACAGTATTTGATCTCACAAGAATAGGTCGTCATTCGATACAACCGGATTCGGACGCTAAGGTTTGAGCGCGCTCTATTGAAGGTACCACATTGGCTCAATAGAGTACTCGTAGCGCTACAATCTGAGTAGCCAATAACTGGATCAAGATACTTGCTTCATTTCAACGTAGCTTCACGTGCGTTCAATATTGGTTTTCAGTGTTTCTCCTCTTAATATAATAGAAATAGCCATGATTTTGATCAGTAAGGTGGTAGCGGGACTAATTTCTCAGGGTAACCCGCAATCAACTAACTTCTGCCAGCGGCTTCGCCCGTGTGAATGTCAAAAATTATCCCAAGGAATCATATTGCTGGGATAAAAAGTATTCTAATGTGCTATTCCAGACTATAATCTATCTCCGCACTAAATTTCATCCAGATCCATCCAGAAGATCCAGAAGAAGTAACAAACATACAAACACAAACTTTCGCCTTTATAATATTAGTGTAATAATGTGATGTGTTTTTTGCCACGCCATTAATTTTGATAAAAATAAAAAACATTTATTGGAAAATCAATCTTATCATAATTAAGAATGATGTGGCTTAAAAAGCGACCGAGAAGTCGAAAAGTGAATGTATGGAGAACAAGACATGCTGCGACAGCCCCAAATAAATTAGGTACAAGAATTTCCTTTAAAACCTTTCGGATTATAATAGAAGGTAAGTACGAGTGTATATAACTACGCAGTTGAGGCGCAGATGTTTCAATGCAGACCTCGGAACATGATCCAGTGCTTTCTCTCATTCCAAGAAAACTAGTTTTCAGACTCCAGGATTCCAACATAAAGTCTCGTCGTCCCCAGATGGACGGCATCCATTAGGATTCCACCGACAATTTTAATGCACCCTAGTTCGCAGTAGGTGCGACTGGCATGCGGTCACATCCCGGTATGGGCGATAAAGTGGCGCATCGTTCACCTCTTGACAGCGAGAGGAATGCAGTATATCGTATCGTAATGCATTTTAGAAAGGGCTTACGTCTAAGATGAGGTGTGAATAAGTTAAGAAAGTTCTTAATTAGAACTATGCCATATATAAACTATAAGACTGACACATTGTTATAAATTAGGCTTATTATATAATATAGTACAATGGACAATGCAACAAATACCTTTTTTTTTTTTTAACTTGTAGAAATGCTCATGCATACTGCGCTACCACGGGGAGATAGCGCAGTTATGTGGGACTCTAACCCACTAAAACCCCACGGTGTCCTCCTGTGCCGCTTATGGCGGGAACACGGGTACGCGTTAGCACTCACCGAGAACCCGCCGCGGCTGTCCATCACCGGACCTTCCTCTGGGGAGTACTCCCCATCACCGGCGCACCAGAACACACTGTGCGCCGTGACCACCCCAGGAACCAAACCAGCACATGGGTGCCAGACGACCCCGTGTATGGCACCCTTGGTCCCCTTGTGACGGGTCAAGGTCAATGGCCCCGCCACCTACCATTTTTCGGCCGCAGGGGATAGGGAGAGCGGCCAACGCAATCTCCCGCCGCGGTCTCTAACCCTCAGCCGCGATATCGTATGGGTTTGGGAGACCCCATACGACATCGCGGCCCGCCTCAGTTGCGATGTCGCCCAGGCAACACCGCAACCTACATATTGGCCGCTACGTCGTCGGCTTATCGGCAAAAGCCCTGACGAGCGGCCCCTCCTCGGGTTCCTCTTCGCTTCACCGTGGGTGACCAAGCCACGGTTACTGAGCCCCCCCGCCTCGACTATGCGGGAACCCACCGGGGAGGAATGCAACAAATATCTAGCAATCATTTTGTTTTTTAGTCATTGCAAACCGATCAAAAACTAAAAAAAACAGATCCAGTAACTGGATAACTTGATATTTCTTGGCAAGAATTGTTGGAAAACTTTCGGCCTTGACCAAAATGAAGGTCAACAAACTGAAAATTAACTCATCATGATCATCGACCTTTCAATGTTTCCAATTTTGGGACACAGGCCTCCTCGCGGGGCCAGTGCGGGTTGGTGAATGCTACATATCTTCGATCTTTTGGTTCTAGGTCATGCCGATTTCCTCACGATGTTTTCCGTTACCATTGCGATAGCAGAACGTTTGATGAGAAAATTAACTCTAAAAATCTTACTTATTCAAATATCTTTAGCAGAATAAATAATGCTTCAGATGAAATGGTAAGTTTTCACTCTGCTTAACCCCCTTCGTAAAATTATTTCAAATGATATGAAGAACAATGATATTTCACTTGAACCCTTAATGTCACATTAAGTAACAAATGTGGAGAGGTACGATTTGGATTAGAACGGGTACTACTCTTCGCAGGGTTTCTTCTGCTAAATATGGATCAAAAAACCCTTATTTTATGTCCAAGAAAAGAAAAGGAAAGAAAAAGAGAAGAAAAAATGAACAAAAAATAAATATATAATAATAAATAATCTTTCATATAGAACAAGCTTTTGGCCACGTCTTGGTCTGCGTAGCGTTAGTAGTTCGAACAGCTGTGTGGCCGTCCACCGTGTAGGCATCTCCATACCAAATTTTATCTTACACAAACAGACGAACAAATAGGCAGACAGATAGACGGACAGTCAGACAGAGTTTCTTTGGTTTTTGTAATATTAGTATGGATATAGGTATAGATTCAACAAATTATAATAATAATACGTTTAAACAAAGAAACAAAGAATATTTCGTAGCTATTTGATCGTATTGTTTTAAATTTTTGGCATTGCAGACTCTACCAAACTTTAAGCCTTTAAAAATAAAACACCCACCAAAAACTGCTAGTAAACAATAAAAACCATCAAGATAACAAAATAACGTCCACAGTAATTCTGCTCGCCCCAGAAAAGAAACGAAGCGTAAAGATAAGCTATTACCCAATGTAATCAAGAATCCATTCAATTTAAAAAACAAAAGAGCGAATCATTTGTTACTTCCATTAACAGGAATACAGAAACGTCGATACGATGGACAACTGGAAAGTCGGCTCCTATTAAATTTCATTCTGTTACAATTTCATTGCTAGGGCGCGTTCGCACAAGCGCGACACCGCACTCTCGACATTGCAACGTTGCGATTAGCTCTAAAGAGGTAACGTAAGTTTTAAAATTAAATAAAAAGATAAGGGTTCAATAACTAAAGATCAGCTTCGTACGACGTGCCACCCCTGCACCACGTCTAACTATGGGATCCGCCTACTCCGAGCTGGCGAATGTGCTACACCAGTGCGGCTCGATACGGCGCGACGGCACGACTGGTGGAACACTACCGTGAGCAGTGGGCTGACATTAACGGTATGCGCTTCCTGCGCGTGCTGCTGGTGGGCGCGCTGTGGCCGCTGTAGACTTGTCTGCTGCAGCTCATGCACAACGTACCGTACTGGCACATCGATTTATATTAACAGGAAAAATTCAATTAAGAGTCAAAATGCTATTTATTTATTGTCTTTAGAGATTTTTAACACTCATTCACAAGCTGATTATATGTATTACAGTTTAAAGAGTTTGTATATAAGAAAATATTCTTGGTAATTCTAAGTAATAATCAGACTTTCGGCGTTCACTGACAGAACTAAACTAAAAAACTGACGCCTGTTTCTCCTTGATCTTTGTCATATCTTCTGAATTTCAAATTCAAATCTCACTTATAAGTAATCATGACCAGAACGAATAGAAAACGGTTTTACAGAGGGGGCAGTCAGCCGCTGCCCTTATTTTGAAGATTATAATGTACAGCCAGCTTTGTAGAAGATCGAGAAGAAGAAGTGTCTATGGTATGTTATGTCTATGGCTTAAGAAAATAAATTGGACAGATAGATGTCAGTTCAGATGAAAATGTCAGAGTATAAAATATTCTAAGATTTTACAAATTAGCGGTATAAAATATGTTATGGATGATAAAACAATCAGAGATAACTTAAAGTATGCTTTTCAGGTGCTTACAGTATCAAAGAATACATAAAAGTGAGTCACATAAGTTGATACAATTTCAAAAGTTATAAAGGGGTAGTTTGTATAGTATTATAAAACGAAAATAGACTAAAAGATGTGGATCTGTACTGCAGAATACCACAGCATCCAAACCTTTTTTGCTCAGAAACTTTTGCATTTATACTTTTTGCGTCTTTTCAATGCAATCGCGCGACACGTGTAAGACGCAGTTGCTATTCGTGCGCTGAGCGTTTTGGCTACTTGGATTATTAAGCATTGCGCATTGTGACAAGACGCATAACGCATAGTTCCAAAGTTTCTAAGCAAAAAAAAGAGCGTGGTTGTCGCGAGTGCAGTGTCAAAATTAAAAAAAAAATCGCACTCGTGTGATCGGGCCATTACTCCGAATGAAATATCACGTTGGACTAGTAACCGACATTCGTTGTTACTTCACGTCATGTAGCAGTTCTAGTGTATTTAAATCCTTTGCAAGAAGAACTCTGGTCTTTTGGTACGATGAGATTGATATGCAACGGTCCTTTGAGCATTTTTAATCAAAAATAAATGGGGATTAACTGAAAATCGGTTGCCTGTGTGCATTATAAAATGTCTTCTGATGGTCTCTGATAGGAGCAAGACTAATGTAACATCGAAGCCATATTATTAGCTTTAGTTTCCCTGGAAGGAATATTTGTAAGTTGTGTCAACCTCTATGGATTGTTGTTGATTTTCTGGGGTCTTTCCTTATTTTTAGGCTTCATTAACGATTTACTCCATCTATTAAAAACAATCTAAACATGGTTTTATTTTCTGATGACAATTCTTTGATTTTTAAGATAAATAGAGAGTAACGAGTAATAATACGAGTTACGTTGAAGACGTAAATAACGTCTTGCGACAGGTTGAAAATTGGTTCACAGCTAATAATTTAGTCTTAAATGCTAAAAAGATTAAGAGCGTAAAATTTGCCTTGCCGAATGTCAAAAGTACTGATTGTGACATTATATTAAACACGGAGAAGCTAGAATTCGACTATAAAACGGTTTTCCTGGGGATCACGCTAGACTCAAGGTTACCGTGGGGTCCTCATTTAATATCATTTGCAGGGCGTCTAAGTTCGGCAGCTATACTCTTAGAAAAATTCGTCAGTTTATTTATGTAGATACCGCGAGGTTAGTCTATTTTAGTTACTTTCATAGTATAATTTCTTACTATATCTTACTATGGAGAAGGGCTGCAGACATTGAGTCAATTTTTATTCTGCTAATTCTAGCCATCAGAGCGAAATACAATCTTCGTCGGCGCGATTCTCTAACTGGGAACTGTTTAAGGAAATTAACATCATGGTCAAAGGTACCCTACCTTGTTAATATATTTATGAAAACATCATGGTACATGCTAGAGGGTTACATCGCTGATCAAAATACGTGGCTCAATTCTGGTCCTACTCCGAAGCCTGGATGGGCAGAAAATTTTTGAAGTATTGTTGGATCTGCTGAAGACTGTATGAATATATTTGTATTGTATAAACTCATTTTTTTAGTATTATATGCACAGCACATGTGTGAGTATTATGTTCCGACTGTAAATCTACCATTCACTTTACCTATTGTGTCGTTCGTTGACTTCTGTGTGCCCTGTTGAGTGAGTCATTCTCTCTCTAATTTCTTTCTAATGGTGGCAAATGTGTTGGATCATTCGGTTCCCTTCATGATGGTCGAGCTGAGTGATGCCGATCCATGCGTCATGTTTGTGAACGGGCGCCATCAGTTGGGTTTTTTTTTCTTTTTTAAAAGAAACATTGCCCCACACTAGAAATTTCTTCCTGTATCGTTGGTGCGTTTACAAACATATAAACTCAGATACACAACACCCAGAGCTGGAACAACTATCTATAGGTCATACAACTATCTATAGGTCATACAAATATTTGTTCCGTGCGGGAATCGAACCCGAGACACGCAGCGCAGCAGTCAATCGCTCAACCGCTGCGCCAACCGTGCGAACAGGTTTGGTCATAACTAAGCTGCCTCGACCTGTTATTTTTTTTTATTTTTTTTTGTTACTCCAGACGCTTTTACGTGCACGTCTTTTTATATCGTTCTCACATATATGTATTTTTTTCAACAAGAATGATGTAACCAAAAACTTGTAATTAAAACTGATGGAAAAGAGTGAGTTTCTTGCAAATTCTTCTCTCTTTGAGACCTACTGACGCTTGCGAATTTGCAACTAGAGTCATCTTTTTTATATAATCCATAAGTACTGATTTCTTTTGAAACAAAATCAGACCAGCTAACTGCTACTAATAATCCTATCTATATTTTTTAATCAAGGTTAAGGTTAAGGTTCAACTTTAATCATTATTTATTTATTTTATTATAAAACTAATAGTCAACTGTGAACTTGTAATTTATTCACCCCGAACCGAAAACAATGTTACATTACTATTCAATAACGCATCGAACTTGAAGAAAATTAAGGATTGAAACAACTACAACGAACAACGTAGTAAAGAAAAGGAAATTGTAACCTAGTCCTGCTGAGCATGAGATCCTGGTTTGATTCCTGTGTTGGGCAATGCGTTTTTTTCAGTATTAGCCCGGAGTTTGGGTACGGTTGATGACAGTAAGTTCGCTTTTTTCATGGGAGAAAAGGGCCGATTTCACAAATGGAACTAATCGCGATTATTTCAACTAAACTCAGTTTATGCAAATACAGCATTCTGATTGGTAGTGGCCCAGTGGTCTCAATCAATCAGAACGCTGTATTTGCATTAACTAATCGCGATTAGTTTCATTGGTGAAATTGGCACTTAAAAATAGCAGGCAAACTGTGAGTATATCTTAAGTAGTCTACCCACACAAGTTACAAGTGTTCACCTTTAACCTCTCATTTCACAAGAAAATCAAAACTTATCAAAACTAAAAAACCTAAGAAAGGTTCCAAAAATAATAAGACAATTACCGATAGCTTGTGAAGGTCCAATTAAAGTTAGAATATAACGTTATTACAATTGTTAGAACAAAAACATGAGCTATGTGGGTAGGTACACAGTTTTGAGGATTACTACAGTAATTTATTACCGAGCCAAGAAAAAAGCGCAAGGTCAAGGCTTTAATCAGTTTAAATTTGTACTCTGACTTGAGACTGGTTGTATTTTTTTCAGGGTTTAAAAGTATAACATTGTTATAATATTGTAGTATAAATGTATAACATTGTATAACTATTTTCTTAATGTCCCTCGGAAAACGTCGTGTTTCGTCAGTTGTCGGAGTTCTATCAGTTGCCCTTTGCACTTCTTCTTCTCAATTTGCCGCGCCAACCACAAATAAATTAGAATAAGGTCAAGATGATGCTGATGTAAAAATAATTGCACATATGTACCATTTTGTACATTTATTTTTGTTGTTTGTTTTTGTTCCACAAAAATCAGAAACTTCACAAACAGGTATTCCAAAGTATGATTTCCGATTGAAATACCGTGAAATAAACAGCCAGCTACGTGGACTGATTTCGAAATAATCTTAAATATTCATTGCATCTGTCGTAAAAACTCTCAAATAGTACGGAGCGTAACCAGTTGCAAAATTCCTCAAGCGCTTAGCACTCCTGTCGCAGCGCTGCAAAAGTACATTTATTTCATTCCCACTTTTTGTATCAAGCGTGTTGTTACGTAAGGGTGATTTACGAATGCACAATTCACGGTAAAAGCGACAGTGAAAAATGAACTACATTATATTGACTTCAGCAAACGATTGTTTTAAAACTGTAATGCTTTTCATCCAAGTACAGCGTCCGCCCACTCCTTGGTTCTCACCAGAAATGAAAATTTAGTGGCCAGTTTAGTTCTAGCTGAGTTTTGTGGGCGCTTATCTTTATTTTGGAAACAAAGGAAGCTGTTCACCGCGAGTTCGTTGAATTTCTTAAGCAAACGTTAAATGGGTACTATATGCTTGATATTTTAAAGTAGACCTGGAAAAACAAGGATAAATGTGTTCAAGGTTTGAGATGTTATCCTCTCAATCAATCGACCAAATTGGGGAAGTTTGTTATTTATTGATGATACTTACATGGCCAAGTTGCTTAAAGATACACATTGAATGACCCTTTTACTGGCAATTATGATATAACTTTGCCTTCATTCGGATAAAATTAGATTAATCGTGGACTATTTGCCATTCGATCTCATATAGGCACTAGACATAATTTTGACGCTTGCTTCTAACTGACACAAAATCCTAGAATTCATTATTTTGACGCTTAAAGCAAGCGCTACACTAACACAAATACCCCGAATTCACTACTAACAAACACTGATTGCCTCGTTATCTTTCCTCCAAAACAGAGCCAACTTGACCGAACACAATACCTAACCACTATACCGCTAAATCAAAATAGGCACACTATGAAATTCCGGTTGCACTATTGCAAATGCAACCTGCACGAAATTGATCGATGCCGCACGGTGACCGCGACTACTGATTCATTTGTGTACCTGTGACTATGGAGTAGATATGCGACAGAGACCAAGCTTTGATTGAACATGAATCTGTAGGTACACTACTACAACGTACAGCTCTAAGTGTAAGTTCAAGGAAATTGTATAGCTAAGTTGTACATCAAGTATGAACATGATATAATAATACCACCCCCTGCCAGTGGCTGCTCCACCTGTATAGTGTTTTGTTATTCTAAGAGAACGTACTACTGGAATAAAAATCCGGGCATGATCTACCCATGTTTATCACGCATCACACATCATCAGCCTATTAATGTTCCCACTGCTGGGACACAGGCCTCCTCTCTGTGAGAGGAAATGGGCCGTAAACAACCACGTGGGCTCAGTGCGGGTTGGTGGATGTCACATGACTTTGAATTTTTGGTTCTAGGACATACCGGTTTCCTCACGATGTTTTCCTTCACCGTTTTGAGAGCAGTGGTGATGAAATAATTTACACAGAGTAAAGCGCCTGCCTAGGCTCGAACCCACGACTTGTAAATCGCGGCCGATACGACTAGGCCACCACTGCTCGTAGTTGATGTTCATAGTTTAATCCAAATCTGTTTCGTGGATGAGGCGTGATTGATTAACAAGCATTCAGTATACAGGTTTAATAATAACATTAATAATGTTAGTACAAGTTTGTTAGTGGACCTAGTAACGCGTATCTTGTTGTCCATTTCATATAATTGCCAATTTATACTCATCCACTGTGAGAAAGTACTTCACGCCGGAACAGCTGCTCAACTTGTATCAAGCGCAAGTTCGATCGTGCATGGAGTACTATTCTCACCTCTGGGACGGTTCTGCCAAATACCAGCTTGATGCACTAGAGTTGATCGAAAAGCGGGCCAAGAGACTTATCGGCAATGAGGCACTGGTCAAATCAAAGCTCCAGAGCCTTGAACATCGTCGCCGAGTTGCCAGCTTGTCGGTTTTTTATCGGTTACATTTCGGGGAGTGTGCGATGGAATCGCATGATTTAATTCCGCCCAGCCCGTTCCATCATCGGACAACCAGACGCACGGCGATGCGTCATCGGTACATGGTGGACATCCCACCCATACGCACAAAACGTTTTGGGGACACTTTTATTATGCGTACAGCTAAGGAGTGCAATTCCCTGCCGGAGTCTGTGTTTCCCAATAGCTACAATCTAGGGGTCTTTAAGTCAAGAGTGAATAGGTTACTTCTAGGCAAGCGTGCTTCACCGTCGACCACATCATCGCTTACCATCAGGTGAGATAGTGGTCAAGCGCGAGCCTATATACAATAAAAAAAAAAAAAAAAAAGTACTGCTCTTGGCATTAGGATCCAATCAATCGTTTGTCCATTTCATAAGCTTAACATGCAATAGCCAGAATTATCTATCACATCATATCACGAACAATCGTACCTAGTGGTCATGGGTCGGTCTCTGTTCCAAACCCTACTCCTGCCCCTGTACTGATACATAGGCGAGTGTATTACCAACCACGGTTCTACCTATGTACGTGCCTATGTGATCGGTGGCCGCTCCAGGACGTTGAACCGCAAGAGCTAATTTGTCTTTGTGTGTGACTGTGAGCTGCACTTGTCAATTTTGGATACTAGGTCGTTGTACGCTTGTTGCTAGGTGAACACAGAATCCGCTTATTCCGATTTTGGACATTTGTTTGATCACAATCCGCCGCCGTCTGAAACTTTATTCGCTGTCTGGTTTGCTAGCTGTCTGGCTAGTTAAGTGTCTACCTACGTAGGTAGACATTAAATTCTCTAGGCCAAAATTAAAACATCTCTGTAGGCAACGTTCAATTAAAACCGCGCACTTTTAACGTTTTGTGTTTGATATTTAAAAATAATATGATCATGTTCAAAACAATGAGCTCCGCTATACATTTTTCGTAATTTTTATCTTGCATAAATACAATTATTATCATTACCATTGTGCCAAGCATTTCAAGGCACGGAAGAAGTGTATTAATATATACTTCTTATGTGGCCTGAAATGCTTGGAAAACTAAGTAGATTTTATATATACAAAATGACATATGTAGTGCTAACCCAAGTACCAACCCAGTAATCAATTAGTGACCGCTGAAGTTTGGCTAACATCATGTATGAACTATAACACATGAACGGATCAAATCAAATTCAAATTAATCTGGAGCTAGCATTTAGTCCAGAACCAAGCCAAGCATCAACAAGACAATCAAATCCTAAGGATTTCTAGTTAATATTAAAGTCCATTAGCTTTTGAGAAGGGTCACCGATGCCCCCACAGCAAAGATTTGAATTTTTTATTGAATTTTCTCGGATACCCAAATCAAGATCAGATACGTCTCATTGTTGATTGTGGTGGCTTATTAATGATCCGCAAATGGTGATTCGTTTGGGAATGTAGACTTGAGGAGGGGAATTAAAGAAAGATCTAATTTCAAAGATGACTAGGTTTTTACGCATAAAATATTTTTTTTTAACAGTTATTTTAAACTTAACAGAACTATGGTGGTTATGAGGATGCAAGGGCGCTTCTGATTTTTTAATTTACTTTCTCTATTTCTTATTTTTGTGATAGGCATAAGATATCGTTAGTTCGATAAGAACAGGTGGTCGTCTCTTCTCTATTAAGACACCTTTAACGATAACCGTAAGAAAAAAAAAACCTGAAGAAGATAATTATCGTATTAAGGCCGATAAAAACAGGTTGTCTCCTCTCTATTTCGTCACATTTAACAATAATCTTGTAGAAAGTATGAAGTATATTTCCAAGAGTTTATTTACCAAAGAACAAGGGCCCATGAATGTGAAGAGCAATTTAATATAATAAAGGCCGATTAACAGGCGAAATTTAATATGCATCCCATGTCTTATAATAACACCTCTATATACTTTAATACAATATTATATGTGATGATGGATCGTAGCGGAAATGAGAATAAAGGCAACAATGTTATGTAATATTATGTGCGAACATATGTATGTTGTATTCCTTTTCTTTCTTTCATAAAGAAATGTACCTTAAGGACTGTGATTATTATTTTTCGAGTAGGAGATGAAATTGGTATATGAATATGATTCATAACAAATCGAGGGCCATGTCTCAAGCCAAACAGTGAGCGTGTGTTGCTAAGGCAAAGTGCCAAGGTGCTTTAACCCGCGCTCATAATACGTCAGGTCCAGAGGACAACCCTACCCGGTGTAAATGTTGCACTCGCGACCACGGAGCGTAGGTTCTTTATAATAGTCACAAAGGATATTTGTGTCTCTTCAGTTGGCTCTGCCAACCATTGCGCAAGAAACAGTTTATCATCGAATATACTGCATAGAGTAAGCGAGATAGGATGATGCGAAAAACGTAAGAAAATGAAAGGGACAGTTATACAATGCTATCTTCACCTTCAACATTGACTCAAAAATAATTACTGCGCAGGGTCTTGCAGCCAATTCAGAGACACAGATCCGTTGAGAGTATTATACCGCTCGCCTCGCTCGCTCGCTAGGGGAGACGCAACTTCCAACGAACGAAGGCCACGTCAACTTACTAAGTCGAGCGTATGTATAATTGCAATTATTAATCAGCTTAGCCTTTTCCCAGCTATGTTTGGGTCAGCTTCCAAAATAACTGGAGGGAGCTGAGTACCAGTAGCTTACATGAGGTGACTGCCTATCTGACCTCCACAACCCAGTAATTAGGTATCACTATATCCTTGGCAAGACTGGTGTCAGTTTTTAAGGCTTCTGACTATTTTAAACAAAAAAAAAACCTGGTATTTCTTACCCATGAGATCCTTTGTATGTTTCATTTTCGTGGTGGCCCTGTGGCTAAGACCTCGCCTGAGGTCGTGGTGACAGGGCCACCACGACATGGTTGTGCTTGAGGTCGTGGGTTCAAATCCGGGAAGTACCAATGTGAGTTTTTCAAATCATATGTACTTTCTATGTTTATCTTGGACATCGCTGACAACGGTGAAGGAAAACATCATGAGGAAACCTGGACCTATATTTAGTTTGTCATTAATTGCTGCAAGGCGTTCCAGTACGAGGGTAAATGACTAAACAATATTAATAATTGTTTAGTTCAAAATGATTTAACTAAGTATGATATCTTATTATTGCTTGGCGAAAGAAATAGGGTCAGTGGTTTAGTAGGTAGTCTTTCACAAGTAGCACAACTACAATATAATTATGACTTCAAGCTTTATTTTACAAGTTAAAATTAAAATAGTTTTGTGGACTCATTCTCCTCGCTGCGCCATTTGAGTCGACAGATTATAACGCAAGTGTTATGTACCTCACAGAACCTAGCTACACTTTCAGTAACAACTCTGAAACTGCTAGAACTAGTCACCCAGTAACAAAAGTACTCATTAGGTGAAGTGTTACAAACCGAGCGGTTTAAAGTGCTAAAACCAGGAGTAAAGCTAGGCGATGCGAGATTGTGTAGCGGTACTGTGAAAATTTGTGATTGTTTCGACCAAAGCTGTGCGAGGAGTTTGCCCTGTGTGCGGATGCGTCGCGAAGCTGAGAAACAGTGCATAGTTGCGTGTTGCGAGGATACGAAGTAGTCTCTTTTCACAGACATTCCTCTCTTGCGTTTCTCACGGACATCCCTTGCACCAAGCCATTTCTTCGATCATATTCACACACCTGTTTCTATTTTTTAACCGATTTTCCAAAAAGGATGAAATTTTTTAATAATTGTATTTTATTTATGCATGTTCTTCGATTTCACAGTCAATTGTGAACCGATTTTGATTTTTTTTTTATGTTTGACCAATAATACACCGACTGCTGAAAATAAAGTTATTTTCGCTTTGTACTGTTTAGCTTTGGAAGTCGTTTTAATTGTTTTGTGTATGTACAAATATCTTTTTTGAGAGTGGAGAAATGCTCATGCATACTGCGCTACCACAGAGAGGTAGCGCAGTTATGTGGGACTCCAACCCACTGAAACAGTGTCTTTCTGTGCCACTTATGGCGGGAACACGGGCACGCGTTGGCACTCACCATGAACCCGACGCGGCTGTCCGTCACCGGACCCTCGTCTGGGGAGTAACCCCCATCACCGGCGCATCAGAACACACTGTACGCCGTGACCACTCCAGGGAACAGACCAACACATGGTCGCTAGACGACCCCGTATGGCACCCTTGGTCCCCCTGTGACGGGTCAGATCAGTGGCCCCGCCACCTACCACTTTTCGGCCACATGGGATAGAGACCTCGTCTGTAGCCCCTACGCGTCCGCCATCAGACGGTCGGGACCCCGTTCAGGCCGTGGAAGGTAGGGAGAGCGGCACCACAATACCGGCACTCCTCTCCCACCGCGGCCTCCAGCCCTCAGCCGCGATGCCTACCATACCACATCGCGGCCCGCCTCAGTTGCGATGCTGCCAAAACGGCACCGCAACCTACTTTTAAGCCGCTACGTTGTTGACTTATGGTTAAAAGCCCTGACGAGCGGCCCCTCCTCAGATTCGTCTTCGCTTCACCGTGGGTGTCCAAGCCACGGCTACTGAGGCCCCCCGCCTCGACAGTGCGGGCACCCATCGGGGGGATTGTCTACCAAAGCTAGGCTAACCTATGCTAGGAAAATTGAGTGATCCCATTAGTAGATTTATTCTTAACGCATCGCCTAGCAACACACCATCAAAATCGCACACGAACAGGTTCATTTCGATTTCATTACGTTGCGCCATTTTCATGCCGCGGTTTTATGAAATTATTGAAATGAGCTCCAGTGTAAAAGCTGCATTGTAATGTGAATTTGTATTTTTTGTTCTCTTGTTACGAAGGAAAATGGTAATGGACTCAATCAGCTATGTGTGGTAGATTTGCTAAATGGAAACGCTTGTAGTGAAATCTATTTTAAGATTTTAAGGAGTTCAATGTTCTTTAGTAATGGTACGGTCAGACTTATACTTTAATGGACTTCGTTTTTCCTTCTTTAATCAAAATACAAAGGAAAGATTAATGGATTTTTAAACAAAACGTTTTCACTTTCACTAAGTGACATATTAAATGAATAAAAAGTGTTGAATTTGAAACTCAAAACAAACCATAGATAAGAAAACCAGTGCAACTGAGCGTTCATTAAGGTTTCTTCAATGTTAGTGAATAAGGGCATATTATAATAATTCTTTAGTTAAATTTCCAAAAGTGATATCATTCCAATTATCTACACAACAAACTCATTGGACGTCTAGTTCTATAAATTATACAAGTAGGTACGTTCAACATCAAGACAATTAAATTCATCAACATAATATACCGTCTATGTTTCACTAGAGTCTAGTCGCTGACCAGTCTGTCTGGTAAGTAGTGGCTGGCACACAGCCGCCTGCGGTTTCAGTCCCGACAAACTGTTCTCGCCCGACGCCATTTGCTTTCGATCTGAATGAATAGTGGTACAGTATTATGAACTGTAATTTAATTTTATGGGAAATAGAAGCAAATTTATTTGACACAACAGATCAGGCTCTGGAATAAATGAGACCGTTCCAACGATACCGATTGACAAAAGACCACTATAAGTATATTATGATTTTTAATTTCGTAGATTAAATTGACAGCTGCCTTTTGAATTGACCTTATTTTTTTTAATGTTGCAAGCGCGGAGCATATTGTCGTAGATAATGTTCAATCATAAGTGATACTTCGAATCGATGTGACATGACTCCTCGATTTAATTTTACTAATTGTTGTAAATGGATGTTTTATGAATATAAACGTAACATATTTAAATTTAACAGAGTTAATAATCACAGCACATGAACTTTTATTATAATAAATAAGAATACAACAATAAAATAAATGCCATCGATAGAATAAATTCTGACATAAATGAGTTGAAATTAGCAATCCACGCTCACTGTTTGGCTTGTGACGTGGCCCTCGATGTGTTGTCATCCGGTTCGCGGTCGCCACTCCAGAAACTTTCTGCCCCATCGGCCATCCGTTCTAAGAGCAATGTGCCCTATCCACTGCCACTTAAGTTTGGCAATTTTTCGGGCTATGTCGGTAACCCTGGTTCTCTTGCGGATCTCTACATTTCTGATTCGTTCACGCAAGGATACACCGAGCATAGCTCTCTCCATTGCCCTTTGGATGACTGTAAGCTTTCAGATGAGGCCCATTGTAAGCGACCATGTCTCAGAGCCATATGTCATCACTGGCAACAAACACTGGTCATAGACTTGATTGAGATACTGTATTAAGTTGAAGATTCCGTGCAACTTCCCGAACGCTGCCCAGCCGAGTCGGATTCGACGGTTGACCTCATTCTCGAAGTTGGCCCTATCCAACTGGATCGTTTGTCCCAGGTAGACATAGTCGCCCACAACTTCGAGAGTAGAGTCTCCAACCTTGATAGGAGTGGGTGTAACATGGGCAACATCACCTTAGTTTTGTCCATGTTCATCCTAAAACCCACTCTTTTGGAAGCTTTACTGATGTCATCGAGCATTGTACTGAGGTCCTCCATGGTCTCAGCCACGACCACTATATCGTCGGCAAACCGAAGGTGAGTGACGTATTCGCCATAAACGATTATGCCTAGCCTTTTCCAGTCCAGAACCTTGAAGACATCAGTCCAGAACAGATTCGCCGTGCCGTTATAAAACATACTCTTTTCATTTACTCTTTCCGTACACTACCATGGATACAACTACATATACACGAATACAAGTACCCGTCACCGCTGCTGTTCAGTTAAAGGAAAAGTAACCTACCTCTATCCCGCATAGTGTGTGTCGCGTAAGCATCATCAGACATGCATTCGAATATTTACCACCACACCACTAAGTAATACACGTAGGAGCTGCGTAACAGTTTAGTTTAAACACGTCTTGGCATCACCTGATGTCTACCAGTCTCGGTACACCGATATAGAATTTAATATTAACATGTGGGTTTCCCCGCACTTGCGTTAGTTTCACTTAACTATCACTTAACGTACTGTGACTAAATATAGCATGAGAATGCTTCACAACTCTGACGGAGTCAAACTTTTGGCTGCTGTTTTTCAAAGTTACAATTAGGAAAGATTGCAATTTTTTGACTTGGCAGTGCTTTCTACTCAAACTACTGCACGATTTTTAATCAATTTTGTCAAGCATCGAGTAAGTCTAACAAAATTCGAACAAATAATTAAAAAATATTTATTTGTTTATGAGTGTTACAGAATGATAAAAATTTGGTACATCTTAACATTATCCTAAAATGTACACATAATTAAAAGCAACCACAGCTTATAAATATATAGTATTATTATAACCGTTATTCAACCCATAACTTAATAAATTGTATGTATCCTCGACTACTAAACAACATAAACTAAAAATAACTGACTCATTTAACCACATACATAGATAAAGCAAACAACACAACAAAAGAAGGGTTTTTCGTCCTTAATCTTTAATCCCACATAATTATAGAGCAAAAGACTTAAAACATGACATTTACGGAGCACAATTTGCAAACAAGCCTACAGTTCATGAAAGTGATTGTTATAATTGCCACAGGCAAATTACGTCATTACGCAAACTTAATTTTACAGTTGGAAAACTGGACAATACAAAATTAAAGTCCTGTTTAGAGGGCGGAAAGTTTAAAACTGAATAGTCGAAGTTTTCGGGAGGGTTCACGTAAAGTTGTACTTCTGCACGGATTGTTCGCAAGTACGGCGCGGTTCGTATGTGTGACGCTCCTCAATGCTTAACATTTGCTCGCCACAAAGCCCTATCTTTTGTTACATTATATGATATTACGTTTGTTTAATTTATGTGAGTTCAAACTCGCGTTTATGAAATCAATGTCGGGGTAAATTCAATTCGTAGTATTAATTACGAAATCTGTTTGCGTGGATGTGGAGAAAATTCACATGTACCAGGGGGATATAAAACGTAGGAAGTAAAACACAGTCATAAAAATGCTTATCAGTTGACAAAGGAGGGCAATAAAAGATATGATGCCGAAACATCAATAAAGATGGAAGTCTGTCAGGAAGAAGTCGACGTGACTTGGTATGGCGCGCTACGAATAATGGTGACTTCCAAATTAGATTGCATTGCACACCCGGGATTCTCAAGGTGGTGCCAAGTATTTGCGTTTCAGGCTGTCTCGTATTTCGTTGGCGGAATTTTTATTTTATCGAAAGGGGTTCTATCTGGGTCTTTTCGGGATAGGTCGAGATATTTTCATATTGATCTTCAATAAGTTTTCTTATTTGGAGGTCATGACATTTGAGATGGTATGAGTAAATGGGAAATTAGGTTCTCTGTGGGTTCTTGTTCATTTTATGTTTCATTTCTTAGGATATTTTCTTACTAGTAATATTCGTAGGGAATGCTGCACGCTAGAAAATGTATAGATTTACACATGAACAAACCCATTGTGTATAAAAAATCTTTCACAGAACTCCAATAACTCACGTCCAATATAACTCAACAACAATTCTTATTTCGATTTGTCGTCCAAATAAAAGCCAAGCAACACATAAATGTGGACGTACGTCCAAATCGCAATAAGCACTGGCCGTAGAGAGAAATATGGCACCATATTAACTCGTCGACTCGATTGCACAAACTCTTGCACCACGATTAATGACCTCACAGCGAAATGGGAAATTCGTCTTCAACTTGATAAGTGATCCAAGTAACGTGCTCTGAAGAAAGCCCAGATGCGAATGCATTTTAAAATTCCCATTTCGAAATATTTTTCACCATATTTTTAAATCTCTTTTTAATTTAAAACCTTTCAGGAGTGTTCATCATTCATGACTAGAGTATGTGAATGAAGAATATTAATAGATTTTTTTAAGAGTAAGTATGGAGTTTCTTGTGCGTTCTTCTCCATAACAAGCAACTTATCCGAATGCACGGTAGAATCAATTTTTACTTCTTGTAAATTTTAATTGTTGACGTTCAAAAGTGCCGCTTAATGGCCTAGTTGAAATAAATATATTTGACTTTGAATAATTACACCTACTTCCATACTAACATTATACAAAATGCAAGAGGAACTCTAGTCTGTCAGTTTGTTATGTTTTCACGCGTAAACCTGATTTCATTTTGATACTTTTTATCCCGGGAGTACCGGTTTTTTTTTATAATCTATTGGCTCGCGTTTGACCACTATCTCGCCTGATGTGGTTGACGGTGAAGCACGCTTGCCTAGAAGAAACCTGTTCCCACTTGACTTAAAGTAAAATGTCTTATGTTCACATGGATGAAGCCTAGGTGAGCAGTGGTGGCAGTAACGGTACCAGGCAGGCCCTTTCCTTTGTATAAATTATTTCATCACCACTGCTCTCAAAACGGTGAAGAAAAATATCGTGAGGAAACTGGCTTGTCATAGAACCAAAAATTCGAAGACATCCACCAACCCGCATTGGGCCCGCGTAGTGGACGCACAACAGACCAAATGGGAGGCTAAGTGCGAAAAAGGTATCCTATCCACGGATGAAGCCGCTGGCAGAGGCTATGATCAGAATGTATTCTCCATTCTTCAGAATTTGTTTGGTACTATTACGTGTTGTGGTCCACCTTGTTGCTCTTGCTCCTCATCATTGGATTCCTCAGCATCACATCTGAGCCAGTCTTGTACTACAGACTTTTAGAACCAGCAATTTGAAGCCATCTTCTACTAAAAAATACAAAAAAAAAAACACTGAAAGTACCACAAAATTACAAATAAGTAAAGCGTTACTTCAGGAAGGTACTAGGGCGCACGAAAACAAGACTGCATTATTTAAATTTTTAGGCCAATATGATACTTTGCGCGGCGTTCCTGGGACCGCTATAAATTATTAAAGGTTAAACAATATAGCTAATGCGTTATTTGTCGTTCTGATTTATAAGCTATATCTATATTGTAAAATTTCAACAAACAAACATCCATCTTCTTTTGAGCCCGTTCAAGTGGATGCCCAATATGGAATACGTCATCATATCATGTAGTAGTTATTTTAATAAAGACATTTTTTATTAATTTGTGTCTCATTTCATATCAATAACATTATTTATCCCACAATGCTTCTGTACTTGAGTGTACTTTATCTTAACGGTATTGCATAAAACACAATGTGTGTGGCAATTGCCTACTACATAATTTTGGAGTGGTCGATTCGCACACCGATAAATTAACTTCGTGCGAATCGCCACAAAAAAAAACTAATATTTAAAAAAAGGGTCGATTCGCACTTTTCGGGCGAGTTAAATTCGTGCGAATCGTCCAATAACCCGTTTCTACGTTATGACTTAACTTAAAACAGCATTAATAAACATTTAACAAGGTCCACCGACTACGGTCATAAACGTCTCGAAATATCTCGAGAATAAATTTTAGCCAATAAACACGAAATAATCCTTCAAGTTGGTTTTATTTGGAGGGTTAAAAATATTTAGTGAAATGATGCAAGATTGTAAGTACCAGCTGCTACTACATTACAATTTAGTTCTGCAATTGGATGGTATCGCTCGTGGTTGCAAACACGGCTTCTTAGTTTCCAGATTGGGTGAATCTATCTAGTAGATTTTGTATTGGGTTTCTCTGCTATAGAATTGTAATGGTTAGGATCTGGATAGCTTTGAATATGGGTACATAGAATGTTTTTTCATGTAAAGCAATCCGTTTAAGGTGCAGATACCGCTCAGTAGCTCAGTATTTTCTTGAAAACAAAAATATATGTTACATTAGACCATTTACCTACTAATTGATATATGGAAATTTTGAGTTTTATTGGTATTATATTGTAATTAATTTGTAAAGTTATGTCAAACATGAAAAAAAAAAACGATAATTGCACCAAAACCGCCGTGCGTATTTTAATGAAATTTTCACCATCTGAAACACAATTAAATGATCTAATTTTAATCCAAGGTTTTTTTAAGTCCTACAATAATATGGAAATTACATAAAACTACCAAATTTTGGGTCGCGCGGATGTGAAACTAGTGCGCGTTTTGTTTCTTCAAGGTCGTTGGTGCCTGTCGTCGTCTTAAATGACCAATTTTTTTGTAACATCAAGTGACGATTATTTGATTATTAGTGACGTAAAAGGAGATTTCTAGTTATAGTATAATTTCCTTTCCACGTGGCAATGCTGCCTTCTGGGCACGTTCCATTATGATAGCGATGTGGAGGAGTACTTCGATCTTTAGGAGTAACTTTCTTTTGTTTTTAAGTAAGTATTAAGGTTTAGTGCAAGATAGTATAGTTTAGTGTTTAAGTATATACATATTTTGTCAATAGGAAATATAGATTTCTTTTCAACATTATCCTTATATTCAGGTGGGAACCAGAAGTTAAGCAACACGTGATTGGCATTCACATGAATCTCGTGCAGGTGCAAGAAATATAGCTCTTATCCCATTGTAGTAAAGTACAATATCGCTGCGTGAAAAAATGTCTAGATACTTTTAGTACAAAACCAAGTTGCAGGGTGAAACTAATCACTATAATTGAATTTTCTGCTGCGCGTTCGCCTCGTGCCTCGAATTCAGCAAATTTTATTTGCTATTTTAGTTGCTAACTAACGCCTTTATTTTCCACATGAGTGTAATTGCCATTCAGTTCACTGTGATTCTGAATAATTTTAGAGTTTTATATGTGAATGTTGATCATCAAATTTAAATTTACATAATAAAGGGTTGTTAATATTATTTAATTCGTGTGTCATGAATATTCACCGCAAATATGTATGCGCTTACATTAATTAAATGTCCCACAAATTAGTGGCCAGTAATAAAGATAATGTTGACCAATAAATTGGGAATCAAACCATATAGCGTTATAAATTTTAATACTGATATATCAACATGGTCGTCCGACATGTTCCAGGATTATGATAGGCTGTGAATTCGTTAGGCTTATTTATTTATTTGGACTTAAGGTACAAAGGCGGACTTAATGCCTTAGGCATTCTCTACCAGTCAAACAAGAATGGTGAAGAGATAACATGGCAGATGCATTGTTTAATAATAAAAATAAAATTAGTCACAAAACTCATTACACTAAATTTTGGTAAAATTACTGTTGTTCCCTACATAGTAAACTTGTCCAAATAAAGATAATTGCAGAAGCTTCAGTTTAACCAAGAGATAACATAATTGATTAAAACCCAGTTTTTATCCGTAGTTAACTCAACCAATGGTTAAATATGATAATTAATAGTTTCTAATTTCGGTAAAATGCAATTTCTCATCAATTGTTGGCCTCACAAATGGTCAAATCAGTTGAAGAGTTAATTGTTTGACCATTTGTTACTCTAAGAATTAAATGAACGCGTTTTACCGAAATTTGATTTGATTCATTAGTCAGTATATTTAATCAACAGTTCAGTTAAGGCGATATATATACGCCCCAATGTTAACGCAGTACTGGCCGTGCGCCCGCTCGGAGCCAAAGTATAAATATTAAACCTCCTTTTGAACAGTTATGTTTGCAAAATATTATTTTATTTACATATGGTATTTCAATCATGAAGAAATTCCAGCCATCAATTTATCTATCCTCGTAAGGCCCAACGTACTAATTTAATGACAAAAATATGTAGGCACTCCGGCCCAAGACAGTTTTTAAAATGATTAATTTAGGGCCAAGCGACCTAAAATTATGACATGATATTTAACCCATTTTTTTGGTTTAAATAAACCCGCCCATTTAAATCTGTGATCAAAGAATTATTAACCTTGAACGCATCATCTCTAATTTTGACAGTGTCAACTTGAAATTTAAGAACTTATATCGTGTTTTTTTGACATTTCATCTCGTTTGAATTGTAGCCTCGTGGAGATAGATAGGTAAGTAAATCTTTTCATATCTTTAAAATCATTCCGTGGTATTATCTAAATTTTATTGCAAATAGTTATGGACATGTTTTATTTTGTTCCCACGCATTTTTTTTTATTGCTAAGTCATTTCAATGCAGTAATATATGAACGGTAAAAACTATATCCATAAGTGGGTTTTTGTTGTAAACTTGTGTGTCATAATTTTAGGACGTTGGGTGTTTACTTGATTTTTTCTTGTTTAAGCCATAAACCACGAAGCTTTAGAAAATCTGCTTGATCTAGACGTATCCGAGTTTGAAGATGATTAAGATAACTATAATGTGGATTATCAACCACATCGGCCAAAATCATTAGTCGGATAACACGGTAGAATCGTCTTCTGATTCTGAAGGCGAGTTTGCAGTTCCAAATCCTGCATTTTATAATTCTTCTGTTACGCGAGGGAGGAGCTTTTAATTAAATTATATTATTATGAATTTACCTAAAGCAGTAGCAGTAGCCAGTTTAGCAGTAGTAGTAAGGACATTATTTTGTTATATTGATTAATAAGTCTAATTATACATTGTTTCATAAAAACGACTGATTTATAGAATTTTTTTATGTAAAATTATTAATAAATAAGGTTTAGAAGTAATAAAAATATATTTTAATAAGTTTTTTTTTATTTCTGGTATAATTTTAAATTCCATAATAATTGAATAGATTTCATTTATTCAAAGTAATCCAAAAAAGGACAAATTATTTCAACATAGTTTTTGCTTGAAATATTTATGACCTAATTTAGGTTGGGCCTTACGAGGCTATGTAAAAATATTTTAAACAACATCCAAAAGTAGCGAAAAATTTCGTGTTGTTAATTATTATTTGAAGCGAAACTATTAGTTACACAAAAAAAACCTTGTTTCAAAAATAATGTACATAAATCAAAACTATATATTATATACTTCTTTCAAATATTTTAACCTAGCCGTTACTAAGGAGTATGCATTACAAAGTAACCGTTTTACGGCACTAAAGCGGTGGAAGGCCCTTAACTACGGATCAATAAACTGGGCCTTAGTGTATCTTGAAGCAACGTTATTTTCTTGAAGTTAGACAAGGGGGGTGACCATAATCTCTTAGAGAAAGGTTATTTTGAGATTGCATTGAAGTGACAGATGTATACAAGTCATATACATCTATCACTTACACACACTCAAAATAACCTTACTCTAAGAGCTTATGGTCACCCCCAAGGTGTGATTATACTCTGAAATTGTTACACCTCGGCGCTGTATTCGTTGATTACCGTTTTATTACATCATCTTATAATTTTGTCTCTAAATTCCATTAACTGTGTGTTATATTATATAACACAAATAAATAGCCAATAGCCCTCACTTTTTTCAGAACTATAATTATACTAAAAATAAAAGAGACATTTTTTTCTGTATATTTATTCAGTAAGTACGGAACCGACAACATTATTTCACTGATACTAAACTACATAATTGCTGAGTATTATAGGCTTTTATCCTGGAAATGTGCATATTTCCTCGGAAGCAAAGTCCACGGGAGCGAAACTGCGGAAAAAAGTTAGTAAAACGCAATTATATCGTCGTCTAGTAGTTCTACCTCGTCTTTAATAAAAACCTAGGCAGCATTACCTCCTTAGAAAGTGTAGGCGAAATTAACTTCAGTCTTGTTTTAATATTTCAGTGAAACGAAAGGCTTATCAAACCTTCTAAACCACATTATGAAGGCGAAAAAAATATCAAGATATTAAAAGTAATGCTTTCAGTTCCTTAGTCGTAAAACAGTGTTGATTAAATTTTTTGTCAAAATTATTATGGTTCTTCTATTGTTGGATGGAATTCGAACGTTTTATGGTATTTTTATATAGTTAGGTAAACTTTTGTGATGTTAATCCCTGTACTTTAGGACTTGATGCAACTTTGTGTGTTACAATAATGTGTCCTGCATGCAGCTCTATAAACCTATCTCAAAAAAATCAATCATTTTACCGTTCTTATGTTTTTCTGAAAAGGGCTTCGTGAATTAAACCAGCTTGAATGAGCTGAAGTATACAATGGAATAAAATGTGGCTCGATACCATGCAACGGTGTAAGGACACAAACTATCATCGACCTATTGCAGAATGTCCTAAGAGTCCTAGGACAGATTACATTAAGAAGGAGATAAAAGAAAATAGCCAAGTGCGAGTCGGACTCGCGCACGAAGGGTTCCGTACTATTATCGCAAAAACGGCACTCGACGGCCTCTTAAATATTCGTCGTTATAGCGGCAAAAGAAATGCATCATCTGTGAAGATTTCAACTGTCTAGCACACGGCTATCACGGTTCATGAGATACAGCCTAGTGACAGACAGACAGACGGACAGTGGAGTCTTAGCAATAATTATCATGTCCCATTTTTACCCTTTGGGTACGAAACCCTAAAAATATATTTTTCAATCATGACCATAGATCGAATTTTAGGCATATGTACCTACAATTAAGTTTTCAAATATAAAATGGACATGTTCCTTACTTTCACAAGTAGATAAAACCGCCATTGATTTTTCAAAGGTGAAGATATAAAATCATCGTTACATTTTATTATAACAAGACAGCTTTGAAGCTTAATCAGCATTTTCTCACACAAAACCAGCTATTAAAGAACCTCTCAGTAATATCTTCAATAAATAGCGAGCAAATCGAAAATGTGACTGGACTTAGATAAATGACAGAACACCAGCAGAATACTAATGCAATAGTGGGGCACTCTGTACTAATGAGAATTGATTTTATAAAGTGTAGTGTGGATATATAGTTGATGTACTACAGTTTATTGGCGGAGGGTTAAATGGAATGATTGATGTTGGTACTATTTATTTCTTCTGGAGATCTACATGCGTTTTGTAACGCGCAACTAACTTCATATTTTTGAACGACCGAGCTTGATAATTCAAAAGTGCCTGTAAGTGGCTTACTTGAAATCTTCTATTTTTTGAATCCATGGAAAACTCTTTACATACTTTAGGCCCAGCAGGTGGAAAAGTTAATTGCAGCGTCACGTCGGTGGCATTCGCTATCTCCTCTAATGACCAGATGTATGGGCACTTAGGGCACTCGAATGTGTGGTGAACAGGGGTACCGCACTTCCATACATTGCGTGTCCGACGGGTCCATTCAATCCCATTTTGCCGATTGAGAGCTTTCCATGTAGACCACCGTAGTTCACTACCAGGTGACAGGTGTTCTTTGAGGCTTCAAGAAGTTTCAATTTGAATGAGAAATTCTAAGACTAAGAAAATTTGTTGATCTTTAATACATCATCTCCTGTGCATTGTAATACCCTATTTGAATGAATTGTCGAAAAGATAGAATCTCCTCTGCATACTGCAATCACAGGGCTGACGACATTTTACAACCATTCGATTTAATTCATAGAACTAGATATACCTACGTGTTGCTACATGGACACGCTGATAATATTTAAAAATATAATGTTTTTACAGGGGCAAATTCTATAAAACACTAGTAAAATAATATTTTTTATATAATTTTAAAAATGTTATCTCTTTATTCCATATTTGTTTCAAAATACAACGTCCGAACAAAAATATTTAAATAAAATCCATCCCCATAAAATTTAAATAGTAAATCTGGACGACCGAATATTCTGGAATGTAGCCCAGAATAAAACATTCATCTTAGTGCTATAACTGACAACGACAAGTGTACATCCTACAATTTTGACATAGAGCCATGAAACGGATCATTTGGATATTCAAGTGCATCTATGAGTACTTGACCAAATTTCTAATAAAAAAGTTAATTCAAATAATCAAGGAACCCGACTGCTTAAGAACCGAACTAAAAAAACCTTAACAAGAAGAAACTCATTCTGTGCAGTCGGAGGATACATCTGGTTTTGGTCAACCAGCTCGTGAATATGTATCCTAACAGTCTTTTTGAACTAACTTTTTTTTATTTATATATATATATTAAAGAAGAAACTGACTGTCTGACTGACTGATCGATCAACGCATTGGTTTTTGGAAATTCGACCCCTAAGAGGATAAAAAGGGAGTTGAAAGTTTTTATGTAATTTCTACAGTTTGTAAGTTGGATACGTGAAATTTAAGATTTAAACTCTTGGTTGATTAAAAGAATTATTAGTTTATGGAAATTCTACCTCTAAGGGGATTAAATAGGGGTTGAAAGTTTATATGAAATTTCTTCGGTTTGGAAGGTAAAACATCTGAAATTGTAGGTAGGAGCGGTTAACGCTCTTGATTAATAAAAAAACAATGAGTTTAAATATTTCTGGATTAACCACCCCTAAGGGAGTAAAAATGGGGTTTGAAAGTTTGTATGAAATTTCTACAGTTTGTAAGTGGACACGTGAAATATTAGATTTACGCTGTTGGTTGATAAAAAGAATTCATATATTTATAGATTTTTGATAATTCTACCCCTAAGGGATAAAGTAAGGGTTGAAGGCGGCAATTTGTTGCGCTAATATATTTAAAACTTGGCATAAATACTAACAGCAAATAGTAAAGGTTGTCATTACAAGTTTTTCAAAACTTCTCCTAAAATACTATTTAGGAGGTGTTAAAGTTTTTTGAAGAATTTTACTGTGCAAGGCTTCTTTTTTTTGATGCAGGGGAGCAAACTTGAGATATTTGTTTGAATGAAAATTCTTATTTCTTGAGCAAAATAATAAAGGTAAGATTAGTTTTTCGGAACTACCCCCAAAAATAAGATTTCAGGAATGTTAAAGTTTGTATGAAAAATCTTATTTCTTGGGTTAATAAACTTGAAACTTGGCACAAATACTAACCTAAGTAAATAATAATGGATGTCACTATTAGTTTTTCGAAACTACCCCTAAAAGATGATTTGGGGGGTGTTGAAGATATTGGGTTAATAAACTTGAAATTTGGCACAAATACTACCCTTAATAAATAATGTAGGTTATAATTAGTTATTAGGTTTTCGGAACTATCCACAAAATACTATTTAGGGGGAGATCAAGATTATTGAAGTATTTTACTGCACATAGCTTCTTTTTATGATGTAGGGGAGCACTAAGGAGGGATTTTTGGAAATTCAACCTTTAAAGAGGTTAAAAGGGAGACATTTCTTTGTATGAAAAATCTTATTCCTTGGGCAAATAATAAATTGCCATCAAGAGTTTTTTGGAATTACCCCCAGAAGGTGATTTAGGGGTGTCAACGGTTTTTTGAAGAATCTTACGGCACTAAGACGACTTCTACCTCGATTTGGAACTACCGAACTGGGGGATGAACATAAGCTCTTAGAGAAAGATTATTTTGAGTGTGTGTAAGGGACAAATGTATATGACTTCTATACATCTGTCACTTACGCGATCTCAAAATAACCTTACTCTAAGAGCTTATGGTCACCCCCCTGGACCGTTTGTCTCAGGCCAAAAAAACAAAAACAAAACACAATAAAAAGTGTAAGGCCAAACAAACGTAGGTAATTTTATGAGATGTGAGTGACGTTTTAGTGTCGCGTAATTTACGCTGCATTCCTTTTCATACTAAAGTAATTTTTGCTCCACCCGAAATTATGCGACTCAAAAATCACGACCAGTCTTCTGCTCTTCGGATTCAGCAGAGTTGCGGCCAGGACATCAGTCCAACTTGTGCGAGGCCTTGCAAAGTTGCATCTTCCAGTAACCATCTTGCCACTCCAGAACCTTTCAGTCCCATAGGTCATCTGTTCAGCGAACAATCTGATCTGCTTAATGCAACCAAAGTTTGGTCATTCTTGGGGCTGTCGGTTACCTCAGTTTTCCTGTCCGTGTTTCCGAGCCGGATTCATGAGTATGGGCACTACATGGGTATTTAAAATGACCTTATTAGTATCCATATTTGTCTTAAGACTCGTGCGAAAGCTCCACTACACTGTCTTCTTCATAGTATTAGATGGTGAGTGGTGAACTCGCTATGGATCTTATTGTAAAGCCTCATGACTGAGGTTTTGATCGAATGACCGGTGTGACTGTTATTTACACAGGAGCTCTTTATTTATTTAAAACTTATCGGACACGTCATTAAAGTTTCGTAAATCCTTACTTAAATCGTAGATATCTACGATACTCCATTTATCATGGATTTAACAATAGCTTATTTTTGGTCGCCTTCAATAACTGCACATAATAAAGTGTGACTTAGTTAAATAAAATACGAAATCTTGCGGACGAAATCGCGGGCGGAGTGCTAGTTTATAACTATTTAGTTAACATTTTTTTTTCGATTCCGGTTTATTTAAATAAATAAGTGTTAAATACTTTTGAAATCACCTCTATTTTGATACCCCACACGATAGGTTTGGAAGAAAAAAAGAATTGGACCCCAACAATATTGCGTCCAAAATCCGCCAATATTCTATTTTCAAATTTTTATGTAGTGACACTCGCAAGATTAAGACGAATCGATTGACGTGATTGAGAATCATCAAAATCGTCCAACGCGTTTGTTTTCTAGAACGCCACAAAGGAACAAACATACATACATATATGAACTGATAAACGCATTACCCTCCTTCGCCAGTCGGGTAAAAAGGTACTACATTTTCAGAACATCACCTATTGACGAAAATTTAAGCATTTTTAACCGACTTCATTAAACACATTTCTTTCGACATATAGAGGTTCTAGACAATTGATATTCATATCAACAACGCGAGACCTGTGGGTAGAGTGACAAAAATGAATGGATTGCCAAGCCCTATCGAAATCACGTGATAAATCCCTTACACTTTAGCATTTAGACAATCGCCATCGCTGATAAAATGACACTGTCCAGAGCTTGAGCGGTTACGCACTACATTTTAACATTTAACATTTTGAACTCGGACGCTAAACGTTTTGAGAATACTTTTATTATGTACAGCTAAGGAGTGGAATTCCCTGCCGGGGTCTGTGTTTCCCGATAGCTATAATCTAGGGGTCTTTAAGTCAAGAGTGAATAGGTTACTTCTAGGCAAGCGTGCTCCACCGTCGACCACATCATCGCTTACCATCAGGTGAGATAGTGGTCAAGCGCGAGCCTATAACAAATAAAAAAAAAAATAACGAAACAAATCACGGACACGGATCACGGACACGGACGTGTAGTGCGTAACCGCCCTCAAGCTCTAGACAATGTCAATTTATCCAATCCGTGTCCTTGAAATTTCGGTTCCGAAGTAGCCGTAGTACTTCTGGGAAGCTTACGCACTACACCCGAACTCCATCCGTCATAATCTGTCAAAGTTCAGAACATTTTGAACTCGGAACCCGAATCACGGACACTGGTCACGGACACGAACGAGTAGTGAGTAACCACCTCGCATATCACCTTTTCGAGTTGTCATTACATAAAATGGTTGGCAATCAAGTAGGTAAGTACCAAGCGAATATTATTTCGTCTTACCTACATATCTATCTTTAGAAATTAATTATTTTCATATTAGGTACACAATAAAGCTAATCTTTTTCTAATTATGGTTAGTTCAGTATTATAAAATTCTTTAATTCCACTTTAATTGTATGGTTAATCAAAACAACTCGTTTTTAATAGCCTAGCGTATTTTTTTATGTTCTATTCTGGTGTTCCTAATTTTGCATTATTTAATCATTTGATTTATTATCAAAAATTTTTATCCGTAATATTTAATCCTTAATTGGACATTGGGCACACAATCTCGCTAGTAGTAGTCTCACTAAATTGACACTTAATAATGAAATAATGGAGTTAGTACAAATGTATGTGTGTGTGGTCTTACTGGTGCAAATAAAATTCATTGAGGTTTTAACTGAAAAATTTGATGTTGGTACGTAGTTGCATTTTTTATATACATTTCTACCTTCTTAGCTTTATAACAGTATATTTTTTTTTGTACTGATTTTATATATTGAAGAATACTTCGGTATATCAATGTGGTCATAATCTCTAGGTATACTTGTTAATCATAAAAAAACTATTTTACAAAAAAATACAATCGAAAACCAAAAAAAACACTACAAAGTGAAAAATCGGAAGTGGGTTGTATTATTTAGTAAAAAAGTTTTTTTTTATATTTCACTTTTTAGTGGTACATAATGGACAAGTTTTATAGTTAGTAATGCCCACAGTGATGCCAGAATAGATTACAAGAATAATATGTAACTTGAATATAACCAGTGGAATGAAAGTGAACAGGGTGAACTGTACACATCTGCGTACCCGTTTAGAGCATACTGGCGTGATGGTATGTTATGAAATGGTGTAAACAATAAACAGACATGCGATTGCAGCAATCCCGAGAAATTTTCCGTCATTTATTGTTGTTATCGCCGAAGTTCTTCATCAGATCTTTACCAAATTTAAATGGGACCATTTCGGATAAACTTATTTCGTGCAAAACAAGAATTTGCAAATCCGTTTAAATATGACGGAGTTATGCCCGAACATAAAAAATATTATATATAAACAACCGAATTGAGAAACTCCTCCTTTTTGGGAAGTCGGTTAAAAAGATGAGAGTAATGTCATCGCAAGGATTCACATTATGCGTTGCGTCTTCTGTTTACAAATTAAACTAAGTAATAAACGTTTTCAGGCTTCAGTACCACGATATCAAACCAGACTGCGACTACGTACGACATCGGAGTCTCCAAGGGAATAATCAATCCTGAAAAATATTCACTCAAATCTTTTGCACAGGACGAGCCCTACTTCAAAAATATTTACGAGGAGTTCATTTCAACGACAGACATTGAGCCGATGATAACTTACCAGAAATGGCTCGAATTGAACAACTATGGGTTACTCACAGATACTCAAGAGTCTATATTCAAAAAAAAAGCAAGTATTCGCAGCAGAAAATCTAAGAAACGTTTTAAGCGTATTTTGGAAACAGGAGACATTTTAATCACAAGCAGAAGCGATAGTGGTTTATTGGGGCACGCGGCCATTATGATCAGCGATTACTGGGTCTTAGAGATGGAGGGTGGAAGGAAATGGAAGAAAGGAATCAAGGATAATAACAGACAAATCTCTAAAGGCGATTGGTATGACGAGAACTGTGATGAAGAAATAATAGTATACCGCAACTGTGATAGTACAGTAGCTGCAAATGCTGCTTATTGGGCTGACACCAACTACTATAACCCCTACAGTGATTCAGAGAAGACCATACACATTACTTATAAGATAACTGCAGACTCCTTTAAGTGTATAAACCCCAGCTACAGTTCCAAGCTAGTGCTTCAAGCTTACTACTACGCAGCAAGAGGAGTGGTAATAAACGTGGAAAAATACGGACCGGTGATCACTCCGATCAATATACCAGCGTATTTCATGTCGCCATACAAATTGGAGATTATTGATAAATTTTAATAGTATGTGGTTAAGGATTTTGTACAACCAATTTAAAATAGGTTATTTTTACGTACGGTACTATTTTCGAAACACTGAGATTGAATTATTTTATTTTCACACAATCTCCGGACAGCGTTTGGGCATAATAATGACAAGATTAACTCAGGTTTCCACATAGGACTCGTAAACTTAAGTAAATATAACGCCCAATATGTGACCAAACGCACACCAACACAGTATCTGCAAACCTGTTAAGTACAGAAGGCCGACTGCTTACAATGTACGAAAACATGTGCAAGTCCACACTAACATTTACGTATGCGACGATCTCAAACTATAACAAACGAATACAAGCCGCAACTGCGTTTGCACTTGCTGTACGTAAAGCGTACCTAAGTTAATCCAGCATCTGCCCTTAGAATCCCAGTTGGCCCCTTGGCCAGTTGTACGTGGAAGTCCTTTTTTTTTGTTAACGGGGGGAACCTTCAAAAGGCGCATGGACTTTTGGGGAAAATACCATGGGTTGTGAGATTTTCACCTCACTAAAACCACCCCGTTGATCACCATCAAGCACGTAGAGGGGGCCCCGTAACCTCTTAAAGACCGCCCCGGGACCCCCTCTGTGCAACACCTGTTAGTGAACATTCATGGGGAGACTGAAAGAGCGCCTCCCCTGAGTCTCGCTGTGCACGGCAGCACGTGATCAAAGCTACGTTGGCTGCGTAAAATCGAAGGAAGGGAGCCACAAAGGTTGCCTTAGTCGACGGCACGAACTATTTTGTGGTATTCTCTCCATTGCCCTTTGGGTGACTTTAAGCCTTCTGATGAGGCCCATTGTGAGCGACTACGTTTCTGTCTGAGAAAATCCAGAAGGAAAAACCCAACAACCCTTTTCCCGACCAGGGGTTCAAACCCAGGACCTCTGGCTCAACAGTAGCGGTTGCGACCACTAGACTAACAAGACGGTCATCATATTTTTGCAATCAATAATCTTGTAAGAGCATCTTTTAAGGCGTAAACTCCCCAATGTTAACGCGGTACTGGCCGTGCGACCATTTGTTGCCGAATATAAATATTGGACCTCCTTATGAACAGGTTTTGTTTGCAAAATATATTTTGATTTACATATGCTATGTAGGTTAAGAAGAAATTCTATCCATATTTTTTTAGTGTACAAATATTTTTAAACATTCAAGTCGTTTTGGAATAGTATGCAAAAGAAACAACAAAATTTCGTGTTGTTGATTATTTTTTTAAGCCAAATGTATTTCATAGTCATACGACAAAACCATATTTCACAAATAATGTACAAGAAACAGTAATAAATATATTTTTTTCAAACCTTTTAACCTAGCCGTTGCTAAGGAGAATGCTTTAGAAAATAACCGTTTTACGGCATTAAAGTGGAGTAAAGGCCTATCCGCACACAACAGTGCCGGCACAGTGCCGACACGTGCCTATCGATCAGTGTCAGTGAAATATGATATTGTAGCATACATTCGTATACGTCAGTGACAGTGACGTTCAGTGATGTCAGTGCTGCGCCGACATTCGCCGTGATACAACGTGAATTTGTAGCGGACAAAATTTTGCCTGAGACGGTCGCAGTGTTTCAATATGGACGACGAAAAGTTGATTGAATTGGTCCGTATACACTCTGCAATTTATGACCTTTCACATAGAAAATACATGGACAATAATTTTAAAGCAACAATATGGAATAATATTGGGCTAGAATTGGGCGTAAGCGGTATGTATCAACCTATTTTATTTATTTACATAGCTAGATACTGGTTTTTGTTTTTGAATATAGTTAGTTATTTACATGTAACTGGACTGGAAAATAAAAGAAATATATGTATTCTGTACGTTATGTATTTATCCATACTAATATTATAAATGCGAAAGTAAACTGTCTGTCTGTTTACAAAAAATAAAATCAATCAAATAAACAGGTCTTACTCGGCAGGTAGGTATGAAGTATTAATTTATTTATATTCTCGTCTCTTGACCATCTAGCCATCCTGATTCACCGTTTAAGTAGTTTTTGAATTCTCTAGTCATGAAAGCTTCGTTTGTGGCATTTCCACCCTGTAAAGGGAGATGGCGTAGTATATCTCCACTTTCATTTGCCTCTTGTACATTTCTTGTTTCATGAGAATATGTATTATTGACATGTTTCTTTATAAAATTATGTAGGATTAATGTTGATAGTATCATATGGTCTACATTTTCTGGCTTAGCTTGAATTGGTCTAAAACATATCCGAAATTTTTGAGCCAGTAACCCAAAGGCATTCTCTACGACTCTTCTGCCTCGCGATAATCGATAGTTAAATATCTTTTTAGATACATCCAAATTTCGTCCTGGATAGGGTCGCATCAAATAGGGTTTTAATGGGAATGCCTCATCTGCGAGAATTACATAGTGAGTTGGTGTATCTGTGCCTGGTAATGGTGCATCTGGTGGTACTGATAAAGTACCTCGTTCTAATGCCTTGCCTAAATTGCTATTTGCAAATATGCCACCATCGCTGTTTTTACCATATGAACCCACACTGACAGCAATAAAATTATAACGAGCATCTACAAGTGCTAACAAGACGATTGAAAAGGTTTTCTTGTAGTTAAAGAACATCGAGCCGCTATTGGCAGGAGCCTGTATAGTAACGTGTTTTCCATCTAATGCTCCCAAACAATTAGGAAAATTCCACTTAGTATAAAAGTCATTAGCAATGGATAGCCACATGTCTGTTGTTGGTCTTGGTAACATTTCTTCCATCAAAGTCTCCACTATTGTTTTGCAGGTTTCGTTAACAATTTCATGTACTGTGGTGTGTCCTAAACGGAAACTGAATGATATTGTTTAAAATGAGTCCCCTGTTGCCAAAAATCTGAAATAAAAGAAAAACATAGATCTGGGTTAATAAAAATTTATAATTTATAGGATATTTTTTAGAATTCATTGGTATTTTAATGAAATAAATTATGTTAAGTATTTAAAATTATTGGGGTATGTTTATATTAAACGGGTGGTTTTGTTTCAGGTCTAATATGTAAATCAAGATGGTCGAACATAAGGGACAACTTTAGAAAGAATATTCAAAAGAATGTTACTAAAAGTGGTCAAGGTCGCAAATCAACAAAGCCATATAAATATCATGAGCAACTAAGTTTTTTGGCAAAATTTTTTGACGACAGAAATAACTTTGATAATGTCAACGATGAAGTCGTTACAACACAAAATGATGAATCTAATATTACAGAATCTTCACTGCCGACTCAAGCAATATCGCTCGCTTCTGAATCCCATCCTATTGATTCGCTAACATATTCACCGACTCCATCACCAGCTTCTCAACATTCTCATGCTTCGTTAACGAATCAATATGGGTCATCATTATCATCAAGAAGTCGTGGATCCAGAGGACGCAAGGAGAATAATAAAGATTCTGTAAGAACAGCTTCATCAGAAGTTATGGATTATTTAATTCGCCAAAATGAGTATCCGGTTGACATATTTTTGGCATCTCTTGCCCCGACATTAAAAGAGTTGCACCCTTGTGATTTATTTGATGCTAAATCAGAAATGTTTGCGATAGTTCAAAAGTACGAATCAAAACTATTGAGAAACAAATTTCCAAGGCGTGCGTATGAATCAAGCATAATTACAAGCCAAAATAGGTCTAATGTGACTAACTTGGAAACTGTTGTGGTGGAAGATCATGGAAGCGCCAGTACGAGCCAGGACAGGTCTAACGCGATTAATTATGAAACTTTTGTGCTGGAAGATCGTGGAAGCGCTATAACGAGCCAAGACAGGTCTAACGCGATTAATTATGAAACTTTTGTGGTGGAAGACCGTGGAAGCGCCATTTCGAACCCAGACAGGTCTAACGCGATTAATTATGAAACTTTTGTGGTGGAAAATCGTGGAAGCGCCATTACGAGCCCAGACAGGTCTAACGCGATTAATTCTGAAACTGTTGTGGTGGAAGATCGTGGAAGCGCTATTACAAGCCAAGGCAGGACTAATGCGATAAATTATGAAACTGTTGTTATGGACAATAATTTAGATAACCGTATTGTACTCGTCAAAGATTCCAATAACAAATACACAATTAAGGGGTTCTACAATTCTTCCAAGAAAACATAAACCTAAGTTAATATAAAATAATTTGATTATAATTTGTTGTTTTATTGACACATACCTCAAACAGACTGCTAGACGTTCCCTTGGTGGTATAGCTTTTCTCCAATGAGTATCTTGTTTTCTTAACTTTTCAGTAAGTTTAGATAAAAGTATGTCGAAACAATGTTTTGACATCCTGAAATACTCAAAAAACTTTGATTCATCCTCTATCAGATGTTTATATAGGGTGGTGAACTCTCCTTCTTCTTCTCTTTTCCTCCACGCGTTATGAACCCATTTCCTTCTTCTCACATAAATTTCTTCGTCATCATCTAATATTAAAGCAATCGCTGCTAACTGTGATCTTGAATATCGAGGCATTTTACAAGCACGTCAAACTGCTGCAAGGTACTAAAAATCACTGCACGCGTCGCGTCGGTACTGACATGTATGAGTAGCACGTCACGGAACGGTACGGTACGGAACTGTCGGTCACGCGTCGGCACTGTTGTGTGCGGATAGGCCTTAAGGGTGTAAATGACGCAGAGCGTGTCTATTTTCATGAAATCAACCTTCTTCATTTATCTATTTTGTGATATCAGATAGGGTTGGATGAATTCGACGATTCTTAATCGAGTGTCAATCAACGTAGTCGTCTAGCGTTTGATGTTTCAGACTCGACACGTACTGTCGCTGTTCTCAGGTATGTATGTACAACATATTTCTCTTTTGATGGAAATGACATCACTTTGAGAAATCAGGGACGCGCTTAATGCAGACTTGTGTGATTCGATTTTGGTTTATAATGCTGGTGAATTACAAAACATATTCATTATACATGATAATTATGTTTATACATACTCAATTAATATTTGGTATGCAAAAATAATATTCAATCCTCTTTTTTATTTATTACGTAACGGTTGGGAAATTTGATAATCAAGATCAATGAAGCAGTCCAAGAGCGAGCGAAGCGAGCTCGGGAGCTTAGGGCGACCCGACACGGATAGGTTAGGTTCGAAGGAGATGACGGGAGCTGAAGTGAGCGAGCAAAGCGAGCGAACTCAGCTCCCGTCATCTCCTCATCTCCTCCTTCATGTTAAGTTACTGTAAACCCTGCAGACAGAAATAGGAGCCCCGCGCAGTGGGGCTCCGTCCGCTTTGTTACTTAAATACTAATCGTACTTACCTGTTCTATATTAAAAACAAAGTCAACATTAAAGCTAATTAAAAAAAAAACACTTTTTTTATTACCCGGCCCAATAAGTGATGGGTATTATTCAGAAAGCCCGGACAATTTAATTATTACAATAGTTTTTATCATATTGCCTACTCATATTGATGCAAGTACAAACAATGATCGACCAAAATATGAATAGACAAAAAAAGTAATTTAGATAAATCAAATTTATAAAAAAGTATCAAAATATTAGATATTTAATGCTTATTTGCTTATTTCCATGACAGAAACCATGTCTGCTGCATGCTCGCTTGCATGCTGCATGCTAGCTGCATGCTTGCTGTATGCTAGCTGCATGCTTGTTTGCATGTTTACATGCTTCATACCGCGAAATAAAAACCAATTTTTGTTTGTGTTATGTATTTTTTTACATGGCTCCGACTATCTCGGGACCTTGGGGTCCCGGTCCTTTGAAAGGCGTGTGAGGGGCCGAAGCAAAGGCTCGCAGAGGCCTATTTAGGCATTAAAGATGCTTGCGTTTATAATTTTCTTCTGGGCAACGAACGCTACTGAATCTTTCAAGATGGTAAGTTGGTGTGAAAACAACATTATAAAAATCACAGGGTTCCTTTTCCAACAGCTACACCATAGCTCAAAACTTCATTACCACGCAAACACATGCCACATCCAACATTACCAGCTCCACGCGATGAAACATCTATAAATCCCACTACGACGGAGTAAGACATCCAATTTTCTCTAAAGCCAGAGTCCACTCGAGAACTCAGCGGTGATGAATAGAACGCTCAGGAAACAAATCTCTTTTGTGAGTTATTTTACACAGACTCAAGATGACCCTTTCAATGTTATTTACTTAATGGAAGCAGCCACTTTGCAAACTTTCATTTTATTTTTATTGTGACGACAATTATAAAAAATCAAAGATGACTCACATCACACTTCACATTAATATTATAAAGGCGAAAGTTTGTGAGTGTGTTTGTTACTCACTAACGCAAAAACTACTGAACGGATCTGCAAGAAATTTAGCACTGAGATAGCACAAAGGATAATTTTTATCCCGGTAATAACTGGAATTTTCGACATTTACGCGGGAAACCGCTGGCAGAAGCTAGTTAATAAATATATAATTTTTTTTACTAAAGAGGGCCTGAGGTTATACTAAACAAAGTACCATTTTATCGACAGTGATTGACAATACTGATTTTTTTAAGGATTTATCTCGTGGCATTTTAGAAGTGTATATCAATCCCATGTTTTTTTTTACTTTTCGACAATTAATATCGCTAATGGCCTCAAGGTTCTGGTGGCTTAAAATACTATTTGCCGCCAAACTCCTACTAAAACATATGATTTTTACCCAGCTTCAAAGAATACGCGCGAAAAACATAACACTTTGTAATGTTTGTCGCGCGTATCCTGTATGTATGTAATATTCTCTATTATTTTTAAAATAAAGACATTGTTAGATACGTTTTGTGACGTTTAAAAAGTAACATTGCGGATTATGGGCCATATTGTGGGGGTACCAATTCTTTTTTTCTTCCGAACCATTCAAGTGGGGTATCAAAATAAAGGGTTTTTAGAAGTGATTACAAATATATATACCACTTACATGTTGAAAGTCATTCGGAAAAAAAAAAAAAAAAATTGTATATAAGAAACGTTAATAAAATCAAAAACCCCGACAGCTTAAGCGAATGAAAAATATATATAAATAAGAAGAAAAAAATGTTATGCAGTCGGATGATATTTATAGTTTTGGTCAGTCAGCTAGCGAATATGTATTCTCCGTCTGAACAGCATGTATTAATAGTTTTTGATTTGTTTTATTTGTGGAAGAGAAAACGTTTTTGTTTCTGTGTTTTGCTAGGCTATTTGTAGACAATTTTCTTTAGATGACGTTAACTTCCGCATCATCAAAATACTCTAAGACCCTCTTTTCAATGACAGCTACGATAAACGCTCAAAGAGGAAATGCCTTATCGCGTTTACAGGTTGGTGTTATTGACATACAAGAGTACACTTCTACTTTTCCGCTTAACTTCACTTTCCTTGTCAGAATTCGTGCTTCTGTTGTCGAAAAATATAGGGATTTAATTGCATAGTTTGAAGAAGAAAAAAAGACATTCACTACTTAGATAGATCAAGGTTCGTATTCTAACTTTTTTTGAAAATTGAGGTATTATTATATTAAATAATGACTTATGATAAATGTTTAAAATAAAATTCTGGATAATATCCGTTGAATAAACATTTGGTGGAGCGAGAGATAAATATGAATGTGATGCCAAAGAGGTAAGACAAAAATGGACATGAAACTAATAATGTGAAGTGGTGATTACAAATACTTGTTCGTAGGAGGTAGGTAGTCTCTAGAAGTACAGATTCAATTAGTAATACAAAGATACACTAAGATAAGATAAGATACAATACACATTACAAAAAATAATTATTTACTCAGGTAATTAAAAACTGACTACTCTAGAGTATTTCAAAGATAGCCCAAGGGATTGATTGAGCCATAACATTCCATCTGTAAATCAAGCACTCATAATATTGAAGAATTGCTACTTTCCCAAAGGACAAGTCAAACGGAAGTGGATGCACAGAAATGTTTTGAGAAACATAAAAAAAACTGTTTACAACTAAAAAACCGGCCAAGTGCGAGTCGGAATCGCGCACTAAGGGTTTCGTACCATTATTGCAAAAAACGGCAAAATGAAACACGTTTGTTGTATGGGAGCCCAACTCAAATATTTATTTCATTCTGTTTTTAGTATTTGTTGTTAGAGAGGCAACAGAAATACATCATATGTGAAAATTAAAACTGTCTAGCTATCGTGGTTCATGACCATCACGATAGACAGACAGACAGACAGACGGACCGCAAAGTCTTAGTAATGGGTCCCTTTTTTACCCTTTGGGTACGGAACCCTAAAAAGAAAATTTGTGAATGAATACGAATAGAGCAACATTTTTATCGGTTGGCTCGCGTTTGATCACCATCTCGAATGAATTGGTAAACGATGATGTGGTCAAAGATGAAGCCACTGTAACGGTTAGGGCCTGGCAGGTAAATCAAATTCTCAAAGAGAGGGTAGATACAATAGTTTCTTAAAGAAAAATAATTATGTATAATTTTAATACTAACCCAGTAGGAGACTGGTGTGCGTTCTCGACATCGAGCACGTGTTAAATTCAAGACCGCCGAAAGAAAACCACTATCCTGTAGGTCACAGAACGTAGGTGACTGGAGGCAGCCAGCCATCTTCCAGCCAGGCGATCTTCTTATCGGAGGGTAGCACGCAGGTTTGTCCAGCCACAGCCCTTGTAGCAACAGCGAAAGATTGTCCGGTACGGAAGAAGAAATCTATTCACTCTTGACTAAAAGACAACCAGACGAGGATATGGATGAAGTAACATCACATCGGCGATTTTAGGATTAAGTTGGTAGAGCATGTCAATCCCATAGATACATTTTTTAATCCGATATAAAGCCACTTTCTCTAGATTTAGAGTTACAAATTATAGCTAGCAGGCAACTCAGTATTGGCAGAAATAAACAACGTAAAAGTAATTAAAACAAATGTTTGACAAAAGGGTGTCAAACAGGTAGAACGACAGAATTTATTACGTTAAAAAGTTGTCGTAATCGCCGCAAACCCGCGATCAGATGAACGCAAACGGAAAATTTAATGATAAAAGTAATAAAATAGTTATGGCAGCAGATAAAGGATTTTACGAGCTTCTTACGAATTAATTTTCCTGCAATTTGATTGGCAGAATTTTATATATTAAGCTATTTAATTTTTATTATAATCAACTGATGAAGATAACTTTTCAATTAATGTAAAACAGGAAAGCCTTTGTTGAAAACGTTACGGTGTTGTAAAACGCTTTTAAGTGAATGGAATAAAGATGCAGTATTTACAGTTAATTAAATATTTTTAGAATCTTTTTATATCTCCCATAAATTAAGTAGACTGTAAAGATAAGCCAACGTCATAATTTTTGCATCCGTAATTTATTACCTTTTAAAATGATCCCATTGCCATTTGGCTAGAAAAATGCCAACTTTACATGCCTATCTATACTAATACTAATCTATACTAATATTATAAAGCTGAAGAGTTTGTTTGTTTGTTTGAACGCGCTAATCTCAGGAACTACTGGTTGGAATTGAAAAATTCTTTTTGTGTTGGATAGTCCATTTATTTGGCTACATAACATGACGAAACAACCCATAGGAGCGGAGCATAAATGAAAAATGTTTCAAAAACGGGCAAAATTATTCCTTTTTGAGAGCTTCCGTTGCGTGCGCTGCGTAAGCGCTTATAATTACACAACAATCATGTATGTAGTGTAAGTACGGTAGGGTAGGTAGGGTATAGCCAGTTGGCGGAAGCGAAGCCGCGTGGGACAGCTAGTGAATAAATAAAACCGATCTACTCTACATCCATTTACAGTACAACTATTGTATTAATGTCCCTCGGCAATCATTGCATTTCCAAATACAAACGAATGCTAA